>CM021733.1:111300229-111486144 GCA_011075105.1 Heteronetta atricapilla | reverse complement strand
CCTTCCTTCCTTCCTTCCTTCCTTCCTTCCTTCCTTCCTTCCTTCCTGTTAATTTGGTTTTAATTTGCAAGTGAGTTCTAAACTGAAGAGTCCAAATCACCCAGCAATTTGAGGAAACCAATGCCAGCATGAAAATAAGATCTCTTTGGTAGTTTATTTTCCTTCTGATAGGCAGTAAAACTGTGCTTTAAAAAATGACCACTATTTTTATGTTACTGTTAACAAAAATTATGGTATGGAGACATTCCACCCAACCGCCCCTGCAGCCTTCTGCCGACAGTTTGCATTTGGCTTCCCTGTACCCACCACATACCTTAATCCACTCAACCCCTCCCTCAAAACTTTCTCTGACGTTGCCTGCTTCATGCAATGCCAAAATCAGAAATTACCTAGATCAGCTGTCTTGCAAATAATTTGCAGGGCCTTCCTGACCAAGTTAGTCACTGACAGCAAAAATAATAGGAAACAGCCAAATGATTCCTCATAAAATTCTTTTGTAGCTATGTTTGACGGTGACAACAGCAGTCCGTTCCTAAATGGCAGCAACCAACCTTATGATTTTATCCATTTACAATGCAGATAACCTGCCTTTCTTCAGAAGTAATGCCCTCCTTGGACAATAAAACTTCAAGTAATCAACATCAGATCACAGGCAAGGAAGCTCACAGGCAAGATTTTCTGCCTGACAGGAGGCTGGAACAAATTTTCTAATGAAACGCACAGACATACGTATACTGCTGAATTTTTAATGGATAATCTGCAACTAATACATATGCTAAGGATGTAATGATGAGAAAAAAATAAGAAAATAAAAAGAACTGTAAATCATTTCAAAGATTCAAGCTCTTAAATCCTACCCAACACACATTTTGCTTAGGTTACTGTTATTACTGATATTTATCCCTTTTAGAAGTCAAGATACTTTTTGATCAAAGTGCCAGAGCCTAGAAATACTCCTTTTTCTTTATCCAAAGCTGTCATGTTTGTGACCTTGTAAGTACTTGGCTATGTCAATTAGTGTTTCAAACATGCTGCCTTTCATCTTCAAATGGAACTGGGACTAGAAACTGGCCAGACCTCTTAGCTCTTTCAACAGATGATAAACACATTGCAAGTCAAAAAACCCAAGCAGCTTTTTATGACTTTACAGATTAATTAGCATGCCAGGGCTTTCAGACCAATTTCAGTCCAATAAAGTACCCACAAAAGTTGACAAACTAAAGCCATGTTTTGTACATCTTAATTTCTACACTACCAAAAATATGTAAAAATCCACATGAGAAGAAATATTAAAATAAGATGATAAAATGTGACAGACCATCAGCACAATTTAAGCCCTCTGTAGGGCCAGATCATTAGGAACAGCTTTCTACAGAGGAGCCTGAAAACTGCCCAAAACATCTCTCCAGGCTGTTGAAACGTCAGAATGGGTTCCTCTATACCAAGACCTTCAACAAGTCAGTTTTGGAACCCACCACTGCTCTCACCTTTCTCTCTTGTCCCTCGGTGGCACAGTTACCTCTCAGCAGTTGTGTCATTGTCATAATAGCTGAATTCAATCATTTTAGAAAAAGTTATCACAGAGTTCAATCTATAGGCAGTTTTGGTCAATTTGTAATCAGCAAAGGTCTCTTGGGGCTGAAGGTTGCATTTCTTCTTCCTGGCACAAGCTCTGTCCATCCCTCTGAAAGACCTCTCAAAATTTTTTTGAGGGGGTACCAGGAGGATAATGCATTAATATTTTTGGGTGCACTCTTGCTGTTTTCACCCTGGCTGGGCTGGTGCAATGGTACACTGCTATTGCCAACAGCATACACTTTGGGCGTCTTCCTTGCCTGCAGACCTTTTACAGGAGGCACAGTCTGGAAGCTACACTCCAGATAAATGGTAAGTCACCCCAAAAGGTAAATTACACAAAGCTTATTGAACTTTCAGACTTAGAAACCTAGAATATGATTTGGGTGCCAGAGAAAACCTGTCCTTATATTCTGTTACAAACCATTGGCTGTTATTCCCCCTGGAGCACTCCTCTGGTTTCCTATATTCATCTAATATTCTGCCATAATTAAAGCGTCATGTAGAAGTCTCTGCTTAGGTGGGAAGGGGCTTGCGTCTCAAAGACCCTGAAAACCAGACATTACTCTATTTTAAAAATTTATTCACAGGTAAAAATACGTTCCTGGGAGAAAAAAAATAAATAAATCAGTTGCACTTCTTGACATCCAGGAACTGAAATCTCACTTAGCATCACAGTAATTTGCCAAAAGAATCAGACAGATCTGTAACATGGCTTTTGCCATTACTGCACTTGGTCTGGACTGCTGCATCATGTCCAGATCAAAGAATTGACAGGCTACTATCTGGAATGGTGACAAAAATATGCCAACTATCAATACAAGCCCTCAGGGGACAGGTAGAGTAGCTTTGCACAGGGAAGCTGGAACAGCAAATCCTATACACTTCATCACTGCATGTTTTGACTGTTTTCTAGCAACTGTTGTATTCCAATATTTATAATCTCTCTCCTTATGCAAGCCTCTTATATTTTATAATAAAAAGAGTACATAAATTTCAGTTACCGTTGCAGAGCAAATTGTTGTATGTAATTAGTCATGTACAACATAAGGCGTAACTTGAAAAACAATGCGTGTTTATTTTTCCTCTGCTTAATCAATATTTTAAATATTTGTGGAAGCCATCCACCAGCTTAGCAAATCATCACCTCAGAAGTGAGAGAAAGAAAACAGACAATATAAATTCCGCAACACACAGCAAACCGTCTGCATGTGACAGACTGCCATGGAGGGAGCTAAATTTTTTGGACCTTAAGGGAAAGAAACAGAACATTTTACTTCTGGGCTGTTCCACTTCATTCCTCTTTACTGTGCATTCCTCAGCCATACCGACTTATTTTTCTTTTACGATAAGATTTTTTTCCCCTCCCCACACATCTTTTTAATGCGATTTAGTTGCAGTGATGCACAGAAACAAAGGCAGTGGGGGTGATTTTCCCCCTGCAATCCTTTGCCTGGCTTGCCAGAGAGGTGAATAAATGCTTTAGCATCTCTGTCTTCTCTCCCACATCAGAACAGCAGCTTACCACAGTGGGATCAAAACTATGGCAGCAACACCACACGTGTCTTAAATGACATGGGAGTGCTGTAAGTACAGGAGGCCAGCATCACATCTCAGTTATGCTATTTAAAGACTTAAGAATATATAGTTATCCCTGAGCTCGGCTGGAGAAAATCTTATCAAAACTGAAGACTGGCATTTTTATAAGATTTGTCATAGGTTTAACCTTGAGAATAACAAATCATTAAGTGTGTGGAGGCTTAAGAATCAATTTATGTTCCAAGCAAAGAGTTTTTAAAATTAAGGTTGAAAAAAAAAATAGATCTCGCCTGGTGTTGCACAGATTCTGTTGATGTATCAATCTTTTCAGGCATTTAAAAATAATATAGAGATGATAAAAGTAAATGTTCTATAACCAAAAAATCTCTTGGTAATAAAATTTCAAATTACAGCCCATGACAACACTTCTAAATTGAAGCTGTGATGCAGGAGCTTTGATGGAGAAAATTGTACAAGTAACTCGCAAAGTAATTCGGAAAAGCAACAAAGAATGAAGATGCTGAGATGAACGGAAAACATAGCTGGAATGGTGTGCAGCATCCTTAAATGAATGTAGAGTGTTTTGTTGCCAATATCTTAAGCAGTGCTGCACTCCTATATGGATTTCTTTGATAGCTTCCCTCTACCCACAAATAACCTCACTGCAGGAAAAAAAAAAAATAAAAATAAAACAGGTAAAACCACCCACACAGGGACAAACCCAAACCTGAACTCCATCGTCATATATGACAGGGCTCAGGGTACGAAGGACTGATGCAAAGGCAGCAGTTTAATGGCAGGAATTTCTGCATTTCTCCTACTGTTTGCTTCAGGCATTCGAGGAGCTGAGGCAGGGTTTGCAGTGAAGGGCTCATCTCGTCAAACTGTGCTGACCCTGGGTGCCCGTCTGTGGCTTTCAGCACAGCACCAAGGAGGAAAAGCCAAGCTGAGTTAAAAGAGCTGGAACTTTGCCCACGGTGGCACAGAATGAGCAGAAAAAATGATGGTCAAAACCTCCTAGTGTCTCAGTTTCCCTGATGGGAAGTGCAGCATTGAACTATTTGTATGTTGCTGAGGTTTAAATACTTTTTCTCAAGTCTCCTGGCAGCCTCCAGTGAAATAGGTTACAGCAGTGCAAAGTATCGTCTTCATTTTGCTCAGCAAAAATTAAAGCTTAGGAAAATACAGATATTTCTTTTTGTTTAAATAACTCAGACCAAACATCCATAAGTACTTAAATGTGGCAGATCCACTAAGTGTGATTTGTACCAAAGCATCTGTGGTAAGAAGGTTACAGGTACGCTTTGAGAATAAATTTCAAAGGTCTGCAAAGTATAATTAGTTCTAAAGTTCTCCTACACATTAATAATTAGTAATAAAATCCTTCTAAAGCCCTCCACAGAAAGACGTAAAAAGCTCTTCCAGAAGCATAAAAACAGAGACCCAGCCCAACCCCCTCATCACTGGCATTACATATATCTTAAGCTTCCCTCTGAAGACAGTTTCACCTCTTTCCAACAGTTAATTTGATCAATTTTTTCTCTCCCTTCCAACGCTTTTTCCATTCATATCTCATAACTCGGGGTGAAGTCTTTAATCTTACATACATTTCCATGATAATTTAAAGACCAAATGGTTCAGCCAGATTAGATAGTCTAGTGGTCCTTAAAGCTATTTATCTATAAATTCCCTGAGCATTTCCATCACCAACACAGGCAGCTTCACAGTCCAGTCAGAGAGAAAAGAAGGCTTTTCCTCCTTTCTGAATTTGTCATTTTAGGATTCAGTCCATCAGGAGGTGAAGGACAGGAATACCACCAATGCCTGCCAATAGAGGCATCAGAAGACAGGGGTCTTGTCAAAACAACTTCCCTTCAGTTTTTGACATGATTATGTCTCTCCTTGGTAACAACTAATGGAGGATGATGGCATGTATGTGTATTTTTAATAACTATTGACTTAGCACTGTACAATGTTTTAGATTAAAGACTTTGCAATTCACAGCAGTGGTGTTCAATGAGTTACGAACTGGTAAACTGTTTTTTTCCTAAGATTACTTGGCAACGGGAAATGTTTCAACACAAGACAATAACTGCTGATACTAAGCCAAATGGTATTCAACTTTGCAACCAAGATCCGGAAGTGAATTTGCAAAACACTGCTAAACTTGTGGATAGTAGAAACATTAAGGGGTTGGAAAGCAAGGAGAAAAACGCTTTTGCATGAAATGATGAGTTTTCATGCAACAAATAGTGAAGTTATACATGTCAGAAAAGAAAGAACACATGACTGTACCCATAAAAGCAGTTACTCTGGAAGCAATGTAAGGACCCAAGTGGAAAATGCTATATGTGCTTCTAGCACCTTGGTGAAAAAGCCTGGAACAATTATTATTAGCTTTGACCACATGGGAACAGAGGAAGGGAGCAGTTTTAACCCTGTACGAGGGAACAGTGAGTAGGATGCTGAAATGTTGTGTATGGTTTTGGTATCCAGATTTTCAAAGGTGGATGAAGAATTGGAGGGGATGCAAAAGAACGACGGTCATTTTGGAGGCTACTAAAACTGGTACACTGCAGGAAACTAGAGGATCGAGGATCAGAAGCCGGACTAAATGGCTTATTAAAAATGAATCAAGTTGTAACGAGGAGGATAATTAAACAGCAGGAATACAAAACAAAACATTGGCCTCTGTGTTTTTTGAGTTCTTCAAACCAACTCAAGAGATACGAAGTCAAAATTGGTAACTCGATGAAGCAGAGAGGCCTTCACAGAAGAGGAAGGTTCTAACCAAGTTATCAAGTATCCTGCTTCCAGCCACAAAACAGAACCAAGAAATTCAGCTTAAGATGCCACTGGCCCTCTGTGAGCTGGTACCCCATAAACATGCTAACAAGAAGGCTACAGATGGTAGACTGCGAGCTCTCCCCGGCTCAAGACAATTTGGCACATTCCTATTTTTTTAAATAATCCAAGCAACCGCATTACTTTCCTGACTTGTGATTTCCTCATTATACAGACCTCATTTTTTTATGGTTAACCATTAGCTGGATTCTACAAGAGAAGGGCACTGGCTGGGGACACGGCTAACCACAAGTGCTAACCTCGGCTGTGTGTCAGGGAGAGAGACGGAGTCAGGCGGGTGAACGTAAGTACATATGAGCACCTGATATTTTTTCCTGACACCGTTCCACATCATTAGTTGGAAGCTTGCTATACACTACACCCTTACATCTCTGTTGATCCTCCCTCCCTCCCTTCTCTTTAAAAGTCAGTTTCTTTCAGTACATGCCATTTTGAATTTTCAGGGCTGCTCAGCTGATTCTCAGCAGAAGAGGCTGGGGCAAGGACGGTAGGCATTTTTGCACATTAATTTTATGGGAGATTACACAGCTGATTAACAGTTCTCTGTACAAAAAGTGTCCCATGCTACCTCCATTCTTGCCTGTTTATTGCTTTTGATCTATTCATGCCAAAACATTCTTACTAATGAAAGTAATCAGAAAATTGCCTAATAAGGTAATTTAGAAAACAGTTCACATTGAACATATGATCAAAAGGCATTTAACTTGCAGTTCCTGCCTCCTCTCCTCCAATAAACACATGGTTTACTGGCACTGCTGTGCTTCAAAATGGTTTTGAACATCTGGGAGAAGGGCTGATCAGCTTCAGACAATAGTTGGACTCTGAGCAGACCCAGGGACAAAGGTCGTGATAAATGAAATGACTGCTTTGGCTCCAAAATTGCCTCAATCTTCTCCAGAAAAAGCATGATTGAAATGCGTCTATCTGTGGATAGCATCTGGAGCACTCTAAATATGTTTTGATCAGATTGGCTTCTTTCAAATGAAAATTATTTGAAGACACCATGGAAAATTTTTAAAATCAAGTACACTGTAAACTTTAGCCTAATGTTTCCTTCTGCAGCATTGACCTTGTTTTTCTACAGTGTGAAAAAAAAAATCAATATAATAATGGTACTGCAGTAAAATTTCAGCTTGCTTTTGGCTTTAAATAACTTTATTGTCTCCTTTCCCCTGTCTGTGTCTGCTGCATTTGGCACTTGCAGTTATTAAAATGAAACCAAGTTGAAAGAAAATGTTAAATATCATAAAAAGAAAACCGGCAGTGCTTCTGGCTCACTTTGCTAATGCTGTGGTCACCTTTACAATTTGCCAGGGTTTTCTATTCCCCAGCTGTTCTACCTGAATTTGCATGCAGAAAGAAACCCTAAGTTTCTAACTGGAATAACAACTTGTACTTTGCAGATTTAAAAGAGCTAAATGTTTGTGGTGGCTTTAAAGAAGAAGAAGAAGAAGAAAAAGCTGTCTCCTCTCCCCAGTTATATATTAGAACAAAACACCTGAACGGTTTACTAGTGATTTCAGTTCTCTGCTGCTTAATATTTTCTTCCTTCTTAGTGTACATTTTTGTACAAAAGACAGAGCCTGGTTATAACAGTCCCACTGTTACACTCTAATCTGCACTAAGAATGAGGCTTTGAAAACCTTAAATGAAAGTACCAACTAAAAAGAAGAAAAACACCATTTGGCCAAAATTATGCCCATTTTCTGCTCCTTCTGCATGAAAACCACATCCATCTGTTGTCAACCACAGCACTGCCTTGGTGAACAGACAATGAGGGCATTCTCAAAAGGAAAAATGAGAACCATACGCTCCAGGAAAAGCGATGGAGAGCCCAAATGTAGGCAGTGCTAGAAGGAAAGGGGAGTTTGCTCTGCTCAGCCCTGGGCCTCTCAGGAACATGAAAACCCTAAGTCTCAGAGCAAGGATGCCCTGTTCAGGTGTGTGCACAATGCACAAAAGGATAAAAAGACACAGGCTGCCCAGGAAAATATTTTCTCCTCTTCTTTGCTATGCTGCAAATGCAGATTTTGCAAAGGGACGGATGATGCTCCACCTCTAACATCCCCTCAAGACGTCAACCCCAGAAAAAATAAAATAAAATAAATAAGAAATATATAAAAAAAAGTTAATTCTTACTTTGGTCGTCGAAGCCGGGGACGAGTTGGCCACCAGGCTCGTGATCACGTCGCTGTTGCCGGTGGTGCAGGCGGCGGTGGCCGGGGTGGGGAGCCGGGAGGGGACGATGGGCAGGGGCAGCAGCCCGGGGCGGTTGGTGCTGGTGGTGCTGGCGGCGCTGCTGCAGTTGGTGCTGCCGACGTGGTTGCCGTTGGAGCTCCAGTCCCGGCGATCCCACCCGGCCCGATAATCTCTTTCAAACCGGCTGTGGTGCCGTGACATCTCGGTGGAGGGCGGCTGCTTCTCAAAGGGAACTTGAGAGTGTGCCTGTAAGATTGAAAAGCAAAGAGGTGTTGGGAATGAGGTCCCTGAACAGCGCCTGTGCTCTGCAGTCACCAGGACAAGCTCCTGCCAAGCCTCCTCTGTGTTAGGAGAGCATTGTTACACTCCTATTCTGAGCTAAACATCGGGAGGAAGAGAGCAGTGTTGTAGTAAATGTTAATCAAGAACAGAAGTTGGAGAGTTTGAACAACTACAAGCATGTGGTGGAGAGACCCGTGCCTCGGACCCGAGGAAACACCATCTGCCCAAACTCTCCAGCAGAATAACAAGTAACAGCACGCAAATCACGGGACGCTAAGTTAGAAGAAAATCATCCTTCAAATCTTCTGATAGCAGGAAAATGTTTCCAACAGCTCCATCTTGCAGTTTTCTTGACAGTCTTCAGATCATCACTATGACTTCTCTGCACCTGACGTGCGACCAAATAATCCTAAAGACCAGAGGGAGAAAAATCTGCCTGCTGCAGCTATTCATTACCTCTATGTTTTTACAGCTCAATATTGCTTTGCACTGTCCCCTACCCTCCTTTTCTCTCGACCTCCTCCCACGGGAGGAATACCCCAAGGACGTCTGAGCTTTCCCCAGAGCTGCTGTTCTCCAGGGCACGCCGGCATTTTCTGTCTCCTCCCGTGCTTTTGGCTAGACGTAAAACACTTAATGTAGCCAAGATGATCAAATGACCAAATCACTTTGTGTGAGCATCCTGTCCTTATCATTACTTACCTCCTCAGTCTTTGTTATCCACAGATTTTATCAGCCAGGAGCAAGACGACTGAACGCAACGCTGGGACTTGAGACTCCCAACATCTAATCCTAGTTCTGATAATTATATCTTACATAGCCCACAGCAGTTATTTAAGTCTTCCTGCCGAGGTTTCCTAACCTGCAAAATGGTGGCAATAATGCTA
Organism: Heteronetta atricapilla; assembly: GCA_011075105.1. Classification (NCBI taxonomy): domain Eukaryota; kingdom Metazoa; phylum Chordata; class Aves; order Anseriformes; family Anatidae; genus Heteronetta; species Heteronetta atricapilla. The sequence continues at coordinate 111,476,797 of CM021733.1, read as the reverse complement.
TTTTCCCAGCAGAGGTCTGAGTAACTGAGAGTTTACAGCATTTTGAATTGAAGAACAGTATAAATACATGCTAAATATATTTATTCCCATAAATAAATAATGAGTATCTAGGTCACTGCAGCATCTGATTTATTTTATTTGCATCATACGATCCAATAAATTGTTTGTAATAATAACAACAGGTCAGCTGAAGCAATTTTGTTTCACAAATTCTTAGATACATAAATGGCCAGTAAAAATATCTGCTCCTAATGGCTGAGGAGGGAAGCTAAACCAAAACTCACCCAGAAACTTAAAGATAACAAACTGCTTCAGAGAGGTATCATTTAGAAGTGGTATAAGCCAGTGTGCCTATCAACAATTTGAGAAGTTATTCATGTGGTAGAACTAAAAACAAAACAAAACTAAACAAACAAACAAACAAACAAAAAAGCAAAACCAAAATCAACTACTATGGCTAAAAACAGCATATTAAAGGTTCATGTGCTTTATCAGAGAGCTACCAGCTCAAGAGGAAAAAACCTCTTCCTCAGTTTAAAAAATGAATAATATAAATATGTATTAGAAAACAAACAAACAAAAAATCCCCACCACAATCATCTTCCAACAAAGATCTCCCAAGAATCCGCACTGGCAATGGTGATACTGCCAACCTGCTCCAGCAGTGCCATGGATGTTGACCACAAAATCAGCACTTCTCATAATCCAACAGAACCAGTTGGTTTTTCTCTGGTAGGATTTAATGCAATATTTGACTTGATGACTTGAAGGTTGAGGGATTCAAAGATATTTAGCCAGATTCCTCTTTCTCTGATTTTTGTGGCTTTCTGATACTTAAAATCTAAAAAGTCATTTGGGGTTTTCCACAGGACCGTATGGACATGATAGATAGACATGAAACATGGTAAAAACCAGAGGCACAAGTGCTGTGATAGATGCAGTAGTGAAAACAGAAACTTCTGTTTAAGGAGCAGCAAAGAAAGCAAGTTTTTCCTCTCGTGACAACCATCTCAGAATAAAATCAGTACCTAAAGATAGCATCTTTAAAGGTTAAAAATTCCACAGGCATAAACCTCCTTTCTTTAGTTTTACAAACCTTTTGCGAAGCCAGGCAAAAAGGGAGACTGTAAACTGCAAGCTACAATTTCACTACAGCCTTTATTATTCCCTGCCTTTGGAAGTTTCTTCTCATATCTTATATCCCCCACTGCAGGAAGCGATCTTTTTTGACTGTTTGGAAGGTGGCTGTCAATTGAATGCCCTTCTCCTTCTGTGCTCGAGGATCTCCATTAGCTGTATTAGTGTACTTCTTGACAAGGGAACGAGAGAGAACCAAATCACATATCCCCCACCCACCCACACACTTGAGTATATCTGACATTTAATTCAGCGGAGAGCAGAGCACACATGCACACAAGTCAATAGCTAGCAGTTTTTGCCACACGATCCAAGACACCATGCCCCCAGCAATTCTACTATCAGATGAGACTGACAGGCAATTACGTCAATAACAAGGAGGAAAAAAGCCAGTGACTAAGCCATGCATTAAGAAGTTTACTTAAAACCCACCGCCCTCTTCATAAGCAAGTTCTCCTCTTTGTCCAGTTACCGTGTTTTATTGTATTTACAATAAAAACTAAAAGCAAGGGCTGAAAATGCACTGCATTAAATATACACTGCTTGTTTCAAGCGTGTTGGTTTTGGCTGGATGCAAAGATATCTGACAGCAAGAAGACATGCAGAAAAACTGGAGGGGATAACTATCTAATAAATGGGTATTCAACTGCTAGTGCTTGTTATTAATTGCTTAAAATTAGAAACAATATAAAATGTTCTCATAAATAGCTGCTGGGTGAGGTAAGAAATGGTCTGGGCTAGCTCTTCAATGTATTTTTGGATCCAGAGTTTATGCTTTGTCTAGGCTATCTTGGTCGAGGATCATAATCGTAATAATAATGCTTAAAACATATTTTGTACTCAGAAGAAAAACTTCTCCAACAAACCATGTCCCGAGCCAGGCATAGTCATCACATTCCTCAGCAGAGAGCTCGACACGGGACAGCAACATAAACCATCCTGAGAAACGGCCCTGAAGGAGGCCAGAGCAAAAACCACACAAGAACAGCGAGGACAGCAGTCACTAATCACAGACATATAAGTATTTCCACCTTAACACAGCTGCTGGCTGTTCCTAAGTCATAGATTCACAGAACCATAGGATATCCTGAGCTGGAAGGGACCCACAAGGATCATCGGGTCCAACTGCTGGCTCCACGCAGGACCACCCAAAACCAGACCCTCTGTCTGAGAGCGTTGTCCCGACACTTCTTGAACTCCGGCAGCTCAGTGCTGTGACCACTGCCCTGGGGAGCCTGTCCCAGTGCCTGACCACCTCTGGGTGCAGAACCTTTCCCTCACACCCAGCCTGACCCTCCCCTGTCCCAGCTTCGTATCCAATTTTAGGCTAAATTTTCCATGTATTGTCTTAGATTTTTTTTTAAAGAATAAGGGAAAACCAAACCAAACCAAACAGAAAACCACACCTTTCCACTGGGGAGAAAGGGAGAAGAAGAAAGGAAGATACTAGTGTTTACAAATACCAGTATCAATACCCACAAATAATTCATTGTTTTTCGCTTTTTAAGGGATTTTTTTTTTCTCAACGTTCATATGTACGCACACTTATTTTTCTTTTCTAGACCCTTCAATTTTAGTTTTAAACCCCTCTGAGCACCACAAAGGTAGAAAAAGAAGGTTTTCACCTCATTTTTCAGACCTGGGGAACTCCCAGTACTGCCCACAACGCACTTGCTGCCCCAGCCAAACCTTGGTTAATTATAATCCATCAACTTCTGTTTTGGAACCGTTTTTTTCAGCTAGCACAAAGATCCCCGCTGCCACGTCCAGAAGTCAGTTCTCGAGAAGATGAGCTGAAACCTATCTCAGATACGTCCACCATGGCTCCAGATACCACAAAAGCACCATGTAGACATGCCTGGCAATAGAAAGAAAGTAGGATCTGCGTACCTCACACGTCCACAAGGAGGGCTATTGCATGCTGAAAATCACTCTGTACAGCTAATTCAGGTGACAAACTATCTTGTGAAGGTGGTGAAGTCAATGAGACAGGCCTTCCCCCACGCTCTACCACGAAGTAATCACCGGAGTAGCCAGGTGTTTTAATCTTGACGAGAGAGGAAATGCGTGTTCCTTTTTGTCACACAGAATCAAAGGATTTCGCTGTGCAGTCAAAAGGAACAAAAATGCTCTTGGAGGGGGAAAAACACCCTTACTAAAGAGGGAGAAGAGAAAAGAAAGAAACCCATAGCCATAACTGGATGAACTGATAAATTTGAAGCAAAAAGGAGATCAAAACAGCATTAAGGGAGAGCTGTGGAAAAGGCTATAAGCTACAGAAGAGAGAATGAGCAAGCAGGCAGAAATAAAAAGCCCACGACAAATCTGAAACGATATTTAGTGATATGGCAAAGCAAACAAAATGCCTGCCCTGGTCCCTGAAGATCATCATCGCTGTGTAGGTGTAGCAAGGACCAAACCATGCCAAGTGCAGAGAGCCCACCGAGTTCAGAGAACAGCCCTGCAAAGTTCCCGGGAGCCAGGCAAGAGGATTGTACATGAACCTGACCCTTTCCTCCATAATTTACTTTCACAGCAAGACAGGCTTGGGAAGGTTGACTAGGGAAGAAAGTAGGAGAGCAATGAAACAGGATTGACTGCCCTTCTGAGAAACACAGCAGGTGTCTCTCCTGGCTCCCCAAAATACACGGTGCAGCAGGTGAGAAAGACCATAAAAGAAATGACTTTAAATCTCCTTCTCTTGGAGGAAAGTAAAATGTGAATCAATTCTACGCTAGTGAAAACCATAAATTTTTGAAATTTCTCATACAAACAGCTTGCCCAACAATAAAATTTGAGATTTATTTTTTTTTTCTGCAGAACGGGAGCATCTTCAGGTCTATAACACGGGGCACCTACACATGCAACTACATCCAATCTCTGAATTTACCCCAAGCCCTTTGGCTATTCAGAAGCTCTCCTGCTTTCTCAGTTGAAAACCACCCTCATGCTGGTGCTCATTTTTCACCACGTCTCTTCTGCCAGCTCGTTTGTGCCGTGTTTCCGCAGCTTCCACATCCGTACACAGTGGCAAGAAAAAGACCAGGGGCGTTTGAGATAGCGGCGTGCTAACTACAGGCCTCTTACCAGGTTCAAACAGATCATTGCTGCAGATTTATTAAACCTAAGTGATTAACATTTCATTTTATGCTCAATACATTTAAACACAGCCCTTCTTCCCCCGAGCCCAAAGCACTCACTGTTCTGCAGAAAAAATGTTTCCTATTCATGTTCCTCTAAATGACAGTCCGGCTTGAGCCTTAAAGCAGCTTTTTCCCTGCTCTCCACGCTTATCTAGTCAAGGTCTCCTTAAAATGCCTGTCCTCACATATATAAATACAAGGAAAAACAGGCTTTCAGCCAGTCTGAAGCATGAGAATCAGATTTCTTAGACTATTAGTCAACTTCATTAAGTGACTTCAAAAATAAAGGTCAGCCTTTTAATTTAAATTTTTTCCTGGGTAAGCATTTGTTTCTAAATTTACCTTTTACATAATAACATTGGAGAAATATGATCGGCAAGAGAGGTTGGGAGACAGCACAGCGGAAGTAGGTACACAGTCATTAGAGAGATGGAAGAAAAGAAAAAAGAAAGAGTTTCAAACATTAAAATAAGCAGCTAAATAGCCTTACGAGTTTTCAGACTGGCTGAACGGAAGCACAGATAAAATAGGTTATTAGAGAGCTTAAAAAGCAGTTAAGTGCATGCAAAGCATAAGTATTTTATGAGATTTACAGAAAAAAAAATATGAAGAAGAAGAGAGAGATTTGCTGTAATCAGATCTAGCATGAAGAACTGTAACTGATACAGAAGAAGATGTCTAAGTACCTAACCTCGAATGATTTTAGATATATGCTGCAGGGGAACTGTTACTGGATGCAGTTTTATCAGTGCAAACCGACACAACAAACCCTTCCCGAGGCAGGGGTAAGGACATTAATTTATGTATACAGCACCAAAATCTCAGCGAAATGTATAAATTCTGGGCACCACTTAATTGCAAGCACACACTGGCACACACTTTACACACAGTAAATGTGTCTTTAAAAAAATCCTTCAAATAAAATAGTAGCCCTATGAACCAGTAATAAACTAGTAGACCTCGCAGCTTTGGGAGCTAGTCTTTACTTCAGAAGCGTGACAAACACAATGTTTAATTTCAGTTCAAAATTATTTATAACCTATGAAGACTCTCTTAGATAGATACGGAATCATTGTTAGAAGCCTACAAGGATCTGACTAATCCATTTTTACAATTTTTACTTAACTTCTTTTTTTTCCATTTGGGTAACTTCATTGAAAGACTTCTTTGTTAGACTAAGGCAGTAGGAATCCAATCAAGAGATTCTGTAAAGCTGAACTACAAGCAGCTGTGTAGAAAGATAAGACCCAGAAATATTTGAGGGGCAAGGAAACAACTTTATTATCAAGCAAGGTCTACTTTTGTAAACCCCTGATTTAGTCTTGTAAACAGTTGTAAAGCTCTTGTAAAATCCAAGACAAGGCAGAGAGACTTGAGCTGCTTTGCTACAATCAGATCTTAAAAAAAAATAAAGAAGAAAAAAAAATCCTAACACTGTAAGTGATAAAGGAGCACAAGATTTAAGAGATTATATAGGACTTAATTTTCCAAATATATGCTGGAAGAGACCATGCTTTGGGACACATTAAGAAAAAAAATCAGAGTTGCAACACAACCGTCTTTCCAGGACAGAGTCCACTATGCAAAACACGTAAATTAGATCTATTCCTTCCCTGTTTCAAAATATTGTAGAAAAGCGTGTACACATATTATGTGTGAGTATGTAAGATGGATAAGGAAATCTTATCTTTAGATATGTAAAAAGATAAACTAGACTATCTAACTGAAAAAAATAAAAATCAGGCACATTGAGAGTGAAACCTACCTTGCTAGTTTGGCTTCTTTCTCCCTAAGTTAGCAGGATGTGGTCTTCCTAAATAAGGAGTTATTAAAAAGTCTGCATGTGTATGTTTTATTCCTAAGTTTCTGGGAAATTTCAAGTGGAAATTTATTTTAAATACGGTCATTTCCTTTATTTCATCCTTTGCTTTCAAGTGCCAGTTCCTTTCCAACCTGAGTGGAAGTGATAACACACCCTGCAATTTATGGATCACGAGCATCGGCATGGTGAGAAAGATTCACAATGCTTCAGAAGCATCCTCCTGCTCACTACTGGAGCAGAAGATGAAGAACAATGCCACATAAAACCCTGAAATGTGTCGAGTTTGGACACACACAAAGGTTTACATCAGGCGCAGGGGTTACCTTCTGGGGAAGCCCCCTATCTGTCAAATGTCTTGCACTATTCTGAAAGGCCTTGATCCCCATCCTCAGACAAAGCTACTGTCAATTATAAATTGATATAAAATATAAAAATTGATATAAAAGGATTTGGGATAGGCATCTTGAGAACATTCTTAACTCCATTCCACTCTCTAGGTTTTTATCTGAAAGGTCTCCCATTTGATCTGTTTCTCCCCCACGGCACATTGCAAACATCCCCCCAAAGCTCAGGGCAGAGCTCTGAGCTCCATTCCCCAAATCAATTTTAGCTGCCATTTGCTGCAGATTCTTGGGCACTGCAATGTCCTCCTGCAGCAATGCGACTGGAATTTTGCACAGCAATTTTCTAAATGAAAATCTACCAGAACTTTACACAAAGGCATAATAAACTTTCTTAGATGTCTCCACAGGGTCCTGAGTAGCCGGCGCTGCCTGGAACCCAGCCTGGCTAAAAAATGGGGAGAGAGGAAATCCATCCTGTTCCTCCGTAACACTTCTACTTGCAAAACACTGCCCAAAACATTGACTTCCCTAATTAAATTATCTCATTAGCATGAAAAGCAAACAAAAGGAAGCCAAATGCCAAAAGCTGCTATGTTAACGGCCAGTTCCGTTCATGGGGAGGTTGTGCAGGAAGGTTCACAGGGCCGAGCCGGCAGCCGGGACCCCAAATCCCTGCACAGGGGCTGGCTGGGCATCGGCCAGCAACCACGGTCCAGAATTGCCAGCGGGGAAAAACAGAGGAGGGAAGGCAGGGACGCGACTAGGTTGCTTCTGGGGAAACCGGCCATCCTCTCAAAATGCACGGAGTGGTTGCCAGCACCTGACATACCTAATCTCACCCAAGACTTCATAGTTAATAAAGCAGAAATGGAGAATAAGCTACTGTCGGTGTTGCCAAATGTCACAAATTAGATCTCGCATAATTTAATTAACAGGATCTTGGCTCTTTTGGGGCTGGTTTCTTAAGGGTGCAGACTAGGTCTTCAGGTTACTTTTGGACCAGGCAGGAGAAATTCCCTTTGATTTACTGCCATTCTCAATTTTCCAGCCCTTGGAGGAGACTGATCAAGCAGTGACTAGACTATTAGAGGAAAAAGGTCTCCACCAAGAAAAGGGTTAAATACAGCATATTTTGCTGCAAAATCTCTCTGGATCACCTGTATTCCTTCAAAAATTAATTAACTGTCCTTTGAATTTCCCTTTTATAGGGTATTTTTGGGTTGTCTCATCCCCGTTTTACATGTTCACAGGTAACAGCTTCAGGGGAAGCACCAGGGGAAGCAGCACATTTTCGCTTTCAGGACTGATGCCCTCTGACCACACAGCATTTTTCAACACATTGTGCTAAGAGGAGGCATTTATCACTCCCCCAAAATGAAGGCCGCATGTACACTGCACCGTGCAACAGCCACTACGCATCTGGTATATAAAAGAGCTTATTAGATGCAAAATGCCTCCAAAACAAACAAGAAATGTTAAATCTACTGCACATAGATGAACACAGACCATATCGTCATGTATCTAAGCATCTTAAGAGATTTTTACATGATTCACTTCATGCTGTTGACTGAAGTAGGAAGGTGCAGTCATCTCCATCCTGCCATAAGGAACTGCATTTCCAGAGGCTGTGCAAGATGCCTACACCATGGGGAATAAGTACTGGTTTTCCAGCTTCAGGTGCCCTGAATACGGGTCAATTGCTGACCTCCATGCTCATACCCTCAAAAGCTTCCTCATTTTTCATTTATGGAGCCACATCTATTCTTGTCACGCTTTTAGAGGGGAGCTTCTTTGCACATTTCCAGGAGACATTTGCTTGTTTTGTGGCACAGGTACCATCACTACGCGTACATGCACCCCTTTTCCCAGCTGAAAATATTGGACTTTTCTTCCAGGTCACCTGGCAGGCACCTGGAGATTTCAAATCTCCATGTTCCCATCCTGGTGGATGTCACCGAAGGCCAGAAGCCCATGTTATCTGTCCGTATGCAGTCGCAGCTCATCACCTCTGTATGGCCTAACCATGTTTCATAAAGCGACTGATTTTATTCTCAGTTGGTTCACCAGAAGAAGTATCACTTACATCTGCTTGTTATTTTTGCTTTGTTTTGAAAGGTGGATGCTTCAAGAATCAGAGGGACTGTGCCACCATCCTAATGAACTAACAGCACACCCAGTATCAAAGCCACCTGCTTCTCAGCTTGCTCCTGTGCCTCTTAAAAGCAATTCCTGTTATCACTTCTTCCACCACCCCTTCTTGCTTCTCACTTAAAATTTGCCACTAGAGGCTCATGTTTTATCTTTCCAACTGTCGGATTAAAACTGTTTGCTGAACGCAGTAAATCAGCAACCTACCTTTTCTAGGCCAGAGGTCTGTAGCTTTTAATTAGCTGCTTTAGAACTAGCCTGATAACATAAGAATCAGCTCCTTTCTCAAAAGCATGAACCACTTGCAAAACCCCTCTCAAGATACGTTAGGTGATGTGGAGCCTCTAAAAATCACAGAGATAAATCATGCCACGTTTGGTAAGCACCTTCTGAAATGTGGATTTAAGAATGCTGAGAACCTCGTTTAGAATATAGCCGTAAAGCTCCCAGATTTGCAAGCACTGGCCAAAATGTTTGCATTTTATCCTGAACAGCAATCATTCATTTCCGTTCAGCCAAAGCTGTCAAAAACTCTATATGCAGTCTTGTAGCGAGACTCTTACATACATGCCAAATGCCTGTATAGCAAACATCTGGCCTCACTTCTGTTCCATGGGTTTGCCAAAGAATAGGTCCATCAGATTTTTTTTTTGTTGTGCCTTTTATTTATTTATTTATTTTTTTCTCTGCTGTGCCTCAGGTCGTTTTTCTTAAGATGAAATCATTAAAACAGGCAGAAAGAGCAGAGGAAGGAGGAGTAAGGAGAAGAGATGTAGCATCTGAGTAATCTTCCAGTGGGACTAATTTTACTAAGCATTTGTGCTACTGCTACCAGTCAATTACTACAAGTATTATTGAAAAACTAAAAGTAAAAGAAAATAAAATAATATTTAACTGCATTTAGCAAAGAATATTGGCATAGAAAGAAGGAAAAACACATATGCTCTTCTATAAACTAGAGGCTCAGTTTACTCAAATGTCCTCAATATCAATATAAAATGTATTAACATAAAAAAAAAACTTGCTGCTCCCTTATTTTGCATTCCTTTTACATCCGTACTTCTCCGAGGCAACCGATCAGAATGGCGCAGTGCCTTCCCCTCCGGCCAAGTGCAATAAACAGGCAGGTGTAATATAAGGCTGCGGCGCCTCAGCTCTCCTCCTAAACAATTGATCTTCCAGGCCTACGGTGTAATTCAGTCCTGGTAGCTCCCTGCACATGCCTCATTCCTGATCGGTCAATTATTTCAAATCAGGCAGAATTAAAGTGTTATTTTTGTGAGGGGGGGAAGATATTCACCAGTGACCGAAGTGAAACTAATAAACTAATTTCCCTTCGCTGCCTTGGGCAAAACAGAAAAATCCAAGTCTCAGAAAGAAAGACTGCAGCTGTTTCATCAGTCTGTTGCCCAAACCCGCTTGCAATTTACTATCTTCAAATTCAATTTTTGTTCACAGAACAATTTTGGAAACGCAGCACAACACGAAGAAAACAGTAAAAAAGGAAACAGTGAGAGTCCGTGACTCTGCAAGACCGAGCTGAGCAGCCCGAGCCTCCTGAGAGGAGGGGAGCAGCACGCTCCTCTTCTTTGAAACCGAGCGTATTCCTCCTGCCAGTAGCGAATTTATCCAGTAGATGTCAACACCAGCAAAAAATATGTGTAAAGCCAACCTTAACAGCAACAGCAGTCACTTCAATTTACGGGAGTGCATCAGAGGAGAGCGTAATATTTAGGAGCATCGCGTGCTTATTCTCTGCTGTCCTGTCCCTGCATCTTCCAGTACGGATCTGGCCTGGCCCATCTGTCAGCAAACATACATGGAACAAAATAATTGCATTTCTTGCTTTTAGACTAATATTGCCCGGTTTTCTGGAAAATAGAAAAATTGCTAATGAGCATGTGATTACTTTCAGATTAGATCTGAGGAAATTTTTCAGCGGAGGAGTAGGGAGAGGGTGGGCAAATACTATTTGGTGCAAAGCGACTCTGACAAGCAAAATCTTCATAGTTACTAAATATAATCTGAAGAGGTCTGTTCCTTTCTGACCTTTTGCTGCGTGGTTAAGCAATGCAATAATTTCATGGATTTTGCTCTTTCCTCAAGAAGCTTCTCAGCCTACAAAGGTGACCTGAGATTCCCACGCTGACCCCAGGTCAACAGATACTTGTTGTTCCTGTAAGGTTTCTTCTATATTGTAATACACCAAGGATGGGCAGTTATAAGCCTGTTAGTGCTATTATCACTCGAAAGACTGAATTTGCTGACAAGTTTTAACCAAGAAAAAAAAAAAAACAAGGCCATTGCTGTTGACACTTTTAAATCTACTATTAAGATCTGACTGTTTGAACAGCTTGCGTGCGGAATCTGAAGTACAGATTTCTGTTTCCTTTTTGTTTATTTTTAGATAAACCTTGTGTTTCTACTCTGCAATGTTTGCATTTGGCTGCTGAGCATGCAGTAATCGCATACATTATACGCACTGCTTAGAGACACTTTGCATCGCAGCCCATCAGGTTTTTTTGGATAGATTAAAAGGGAAAGGAAGTAACAGATCATTTTCCTGATTGATTAATCCTTCCTCACATTGCCATTTTCCCATAAACATTAGGAGGAAAACCAAAAGTATGTTGTGACATCTAATAGCGAGACATTGAAGCAAATTATTTTATTACCGCTACAGAACTTACTAAGGAGCTTGTTTTCACAGGGATCTAAAACATGGCAAGGAAACCCAAATGAATATATTACAGAGACTTATAATTCTGAGTAGAATTATTCCTTGCATGTAAACCTCACAGCTCTTAAGAGAAGCATATATCCTACGTAAGAGCAATAATGTGGCTGCAGCTTATCTCATCAGCTTGGCCAGAAATTCTGGATCTCTGAGGAAGCAAAAACAGTGGGAAAAAGCTGAGACAGTGAATTATCGTAATTTAACCAATTCTTAGGCATTGACAGGAGCAGGCTCGGGAAGATCAGACAAAGGCACTGCACTCTCAGTAAATAATTGTAATAGGTGGTGGCATGTGAGGGAATAAAGCTCTAAATATAGGGAAAAGGCATCAAATGCGAAACCTAGCATCACGCAACAAGAAGCAGCAGCAGCACGCCCAGGTTGGGGAGCCCACATCCCCTGCAGCTGCTCCACAGCTCTGGGTGCAGGCACGGACCGCCAAAGACAGTGCCCTAAGCCGCGTGGAGGTAACATGCGTGTGTTGTTAGGCTGCCCACCATTTTGCAGCCTGCTACGAGCAATTCTTTTAATTACTGTCAATGTTTTCTCTGAATCTAGGTCTCTAAAGAAGCAGTGAGAACTTTTCATTTGCTGTGACACCTGATTGCCGTGTGGATGACTCACTGCACCATTCCTGTTAGTATTACGAATTTATGGATTTTTAAGGCCTTAAAAATCACCTTAAAACCAGCCAAGGCCAACCCATCACAGCAAGCAAAGATCTGCAGCTACTTTTTTCTTTCCAGGATCTCCCAAGGCATTCTCCATGCTAGTAGGGAAGAGGGACAAAAAAGACTGAGTATTTCTGTATCTGCAATATTTTAGCGTATTTATAAAAGACACCACGGAGAAAACCTCCTAAATTATTACAAAAGCTGGGGTTTTGCTTTATTGCTCACTTTAAAGTCATGTTCTTTATTGCCGCTCTATTATGAAATTTTCTTCAATGCATCATATCATTAAATTTTTGTCTATCCAATTTTAAATAATTTCTAAGCTGACATAAGTGTATGAGCTGCTTGGAATAGTCTTCCTAGATGGAGAGCTATACCAATTGCTTTCCCGAATAAAGTACATATCCATTGATCTTCTAGGTAAGTGATAACATACACTTAGGAAGGATTAGACATACACTTAGGAATAATGTCTGTCTATAACGAGATACCTTATTTTCCAGCATTCACATGTAATGGCCCCATTACATGTTTGATTACTGTGGACAGGCTAAACAGAATAATTTGTTTAGATTTTTTTTTTTTATTTTTTTTTTTTTTTGGAGAAGAGTTCAACTATGCCTATTTACTGAATCCTCTGATTTTCTGAAGGTTATTTTCAGTGGTCCCAAAGACTGCCTCTTCCTAACTTTTAGAGAGAGATTCTCAAGTGCATTTCACTCAAATATAAGATTTTGTCAGATGTTCTTTCTTCTCCTGCTTTGGTCTTCATTCCTGAAGTTAGCAGTTTCTAGCAGAATTTTCCTACACAAGGTTATCCAGCTCCTCCTATTTCAATACAGTGATAAGCATTTACGTCGCACTCAGTCTGCAAAGCACTTTACAAACATTAAATATTTAATGCTCACGGTATCCCTCTTATTCTCAACCCCATTTTACAGGTAGGGAAACAGATTCACAGGTTAAGTGATTTTGTTTCAAGTCACATCACAAGTTACTGATGGATGTGAGACCAGAATACATGAGCTCAGATTTTCAGTTCCTCACTCAAAAGTAGACAAGCCTTGTTCTTTTGCTTCATAATGATAATGAAAAAATTTGCTCTTGTTCAGGAGGATTTTCTCTTTCTCTTTGGAGGTTCTGAGTTGCAGAAAGAGTTCAAAAGAAAAAACAAAACCACAGGAAAAACACCCCAAAATGACGAGGGAGACACCTCCTTTGTAAAGCGGATCATCACTGTGGTGTTCTATGGGGGAAACCACAAATGTAGACCCTCAGGAATGGGACAGTATTTTTTGTCAGCATTTACATACAGAGACACACGTGTACATATCTATACATACATATATATATATACGTATATTCTCAACCAATAAGTAATCCCAGAACACAGAGACCTTCCAGCCAGAGAAGAATTTGCAATTTAAAAACTGAAGTACTTTTCAAAATGGCATCACTAAAGAGCTTTAGCATTTGATAAGAAGATTACAGTATATTCAATTGCACAGAGCAAAAGCCTTTTAAAATAAAGTACAGGAATAGTGAAGCCAGGCATTTGCAAGAAGATAACAAGAAGCTAATCGGCCAGTGGAAAAGGTGCGCCCTGCTGCATAGAGCATTCAGGAGCCAGTCAGATTTTGAAACTCAAATAATGAATGTTTTTTTTTTTTAGCTTTAACATTTTTCATAATCCAAGCGGGAGGTCTAAACACAGGCTGTATGCAACATTAACTGTATTTCCCTGTAACAGGCTTCTGTGGGAACAAATGCTCAATGTCAGGCTGGTACTATACGTCCATTTAATTGAGCTGAGAAAACTCTCCTGCTCCCGAAGAAAGCTCATCTCTTCTCTCCATGGATGTGACTATAGAGCTGGCAGATAATATCTGGCTCTCACTCATTATTTATACAAGCACCTAATTATCTCCCAGAGACTCCACGTTTTGTAGAATTTTCTTTTTGGAAACGTCAGACGTTGGCTAAATGGAAAGCCAAACCCAGCCCCAGATGCCGTGACAGTGGGTGCTATACCCAGAGCATCCCTGGGTACGACACGTGGGACACGGCACAGGGACCCACAGTACCACCCACATGGGGACAGGCTCCTCGGGTCTGTTTAAGATTTCTCCTGGGATATGCACACATTCAAGAAAGACAGAATGAAAATGCACTTAAAGAGAAACGTGACATGGTTATGGGCCAAAGATGAATAAAAAATATATCTGCATATCGCAGTTTCCTCCTCTGGGCCACTGGGTTCTGTCTTAGCACTGACACTGCTCCAACACCACCACATCCAAACACTGCTGATACCTTTTTAGTGGTGACAAAATATTCTGAGGTCAAGGACTGCTGTGATCTCTCCTCTCCTGCTGATGAATTGAGGATGGAGAGAATATGAACCAAAGCTAAAGAAGCCCTCAGGTAGGGAGAGCAGAGCTTGAATTGAAACACATACAAAACCCCTCTGCAGGAAACCACATTTTGCTAATATTTAGGTGCCCAATGTCCTGCTGTTATATAAGCCAAAGGGAGTATTATTCGGGCAGTTATCGCTGCAGGAACATTGGAAATTCCCAAACAAGTCAGCCACTGCCCAAATCCCACGGTGTCATGTCACGAGCCCCTCCAACACGCAAACATACACTGCGCTGAGCACCAAAGGGAGGTGAAACAGTGTGATCCATCCTGCTGAGGGATTTGGATTGCAGCCTCGGCTCCCTGTGTAATTCAAGCATGGGGCATTAAAAAAAAAGCTTCTGGAGTCAGAGGTTTCCATGCCAGGAGCTGGGTGTTGATGTGCCTGGCATGGCTACACTCATCACAACGCTGGGGCTAGAGCTCTCTTTCAGGTGGTATCATATTTTATTTATTTATTTATTTTAATTCTAGCTTTACTCTAAAGGCAAGGAATGGGTATAATCCTCCGCTCTCTTGAGATCTATTATATGACTTAGGGCAAATCATGTGGGCTCAGCTCCACAGAGTGCTGGAGCTCACTGCGGGGAGAGAAGAAAAGCAACCAACGACACACGCCAGCTTAGCACCATGCCTCCACCGCTCTGCTAGCACAGCTTTGGGGAAAAATCCCCAAACCAAACCTCAGATCTCAACCACAGCCCTTTAGGGAGGGCACTGGTGTTTCTGCTGCCACCACTCCTCAGGACTGAAGCCACCACGATGCTGCAGATTTGCCATTATTTTCCTCGGGCACTCACATTCAGCTACTGCATGAAGTACGTGCGTCTGCTTTACTGGTCAGGTGGAGGCTTTTTGTTGCCATTTCATTTTTAAGATTATAGGATTTATACAGACGCTGGTAAAATATTTTGTAGCGCTGCCATAAAACAGCAGAGTGGAGGCAACACACGCGTATTATGAAAGCCGTGTCATTATAATATGTAGCTTTTCTGTTATAAATTACATTGACCAGCTAAAGTACAGGTTACAGCAAAGACTACGCAAGTCATGTTGTGTCAGTAATGTGCATATGGGAGGAAAAAGAAACAGCAATTTCCTTGTGGTTTTTCGTACACTTAGCAAAATGGCCAAGCTAAATTCCTTGGAAGGGGAGGGGGGAGTCAAACCCTATTCATACAGTCATTGTTGGACGAGAAACACAACTACGCAGTTGTGTCACAACTATGGGAATATCAAATAACACTGAATTAAAGGCCTTTTCAGGAATGTGCAAAACACAGCTTGCTGTCGAGGTCTGGTTTTTCATCCTGAAGCACTAGTTCTCTGAAGCAGCCAAGAAAACCCGACCATCTGACTCGTTTGTGTCCCTGTTTTCCCTCTGTGCTTCATGTGAAGGCAAGAATCCATCCAGGACTTTCCTCTGTCCCCAGACAAGACTGACCCAAAGTTTGCAAAACTACTTTGTTTACTTGGCTACTCTTACCTTCTTGGCCTTTCTCTTCCCATTAAATTCCATACGTGAGAGCACCGTGTGATCGAGATTGACCCAATGTACCAATACCTTGGCAAGTTGATGCCCTTAAAAAGAAACAAAGGTCTCGGACGCTATTTGCAGATGTAGAGAGGAGAAAATAGAGGTGAAGAAGCGGGTGGGAATTCAGTGGTGATGAAATGGAAGTGACAAACTTATTATCTGATAAGCTTCTAAGCAGGGTTTTGACCAAAAAAAAAAAAAAAAAAAAAAAAGAGGGGGAAAAAAAGGTAAATAAGGTATTTAACAGAAACCATCAAACCAGCCCACAACCTTTTTCTCTCCTAACTCTGCCATCTACTGCTAACCCCTCACAGGCGATTTTAGTTTAGGATGATTGATTTTATTAGCTTAGATGGGAAAGTTTCAGCGGGCAGCAGGGGAACCTGCCCACCAACCAACCATTTCTATCTGCGGTGCAACCTGTGGTGTTAAATCCCACAGCGCGGCCCGTCCCAGGAGCATCCCCACCACACCCCACGGCCCGGCTGCAAAGGTTGGGCCCAAACCGGTGATTATGATCTTGTAATTAAAAGAAATTATTGGCTCTCCATTGTTTTAAGGACATGTAGTAATTTCTTCTTTCCTGCACTGCCTCTGCACACCCGCTGCTGGCAAAGCGACAACATATAAGCGCTGAATGGTGTGCTGAGTAGCTTGAGAGCTACCAGATTTGCATTTTGCTTTCTTCCAAAATGTATTTTCCCAGGGAAAAAAAATAATAATAATAATCCCTTTTCCCCAAACAAACACAACCCCCTCCTGCCCCTGCAGTCATCTTCAAATTTCCAGAAGAAGTGGAGTGGCACCATCCTCGGAGGAGGCAAAGGAGCGAACGCATCCTCGGGTGGTTTTTATTCCGGACACACAGGCTCTCCCCGAGAAAGCTTTTTGCCAACTCATGGAGAGTTTGGAAAATGAAGGCAAAAGCCTCCCATTTGAGTGAATTCAATGGGAAGGCAGCACGGCGCACGGAGCACCAGGGCAATTTGCTTTTGGCAGCCTCTTTTGCTAAGTAGGTGGGCTGCATTCAGAGCCAATTAGAGGTTGACGCTTCCTTCCTTAGGTACAATGCGCAGCAACACAGCTCGGGCTATTCTTCCCTCGCCGCGTCTGTGTTTACTGTGGCTGTTCATTTTTACTGTTGGCAAGGGGGATGTTTAATAAAGCAGGCCATTCCCTAGTTACAAACGCGGTATATCATCGTTGGTGTATGTACACATATGGTATGAAATAGAACGCTGTTAAAAAGTCAAAGCAACTCCTGCCAGAAAATTTTGATGGCGGTGTTGTAAAAAAAAAAAAAAAAAAAAAAAAAAAAAAAAAAAAAAAAAAAGGAAAAAAAAGCGATGGGGCACAGTGAGGTTCTCTATTTTCTGATACCGGGGGGGAGGAAGGGGAGAGAAAACATGGTGGGTTTAGATCCGAAGTTAAAAGGGGATTGTAAGAGTGAAGAAAAGAGACCAATATCCAGATTTCAACGCCCCCACTCCCAATTCGAGATCTAAGCTTTGCGTTGGCTTGTGCCGCTCTGCAAACAGAGCCAGGAAGGTTCTTGATCCAGATTTTTATTTCATGAAGTGCTAAGCTACAAGAATGTTCACACCTAGGGTCTGCTTTAGTCCCGTCTCTAATTAAGGTAGTTTATTTTTTCAAACATGCTACCTGAGACCTGCTGATGTTGCTTCAGGTCATGCAGCCATGCTTCAAACTGCTTTCTAATATACCAAATAGTGCCACAGCGATATGTTCAGCTTATTACTGCTACAGAAGCAGTAGGGTCATGGTGTTCTCTGCAAAATACTTCTGTAATGGAGTGGATTAATTTAATGAATGCCATTTACTGCAGCAGAAGTGACAATGATTTGATGTTTTGTTACAATTAAGACTCATTAGCCAGTGACTTTTTTCTTAGTTGTCTGACACCATAATAGATATAACACATATCAGACACAAAGTTTTGAACTTCTTCCTAGTCATTTTTAATAAACATGAAGGAAGCGAGAATGAAAGACTCAGCATTCGGCTGCTTGAGGGTGGCCTTTTGTGGGATGTCACATTCACCTCCTCACACGGAGAATGCAAATCGCGGCGCAGCTTCTCGGAAACAACCGGATGGTACCCAACATTTAAGCTTTTAGCCAAACAACTGGAATATATACTTGGTACAATATACTCAGGCCTCGATGCATCAGTTTTAGCAAGGTCCCAGCGCTCCACCGAGATGGGAGCCCTGCCAAAAGTGCACAGCTCCCCGGCATCCGAGCACGTGCTGGTGGGGACCAGCGCACCCTGCCACGAGACTGAAGGAAAACTCAAAGCCTGTTTTAGCAACAATCCCTGCTTTCTCAGCCCGTGTTTGAACACTGAGGAATGAACCCCACACTGTTCTACTAATGCAAAGTCTTTTGTTCCCTGGAAACACAACAACTCGCTTGCTTTTCACAGACCTTGAATAGCGGTATGCTGAACATTCAAAAACTGGGACAAAATCCCCTACTAAATAAAAAATGCATTGTCGAGTAAAAACAATATTGGTCAAACCAATGTCACTAGAATCCAGGTTAAGTTTTTACACTACGAGAAGTCAAAAGCCAAAGCAATATTTTTGCGACTGCAGCATTCCCCAGCGCTGGTGAGGACACAAGATCACGCTTAGCTGTACAACCTGCAAACACGTCTTACTCAGCAAAGGAGTGAAGCTACAAAACTAATCTAATTGACCAAGTCAATAGCATTTGAAATCTGAATTGCACAAGGGGTGTACATAAAAACAAAACAAAACAAAACAAAAAACCAACACTCCAAAACCATACCTTGTATGCCCAGAAAGACCCACAAATTTAAAAGAAAACATAGGTATTAACGGAAGAAAAACAAATTCTTAAACATGTAAATTATAAATGCTTCATTTCATATTTGGCAATGATAACTCATAATTTAAACCTAAATGCATGAGCTTGTAGTGCTACCTGCTGTATAGGAAATCCTTAAATGATGTATAGCTATGAGTGAAAATAATCACCATCAATAAAATCCACCAAAATGAACATCCCAAAAACAAAGCCCAAAAGAAACACTTAAAGTTACTTGCCTGGCTTTGAAACTTAGAATAAGACACCCTCCAAAAATATATGAAAAGAAGGAAATCAAGAAAAAATCAATACCATTTCTTACTGTTCTTGTGCAAATTCAGCATCACTCAGTCCCATTCTGCCTGGGACGGACAAAGGTACATTTGCCAAGAAAGACATAAAACCACATTGTACTGTCAAGATTTCCAGCTGCTGCTGCTGGCGACATCTCTGGATGACAGTCTTAAGATTTTGAAGACAGCAAAAAGTAGGAAAGGGGTAGGAGGTGACTTAGCAGGAGGCACTGGCAACCCTAGACCCAGCGTCTGACAGCAAAAAGCATTTTGGGGGGATGTCTCTGGAGCTTTCAGCACTCTACGGGTTCTCCAGCTCTTCCTAGCACACCTTTTGTAGGAAAGAGTCACCCCAAAACTACCTGTAGATCCTGGTATGTAGACACCATGACCACAGCCTGAAGATGAGCCATACACACAAATTCCCTACCCACTCCCACCTGTGTGCCATCTCTGTCAACTCCCCCATGAAGATGCAAACCTGAGCTGTAATGTGCTAATAAATGAAATACAAAATCTGTTTTTTCCTTCTATTGTGCGGTAAGGATAAAAATCAAACACCTGCTCCCTTATCCCATGCCAGAAGAGTTATAACCCTATGAAAATCACTTGAGTTAAAGATAAGCTGGGAGCTTCAACTTTATATTCATTTTTATCAAATCCTTGAAACTGCTTCATGGGGTTTATTTTAATAGGTATTTCTACTAACAATAATAACCCCCCTTATCTGTACTAAAGAAGAAAAAAAAAAAAGCAGATTGCACCATAAATCTTAGTCATACTAGGTAATAATCTTCAAATTCATCCTTTTAGCATGGACAGCACCTGTTAAGTCAAAGCACTTTTTTCCTGCCGGTTTAGGAGTACAGTCTCATCTCTGCTCTTGTTACAAAAATGGAAGATTTTCCACAAACTGTACTGGCATTGCAGGACCATAAGTTATGAGCATGGCACCCACTATCTATAATTAGGGAATGGGGAATAAAATTTAGTAAGTGCTTACTGAGTTTAACCCTAGCCCCTCACTGCAGGGCTTCGTCCCTGGGTGTTCCTAATAAAAGAGTTTCAAGTGTCTGCTGCAATGTAATTTTGTTTATTAAAAGCTGAAGAATTATGGCAATAATTATGTCAAACATGAGCTACACAAAGGACAACATATTTGCAATCTTTTTACATAAGGCACGCTGATAAACATCATTTATTTCACAATTGCCTCTGATATATGATACACCAAACAATGTACCTTTATGTACCTTTAAAGCAATTTTATTCCAAGAGATGCACAGCTGATTTCAGTGGAGGGTATGTGTTCCAAGATGCATTAAGGTCTAACTGAATTTATTTTTTAAAAGAAGAAGAAGTGTAACTTATTACAACAATGCAAACTATTATTGTCATAACAATGTAAAGTACCCATGGATTTAATACTACAAATGCTCTATTCATCACAATCTCATTTGGCAATAGTGTCATTTCACAGTATTTTATTACACAAACATTTCTCCAAGAGTGATGCCATCTCATAGAAGAGGTGCAAAAACCAGGGCACTTTCACTCTGAAGCATCTGAATTGTAGCTCTTTATCAATTTTTTTGAAAATAAATACAGTCACCCCACTAGCATTTCATTCTTCTTCCAAATATAGTGAGGTTGCAAAACTTTGAGTTCTAGACCACAGAATATGACATAAAAATAGAGTAAATTATAACCTTGGCTGGATAGAGAAATGGAGGCATGAAGTGAAATACCCAAAGTTGCAAACTACATCATGAGCAGAATGAGAAGAAATGTTGGAGGTGCTGATGTTCTGGTCTGTGTTCCAGCCCCTGGGCCACACTACTTCTCCAGCTCTTTGATGACTTAGAGGGTACCAGATTTAGATATATTAACTATTTGTAGTTAATTTGGATAGCGTCAAACTCATCCGTAATAGGGTGACATTGCATATGCATGTTAAAAGGTAGTATGTGACCTTCTTATCAAAACTTTGTATATTTTGATGGCTCTTTGTGGACAGACTTTCCCTTGTGCCACATGATGAGATACTTGGTGGGGTTACAGAGCAGATTACACATTACCCATCCCCTTGGGAATGACCACAGATGCTTAACTTCTTCCACACCCCAACTACAAGTCACCCCAATGGAAAAAGTCTACACACTGAAAGAACAGGCTGGGAACAATTCTTTGGACCAAGCAGGTGGGCCCTAACTTTCCATCTCCTATCCAATTTTCAGGTCTAACAGGGAAGTCCAGTGTTGCTCAGTTGTAATGCAAGCAGTATTGTATATCTAAGACTTCCAATTTTCAACTGATTCAATAGCATTTTCCACAGTCAAGGAGAAAAAATCAGTATAGATGCATTGGTAGCAAAGTGAACGTGAATACCTGATCAATGTTTTGATCGAAAATAGTTTGAAAGCATAAGCTCCTGGACATCTTCTAAATGTAGCTTTTTTAAACGATGGGTTTTTAATAGATTGGAAATGGGTAAGGAGGATCTTCTGAATTATTCTGACTGCCTTCCAGACTTATGGAAGATATGTCCCGTGTCTCACAGCAGGGACTGTGCCACACTCTCCTGCAAGCCCTCCATGAGGTCGCAGCTCCCTGTCCCCATTGTCCCATGCCCCGTGTTCGAGTCCCCATTTCTTGCCCTCCTTGCCCTCCCCTGCCCTCCTGCACTGCCCTTCCCCACCTTCTCCTGCAAATCTCCCTGCCATCACCAAGCCTGGCAACATCCATCTGCTGCTCAGTTCTCGCGTTTCAAGGCCCGATATACAAATCTGCTTCCCTTTGTCCTTTCGGATCACAGTGACTCCATTTTACGGTGTCGATTCCTCTTTTTCTGGTCCCTTGCTTGCAGCCTGTTGTTTATTATTATTTGCCTATCCAGAAGTTAATCTCTCTGAAGCCCTTGCCGCTGCCTTCCTGCGTTCAGCACGAAGCCAGGTGCTCTGGCAGTGCTTGATAAACCATTTGTCATTCAGGCAGCGGGTAATGCGGCTGCACACATGCCCATTTTAAACAGCATATACTGAAGTACTGAGAATAAAAGTGTTAAAATAGCACTGAAGGACTTATAAATAATGTGTGGGCTTTATTTTTTTTTTTTTTCTTGCCCTCCATGAGAAACACAGAAGGCAACAGTTGCATTGCTGGGCCAGACCTGAAGAGGTATTTAAGGCTTGCAGATCCTTGTAATCCCACTAGCTGAAGAACAATAATTAAAAGGACATACTGGAAAGTCAGGGTCTTCACTTCTCTGTCTTGGCTCTTTATGTTATAAATCTAATGCTCCTCTTTGTCGTCCAAACACTACTGGAGGTGGGTTTAATGAAATGTTTTGGAGAGGACGAGCATCACGGCCTAAGCAGAACTAGGCCCACGTCTCCAAGTCCTGGCAGCAGAGAGGGTGACAGGGGTAGCTACCTGCATGCTAAATGGAAATTCCCCTTTGCTACAAATAATTCAGCTGTTCTTTGTGTTCTTCTGATTTCATGCTGTGTGTCATGTCACCGTCCAAGGAATGTTTTTTTACTTTCATGCTACCTTATCTGCTGTCCGAGATGGTCAATATTTGTATGTTAACATCTTGCAGCACAAGACAGACTTCACTGAGAAGATCAAGAGCTCCTTGCTTTAATTCCTGCTGTGCAGGAGAACGATGGCTCCGTTTGGAGATTTCTGAGGCACCAATAAAGACAACTTTCCAAACCTCTGGTGGGAGAACCTCCCAGCCCAGAAGAGCTGCAGCTGAGCCCTGCTCCCACCTCAGCTGTCCCCACGAGCCACTGCAGCTAAGAGATTCCTAAGGTACTTTAAAAAACAAAAGCAAACTAACAAAAGCCCTGAACCCAAACCAGAGGCTACTAATGTAAGTGAGAGGTTTTAAACCAGAGTCAAAACTGGAATCACCTGGTCATCTTTTAACAGCAGTGCTGGGAAGGCTATGGGTAAATTCTGTCATACACTAGGATATAGCGGGGCAAAACAAATAACTTCATTTTCAGAGATTTCAGGAGGTTCATGGTGAGCAGAGGCTGTCTGATATCTCTAGGGGGAAACAAAATCAAACCACCTGCGAGCAAGTGTTATGAAGTTCTCCTGGATGTTATCAACCACCTGCAGAAACCTTCCTGCACCAGAGGCTGTGGGTCTGGAAATAAGGGAAGCCAAGAAAAACACAGAGTAAGCCAACATTTTTTATTGGCTGTTATTTGTAGTCTCACTAAACAAGATTTGGGATTTGACTAAAACAAGATATGCAGTAATTTTTTATTATTATTTTTTAATAATAATATTCTTGCCTCTGCTGTTTCCTTTTTTTGTTGTGACAATCTAAGAAAAATGACAAGGAGGTCCAAGGATGTTTCCATGCACTTCTAACAATTTACCTGAGAGAGTAAAACTGCAAATGTTTGAGACAGCTTTTTTCAGTTAATATGTAAGAACGAGTATGGAAACAAATATATTTGAAAATAAACAAGTCCCCACCCGTATAACTTCAATAAAGCCTTATTTGTATGTTCAGATTTCAAAACATTTTTTGTTGTTGTTTGTAAAGTGGATTTTTGCTACTTTAATGTAGGCTATATTTATTCTGAAATTAAGGCCATCTATATACAGACATATGCAACAATAATGAAACTCATTTTTTGAAGTCCAGTTTAATTACTTTGGTGACAATACTTGCATATCAGCCTTTAGCTTTATAACTAATTAAAAATGAAAAATTTAGCTTTTAAAAAGCTCTTTCCATAAGGTAATTCACATTTACAACAGTCATCCAGTCAGGGTTTCTAGTTTGGGTTAGCTATTAGTTGCTGCCTTTGAAGGTCTTTAAAAATACCTGCTTTAAACAAAGATACAGCCTTCCCCCAAACCATCTTAACATTCATTTTCAAGAGATCATTACATTATTCAGTTTTACTTTGCATCTATGACATTCCCATAATATTACCAGACATTATATTTTTGTGAGCCTGGAAGCCAAAAAATAAAGTAAACGAAGAAGCAAAATACAACCTGCATCCCATTTTATCCTCCATAAAGATCTTACTGGATAACTGGAGTATAAAAACAATTGGATTAATTTTCTTCAAAATCAGAAGAAAAAGTCTAGTAATTCTCAAAGTGAACCTTGTAGTTTTCAGAATAAAACATTTTTTCATAGTAAAAATTATATGAAGTTGTGAAGAAAGAGAGTTAGATTTGGTCTGTTAGATTTGGATACAGGTTTGGTTTGAGCAAGCCAACTTCTCTCCTCTTATCATACCAGTGTATGTCACAGTCCCTTCCCTAGATACATTAAAAATAAGTCCTCATGCTACCACTGCACTCTGTCAATTATATGTATTTTGTCCAAATACTATAAAAGTGATGCTCCTATTTCTATCTGCTGGAAGTGATTTTTAGTTTCTTCTCTTCAAAGTTATTTTATACTGATTTCTCAGTTAGTACTTGTGAAACCTAGGGTATGTGAGAAAGGCTAGGGAACAGGTCTAATGTATGCACATCAATTTTTAAATAGCTTTTTTATGTTCACTGAGATGAAAATGCATGCAACTTGGCTCATTTAGGAAAGTCACAACACCCCACAAAGTCTCTTTCCCCATTGCAGACGCTGCTGTGCCACTCGGGCTGTCTCCCTGGAAATCTCAAACCTTATCAAGGTCAAGTGCTGCGAGGAGGGAGCCTGGTGATCTGTTCAGAAGTCTGCTACGGGGATTATTTTCGATTATTTTCCTGGATTGTTTGCCCTCTCCATTCTCCACTGCATCAGCATACGCACCTTTGCTTTCCATGCCCTCTGGGACTGTCAACCCCTCTGTGCTCCCGGCACGCTGACTCTCACCTTTGATCAGCAATGTCAGCCCTCACCATCTCAGCACAACACTCTAACACCACTCATCTGTAGCCAACGCTCCCTGTAAATATTCGCAGAACAGCTTGTACGAGGGGAGAACAAAGCAAAGCTCTCCCTTCTTTCAAAATACTTGGTGCCACGTGCAGAAGATGCGACTGTTTGACAGGGTTGTGTACCAACTCGTGCATACCCCTCTGAGCAATTGCTTTGCTGCATTTTATCTCATGTGCCACCCTTTGCCATGGTCTACCTCATCCTTCCCATGTTACCCTTTGCATGCAGGATACTTGGAGTGTGCAGGAATGCTGGTTTTATTCCATGTGCACGTTACCACCTAACAGGAGATCACAGTCCATGACTCTGGCTTAGCAGATTTGCTGTAGGATGAAGTGAAGAAAAAAATACACTAAATTATTAAATAATCTACTACTAATAAAAGAATGTTGAACAAGACGAAGCAATGCCTTTCTCTGACCCTTTTGCACAACACCATTACCTTTTCCACCAGACTCGGCATACATTCTGGCAGTCAGAGTTTTTGTTAGTCCAAATCCATCAGCAGCTGATTGAATACAGTGCTCTTTGTTCCCTGCCTAAATTTAACTTTGCGCTGCTCTACCATTAAATAGTTGTCTTACAGCAGCACCTCAGGAGTCCCTGTATTTGTTGTGGATGGACATACTCATCTACAGATTTTCCAACATGTACTCATCAAAAAAAGAAAACAAATGGGGGCTGGAGTGCTCTGGAGCTGACGGAGCGCAGTGCCTCCCTGTGCAGCTCTCCTTTGGGGTACATGGGAAGGTAAGACATTTGGGATGTGCCAGAATGAGGGCCGAAGGGGTAAGCTTAGCTTTGGGTAAGCAGATGAAGTGTTGGCGTGATATGGTGTACGGCTATGTGAGAAGTCAACCTCAGTGCCAGCAGCTCGCTTCTGTACTGAAACTTGGAGGTGTCTACGTGCTGCTGGCTGCTTCAACAAAAACTGTAGAACAATGTATGTGTGTACTCATCTCTGAACTGGCAACCAATGAAAGTGAGTCCACCTACACGATACTTTTATCCAAACAAGTCTTGACTTTTTTGATGCTAAACTGTCATCTTATAGGGAAGAACAGATGCCAACGAAGCAATACCACAGCACAGAGCAGCCACTAGGCCAGCATCATCCTACCTCCAGCATGGCAAGTTAAAGCAAAGGAGAATAAAGATTAAACCTATGCAACATTCAGAAATACAATGACTATCTGTTGTGTTAAACTCAGTTCTGTCACATTTGTTTTTTTCTGTTGCACTAAAACAAGCTCTCAGCAAGATGCTCCAAAAGAGGACCCAACTTCCATCACTTCTGAGGCTACCTACAGCTTATTTGGTGTCCCACTTCATGAAGAATAACTGCAAATGAGAAATAATTTTATGCACTGTTAACAGGGATGGAACTACCTGTGTTGTAAGCTTCCTGTCTAAACAAAGATGGTATAGTCGCTGTCTTTGAAATAAAGTAAAAATTAAAAAAAAAAAAAGAATGGAGCAGAAAATCATATGAAGTGAATGGAAGGCTGTCTATTTCAGTAATATACTGTGGCACCCAATACAAACTCAGATTTACTCAATATGTATGATATTAATTTTTAATTTAAAAAATACTCTGGGATATATAAAATACACACAGAAATCACTAAAAGTAAGCATGATTCTTGGATAACTAATGATTAGCTGTTTTATTTCTGCATTTCATTCTGTTTGAAAAGTAAAAGCTCCAACTCTATTAATAAGTTGTTTCTCTTTCTGTCTTTTATGCAGTAGAACAGCTTTATTGTCATTAACATTTTTAGCATTTAATGTAACTGATATGCCATAGTATGGATGAGGTTTCCAAACCAAAATAATTGTAAATATTTTCTAAAGGAAACTGGATGAACTCTCCCATAATCAGAGAAGGTATCTCTTCACTATGTGGAAAAACTGTTTAAATCCAAACAAAATATCTTCCATTGGGTCATTTTTATTAAAAATTTGGTTTTGAGGCATGTGACAAGAGGAACTTTCAGTGATTATACCTGCATTTGGAGGCCAAAATACCAACAACACTGCTTCAACACTCCAGCACAGACATTTGTTTGCCTCCCCTGCTAAATGAAGTAATTCTCCTATGTATTACATTCTAAGGCATAGCCATGGAGTGTGCAAAGTGGAGTTTCTCCAGTGACAGATTGTACTATTTCTGAGAAAGAGGAGAATCACTGCAAGTCCTGATGCATACAACAGATGCTGCAAAGGAATTACTCCAAGGATCACAGCATCTATTTGCAGGACCTTTTTGCAGGATCTCCATACATCTGGACATAGAGAAGCTTGAATTGCTGCCACACCACCGAGAGACCTATGACACATGGCAGTGGCTATTAAACTCCAACTGCTTTATTTGCTTAAGCCTTACAGTCATAGAACCACACACAACACGGGATTGCTGAGGCTGGAAGGCATCTCTGGAGATAGCTGAGTCTAACCCTGCTGCTCAGAGCAGGGTCACCTATAGCAGGTTGCTCAGGGCTGTGTCCAGTCAGGTTCAGGGTATCTCCAAAGATGGGCACTCTGCAGCTCTGGGTTACCTGTTCCAGTGTTTGACCATCATTGCAGTAAGGAACTTCAATGTATAAACGGAATTTCTCACGGAACAGTTTGTGCCTATTGCCTCTTGTTCTGTCACACCACAGAGAGGAGTTTGACTCCATCTTCCTTACCACCCCACAGGGTATTCACACACTGGTAAGATCCTCCTTTGCTCTTCTCCAGGCTAATCATTCCCAGCTCCATCAGCCTTTCCTCATACGAGAGAGGCTCTGGTCTTTTTTTAACCATTTCTGTGGTTAAATTGGACTTACTCCAGCAAGACCATGTCTCTCTTGCACTGAGGAGCCCAGAAATGAACCAGCACTCCAGATGGGTCGCACTAGGGCTGAGTAGAGGGGAAGGATCCCTTCCCTCAATCATCCAGCAGTGCTCTTCCTAATGCAGCCCAGAAGGTTGTTGGCCTCCTTTGCTGCAAGGGCACACTGCTGGCTCAAGGTCAGCCTGTTGTCCAGCAGGACCCCCAGGATCCCTTCTTTCATTGGAGAGTGGCTTTCCAGATGGATGGCCCCAGTCTGTATGGGTCTGTGGGGTTACTCCTTCCCAAGTGCAGGACGTAGCATTTCCCTTTGCTGAACTTCATGTGTTTCCTGTCAATGAACTTCTGAATGGCAGCCCACCCAGTGGTCTAACAACCACTCCTCCCGGTTTTGTATCATCTGCAAACTTACTGAGAGTATGCCCTGACCAATTGTCCAGCCCACTAATGAAGAGATTAAATGGGATCGGACCCACTATTGACCCCTGGGGCACATCCATGGCCTAGTTTTCAGTCCACCTCACTGTCCACTTACCTAGCCTGTACTTCATCAGCCTGTCTTTGAGGTTGTTGCGGGAGACAGTGCCAAAACGTGTGCTAAAGTCAAGATAAACATCCACTACCCTCCATTCCTCCACCTGGCCAGTCATCTCATCAGAGAAGGCTCTCATGTTGATCAGGCATGATTTCACTGTCATAAATCCATGCTGACTACTCCCAGTCATCTTCTTGTCCTTCATGTGTCTGGAAATGGTTTCCAGGATTAGTTGCTCCATTATTGCTCATCAATTGAGGCAAGGCCGAACCACCTCAGATCCTCCTTGCTCTTCTGGAAGATTATATTTACTTTCTTTGCCTTGGTAAGGAATGAAACTGCAGCATGAACACAGGTCATCCTGTAAAAGAACATTTCACTGGCCAAAATCAACCTGCTACTGCTGTGGACATGAAGTTAGGATTATAAAGTTTCCTCTATGTTTACTATATATGAACAGCTGAGACTGGCTGTGCTGCTGTCCAACATGGAGGACTGATTCAGCTGCCTAGACACAGGTATTTAACACCATTTCAGATGCACCGAGACCTACTGGACATCTTCACAGAGGTGGCAAATATGACGGCAGACCTACAGGAGACCCATAAACATCCAGCATGGCAAGGTAGAGGAACGATGGGAGACCCTGAGGCCTCTTAAATGGCTCTGCATGGCCATGTTTAGCTAACTGAATGAGACCTAACCACTCAGATTCAGAAACTTTAATAATTTATTTATTTCAAATACCCTTTTGCTTAAAATGCTCACTGGGTTACATTTTCATGTTCCACTCCATGACCATGTAGGCTACAAACCAACAAATCCCAGCTTTCACCAATGCATTTTTAGCACCAAGTCACAGGAATCCATGAGAACGAACAACAGCAAACAACAAATATTGAGCCTCAGTAAAGTATCCTGAGCTGGGTTCTCCAGCACATCCTGCTTAAACACACCGACTTAAGTTTAGCAGTGCTATATTCCCCTTTAATCTGTTTTCTGCAGATTGCCTTTTGAGCAAGCGCCACGGGCTACCAGCAGGCCCAGCAGCCCACACTGAGAGTATCTGTGGTTTGTGATTTTTTCTCTCATTCCCTGCAGAAGCAAACATCATGGAAACCTGTAACACGATTAGTGTTACGCACTGGGTAAGTAATATTTATAAGCTTCAGGACCTCGCCTTCAAGGTAATGTGCATCTCTACATTCAGGAACCATGGGTCTACTTTTCTTTCTGCTTTGTTTATGTATTTTTTAAAGTCAAAGCAATTTCTCTGATCTAATTGATCACAGTTGAGCAAAAAAGGTGAATTGTACATGGGAGGTGAGAGGACAGGCTGTAAAACTGCAAGATAGGAGGGCAGGAACCTCTCAAACTGGCACTATAGAGAAGGCATGATGCAGAACTACACCTTGTAGGGCTTAGGGAGAGGCATGTTTCACCAGAGTTAGATTTGGAATGTGAGCTTCTTACAGAAATAATATTATGGCTTCTTCTGTAGAACACACACTAAATGCATTGATCCCAAATCATAGTATTTGTTTCCCAGTTGGAGGAGAAGATGGTTATTTTTTAATACTCTTCTGCCTAAAGATATTTTTCCCTCCCCCCTGTGCTTTCTTTTTAATGCAAACATTAGTTAAAATTATTGCAGTACAGATGAACAACTATTAATTAAAAGTGAGGAAGATTTATTGCATCAGACAGCACTGCTGTAACAGATCAAATATCAAGAAGGATATGGAGCACAATGTGCTTTAATTAGCCGCTTAATGCCTCTTAGATCATAGCCCTCTGTGTTTCAGAGGCATCATGGTGTTTTTGCACCCCACCATGATCTAGTTGCTTGCCTGTATTTCAGCTACACCTATAACAGAACATGATTTGTAAAAACATGCTCTTACAAGGAGGCTGTAAGAAAATGTATCCCAAATGATACTGAAGCTTTTTTTTTTTTGTCCTTATGCTCCTACATTTTGAGTTAGAAGGCATTAGCAGCGGGGCCGACGGTTTCATTACCTGGGGTTTCTCAGCAGTGTTATCCACCTAGTACCGCTGAGAGCTAAGAAAGATTTGCTTTTAGCTCAAGTGACAGATGCTCCTAGTCCAAAAGCACGGGGTCTGGAGTTGTAGCCCTACTGCTGCTGTGAATTTGCAAATAGCTCTGTGCGCAGGTAATGAGAACTCAGATGTCACAGGTTGGTGAGATTTTTTACTATGTTGTTTCTGCGAAACTACTGCAAGATCTATCAAGTGGTTTTAAGCAGCTCCAGTATCTGCAAATTCAGGAATGCTAGTACATGAAAGCAGTCCTCTCTTGGCAAAAGGCAGAAAGTACCTCATCAGAAGGAACGCTTTCCTTGCGATCTACACACACAAAAAACCCTCCATCTCCAGAGAACACACTGGACAAAACAAAAAATCCCAAATTTGTTATTTATTAATCAAGCAAACAGGAACTCAAATGATGCAAGATTTCTAATTACATCTCATGTACAAAAGCAATAAGCCATATGGAAAAAGTCAATTTCAGAGATTAATAAAATGATCAATTCAGGTCATTAGCAGCAGTTATTTCTTTAAGACAGATATTAGGAACTGAACTGAGACCAAACTCATTACCCAAATGGTTGCCTATCAGCCATGAAATGGCAACAGCCCATTGTTGATTCAGCTCTGATTTGGGGCTAATGACTTGGGGGTAAAGAGTTATCAATCTCATGATGAGTTCATTGAGCCACTCTTTGACGTTCCTGTGGGGAAAAAAAATCTTCTGTTTCTAATAAAATACAGTGGAAGACATTATCTACAGCTGATTTGTTATCTGCCCCTTTCTCCCTGACTAATGCTAAGTGCCAGGAAGCCAGGACCCGTCTCCAACCTGTGTGCTCACATACTTACTGCAGTTACAACTCTGGAGCTCCTTTTCCAAGTGTAAAAAAATGTCAGCACATATGCGAGGGAAGGAGTTATTAATTCTTCACAGCTTCAGCTTCGCTATTTTAAAGCTCACACCAGCTTCAAGCTCGGGCACGCTGATGGCAAATGAGAGTTACATTTCTAATTATCTTCTTCCTTACCAAAATAAATAAAAATTACAGATTCAGGGCTATGCATGCACAAAAAAGATACTGCTATTAAGAGACATGAAGGCTGTGCTAGAACACCCCTAGGCAAAAGAAACAATTCCTTTCTCATCCCCCTCTCCTCCTTCCAAAGACCTTCCCATTTATAGCCTGTCACTTACAGATACACTTCCAGCATTTAAAAATACTCTCCGTGTTTGTGGAACCATTTTCCAGAACAAAACGTTATCATTCATCAGGAGCAGAGCTGTTTGCAGTGTGAACAATTCGCTTTCGTTAAGTACCATATGGCCGCCCGTAGGAAAATGCCAACATGTTTCAACTCTACAGCTGGGCCACGGTTCCTTTATTCATCGTGCAGATGGTTGTAATTGACACCACTACTAAAACAGGTCTCAAGCACTTCTGTAGGATCATTAGAGTAATTAGTTATTAAATACAGTTACCATTTTTAGAAAGAAGGTTTTAAGGCTTGGCATGTAAAATGCAATATTTTGCTATAATGAAATAGACAGGCTAAATGTTACAGGGAGGGGTAAAGCTTATGTGATCCTGTTTAGTATTTCATCTGAGATGCTATGGAAATTGCTAGAGCAAAGCAAAGCACACAAAATTATTTGCAAAAGAGATCAGCTGAAACCAGGAGTATTCTTAAATAGTGCAACTGCATACTAAAACTTCTGCAACCAAAAGGAAAGAAAAAAAAAAAAAAAGAATTGTGGGGGAAAAAACTGTGAAACTTCACCTGTCACCAAATTCCAAGGCTGAATTCAGCCTTAAATGTGGGGTGTCAGCATTTTTGTTAATTATAGAAGAGATGACTATCGATCTCATACTCTTGATACTCTGATGCACATATTCCCAGAGTTAAATCTGAACACATGGATTATTTTACTGCAGCTGCAGGGACTGATTAATAGATATTATTACAGGGGTCCAGCTCAGCTCTGCATATTTCACGTTAGAAGTGGTAAGGTTACAACCTGGGCTGGGTAGCAAGACAAGATTGGCAAAGGTAGCTTTTACTCACAGACCAGCGAAAAACCTCTTCATAATAATAATAAAAAAAGGTTTGCCTTTGAATAAAAAATAAGGGTAAAGTATTATGATAAAGCTCAGCGTGAAATGTTCATTTGCCTCCCTTAGAGTCACAAAGT
The DNA here is from genome assembly GCA_011075105.1 of Heteronetta atricapilla. Taxonomy (NCBI): domain Eukaryota; kingdom Metazoa; phylum Chordata; class Aves; order Anseriformes; family Anatidae; genus Heteronetta; species Heteronetta atricapilla. Next base: position 111,444,155 of record CM021733.1, on the reverse strand, counting down.
CACATCTGAAAACTAAGAACTCCAGCGAGGAGACTTTCAGCCTTAAAAAGCAGAATTATACATGGCTTCTGAGTGCGAGCCTTCGGAGATTAGAGGAGCCAGAACAAGCATGATATGATAGCAAAACTATTACTTGAAATTGTAGGGGCTTCCACTCCAATGAAAACTCAAATTTTTCATTACAAACCAAGTATTTTGTGTACCAGACTCTATTTTAAGCATTCATTGCAGGCATAAATCTGGTAAAGATTACCATACATAAAACAACATTTTCTTTCATGACTGATGAAAATAATCTAGAATTGAGGTGCCCAACAGTAGTTTACATGAGATACTGAAAAAATAACACTGACAAATAGTGGTATGAATCCACTCTGAATAGAGTTGGGTTAGAAATCAGCGAAGAGGTTCTAACTATGAGACAGGAGAAGAGAGAAGTAGCTTTGCAATGGCAGCATTAAGCCAAAGAGTTGGGAAGTTTAGGACACTGCTCAATGTTTTAGCAGGGACTCAGAAGCCCTCCGTGGGCTGCATGCTCTTGTGCGTTTCACTTCTCAGATTATATTTGGTTAAAAAGCATTATATACAACTTTAATAATGAATGTCAGAAAGCCTTTATATAGCACAGCAGATATTAAAGCCATTTCCAAAGAAAAATAGATGCCATTAAAGTGAAGTTATTTATCTCAGGTGGCTGCTCTTGTGTACTTACAGCTGAATCCGTTTTTATGACTCTTTTCGGATGAGCTACAGAGCACAGATCCTGAACGCTGCGCTCAGGCTGATGGCAATTATCCCGGGAGCAGCAGCACTAACCCTAGGTATCTTGGCCAAATTTCACTTCTGCTAATAACATTCTGCCCACCTTCGTTCCCCACAGAGATTCAATTAGACGCGGTGTTTCCGTGGTGCCTGCCCTGCCGAGCTGCGCGGGGCGGCTGTGTGCTGCTGCGGGGACGGCCGCACCACTCCTCAAAGGATGCTCAGAGCTGCCCGCCTCGTGCTGCTGAGCAGGACTGCCACGTGCACAATTTTCACGGTTTGTGCAAATTTTTCTTAGTTGAAGTTACACATTTACTTAGTAAAAACTGTTATTTTTTTATGTCTTAGCATAAAGAGGGCTTTTAAATGTAGATTTTCAGTTTTGCATATTTAAAAACTTTGTTAGCAAATCTCAATTCCCCAAGCAGAAAACGATGGCAGGATTTTTAGCATAAACATTCATAAACATCTATTTCTCACATGCAGGAGCTGAGCTAAGAAGTAATAGTTCTGGGTATTCTAATATTTATTTGGAAGCTATTACGTGTTTTTCAAAGTTTCTAGCAACTTCCTATCAAATAGATCTTTAGAGCTCATATGATTATGGCTATGAGAATTAATCTATAGAGCAATCGTGGTGGGAAAATTCAAATACTGAAGCTACCTTTTCTTCCCTTAGAATGGGTTACGGAAATCAATACACCACTGCTAAGAAGGGGTTATCATAAATTACCAACTGAGAACTAGGTTTTTGTGTAATGTTGCAGTCATGAGGTTGAATACAGCCCTTTGGAAGTAGGAAAAGTGTAGAGAATTAGTAAAGCCAGTACTTGCGTCTCTGTTTTAAAACAGGAAATTAAATCAAAAAGCGTTCACAAAGCGAAATCTACGAATACACAGAAAACTTGCCTTATAAATGAGAGACTTAAGAAACGTAATCTATCTTATCCAGAAGAAGGTTAACAGGGCAGTTGATCACCGCTTATAAAGACAGCTCTTTAATCTGTTGGAAGAAGATTCAATAGCAAGACAAAACTAAAATTAAAACCAAGATAGAAATGGTTAATACACATTAAGCACTGCTTGGTTTCATGTGGTAATTAACCACTGGGAAAAAAACATAAGGATGGCGTGGATTTTTGATCACTAAGAATTTGTAAATCAGATAAGTTAATGTCCTAAAAGATCTGCTATAGCTCAGACAGAAATTAAGGGTTTGAGGCAGAGATTACCAAGAAAGTACATTAGACTTTCTAATCATTACGAAGTTGATTAGGTTTGTGCTTTGGGATTTGGATCAGGCCCTCAAAAATAGATTGTGAGGAGTTTTGTTGTTATTGGGTTGGGTGGTTTTCTTTGTGTCTTTGTTATTCATATTCGGAAGTTACTGCAGAAACCTGCAAAACTGCAGGAACAAGACCCGCCAGCAGTGACTGGGCATAGCGACCTGTGAGCCCAGCATTCCTGGCATTAAGCCCTGAAACTTCACAGAGAATTTCAACATCTCTGCGCTCTCTTAAATTCACGTCTACCTTATTAGACACAAAGCAGCAAGATGCATTCACCTCTGCATCTTCAGGTTGTTGAGATCTAATTGACAATTAGACCAGCTGCCGCTGGTTTCTGCAGAACAGGACTCAGAACAGGGAGGAGGAGAGTAGATGGGAAAGGAAAAAAAAACATGTCTTAAACAAGAAAAATAACACAGGAAATAATAGGGAAGGAGCCCACATTTAGACCCTCATTACCTGAAGATCAAGGCTTAGTGTTCTGGCATTATTAATTTCAGTTTTGAGGTCTAATCGAATCCCAGGCAATGCAGCCCTCTTATTGATGGATGGAATGAACAAGACTTGAAACCAGAGGGGAAATGAAAGAGTTAACACCAAAAAAAGCCAACTTAAAAAAAAAATATAGTACCATTATGGCCCCTTTATAATGTCAGAAGGAAGTTGTTAGGCTGTCATTCCACAGATGTTCATTCACACATATACAAGAACACAAACAAATCTCATGGGATCCCTAACTTCATGTGTGGCATACATAAACGTTAAAATTCTTCAATCATCACACATTTCCCCTTCCTCCTGCTGCGATAACAACACAGGGAATAAAAGCATGCCGCTTCCAAAAAAAGGATTAATCGAGCACAGGAAACATGGGCTAGCCTATGAAAAAGCCCTGCCGCCCTGGAAATGCACAAGACAAACTATGCTGGAATTACAGAGAAAAAAACAGTAGCTTATATTGGGTACAGCAATTATTCTTAAATACTACAGGTCTGTGGATTCACATCTGCTCTGCTGAATTTTTCTTTGTCTTTAAAAGAAGAGAATAGCAACAATTTTACTATATAATTATCTTCTTTCCCTTCAACAAATGTTGATTTTTTTTTAATTGCAGGTAAAAAGACAAAGCTCAGCCATTTAGGCAAAATAGCTTAGAATTAATTTCCTATTTTAAAACACTAGCAAACAGTAATAAGCTTCTCTGCAAAAGTTTCCGGAGACTAACATCGCTTTGTCCTTGCTGCAAGATCTTCTTAGAAAGAAAATGCTTCTCATTGTGTTCAGGACACAAGTGGCAGAATTAAGGAGAATTTCTCATCAGGACAACTTTGGAAGTAGCTTTTGTATTTTTTTTAATGTATGGAATTATGGGAACAGTTGTAAATTATCTCTCTAAATTCAGCAATTTCATGAAGTGTTGCTCAGGAGAGCAGACTGCACGGGTAAGTCCTCAAATGACTTCAGATACCCTGTCGCAAATAGGCTATTTCTAGACAGAAAAAGATGCTCACTTCAGTGAAAGAAAAGCTGCAGCTGGAAAAATTTCCCTGTAGGAAGGTTCAGAGAAAAGACCGTAATGACAGTCAACTGGAAAATAAGAAATGTATTTTGAAGAAGAAAAATTTCCACCACATGGGATCAAAAGCCGTCTGGACCCCAAATCTGGTTGCCTCCGTGGTTCCCATAGTGTAGTGTGTGTAAGTCGTTCAGAGGCAGGACAAATGCTGCACTGCCTGTCCTCGGGAGCTCATTTCAAAGCCTGTAGCAGCTGGGGCTGGGCAAATAACTGGTCTTAGAGACAAAACTGCTGACAGGCCAAAATAAAACAGAAAATACATATTTTTTATTTATTTTTATTTTTTTTATAGATGAGAATGTTCAGTTTGGGCTCAGTTAAAAGCAAAGCCCGAGATGCTCCTGGACAACTCCCACCCCTACTCAGGTGGGTTTTCTCTCTTGGCAGTGACACTGCTCCAAATACAGCAGCGAGGAAGAACCAACTGCCCCAAGCTCAAGGCAGTGACATCTCTCATTCACTCTGACCCTATGAACGCCTATAAACTACATCTTATAGAAAGCACAACTGATTTTTAGGCACAGATTGGCAGAGGCAGCCTAGTGCTCGCAAGCCCTGTTGAGAGGAGCGAGCCCTTCACCTCCCTCCCAGCGCCACCACCTCTGTCAGGCTGGGTTTTATGAATGGTGCCGACACTGCCTTTTTGTCAGAAATTTTGCTCAAGCCAGAGGTACTGGCAGCATCCACACCAATTTCTTGAGGCGTAAGGCCAGGCGTGCTCTGCAGCATGAAAGTCAAATTTGTAACCTTCCTGCCTGCAGCAAGAGCTTGGAGACGTGCACTCGGCCTACCCCGGCAGCAGGCAGAAAAGCTGAACATCAAACCAAAACCTCTAACAAAAGCTAATAAGGCCTGAAGAAATTCGGATACGGGGCTGGTGATACTGCACAAGTTTTCGTCCGAGGAGAAATAATAATCTTGTAGGGTGAAACACGGAGGGATGGGGTGAATTTTACTGGGGGAGAGTTGGACTGCAGAGAAGCAAATCCTTTCGTAGCGGCTGATAGCGCTGAGGTAGTCTTGAGCAACAGCAGTGTTCCTTTTTATGCCCTGTGATTGAAAAAAAAGACCTACTAGTCCATGTCGAACCTCCAAAATCAGTGAAAAGAGGAGGAAAAAAAAAAGGAAAAAACTGAAGAAAGGGATTAGAAATGCAGTGCTTCTGAAACGTTACCTAAAGCTATTTGGAAGTTTCCATTGTAACTAATTAATGACTGCAAAACAACTTTCTCCTTAATAAGAATGACGAACAATAGAGAGCTAAAAATAATGCTTAGATATTTTAAATCTACATTTTCACTTTAAAAGGCCATCACAAAGTCAGCACCACACAGACTGGAGAAAAATCTTCACACGGTCTAATAACTTGACGAGTCTTTTAACAAATGACCAAGTCTACCGTTTGCTAGAAATTAAATCTTCCTCTTAATGTCTGGCTGTTCCTGAAGCTGTGGAGATGAAACAGTGAAAATAATAAAAGAAAAAGGCAAAGCAAAAGAAAAAACATATGTGGGAATCATGAGTAAGAGAAAAACTACTGGAGAGTTCACTGCTTTTAATTCACTGTGAAGTATTTATAGATGCTAAGGGTCACTGGTAGTCTCACTAGTAAACAACAGCAGCTGGTTGAAATTGTACCTCTAGAATTTCATTCATTTTATTGCTGACAAATAAACTCAGTGAATCAATGCCAATGTAATGTAGTGAGTGTCTGCCCAGAAACATTAAAAAAAAAAAAAAAAAAAAAAAAACAGTTAAAAAAATCACCCAACTCTCAGAAATTTCAAAGGGAAAAATGACATTAAGAGCAGATCTGACCCCATCCATGTCACCTGCATTTGACTCTCTCCAGGCTATTTTTGAAGCCTTTCTAGTAACCAGTTTTTCATGTTGTTGTTCCTTTTATTTTCTTTTTTTTTTTTTTAAAGCAGTCACGAAATTGTATGTTTTTGTCTACATATTTTGTATAAGAATTAAAGCACCGACGGTGCCTAATGTTACCTCCCTGCTTAGTCACTGGAATCCCCTTATAAGCCCTGCTCCTGACCTCATCGTCTCACTCTAGCCCAAATTAGCAGCACTATGTTATCTGATAGGGAATCTCACATTTCATTACTTAATAGGTTTGTGTTCATCACCCACCGAGGCCACTTGCAGCAAGACCCAAGCAGCAGTGACACGGCCCCTTCTGGAAGTGTTCACTCAGCCTCTCATGACTGAAAAAAAAAAAACAAACCATGACACACCTGAAACATAAATACGTGAGTGAACAAGCACCGAGATCAGTGGCTGCCATCACGGCATCACAAAGCTAAAGCCTGTAAAGATGGTGGCTTAATAACTACGGGATGCCTTACTCTGGCACTTATGCTCAGGGGGTTTTCTAAAAACAACCTGCAGCTTAAATGCAGAAGAAAAATAATATCTCCAATGTAATTTTCTCAGAAGAGTTCCTTTTTTTTGGTATGTATGTGTGCCTGTGTGCATATATGACACAAGTAATAAATAAAAATAGTTATTTACCCATCTTAAATCAGTCATGAAAAAACTCCTTTTATGTGGCTGTATCACCACCTCCATGAGAAGCAGTGCTGTGTGTCTGACCACGGCTCAGATCCTTAGCTTGGGGAAATCTGATCCAGCCGTTTGGCACCACCTGATCCTGTCACAAGAGACTTTCCTCTGGAAGCAGCCTCCTGCATCAAATCGCAGGGCTTCCCGTGTAGACAGCATCAATCCTTAAAATGCAGTGGCAGAACAGCACGGTGCTACAGGTGCCCCAGCAGCTCTGACCTCAAGGTGCTGCCATGTCCTGACTTCTGCTTTTACAGACATCAGCTTCTGGAAAAGCCTGGCATAATTTTCCAAGACCTGAATTCAAGTCATTTTGGGGGGCAGGATTTTTTTTCTTGTTTTGTTTTTGTGCTGCTCTTCCCAGAGCTTCTACCTAGAGACGTAAACTCAAGTTCCGTCTGTCCATGTACTCACACAGCACGCTGCCCACGTTAGCAGGCACAAATAACACATTCACGGCTGGGGTGGTGCAGGGGACAGACCCACTGACTTGGTACAATACAGGCCAGCCCTTCTTCCTTCATTCCCACACAGCAAGAGCCCTGCAAAATCATGCCCTGGGCACAGGCAAATAGCAGAGAGCTTACAGACTGTGCAGCTGCACAGCAGCCATATGGCGGCTGCTCCCCACTGCAGCATGACCTACCGGGTGCAGAATCAGCGTCAAAGTGCAGATTATTCCCTGGCTCGCAGGATTTGAGGCCTCTAGATCTTGCTGGTATTATTAAGCTGCTCCTGAGCTGGCCCAAGGTCAGAGGCTACAGCGGCATCTCAGCCGTCCCAGCAGTGACTGGTGTGGAGCAAGCACCAGCTCTGCACAGCCGGGCTCTTCCCAAAGCATCATCAATCCTAAAAGCCCTTCTTGGGAAATGAGTGCTGAAACGGAGCCAGCGATGAGCAATCATTACCTGGCCCAACTACTGTGCCAGCTATCTTTTGAGAACATGTACCCGAAGTAATTAAATTAACAGTCCTCCTTTTCTCCTTCCTCCCTGTATGACGACAAGCCCCTGGCCAGGACCAGCACTGCAGGGCACGAGGCTGCTCACAGAAAATGTTGTATACACACATTTTGAGTAATACAGACCTGCTGAAGACACAGATGTGCTGCACAGTGACTTGAATACACTTTATGACATTCTAGTACTTGTTCTGGGGCTTCAGTGCTTGTGCTCCCCCCACGGGGTGTGGAGCCTGATGCCATTATTTTACCTTTATAGCTTCACAGAGGCACAAGGAAAAGAAAACCTGGGACCCTCTTTATGTATTCTCTCCCTGTGATGCAAGACAAAACCAACGTTAGCATGTTTCATGTTATGATTTAGCTCCTCTTAAAATATAGCTGACTTGGCATCATGATTTCCCTGATAGCAATGGTCCTGCATCAGACAACATTTTGGTTTGTAGGGAAAAAATGTCATTTTTTTCCATTTTGCAATTCTATTCTATTTGCACATCTGATATATGGAGATTAGTTTATTATTATTATTATTATTATTTTACAACCTAAAGCCTGTGCTGAAAGCTCTCTGGCCTGTGTTCTGCCTCTGGAGAAACAGCCATCCCAGTCTCTAGCGTGCTTTTCCTCACCATGGCTGAAAGGCTGTAATTCATCCCTACTTTTCTTGACCTTTCTGCTACTTTAATGCTTCTGATATTTTCCTCTCCCTCGTCTTGCTTCCCTCCCCTCCCATGGTGCTCTTACAGTATCTTCTCAGAGAGAAGATGAAGGGGGAGGAGGTTTTTCACAGCTAGAATCCAGGGGGATGAGAGGGGACCACGCACAGGTACCAGACAGCAACCACAGCTCGAGGGTGGGCTCACGGGCTTCCAAATCATTGGAGAAAAAATAAAATTATCTGTAACCACACTGACAGGGTACAAAACAGCCCACGCACATGCAGCCCCCAGTCTGCATATACAACAGCCAGGTGCGTGCTTCAGCTTATGCTAAGGAGGATCTGAGCTCAATGAGTCTTGGTTTTTATTCCCCACTGTGCCCTGAGGTATGCCCAAGCCCAGCACGGCAAGTGCCAACTTCTCATGTTTACAAGGGAGAAAAGAGGACAGAAATACCAATGGCCACTTGTGGGGTGCTGCAAAGCTACTTGAGGATGCTTCCATGTGGGAAACACAGCAAGAAGATGGGTTGAAAGCTGACAGTAAGTGAAAGGCAGCAAACTCAGGAGCAAAGAAAGGACAAAAAAAAAATGAGAGAAGGTGGTAGAGAGCAGAGCATGAAATACATCTGGGCAAAGTCCTCTCCGAAGCCATCGGTGAAGTGGGCACAACCACAGGTTTGAGAGAGGTTAACAGAGGTTGCTAGAATTGTTGGCTACATGAGAAGAGAAAGTTAATGTGTTGTTTAAAGTAGTTACCAAGACCTGGAAAAGCAGGAAAGCAGTGGGGGGATCTCTGGTTTGTACCTCGTGGCTTTAACAACAGGGTAGTAGGAAAGGAAAAGGGGATATGCCCAGGGCAGGGATGACTGTGAAGCTGAAGTTATGCCTAGCAAAAAGGAGAAAAATAGAGCAGGGGATGCAAGGGGTGTTTAAGTAACAATATATAGGAAATAAACCTACAATGCAGAATAAAACAGTGATCAGAAAATGGGTAATACAAGAAAGGTCTGGAAAAAAAAAAAAAAAAAAAAAAAATGCTGAGCAGCCAGGTCTGGGAAGTGGCTGTTTTTGAAAGTGAGAAAACTCATCCAGGTTTGAAGGTCAGGTCAAGGCCAAAGAGTAAAGCCAGAAGACAACAGGGGAGAAATGATATAGTGGAAACCAGCAGAGAGCTGAGAGGGAAACTGGCACCCGTGGACAAAGTTACACCGAAGCGGAGAGGGAAGAGGAACCAAGTGTGGTGCTGAGGAAGAGGAGAAAGGAGATGCAGGAGGAAAGGAGCAGCAACTGCTGCTGAACGGAGCAAGACCTAGGGAGAGACAGATGCTCACCGACATCTGCATGCAGCACAAACCTCAGCCTGTGCCGGAGAAATATTTCATTGTTCCGGAAGAGAGAATTTATTCTGGTACCTGATATTATTTCCTTCCCTTCTGAATATAGAGTAGGAGCCACTTTTAAATGTGATTTAAACGCAGTAGTAGAAAGTGTTAATATTTATATAACTAAGTGGCCTTAAGCCAATGGAAAAACTATACACCGAGAAATGTGTGATTATCTGATGTTTGATAAAGATATTAGAGGTTACCAAGTTTTTTAAATGACTTGATGTCACTAAGTAATGATCCTTTCCAAATCAGCGAAGAGCAGACACTAGATGAGGGCACTAATTAGCATTGCCTTCTTTGAAGCACAAGAAAAATCCCGTGGTCCACCTTGGAGAAGGGGCTGCAGGTATGTATGAACTAACTAACCAGGCAGCAGCCCTGGTGGCAACTGGCAAGCGTGCAGCCAGACCCAGCCAGGCTCGTTGGAAGCTGGACAAGTGGCAAGCCTGCTTTTAGTTACTGTACATTTACAAAATGCCTGCACCATCTAAGAACCTCAAAAAAGAGAGGAGGATCTAGAGCAAACTACTATGGGCAGCAACTTGTGACTGCAAGTCTAAGGGAACAAGAGCAAATATCTATCTTTCTTAGCTTCTGGGAATATAAAAAAACTAAATATAGCAAAGGAAGAGAAAGACTGAGGATGTGCATACAAGAATAGGGCAGAAAGATCTCGCCATAAAAACTTTCTTACTTTTTGTTAGTGAGAATTTTTGTCTCAATAATACATGTGATTTAGATGAAAAGGCTCTCAGCCTGCCCCTGGATATCCCTCTTCATCTGCTCAGTAAACCCGAGCCTCTCCAAAACGCTCCGCAGAAGGAGAAGCGAGGAGCTGCTTTGCCCACAGGGAGCAGGGCTAAAACTCCAAGTCAGAACCCCTGGCTCCGGCATTGTGTTTCCCTGTCACAGCGCTCTGCTCTGCTAGCAGCCGAGTATAATGCACTAAAATCCTAATCTCTAAAGCACTGTGTGCCAGTGTGCTTCGGAGATCAGCGTTTCAGTCGATTTTGCTTTGCTGCTGCCACTGCACACAAGAGTGGCACAGCGGGGGAAAAGCAACACAGCAGGCAGGGCTGGAGAGACACGCTCAGCTGGGGAGGGGTAGGGGGGCAAGAGCGTGGTAATGCAATATAAAGGGCAGGAAGAAAAAAGAAAGAAAAAAAGGGGGGAAACAAAAAAAAAAAAAAGGACTGTTGTGCATGAATAGGAACTTTGGGTATTCTCCTTCCCAGAAACCCAATCAGCAGGATGTCTCCAGCCACAATAAATCCGCTGTTTTCTGAGCGAGGATTTGAGTGACCTGCAGAATTCTTTCAATTTCTTCCCTTCAAAAGGGAAAGATAAGGAAATCTCCACTGCAACCCTACTGTGCATCGGAGTATCTGTGAATATTTTAAGATGAAATCCCTCCTGCCTCTACCACGTGCTTTAAAATTAAAACAAAATGATACTGCAGAGGCTGCAAGAGCTGCAATCTGGCCGCGTCCTATTTGAATACGCGCTGCACCGTCCCCTACAACCGAGTATGGCACAGCGACACAAGCACTTGACTGGCTAGGCAGAACACTTTCAGGTTCAAGGGATAATGGTCACCAAAAAAAAAAAACAAAACAAATATATATATATATATTTATATATATACATATATATATATATACACCTCCAAAAAAAACAACAGCAAAACAAAAACCCAAATCAAAACCTACAAATGCTAAAACCAACACTAAAAAGCAGATCAGGACCCACTTAAAAAAAAAAAAAACGGATCTAAAATAACTGGGCGGTAATTTTAATATTACAGAGTTCATTGGATGTTAACTATTGGCAACCGCCTGGGGCAAAGATACAATGCCATGAGTCAGAAGAGCAGGATGATTTAAGGAAGTACTTTGGCCTGTCTACTTTGACAGCATCTGAATATCTTTGCTAAACTCGTCAACAAAATCTACTTCACGGTACCTGTGTCAGGCTCAAGTACCGTTACATAGGATTAGTGTTATATACTGATAATGCTCTTTGGAGCGAAAGCTGATTGAACTTTGCCCTTTAAGAGTGTTCAGACAGCCCAGTGGTCTGCTGACCCACACCGGGCTTGCCCATCGTTCTCCCCTTACGGAAAGTCAGAGAGCATCTCGGTCTCTTGAGCTGCTTCTGCAAACTCGCCCTCACTTATCTGTCGTGCCAGTAGGGAAATGCTTACTCACCACCGTCACCCCAGGAGTAATTTAGGCACTGATTTGGAAGTCACTGTGTAAATTCTCGATTAGCTGATGTCCCTTTTGAGTAACACTCCAGAAGAGGAAGCTTACATTGCCTTTTATGTTACGTTGCCTTTTATATTTGGGTGTTTTGACAGAGATGTTCTTGCAGATTTAGTGGCTGTGGTTTAATACGTTATTGCTCTGCCCTTCTGCAAAGCTTACTATTTGCAGATCAGCTGAATAGGATGTGTCCCTGCCTTAACAGCCATGGCAGCTGCTAGCAAAGGTGGGCTTCCATTAACACATCACCCAAGGAGCGCAGGCACTCGGTGCAGCAGCTGCCAAGAGCAGAAATCACTGTAGAAATGTGTAGTGACAACACCTGAAAAACATTGCAACAAGATTCATCGGATCCCAACTGCCCTGTTAAAAGCCAAAATTCCTGGCAGAAAGTCTGTTTACTGAGTTCCTGCCTCTCCTCAACCTCTTGTGTCTTGTTGCCAGCCTTGCACATCACCATGTTGTCCCTTGGGTTGAGCTGCTGCAACCATCCGTGGGGTTATCCTGCAAAGCGGTGAACTGAGGCAGGTAGAAGAAGCCTCCTCCTCCCTCCCTATGTTGAAGGATTATTTTTAGCCCAGATCACTTGATAATCTGATTCATGGCATGCCCCTCAAACTACAGCATCAGCACAACCGAAAAGGCAGCCTGCTTTGGCTGCACAGAGAATGAATACACAGAAAAAAAGGTGGAAGTATTTAAATCACTGGGGCTGCCAAGGTCTTTGGACTGCAAAATCAAGGCTAGACCAGTGCCCATAAATTGCCTAATAATCCATAATCCACTATCTAATAATACTCTAAATAATCCAATCCAGATTTCAGAAATTTCCTTAGCTGCAAGTGCTCTGCGCTCCGTGTAAATGGTTTTGAGATCAAGGATATAACCAGTGGCAGAAACAGCGAGCACAAAACAAGATGACCTTATAGGGAAGAAATTGGCCAGAAATCTAACACTGAAGGAGATAAATTTATGTTTGAAGGATTTTCACGCACGGTATAAATGTCAGTCCCTCCCCACCCCCCGTAAAGTCACTGTAGAACAAAACATAACACAAAAACTCAAAGAAGAGAGGAAGTTAAAAGTAGAACCAGACAAAACCAAAAGTAAATAAAAATGTTTTACCTGACTCCCTTGGGCACTGAACGGCAGGCCTCACAGTAATGAGAGTGAGAAATGAAATTTTAAAATGAATGCAAGTGGGAGAAACTGCAGAGAAAATTGAGACAGAGTTTCACTGTTATTTATCCCAGACAAAGTATACATGCTCGGCTCTAAGCAATACATGGCACGGTAGCGGCACCAGGATGGAGCTCTGACACAACTAATCTTCCTTTTCTATTCCCTTCTGTGCTTTTGAGGAGGAAAGGGGAGAGAAACCAATTTAGTGTAGTGATGCAACTTGTTTACTTCTCCGTACCGCTCAGATCTGCTGGCTGAAATGTATTTTGGGAGGTGCAAGAGGGAAGGAGAGAGAGGGGGGGAATTACAGGAGCAGAAGGAAGACAAAACTGTAAGACAGGCCTCCAAATTTTGCCACTGCCTACTGGTTCATGCGAGCAGCATCCCTATGGCCAACAGCATGCCAGCAAAATTACACGCGTTACCAAAGAATCAGTCTGCTTGAACTCTTTAAGCTCTGCCTCATCTCAGTGCAATGGAAATGCTCAAATGAGCAGCTTAGATGGCAGATCTAATGGGGCACCAAGTGCCTGGCCCGATTTACTGGTGTGAAAAGCCAGCCCCCTCCACCACCAGGGCTCCAAGCCCTTCTGCTGAGCTGGGACACGCTCAGGCTCTTGGTAATTCAGACTGCAGCATCCTCACTGCTTGTGGCTGGGGAAAGAGAGGGAGGCTGCTGGGGCAGCCCTCAGTCCTGGCTCCGATCCCTTGGATTGCAAAGGGAAGAAGGGAAGGAGAAGATAAAGGAGAGGCACAGTTATTAAGAAATACAGGCTCATTTGTCATTTCCTTCACCCTACTGAAACTACCACCTAAATGGCATCACAAAGGCAGAGACAGTCTCTTAGGCTACCAAACCAACCAACAAAATGTACCTAGTCACCAGCTTCTTCCTGCTTTATAACCCCTCATTAGTGTTGATACATCAACATTTACATGACAGAGCCCTTTTTTTATTAGAAGCTCACTATTCTTAAAATACATTAACAACTGTCACCTACATACTCAGTGGCTCTTTGTAGTTAGCCTAACACTTCAGAATGTGTTAAAATCACACATAAAACTTATAGTAGTCTAACACTCAGGAAATAAGAGTCTTTAAAGGGTTTAATTCAACCACTAATGGATTTTCTCCCAAGTTAGGAAACATTTATATATTGCTGATTTACTGCAGGTGTGCTAACTGAATTTGGACTTACACATACCAGCTGCAAGCAAATCAAGGAAAAGGCTCCATAAATCAGTTTAAGGCACTGTAGGCTGCATGGTGCTTAGATTGAGACAGAATTTTCCCACACAAGCACACAAAACAAATGGGAGTTTATAATTTTCTCTGTCACAGCTCATAACTTTTAAAGGTTAGAAATCAAAGCACCACTGGAGTGGAATTTCATACATTTGATTGGGATGGACATAAGGCATCCCAGAAAAATGATTTATATCATCCCCTCTTCATACAATGAAAGAGTAAAGAATGCAGTGGTTACGACAAAGGCATTGACTAATCGTGTTGTTTGGTAAATACCTTCCCCTGAAATTTCTCTGGATAGATCAAGATTTTTGACTTTCTCTTTGTTTTACAGACTGTTCTCCAACAACCACTCTGCTTTTCCAAACAAATCTGCAATGCATACTGTGCTTAGCAGCTTTTTTCAACAAGTTGCACTGGCTCAGAGTCAGACATTGTAAGACAAGAAGCCACGGTGACTTTATCCAAGAAATATGAGGTGGCAGAGATCCAGTACGCCCAGCACTCAAGGTGAAAGAACAGCATGGAAAAAGATTCTGAAATTAATTGTCAATTACGGAAGACTGCTGGAGTGAATACTAGATGTATGCATGGGATAATGTACCCAGGCACCTGCATGACTGAGCTGTAGAAAGCGCAGAAGTAATTACTCTATTTTTAAAAAGAACGAGCGAGATATCATCATTGGAAAAGGACGTATAAAGAGGGGACACATTTAAGTGTCTCAATACACACAGTTCAGCAGCTAATCACAGAAGATGGTCCTATAGAAGCGGGATGGTCAGAGGACCTGACTGAAGAACCTGCCTGTAAGGGAGGCATGGGAAATGAATTGCTGATGCAGCTTTTGCAGTGTGTGCAGGCAACCAAAAAGGTGCTGTCATATTGCTGCCTACAATATGGGCATCCTGTGTGGTAGAAGGTAGAACATACCAAGAGCTCATTGCCCATACCGTGGCACAGGGAAGTCACTAGGTAGCAAGGACTTCCATCTCCTCTGTTGCAGGTGGTTGACAAAAAGCCTGGGAGTGCTCCATACTCAGTTATCAGCAATTCCCAGGATATGCTGCACAAACTCCGGATTCCTCCTGAATAAACACCAGCGAACCACTTCTTGGCTTGCAAGACTCAGGGATGACACAGCAAATTCACTTTTTCATCTGCATTCTCCACGCACCTCCTTGGTCCTAGCTCCCATTGGCATGCCACAGGAGTGTGTGTGGGAAGAACAAGAGATTAGAGTCAGTGCAGCAGCTGCTCCTCCTGGCTCTTTGAATAGAGGGAAAACAGCTTTTGCCCAATGCATGGGGAGTGATATCATCAAGCTAGCAAGCCAAGAACAGAAGGGATACATCAGAAAGGAAACAGGAACAAGAGCTTCCCCTTACAAAGCAAACAGTCGTGCTTTTTTAGAGCTAAATCTTTGCCTAAAAAGCTCTCACAAAGTACCTCACGGGAGCTTCAGACCATTTTCAAGTGCTGGAAGAAAAACAGTCCTGGGGTTAGAGTGGTAACCTGGATCTGGGGAGACCCACTTCAGTTCTTTGCTCTTGCCAAGTGTTCTTGCATGACCTTAGGCAAAAACACTAAAGCTGTAGTTAGTGGATACCTTGGCTTCAAAAGCAAACCCAGCCTAAGAAGTTCTTGCCTTCCCCCTGCCTGCCATGCACGGCCTCCACACCTGCGCGGCCCTGCCAGCCCACAGGCGCTGCGCTGCAGACCGCCCTGCTGAGCAGAAAGATGTTAAAAGCGAGTTTCTAGTTGTATTTTTTTCAGGGGCAGGGGGGGTAATTTTGCCCTGGACAGCTTAAAGGAGCCACAATCAATTGGATAAGAGCAGGGGAAGCCTGTGGTGGCACAGGGGCTGGAGCAAGGCTGGGAAGGCAGGTGGAGGAAGCGGCTCGGTGGTGCCAGACAGGCTCGGCCTGCGTGTACCACACAGCTCCTTCTCTCCTGGCAGGGCACAAGGAGGAATAAACCAGCCAGGAATGTGCTTAAGCCAGCACTGCTGCTGAATACAAGGCACTGTGTGACCACCTCCCTGAATACCAGACTCCTGGTTGTCATCTCCAAGCCGGGACCAGCAGCTCTGCCCCCCGGGCTGCTGCAGGGTGCACAAGAGATGAAGCACTGAGACCCCTGGGGGCATGGGGCCCTAGGGAAGCTGACTGCTGAAAGCCACAGCCAGCTCCGGTTTTCAAAGCTGGCATGCAAATATCTCTGCTTACCCTACATAATATGAACATTCTCCTACAAGCGCCGGCTCCTGATTAACTTGGTATGGTGCTTGCCAGAGCTATCTGAATGAGCCTGTGAGCCCAATTAGCAGCAGATGCAGCACTAACGCTCCTCACCTGCTGTGCTTACCAGTCTTCAGATCAGGAAGGAAAGGGAATATATCAAAGACTTGTGGAGGGAAGGAAGCTTAGGAAAGGGCTCAGAAAGGATGAGGGAAATAGATGTCTGCAACTGTTCCTCAGGCAAGGAAGCAGAACCCCATACAAAAGGGAAAAACAGACGGGCCTAGGGAAAACTTTGCTACAGATCTTGAAAAACATCCAAAGGGCTGATCCTGCACCCTGGCAACGCGCCCCAGGAGCAGAGCACAGCCGAGGCTCAGGGCCCTCCTCACCTGAACCCCTGGGAGCTTCTCTCCACGTGCCCTGGCACATCAGCACCTCACTCAGCCCATCTTTCCCCTGACTTCTCTGTCACTTGCGGTGTTTTTTTGAGCACTTCAAACAATAAGGAAGGAGCCTCTGGAGCCTACAGCTGCAACACGAATACAACCCTGACAGACATCACTTCGCCAAACTTCCCTGAACTGCCAAACTCCACAGCCTCCTCCGAGTTTTACCTGAATGTCTACATGTATGAACTGAGTGCTTACCCGTCAAGCCATCTGCCAGCTTTTTCAGTGTTTTCAACAATGGGAAAAAAGATAATTGTGTGCTAGTTCCAATTTTTGGTCAGAGGAACGGGGAGCCTGCCTTTGGGAGTTGGTCCTAAAATAGGGTTTAGGAATGGATAGATGCGAATCCCCGGAGCTATGAGCTGGTGGGAAAACAGGAAAAGTAGATTTAATGCTATATGTAATGCTATAATTTTCTATCAACCAGCGGAAGGCAGCTGCACGTTATGTATGCTAGCTGTTTGCATCTCATTCCAAGAAGCCTAAATCTCTCCACATGGTGGGCAAGGAAAGTCTAAGCAGGCCACACAAACCAAATCCGTGGCTAATGCCAGCGTAGTTTATACATGTCCATGTTTTCTAAATTTACTCAGCAGTACAGTGTTTTATTATTTTAACAGTAGCAACCACATAGTTGGTGAGCCTTTTGTCTTGTCATCTTCAAGATTGCAATTGTTGAACACGTGTAATGGGAATGCATTAAAACAGCAGTCTTATTCAAGGTGTGGTCAAACAAGCCTCCTAAGATCCCAGGACCATTTCTGTGTGTTTTTACAGGTGTCTGGATATGAAATGTGGCCTCCAGTGACTGCTCACCAGCCCCTGAGTGCAGCCCGCGCATCATCCACCAGCTTGACAGCAGTCTCAGTGGAGAGACATGGCCCCAGTCTGAGCCAACTGGATTGTGCAACACAGAAAAGCGTGCTGGAGTTGCTGACAGCAGTTTGTATTTCAGATCCTTTGGTCTCCAAAACATGTCACAAATGGCCAACATTTCCAAACAGCACTCCCAACAGTAACACAATCAAATAGATGGTTTTGTTTTCTACAGACACGTTCCCTTATCTGTGAAACGGGAATGATGACATGTTTTCAGAAAGAGGAAATTAAAATCTCTTTTACGGGGCTTTACATCTATATCTGCCTTTCAAATGTTTACTCCTGAAATTACTGGTACAGGCTGACACAGAGAGCTGCCAGTGGTGACCATGCCTGCATGGTGATACACTCAAAACCCAATGACCCCTACAGGTCAGGTACACAGATGCAGAAGACCTGCAGCACACCAACACCAACAGTGGAAGAGCTTTTTTAGCCAGTGTGACTTCAGAGGTTTTTTAATAACTTTTCCAATCTAGCCTTTCAAAGCAGAGAGACAATAGAAATCATGCAAGGATCCTAATTTCAACTGGGAAAAAAAAAAAAAAAAAAAAAAACATAGCTTTCCTTAATACTGAAAATGAAGGAGAAGAGCCAAGGTAGCAGCCTGCTCTTCAGCTCCCTACAGGACAACCAATACATAATAATAAAGCAGCATACAGAAGGTCCATCTCAGGTCTACCAGGGGACCTCTGATAAGCTCCTGGCTGTTACAGGAACTTTAAGACCCAGCAGTGCTTACAATGGCTCTTTCCCTACAAGTGCTGTACTTCAGCTTTTAGCCTTTATGTTCTCCCAGAGCATATACATTGAGCAGCTCGTGGTATGGAGTGAGGGATACAGAGCAGACATTTATGGTATCTCTGGACTGTACCTGTCAGACAGCTGCCTGCCTTGCAGAGAACTGGATCTACATGGTGCCTTGTGATCTTACATTTCTTGACTTACCTGTCACGTACCTGAGAAGTCAGTCTTTTTTTTTTTAAATCCTTTCCACAAAATACCATCATTTTTTATGGCATGACAAGCTGCATAAGAATCTGTGAAGTGAATTCCCTCCAGTTGAGAGCAGTTACCATCATTGTACCACACATCTATCCTAGACCATTAGTTTTAGCTGGAAGAGAAGGAGTTGCAACTTCAAAGGACATAAGTAGGCTGGTAGTAAGAGTCCCAGCCAACCTGCTCCTTTTGAGCATTTTGTTTGGCCCAGCATCACGATTCTATCCAACACAATTTGTGTTACTGCAAGCGTGGGTTCGAGGAATGATTACTAGAAAAAAGATACTTCACAGATCTGATATTCAAATTCTGACATACATATATTCTCTACAACATTGAATGCTTAGATTAAATTCCATAAAAAATCTCACTCTTTAAGAGAAGCAATCACAACGGTCCAAAGCTTATAGTGTGATGAAGTATGCTGCGCTAAAAGGAATTTAGGTCACAAAAGTCTGAGGAGGAAGATTTACTTTCCCAGGGTCTACCCTCTGCTGCTTTTGATTCAGAAGTGGAAAAGTGCTTTTGGCATGCTCCTAAAACGTTCTTTTCAAAACCGATCCTCCCCTTCCCTCCCCTGCTTTTGCAGGGTGCAAAGGTGCTGCCCTCAGGACTGTCCACCAAGCTCCCAAATCAAAGCTAGGTCCTACCTGACCAAACATACATACCCTGACCTCCCCAGTACGGGCACAGGTACATCTTCAACAGATAAAAATCATGGAGGAATCCCCTCTTTTCATGAATAACTACTGAGTAGATTTCATAGAATCATAAAGGTTGGAAAAGACTTCCAAGATCATCTGCTCCCCTACCACCAATGTCACCCACTGAACCATGTCCCTAGAACTTATTATTTTTTTCAGACAGTCCTCACTGAGTAACATCAAGTTTTCGTGGTTTCACTTCAGCATGTCTAGATGGTACAAACACAGACAACTTACAAACACGGACAACTGAGACAGCCAAAAGACAAGTCGTGGTCTCCCAGCGTTGGCCGCCATCACCAATAGCACAAAGTTAGAAGAGAAGACCAGTGAGGTTCACGTAATATCAAATTAAAGCCTGTTTGTGGTGGATCACACTTGCCTGTTCTTAACTCTTGGGCCTGCTAGGAAGATGGGGTTGCCAAGCGCTCTGAAATCACAAAGTGTGATATTATTTGACAAAAACAAAAGGTGTAAATAATATATTCATATCCCTCTACCTCCAGAGGAAAGGTTAGTGTGTTATGAACTGTGAATAAATAAAGATGTGAAGCCAAGAGCACCCAAAATATCCAGAGGAATATATCCAAGTTGCAACTTTACAGTGGCCGTTTGGGGTTTTAGAGACATTTGTTGTTTTTTTTGTTGTTGTTGTTGTTGTAGTTGTTCTTTTTCCACATGTGGAATGAAAAAGAATGAGCTCTAAAAAGGGGTGATAGGACATGGAAAAAAAAAGAATTGAAAGATCCATTTGCACTTGGCCTGTTTTATTATTATTTTTAAATGAGAGGGGAAGAAAGACCCAATTACTGGACCGAAATGAAAGATTCACTCCAGATACTCATTGACACTTGTCAGACTGCACTTCATAGATTTCCTTTGTGATCACATGTACAATAAGCACCCCGTGTTTGACTTTCAATACAAACATTTCAAAACATCAAGTACATGAGAACAGTCTGCACAGCATACCTTGGTGATAGTCCCTAAATGTCCTCCAATGTTACGCAAAGAATGAGGAAAACATATTTGCTCCAAGATATGTAAGGAAGTGGAAAGTTTGATGTGACATTACTTCAGATTAAAATGAAGCAATTTTATTTTGTTTTATACGCTTTCCAATCCCACTAAGTGTAATTACGGATGTCTGTCTACTTACAAATCTCTCTGTACAATGGAAAAAGGAATACAATTTTTAGCTGTCCAAATTACAAGAGACTGTAATACACAAAAGCAATAAATACAGGTTCTGCCAGCAATCAGATAACACTTATCGTAAACAATAGCTTTTGCTATTTATTTGAAGCAGGTTCAGCTGCTACAACTTAAGATTTGGTTATTCTTGTTTTTGTGTTGGATTTCCAGCAGGTGGTGAGGACATGATAGATGTGTTTAACCACAAGAGATTTAGAAAAGGGACTGGTATTTCATTGCATATGAAATCTAACAAAGATTTATTTTGCTAAATCAATTTGCAATCTCCCAGTGGTCTCCAAGTTTGTAGTGGCTGCTTCTACAACTTCCTTAGCTCTCAGCTCTCCCAGCATCACATACAGCTTGATGCCACACAAAGGCTGACCAGCATTCTGAAGTGACTCCAAACTTCATCAATTCTGTGTGCATTTTTTTTAATGCAAGTGGGAAATTGTACAACTCACTGAAGTGTTAATTCCAGATACATGCCCGTAAAAGATGCACCAAATTTCCTGCAGCGGTATTCAGAGCAGTACACTTTGCTATAGCTCTGGGAAACAAGGCATCAGAAGTCTTAATGTCTTGCTTTGAGCCAATACCATGCTATGAAAATGCTGCCCATCTCCATGGGCATTGCACTGGAGAATAGCAACCCCAGCACCTGTTCGGTTAATAAGAGGGGAATGCATCGACAGGGAGGATGCAGACTTGGAAAGCACCTGAAAAGCTGGTGGGACAGCGTGGTCCCTCCATGGATCCTGCCTCTCAAGAGGTACAATGGATCCACTGTTCCCCATGCATATGGGTTTTCCTACCCTCTCCTCACCTCTGGCATCCCCAGAGGCTGAGCTGACCTGTGCAGGACACAGAAAAAGGTTTTAAAGACTCTGCAGATGAGCAGCTGCCTTCTGCCTCATTTTCCCAGTCTCGTGGAGACGAGATGCAAAGGCTCCATCGATCGCTTCCACATAGACAAGGAACGTTTTAACATTAACATCAGTGGTCAAGGATTCGACACTGACAAAGCCACAAAAAAAATGGCTATAATCTAATGTTATCTATCTCCCTCCAGGTATACATCACTTTGAGTTGCAAGATACTTAGGGTTTGTACTTTGTTTTCCTAAAGCAGATTAGCAAGAAAATGGAAGGTTAACAGAACATTAAGGCTGAGAATTTAAATGAACTAGCTAGGAAAAACAAGGCTGTAATTCTCATAACCACTCTATGTCAACCATCTTGCACATACGCAGAATTCAATATTGTTGTAGTGGCTGAGAAATTTATGTTGCAGTATACCTGTAATATGACAGAGTTGCATTTATTGCAGAAACTTTTAATTTCCTCACTTGTACATTAAATTCCCAGTATAGTTTTGAGCTGTCTTATGTTGGTGGTGGGTTTTTTTTTTAAACACTCATTTCCCATGACTTAAAAAATAAATGAATGAATTTGTGTTTGAATACTGAAATAAATGCAGATGACTTTTGGCAATTTCTGCATACAATTTACGGACTAAATATATCAATCCATCTCACACCTATACCTTTAGAACCAATTACTGAAATAACCATATTTAGTGTGCAGAGCCCAACACACCACATGTAATTGGAGCCTAGTACATTAGAAGTTTAGAGAAACCTTATGGATATGTGACTAGAATTTCAATGGCATGCGAATTACTTCAAATAGCTCACTCATAACACAATATAGTTAATGATCGGGGGAGAGAATGGGACTTGGGAGTCTTAATAACTCCCCATCACGCCCGGTTAAAGAATCTGTTTATGTTGCCTTAGCCTCTGTCCCCACCCTTCCCAGAACCCGTCCTCAACATGGTGACTAATACAACTCCATTTGTCAAGTTTTTTTCTGCTACTGAGTTAATAAAAGCCTGTGGGCCAAGAACACAACAGTGGCCGTTCCAGCCAAGCCACCTACGCCTGCTGCGACAGGCGTACTGAGAAGCGACGCTTGCACTGACCATAGCTTGGGCCGGACACTTTCCCATGCAAGAACAGAGCTTCTTTCTGTATGATGAATCTGGGGAGGAATTATCTGGGGAGGAACTTCTACCCTGATTAAACCGCTAGACCCTCCTGCAAATGGCCAGCAAAATCCAATTTAAAATGCTCATATATATATTATACACACACACACATATATGTATATATATATATAAAACCATTTCAGTAAGCAGGCTTTCTTTAGCAAGACATCAAGTGCACTGCTCTGCATAGATCATTTTTACCCTGACTTCTGTGAGCAAGGGCAAAGACAGCACAGCCTGCTCCTGGATTCGGCAGGCAGAGTGTGGGGCAGCACAGGCAGCCCAAGGCAGCAGCCCCACACGTGCATTTCTCACCTTCACATTTGTTTCAGGGAGGCAACGATGCATTGAAGGAGGGATCCAGGACAAACAAGATCTCACAGCTGAGGTAATAATCCAGCAATCATCTTCAAAGCTTTGTCTTTCCAAAACTGGAACTGAAGAACAAACCCGCTTAAAACTATTCTTCTTCCACCTTTAGCTTGCAAGCTAATCCAACCAGCAAGAAAAAGATGACTGCCTCACCTCTACACTGTGAGAAGGTATTTCAGAAGTGACACAGACATTCTTATTTTTGCAGCCTGAGACATAGAGCAGATTCCAAATGCCACTGACGCTGCCACGTTTGTTCACAATTCAGCCCATGTTCAACAGAGGCTGAGCTGCCGCAACGGCTGCTTGCAGCTCATCCCAGCAGACGTATTGCACTTTCCCAGACTAAAGTTTAAAAATCCCAAAATAGCTGTAGCAAATGCGCTTGGTATGGATGCTGAGGGAGGGCAATCTGGGTCGCCTTCTCCTTGCCAAACACTACTGACACCTGGCCAGACTCCAAGAAAATAGACATTTCCCTGAAAATAGCTAGATAAACATTTAACCGTAAGGACCATAAAAGAATTCCACTTGTGATCGTGCATATTACATTTGTTTGTTGGTTTGTTTTTGAGGGTGGGGGTGTTGTGTTTTTTTTCTCCTTTATTTAACCTATTTAAAGATAACTAGCACATGCTCAGGTCTCCCTCTCCAGCATTTATTTAGCTTTAAGTTACCTCAGACCAGAATTATTTTACCTGTTTAATATATTGCAGTCCGGCACACTGCAGACAGAATTACTGCAATAGTGCTATGTAAATCAAACTCACACGTTAAATAAAACAGCAATGCAATGTGTGTCTGTCCATAATCATTCAGCTATAGGCATCAATCCCACATTTACCATATGAATAGACGAAGATTCCCTCAAAGCAACAGAATCCTAATTCTACCCCCAAATTCAAACATATGCATTAAAGAAACACTTCAAAACATCAATATCTTTTTCTCCTAAGGCACACTTCTTGTCTGTAATTAGTTCCCATTGGTCAAGTGGTTTTGCTTCTATATGCCAGGCTGTAGTAATGTTTTAAGTGATGCTCTATGATTCATCCCACACTGTCTAATATGATATTTTTTTCCCCTTAACCCAGAAGAAGAAGGAATGGCGAGAAAGAGGAAGGTAGGGAAAAAGATTGCCTGCAATCATATTGTTACACTGTGCACAGTTTATGGCTGGCACACATCCAGTTTGCAGTTGTGATAAGAAATGTGTAATCCTATTATACAGAGAGGAGTCAGAATGTACAAATAGGTCCTGGAAATAGGAACTTCTCCTGTAAGATTATTCTTTTTGCCATAATAGTTCTGCAAGTAGGTCTAGACAGTAGCTTTTCACGATCCTCCCCCACTGGTAATGGAAAGGCCGCTGCCAAAATAATTCATGACACGTGAGCTGGGATTTTTGCACAAGACAAAAGAGGTAACGCTGGACATTTACTTACAAGAGTAACGTTAATTGGAACTGTGGATGCAAGTCCTTGCATGTAGAGTGGGTTTTGTGGTATAAAAAGAGGTATATAATTCTTCAAAGTTGTCAAGTCCTGCACACTAAGCAGTTTTTAAGAAACACGAACTGCCATGCTTCTTGTGGCATTTTCTTTACTAAGACATACAGAAACCACTTCCCAGCACACAGCTATTGTGCTGCTCAAAGCACATTCTTGTGCTGTATGTGTAAAACCAAACATCACCTTCAGTCTAAGTCATCATTCCCATGGAGTTAAATTCCTGGATCATTCCAAGCTGGTTATCCATTTTTCTCATTTCCTTCTCACAACACCACTGCATTGCTGTGGTTACGACTCAAAAAAGTGGCTATGAATTCCCAGACTTCCCACACGTGTGTAAGAGCTTTCTACTTAAGCAAGATCAGATAAAAATAAAGGACACTGCTCTCTTGGAAGATGTTTTCTGCCAAAAGACCCCTGCACTGGGACAGTGATGAGATCCATGCCAGCAGTATCTGCGTTCCTGAGAAAATGTGGTCACCACTTAACCTTAGTCCTATCTGATCCAACAGCAAGTTCCTCAAAGGAAAGGGTTTATGAAATGCAAAGTGCGAGAATGACTTTTTCCTAAGAAAAATTATAAATAATTAAAAAAAACACCCACAAGCACATCATGCAGGAGTAAAGGACATGGTCATATAGTTGCAATGTATATATGAACACCATAAATTAGCCTGAGCAGCAGCAGGGTACGCTAGCTTATTACAAACCCCATCAGAGTGTGGCTAGATCATTATTGGCGCTTGAACTAGCTGATTTGGTGTATTTGCATATACCAAGCTAGACTGAGTATATTTGCATGAAACTGCAATT
This sequence comes from Heteronetta atricapilla, assembly GCA_011075105.1. Classification (NCBI taxonomy): domain Eukaryota; kingdom Metazoa; phylum Chordata; class Aves; order Anseriformes; family Anatidae; genus Heteronetta; species Heteronetta atricapilla. Next base: position 111,419,033 of record CM021733.1, on the reverse strand, counting down.
ACTTCTGTGACTACAATGTAGACATTCTCAATAAGTACCAACAAACGCATTTAGCATCCTGTCTTTCAACTTGCTGCAACAGCAGTTGAGTTCACAGGTAGGAAATTTAATTCTCTTCAGGGTAGAAAAGGGAATCAGTGATGAAAGGGGAAAAAAAGAGGCAAAATAAATAGTTCTATTACAATCAAGACACTTTACATTTATAAGAATGCAAAGACAGTGACTAAATGGTGTCCTAGGTCAGAGGAATACACACACATTTCCATTAAACTCAGCAGGAGGATGAGTGTGTACACAACAGAATTTCAACATATTAAATAACTTAGGTGTGTTGTTTTCTTAACCTTCAGCAGTGCTCTCCCCATCAAGAATGCTGAATTCTGGATTTTCCTAACTATACAGTCCAAGCATCAGGCAACACGGAGGCCGAGGGCAGCCAGCTCCGAGCAGGGGTCGGTCTGCATGATCTCCAGAGGTGCCTTCCAACCTCAGTGATTCTGGGAGCCTGTGATAATTAAATAATATTTATTTCTCACAAGAAGGTTGAATGTCACAAATTCTAAAGTGTAAAATAACAGCGAGGCAATCAGATTAAAGAGATTCTGTTGAGTTAGAGTGGGCAGTAACACATGTACTGCAATCCAATTAGCGAAGAAGATTTTCCCCGTCGTTAAAGTGCCTTGTGCACCGAGCTACCTTCACCTAACCTGACAAGCAGCGAATTATCTGTTGTAGCTGGACTCTGTAGCAGATTAATTAAAAGAAAACAGCAGAAGAAAGAGATGGAAGGAAACTGCACGAAAATGCATAATTTTCCTATTAATGTGAATGTAGCGCCTCGATAGGAACCTGGTAGCTTGCAAAATCCTCCAACAACAGGAAAAGAGGAGTAATTTGAAGCAGCAAAAGACGACAAAACCAATCAGAAATCATGAGACTTGTGAAAAATAATGGATGCGCTATTTCTTTTGTGAGTTTCAGGGGTTTCTTGGTTGCCTTTTTTTTTTTCCTCCAGCTTCTTCTCGCTACGTTTAGCATTGCCTTTACAGAAAGCAGCCGAAGACAGACTGTTGTGTGCGCACATGCACACAAATCCCCAGTCATCCAAACAAAAGCAACAACATAGCTGCACTCAGATCAACAGTGGAGACCGTTTATTCAAAATAGCCTTAAAAAAAAAAATTGTCATCCTCTTCAGAGGGTCATTCAAGGTTTTCCCCAACAAACGGGTGACTATTTGTTAATCAAAGTGTCAGTTTGGAAATGGTTTTGGAAGACCAAGAGGATGACTGGCAGACCTGGGAAGGACCAGGTGCCAGCAACAGTGATGCTGCCCCTCCTGCTAACCAGCATAGGGTTACGAGGTTCTGAGAATGACCTGAGAACTTGCCTAGAAGGAAACTAACAGCACTACAGCCTGAAAGTCTTTGCAGCCATACCCACATACCAAGTTGCAGACTCAAGCTGTCCTTTACCTATTTATGCAGCGTGCCACTGTCTCCAGGGCACAGCTGTGACACTGGCATGCAGCTAGCTGGAAGCCATGCACTTCTGTTTTAGTGCTAAGCTGGATCCTCTAGCTCCCTTTCACTTACTCACTTCCTTAATTAAGAAAGGAGGCCACTACATAGCTCCAAGAGACAACATTGTGGTGAAGAGGAAAGAAGTTTCAATCTTGGGAAAAAGTTTTTGCATACTGCCCTACTTTGCTGACATTTTCTTTAAAACCCTTCTATTCTTGGTTGAGATATGCAAGCATGACATGGTTCCCCATAGGACCCTTCTGGACAAAATGTTTTTGTGTAGTTGTATGCTGGACATCAGGCGATGGTGAGCAATTGGCTGACAGGCAGGGCTCAAAGGGTTGTGGTAAATGGAGCCACATCAGGCTGGTGGATGGTCACTAGTGGGCCTGCTCAGCCTGGAGAATAGGAGGCTGAGGGGGACCTCATCATGGTCTACAACTTCCTCGCAAGAGGGGGTGGAGAGGCAGGAGACCTTTTCTCCATACACACCAGAGATAGGACCCACGGGAACGGGGTTAAGCTGAGGCAGGGGAAGTTTAGACTAGGCATCAGGAGGAGGTTCTTCACCGAGAGGGTGGTTGCGCACTGGAGCAGGCTCCCCAGAGAAGTAGTCACTGCACCAAGCCTGTCTGAATTCAAGAAGCGATTGGACTGTGCACTTAGTCACACGGTTTGAACTTTTGGGTAGACCTATGCGGTGCCAGGAGCTGGACTTCATGATCCTTATGGGTCCCTTCCAACTCGGGATATTCAATGATTCTGTGATTTAAAAGTCAGTTAACGTAAGACTTCCTGCTGACCACTTATGACCAGAGCAACTGTGGTAATAACACCCAACTTTATTCACTTTTTATATATGGGGGAAAAGAAAATAAAACAAAGGAAGAATACAGGAAAAAATCTTCAGATGAAAGCATGTTTTTCCAATTGTTTCCCCTCAAAAAAACAAACCAACAAACAACCACATATAGCCTATTAAAAAGGTTACTCAAACTCAAATTGCCAATTTATAGGCTTTGGTCAAAAATTAAACAAGAAGAAAGGGTGTACCCAAAATAACAAATCAGTTGCATTAAAGTCCCAATGCAGTTTTCATAAGGTTTATTGTTTGAGCTAGTTTAATGAAAAGATGGTCTAGATGATTATTATCTTGGCAAAAAGTGACCTATATAGACAGCTATTATAGACTGCTACGATCACTGCATCTTATCTCTTAACTGAAGACAGAGCTAGAGGAAGAGGATAAACAATCCCTCTCTGCTAACCATCAGAAGAGTTTTTTCTTCCAACTATTTCCGCAGGCTGGCACAAGACTCTCAGATGTTGCCCTGTTTGCTAACTTTTGGCAATCAGTTGGGTACCGTGAACATGACCATCATCAGTGGGAGGAGGAAAAATTACCACCACAGAACGCTACGAGGACAGCTTAGTCATCCCCTGGCTAACGAAGGTGGTATTATTTTACAGCCAAACATCAGGCTGGGGAGCAGGCAGTCTGGGCTCCGTTCCCAACACCACCATAAAATTTCTCGGGGAAACGTAGTGCTTGTTGCCATCTAAAAGGACAATATCAAAGTTGGTAAGGACTGAATAAACATCTAAGGAGAACGAAATGGGAAGAGTTTTAAGGAATACACAAACAGCTCAGGGACTGGAGTTCAGCTGTCTACAGAGCTCTGCTCTCAAACCAGAAATGAGAAGCCTGCTATGGAAAGATTTCTGAAAGCTACTTCTGGACTAGGAATATTCCTTAAAACTCTGTAGGAACATAAATCAGGGCTGCTGAACTGCACAGTCACATGGTAGGAAGTCTAGCAATACTAAACTGAATTTCACTGGCTGAGAACAAATATTTCCATGAGCAAACACTTCAAAACTGGGGACGCTTTTGATTTTTATGACATTTTTGCATGGAATTTTTATTTTGATTCTACACAGTCCCAACTGAGAGGTTTTTCCCCCCTCTTAGTACTGTACAAGAAAATAAAAAGAATAAACAAATTCAGTCTCTGCCCAGCTCCCATGTTTTTAATAGAAAAGCAAAAACAGAAAAGAAAATTCAAATTATTTGAGCAAGGTCAAAAAAAGCAAGCCTGTGGCAAAGCTACAACTCAAGTCAAGCACAAGATTTTACCTGTGGATTTCAGAGTTGGAGGATAACAACTTGTCTGACAGACCTCTTCTTGTCTCCTGGGTATCTGCATATCTACATACATGCTGCAACCTTACAAATAAATAAGTCTCCTGAACTGGAATGAAGACACTCAGGTTTAACGTCTGAGAGGAAAGCCATCCAATGATGAGAAAGCCAGCTGCTAGAGGTGAGATGAGGCTCAAACCTATCCCTTCTCCAAGAGTCTTTGAGACACTACACAGACTGTGGGAAGACAGATACCAAACCGACTTCTGCAAGGCAGTCTCTGATCAGTCCGTCACTGAAACAGAGGTAACAGCCCACTGCCCATGGGTTAGGTTTTATAGGAGGTGCAAGAGCAAGTCTGATTTGATCGTTCTGGAGAACTGCTCTAAATGCTAGCAGTTTAAAATACTACTGCCCGATCATGGCCATGTAAGGCAGAAGGAATGCATCTGAAAGCTAAAACAAATACAGCCCTTGTAGCGTGACGTACTCATCCTCTGCTCATTTCCAGTTTAGAAGAGCACAGAAATGAAGGAGAGGCCATAAAGCAACAGGAACGGCCATCAGTTGTCTTCACCTCCAGCCATTCCCCCCACCCACCAAATTCAAGTGCTTGTTGCGCTGATGCACACACACACCACACAGGCAGCTGCTGTGGGTGTTGCACTACCATTAAGTGATGATGGAAGATGGGAAAGGAGCCTCCTGCTGTCGTGCTCCTTCCCAAGCCCACCCTTCATGCTGCAGAAGTTTGAGTTTTGAAGCCCAACCAACTCTTAGACATGTTGTAATAAAACCCATCCGCAGCCAGGGATCTGCCCTGAGCCAGCAGTAATTAAAATTAATCATTCACAATTATTTTCATGGGCATGTTCAAAAAAGAGACACTGGTAGCTCGCTGAATCCTCAAAGTTGACAGACCTTGAAATAGGATGTGGTCAGGTACAGTGTGTTCCTGGATTTCAAGCAGTTAAAAACATGCTTTGCATATCTATTCACTGTCCTGCTCGCAGGATCCACGGTGCTGCCATTCACTTCTACCTCGTTCCTGCAGCCTAAATTTTGAGCTGACATCAACGGATCACTTGTGGGACTGATAAGGAAATAAATTTAAGTTAAAAATTACCATGTCTATAATGGCAGAAAATTATGGCTGCCCAGCTGGGATTCAGGACCATATCAGCATTAATATTTCTTTTTCTTTTACCTTAGCGTCTTCTGAATGTGAGATTCTTCCTGTGTTCCACACATTCGTATTCAGTTTTTAATCACTATTTTCTTCCATTTCAGCTTCGCTGGTCACTGCTATTTTGAGGGAGGTGAACAAATTTCTGAAGTACACAGTAGCCTGAAGGATACCACTTTCCAAGCTTCAAAACTATTGAAGAAATTACTTTTACAGAGGTAGGAGAATGAATAAAATTTGATGTAAGGGATTAGGACAGTCACCTTCTGGAAAACTATTTATACAAGCAATTTTTAGGGACTGAGCATCTACTATTCACGGTATCAGCCTTGATCATTTCTGTCCCTTTTAAACTTATCATAAAAATGTAAGAGCATATGTCTTACATATATAAAACCAAATTTTGCAGGCAGTATATAAGACTAAGATTGTAACCATTGTGGAGAGAAAGCAATCTCACACCTAACAGATTGCAGATCCCTAGGTATCAACCTGCACACCACTCCTTCCCTCCCCATCAGCAGGAATATTGATTTTTACAATTCATACCAGGGGAAAAAAAAAGTTTTCAGCAGCTATACTGAAGGAGAGGAACATGGTAATGGGATCGCCAGCCACCCACCACACATGTTCTGTAGCTGGAGTTCAAAACTGGAAAGAAAAGGAAGAGATAGAGGATTTCACTTTCTACGTTAATCAACTCTCAGCATGGTTTTCAGTTATACGACTTCAAAGGAACACATATTCCCTCTTTGCTGAAGTAGAGAAATGCCTGATAAATATGTTTTGCTTTTTATCTTTATAATCTAGAGTGATTTTCTATACTGCATGTAGGTATGATGCTGTGCGAGAAAACAGCTGTGCAGAGCACTGACTGGAGAGGGAACAGTTACAAAGCACTTCAGAGATTTCAGGCAGAGTTGGGGAAATATTTCTCTTTAGGAAATACAGCCAGGGAGGAGGAGGTAAACAGTATAAAACAACTGCAATACTCAAGTTCAGAAGTCTCCGTGGCAGTCAGCAGCACTGCAGCTAGTTTGAAGGAGCCACCCCAGATTATTTTTGTTGTTGTTGTTTTATCCAGGGTATTGGCATTTTTCTCAGCTCTGTATTTACCTGTCCCCCATGCTTCTCTTCTGTTGGTCACCCCAATTTTCAGTCACAGCCCTCTTGTAATTCATGTTATATCTCCACTAAGCCAGTTTACCACTGAAAATGGCAGAGGCATTAAGGTACTATAACTTAGGGCTCCCCCTCTCCAACCTCTCCTTTCTCTGCACCATGAGCCCTGCACATGCAGCGAGGCTTCCTAAGGTGTAGCTTTAGACCAGGGATGAACATTTCCAGCTCCACTCTCACCAGCTCTCAGTTCATCCCCTTATTCCACATCCACTAGCATTTGCAGCTCAGAATTGCATCCGGGGCTGGCATCTCCAACCCAGGTGCCAGGGAAATCCCAGCCAGCACAGCAGCTTCCCTCCACAGGCATCTCACTACAAGGCCTAATTCTTACCTGCATAGTTTCTATGATTTTTACACCACCCACAGAGTTTTAAAGTTAGAGGAAAGACCTCAAAGGCATGCAGCAGAGAAAATGTATGGCAGCCCCATTTCAATCACCTATTATGGCCCTTCTCCCTTTGGAAAGGCAGCTCTGAATTATCACAGCTCATGCTTGCTAAAACATTGTAGAAGTTCATACAAACCCATCTGGGCTCAATTCTAACAAATAGGAAAAAAAAAAAAGAGTTTAGAGCAGAGGGAAAGGAACTGTTAGAAGTGGCACAAGGAGCCCTGAAACCACATCAGGAAACCAGGAACAGCTGATGGAGGCAGGGTGGGGTGTGCATACACGTGTGTGGGGAGGACATGGCTCCCCAAAATGCCATGATTGCCATACAAAATGAAGACAGCCAAAGGCCCTAACACCGGGCATTTATGCATTCCCTCCTGAGCAGGAGCGCAGAACAGCTCTGACGGAAAAGGGATGAAAGCCCAGCTTCCTCTTCCAACCACCAGACAATCTTGCTAGTAATGGATTAAAGAGGTTTAAGTAACTACACATTTAATAATGTCAGGGGGGCAAGGACAGTTACATTTTGACTGCTTTGAGCTACCGATAGCTTTGCAATTTTGTTCCTGTTTTAAATACAAAAGCAGTATTTTTGCCAGAGCTGACATGGTCTAAGAATATAAGCAAAGCAAGGAGCACAGGAAGAAGTACTCTCTTACTAGCTAATTGACGGAAAAATAGATGAGTTTTCAGACACAACAACTCTATAGACATGAAATTTTCACAAAGTGAAGACCATTGGTCCTTAAATACATACATACACAAGCATATATTTGCATACACACACATATACATAAAAACTTCCTACCTTGCTTTAAAATCTGAAAGACTTTCTCAAGCTTGCACTGCCAGTAAAAATTACAGCTTCTTTGGTTGGGGAAAGAAAAGCACAGCTGAGAAAAAAATAAACTGTGGAAAGACATCAGCAGCAGAAGACAAAGTTTGCTATTACCTACTGTAATTATGGAGAAGCATTATTTTTTTTTTTCTGTGCTCAACTCCTCTTTTCCATTCTTTTCATCAGCCTTAAAAATGATTTTAGGATTTCAGCAAAATAGGGTCATGTGGGGGACTGTATGCTTCTGGCCAAAGCCTTCTCCACTCCTCCCTTGGGGAAAAAATAAACAGAAATCAAGCAGCAACGACAAAAGAGAAATAGAGTTTGCAGTTCTTCAGTTCTCCCTTTCCCTCTTCCCTAATGCAAATTCAGAGCAGATCCTGTAGAGACTGTAAACACCCACGCAACTTTCCAGGTGGGGAAAAAAACACACCAGTAAATATATTAACAGCAATTTCTTTACCCTTTCTTCGCTAAGTGAGTGGATATAAAATCTGTTGTTACCTCATGGACAAACACACAGAACCTTTGGCAGAAATGAAAGATGTTTTGGGGCACTGCAAGGATTTGATGGCTGTCTGATCTTTCCCAGTACACTAACCAGTCTGCATAACCTAATAGCATTAGCTTACTAACAGATATATTAATAGGCGTGGAGGGAGGGAGAGGGAGAGGGGAAAAAAGCCACTAAAACATATTCCACCTACACATCTTGCTACTAATCACAAACTCAGGTAGAAAGATTTTTTCTCCCTCCTGGTCAGGCAAGAAATACAAGAGAAAAAAAAACATGGTGGGGGAAAGCACCTATTTCTGTCTTTTTTCTGGAAATCATCATATAAAAAAATCTAACCTTAGACTGATAGTTGCATTTATCAATCCATGACAAGGAAAAAGAATGTGGGGAAAAAAAAAAACTCAGGAACTGCCACAACATCTTACAGTTGGTAGTTTCAGAGTGATAAATATAACACTGGTCTCAGACTGCTAGAAGGATTAGATTTAGCTGTAAAACAAGAAGTGCAGTTAACAGTTGGTGTTGGGTCTGGTGTTAGGATTAAAAAGCTCTGCTAATCACAAGAAATGCAAAAAAGATTAAGGGGTGATGGCTGCCAGGAAGGTTTTTAAGAGCATGTACATGTTGGAATTTGTCGTGAGATTCCTCAAGTTTAAAAAATTAAAGAAAGGACAAGGGTAGATCATAAAGGCAGCAGCCAGTTTCACTTGTGCTGTCCAGAACCCATTCCTAAAGATCAGAGATTTACAAGTGGAAATGCAAAATGTATGCCATGGCTTACAGTGAAGGATCCTAGGAGGGTTTTAGTAAGGAGGAGCAAGCATTTGTATTCCAGTACCTAGGAATTAACTACACTACTAAAACCTATTAAAACAGTGGGCTTGGGAAGATTTTGCTTACTAAAAACCTGCCTGAGCACAGTGGAGTCACAGCTTCTGAAAGGCTCTGTAACACAAGTTATGATGGCACCTAGTATCTGCATTCTTTCAGTAGGAAGAATAAAGTGACACCTTAATTTCCTGGTTCCCGGCTGCTTTAGATTTATCAACACGATCTCTTTATATTGCTACTTATCAAAGACAAGACAAGCTCCCCATATAAAATATTCAAATTGCAGTAACAGAACCCTCTCAACTCCCAGAAGGGCAAAATAATAATAAAATCAGCTTCCTAAAACCTTGAAATAAACATCTTTTAAAACCCAAATTTGAATTTGGGCTGGAAAATTTTCTTAAGAAGGCATTTTAGCAAGTACAGGCCACAGCATCACATAGCAAGATTCCCTTGCTTGCTTACGACACAGACATCTCCATCAGCAGTGAGTGCACAGCTCATCACTGTCACCCTGGGCCACCACCACCCCAAAGCAAACAGCGTGCTGTGTAACATCTCAAGGAGGACAAAGAACCTTGCAGTGTGCATCTGTTCCACCACTAGTCTGATGGAGTCATTGCTTAGCAGCGAGGCCACCCCAAACTTGCCTCTCCCCCACAGTGTTCCAAATTTATCCAAAGATTTAGAGCAAAATGCATGTGCTGCCATATGACTTGATGCATTCACCCTGCTCAGCTATATTTCCTTCTGGGCACCCACAAGTTCAAGTGCTTGTTTGCAAGTGCATCTTTTTTCAATCATTAATTTACCTTCTGTAAAGCTGAACATTGCTGTTTAAGAGGTATAGGAACAGTTTGGAATAAGATTTTCATCATTTTCTCACACTCCGTTCAGTCCAGTACTTCTGGTGCATGTCTGGATTTTCAGAATCCAGAAGATTTCACTTCCCTTCTGTTCACCTCAAATGAGTATTTTTCCAGATGCCTTTAGCAGAAGCAGCAATCACTGTCTTGCAAGAGTTATAAAATAGTTGTATTAAATAATAGAGGTGGAAGCACTGTGTATGATTTTTGCAGAAGTCTTTTCTGAAGAACAGACAAATTTATTCACTGCATTATGGAACAGTTTGAGAAAACAAGATCATACAATGTACAGTGCCTCTATTTAAATTGTTTCATTTCTATTCATGAGTGCACTGATTAGATACACTGAAAATATCATCAGTAAGAAATAAATAATTCTCCCAAATTAATAGTTGTTGATTTCTTTTACCTGAAAAAGTAAGTAGCATCTCATCCACACTAGATAAAGCTGCTATAATTTGGATATGTCGATCTTGTTGGTTCAAGTCCATGGAGCAGACCAAGCCAGGTATTCATCTGCATTTTCTTAATATTAAACATCATCTTTCAAAAAATGAAACTATTTAGAGAGTTCAGATTGGCTAACACATGCTTTGCTTGGAGAGGTTTAGTAGCCAAGTAGGGTTTTGTCTTCTGTTTCTGTTGTCTTCCCCAAATAGTAGGTTGAGATAAACAAATTGCTCCAAATGTAGAGCTCAGTTTAAGAAATGGTATGTTAGGGAATAGAGGTAAATTTGCTGTATCGGACAGAATTGATCTCAAGCTCACCAAATGCTCTTTATTTAATAACATCTTTCTGCCCCAGAAATAAACCAGCCAGAAGCAATCACCACTAACAACATTAGATGATGGAAGCTATTAACCAGCTCCAAACTGAGGGCGCCCTACTACCTCAGTCCCTATGACGGATTTTGCTGGAGAAATGGTGGAAAGAGTAGATAGATGTAAATGGAGCAGATGATATTTATCAAGATCATGCTAGTATTTTGCTTGCTTGGAAAAATAGACTAAGGACATAGCTAGTGTGCTTTAGATTTAGACATTGCAGGACGATGAATGCAGTAGCTCCGTGCAGCTTACAAACCTATGAGAAAGCCTTCCAGAAAGCCTTCCACGTTTTTGAAAAATTCACCTAGTTTGAATTGACAGTGAATTCTTCTAAAAAATCAAATATAATTGCTTTAACATTTCAAAAAAAAAAAATCTAAATGCACAGCTGAATAACTTAAGAGCCCCCTGTTTGCAAGGCAGCCAAGTGATACACCTCAGAGAGCTACTGTTAGCTACTGCAGGCAAGATACATCAAGGAAATGCTGAGTTAAGGTGCAATTTGACAGTTATTAGCAAAACAAGAGTAATTTGATGAAGAACAAAAATCTGACAAAACCTCAGTTCACAGCAACAGATTTTAGAAGCCTATTTGCACATAAATTGGAAAAAAACAATTCTTGCATTAGAAACTGATGAAAACAAAACAATATATCCTAAATCCTAACATATTTGAAATTGTTTTCTTTGATTCAAAGCCGATAATCCTGTAACAGGCAGTAACTAAACAGTGGCTTATCAGGCTTGCTCTGCATGTTGAAGAGACTACACAGTTAGATCCTGATCTAGGGCCATTCTAATATCAGAATAACGGGATTTACTGCCATACGCACACCTTTGTTTTTGCCATTTGAAATGGTTACAGCATGCAGTACATTCGGCTGTGTTTTAAGCATTAGCAGCATAAATATCCCCTCGTGTACTGCATACTTCACCACTTCTTACTTCCCGTAAATCAAGTATAGAACCAATCATCTTTTTATGTTAGACATTAATGGCAACTCCATTATTCAAATCCAGCCTGCGTAGATTTGCCTTTCACGGGGATGTAAAGCAGCTCACGGCTGAGCAAGGCGAGATTCAAATCTGGCCGTGATCTTCCTACAACTCGACTGCCGGCAGAGATGAGGTATTCTGCATCTTTCAATTTATCTGTGCAAAAGGCTTTTTAAAAAACTCCTATAAGCAGTAAGAGAAAAAAATTGGAAAGCCTTTTGCACTCCTGAAGAACCGCATCTTTGTGTCATCGTAAGCATTCAGCAGAAGTGTTTTTGCTCAGTATCTCTGCTTACTTGTGTGCGTTCTCTACCGCATTACAATTAGACACGTAGATTAAGAGATGGCTTTGGTGCCATTGTATCAAACTCTTCTACAAAGAGATTTTATAGATTGCTTTGTTTTCTGCTTACCGCTAAATTTCCACACTCAGTGCGAAACGCAGTAAAAGTGACAGATACCTTCCCTGTGTTTACAGTACCCACCAAGAACTATTTCAAAAACAAATAAAACAACTTGGCTATGATTTAAGCAGCACAAACTGTTCTCCCACGGGGTTTCTTTTTTCTCTCCTCTTCCCCCTCATCTCTCAGTTCATGAGGATAGGGAACATGAAAACTAAATGGATTTACATTTAAATAATTCATCTTTTCAGGCACATCAAACCAAGTACTAAAGTTCATCCACAGGGCTAGCTGCATTTAGCTGATTCCAGCGGTATTTTGAACAGAGTTTTGGAGAACTACTCACAAAAGGTTGTGAGGAAATGCTGAACAGCTGCGTTGCCAGAGTTGTTTTGATACACATGCTGAAACTCTACCTTGCCTTACCGAAGGCAGCTGATGTGATAGCAGCCGTGCTGATCTGCCACCGCATTTCGGAGACTCGCTCCTGCACAAGAAACGCTTTGTGACTGGGGTGAGCTCTGGCACATCCAGGGAAGACTCAGAATTACAAAAGCTGAGCATCGTTTTCCTGCCAAGCAGTAGGAAAATATGTGGCAGCATAAGGCATCTTTAGGAGAGCAAGTCCCGCAGGGCAGACATCCGAGCTAGCCGACTTGATCCTAGGAGCCAAGTTGCCTTAAACTAAAGTCCCATGAGGACTTGGAAGTGAAGCGATGGTAGTAACTTGTCTCCTCTTTAAGCACTGGAGGAAAAACAGAGGGTTTTTTTTTGGTATATTTTTAAACATCCTAAGAAGTAAAGATGATACGCCTACTATTGTAGGAAGTCTAATGATATTCCTCCATAACCTTTGCTACACTTGCACGTTGTCACGTTTGTTGTGCCAAATAAACCATACCAAATTATTGCAGCTAGAGAAGAGAAAAAAAAATTAAGTACTTGCTTTCTTTTTCACTCCCCTAAAAGCCAGAATCTAAAACTTTCAATTCTCAATATTACCTTCTTGCTTTAGTGGTCTCTCCCCTGCACATGGCTAGAAAAAAGAAGTCTGCAAATGGGGATGTGAGGAGATGTGGAAGTGAGACTTTCACACAATTGAAATCTGTTCTTGTGATTTATACCAACAGCTTCTCGTTATCCGGACTAAATTAGAGAAAGGAGCAAAGTGTAATTACATTTCAGGATATAATGACAGTTGACAACAATTTTAGCCCTACTGCTTTGCCTGTGTAGGAAATGGTTGGTCACAGTGAAGAAATCTTTTTGCCAAGTGGAAACCTTTGAGTGGGTTAGTAACCAGCTACTGTACCAGATAGGAATTTTTGCAGTCAGGTTTATATCTTCAAATTCACTGAAGTGGAGATTTATTGCAACAAAGACAGAAAACCACTGGAGGGATGTGCTGGAAGTGGAGCGGGACAAAAGGAAAACAAACAGAGAAAATACAATATTCTTGGATTTGCAGGGGTTTACTTGAAATTTGTGTTTCCAGTCTAAATTATCGTGGCTCATAATACTATGACCTAAATCACACATAGACAAGATTTGGTAAAGAGTTGAGTTTTTCAGAATGTTTTGGGCTAGTTTCATTAGAAATAGCTTGAAATACCTTTAAGTAGTATCATATTAAGGACACTTATTTTGGGGGGTAAATTTTGAGCCCTTCAGCAGAAAGCAACCTCACTGCACGCAGGGACATCAATGGCTTTGAGCCACTGTTTATGCAGTGGAAGGCCTCTTTAAATCAAGCATGTTTAAAAACGTCCTTGTTCTAAGTTGCATGTACTGGGCAGCCCATCACAAATTTATGTCCTCACGCTTTGTAGAGTAATCATGCTCATATACCCACATAAGCTGTCTGTGAGCAACACAGGCACTTCCACTTGGTTAATCTTCCCCCATAAAAGTTAAGTGCCTCATAGTCCTTGTGTGTGGAAGCCTCTCTAAACCAAAGCGTGCAACTTTTTCTGCCTATGACACATGCATATTAATACATGAGTAATAAGAAAACCTAGGTTAATTGATTCTGACCAACCATCATTAAAAAAACAACACACAAAGAATAACCACAAAACAGTCTATCATCAGAAAAAAAATGCTTACAGAATGACTATTGAATTGCAAGTTTTGACCTTTGGGGATGTGGGGAGCAGCATTCATTTCCTTCCTTCCAGAAGCTAATACTTGCTGTAACCTTTTTTAAAGAAGTTACAAACTGAAATTGTTCTTTTTCCTAGCCCAGCAGACAGTGTTGCTGTGGAGAAGCTTGCTTCCAGAGGAAGTGGAATGTAAAAACAAAGTTGCTCTGACCTTAACAATAATCCTGTTTGCATATTACAATACATTTTCCTACCATAACAAGGCAAAGTCCCTTGTGTTCCGGTCAGAAAAAGTCATCTTCCAGTAAAAGCACACTGTGATCAATAACATTTTCTTAATATATTATATTATCTCTCACTGAAACACTTTTTCATTTGGCATTTCAGGCTGACTAGTAGGGGAAATTCATGACAAAACTCAAGATGGCAAATGAGATACTGCAAATTAATTCCATCTTTTCGTTCGTGAACAATTTGACAAGCCTGTGTCGTCTGGCTTCAGCAGAAGCTTTCTCAGCTTTCAAATATACATGAAACAGAAGAATCTGCTCCACTACCATACCAATCTTCACTTGAGCCTGCATAATTTTGTGTTGAAATACACTGTAGATTAAACAGCTAACTTTGAGACCAGAGTTGGTGGAGACCTACTTTAAATATTAGTTTAGAAAATAGACTCAGAAGCCTGCAATAAAAATTGTGAAATTGTATTTTAAAGTCACAGCTCAGACCGTAGCAGAGTGCAGGAATCCTGCACTTCTGAGCGTGTTTTGCCACCCAGCTGTCTGCAATCTGAGCCTGAAAAAGGCTGAGTGATGAAAATGCCAGCTGAAGGATCTCAATTTGGTCCCTGCAAAGTTCGAACAGAGCTTTGTCATGATGGGCATTATAGTAAAGTACTTCTCTATCCGTGTGCCTGAAATTGCTTTTGCTACGCTGAGTAGTAGCTTTATTCCCCCCTTGGAGTTAATGTCCTTCCCCAGGCTGGAACGATGACCTGGTAGCACAGCCAGGAGCAGAGCCCATGTTTCCTGCCTTCCACGTGGCAACCCATCATCATTTTAGCAACAGCAGCTGCAGATCCAGCTGCATTAGTGGAAGTCATTGGTGTTCAGCATGGTCCAGAAAGGCACAATCCTGCAAAAAGGGCTTGGGTGCACGCACAGTATCTCCAACAGGATGGCTTACATGCATCTGGTCTCTGCAGGATTAGGTGCAGAATCACTGCCGCCATTAATATTTCAGCATAAGAAATGAGGGGCAGGCAGCTGTTGAATATTCATGCTGTAGCAATGCTCTGTGTATGAAGTCTCTAGCATAAACATGCGAAGGCTGTACCCATACCCTGAAGAATTTACCATCCGATGCCCCAATTAAAGAGGTAGTTAAGTATGTACCCTGCTTTAAGCTCACAGGGCAGCCTCATCGACTAATTGTATTCCTACAGCGAAGAACGTGCTCGATTTCTTTAAATTGTTTTCAACATGAGCCTTGATTTAAGTAAAGGAAGTGGGAGAAAACAGATGAAAATTTAATTACATCTGCAAATCCCAACACCTCATTAGGTCAGAACCATGTAAAGGGCCAAACACAACATCTACCTCACAAGTCATTCACAGAAGATCAACATTTTGTCAAATTGGAGAAGAAATGCGGGCAGGAGAGATGCATAGAATAAATCCAAGAAAAAGCATATACATTTGTGAGAGAGAATGGGTAAAAATGAAATTAGTCTCATTGATAAGTAAGGAACACAGATGACAGTAGAGCAAACTGGGAAGAATGAAATAATCATTATTTTGAAGGAGTGAACAAAGTTTGAGTGTTTTTTTTTAAAGTAAAATAAATTAGGTAGTAAGCTTTCATGTAAATGAGCACTTATAAAATTATAAAATAGCCTTTCTAGGTGAATCATCTCTTTTACGATTAATAAAATCTGCAATCTGAGGAACACTGTTCTGATAACTTTTTGCCATTCGCAATTATTGCTCATCCCAGCACCAAAAACTCATTATTATTAGAGCTGACAAAAAATATTTAACCGCTTCTATGAAAGGACTTAATATTTAAAAGAATCACAAGTTTCTAAGCTTTGTTTCTACTTCCGAATCTTGAACGTGAAAAAATGAGGGCATCCTAGCAACCCTTGTGCACGTCTCCTTCAATTTCCAACACGTAATTTGGATAAAAGCATCTTATTTGTATAGTAACATAACACATTACAAAAGTCTATTTCTTTGGATTAAAAGCAACCTACTAAGAGTATAGAGCTAACATATCCCTGTATAACTACAAGCCTGTATTTTATACTATAAACATACATATTTTTTTGCCTATTTTATAGCAGTTTGCTCCCAAGGAACCAAAAGCATTTAACAGTTACTGTAGAATTCACAGCACTCTTGTGAATAAGAGTATGTAATCTCCATTTTAATGGCACAGAAGCTGAGGCACAAATATTGCAAAGGTGGCTGTGGAAAAGATAAGAACAGAAGCCATACTGAACTCCAAGCTCCGTGAGTAAATCACATCCCGACACGCATCATCTATAGACAGAAGGGAACACAGGCATTTTTGTGTCAGCACCTACAGAGATGTTAGTCTTAACATCACCCACCTCCTACTCCACCTTAGTTGCTGGCACCAACAGGGCAGCAAAGTGAGAGCCACATTAGAAAGAATACTCCAATACAAGTGTTAAATGGACTCAAGCACAAACAAAAATAAAAGACTTCCTATGCAGAGGTGCTTGACAAACGTGATCTGAGCTCTTTATAAACTCAGATTTTCAACTTCTAATGATTTAGCGAATAGTTAGAGGTTTGGAATACACAAGGTAGGCACTCTTCTCTGGGTCAACCAGCAAAAGGACAGGCAACAAGTCCAAGTTATGGCAAGGGAAAAATCTGTTTAGATGTAAATAAATAAAAGATCAGTTAGTGCCCTCAGCACAGGCTGCACAGGGAGGCTGTTGATTTTCCATCCTCAAAGTTATTCAGGATTTGCCTGGACACAGCCACAGCCTTGGAAAAAAAAAGCTCTGTTCTGAAGATGGCCTGTTTTGGGCAGGAGGTCAGCTGAGATGACCTCCTGATGTCCTTCCTTAACTAGATTATTCTATGAATATCATACCAAATACAAGTTACAAGTGAGGTTATTCCTTGGTTTCTTTGCTTCATTCCAAAGCTCATCACAAATTCGTACAAGAAGTATGACCCTGGACTTCCATGAGCAACTTCTTCTTTCAGCTTGCTCTCTCCTGGAATGGAACAAACTGCTATCTTTGCTTTAACCCACCTAATGTTACAAAAAATGAAAAGCAAAAACACAATCATTCTGTTCAAGCACCTAAATGTGTGTGGTCATTTGAGGTCTTGCTTTGAGTTTACATACCTTTTCTGACCCACTCTCCTTGTAAGAAATACTCAGAAAAGCAATCAGGCTGCTGTGCTGAGACCCACTGTTGTTAAAATAACTGCATCGCGGTAACAGCTCGCTACTTCTTCCTTTCATTTCAAATTCCTCTCCACCTGCACTTTCATTGGAGGTGCTGCATATGGTGAAAGCTGATTTAGTTTGAACCAGAAAAAACAGAGGTTAAGTACTTGCCTAGTTAGAACACAAAAATTGCAACAGCATGTGATCATCAAGATATATAGGGTTATGGCCAACATACACAAATACCTTCTATGCTCTTCAGAAGAAGTTAAAATGTGTTTTAAGGCAGGCTGAGCTAGGAATATCCCCAAATGGGTAAGACAGACAAGTGTGTGCCTCCTGCAGGCAGCTCACTTCTACAAGTAGACAAAAATTCATCCTAAAATCCAAGCCTCTTTCGAACAACTTGTCAATTCATAGCAGAAGCCTTGATGAGGTAACCTGGACAAAACCGATGCATTATTTCCAAATATACACAACAGCTATTGGAGCTATTTATCACAAATAAAGAGATGATTTTTGTTTGCTTGTTTGTTTCCTCCCTTAACTAGATCACAGACATTGTACCAGAAATACCCAGAGGACTACCATAACCTAACAGAATAATTATACGATATGTTGATATTCAGCCTAAGACTATCCTCAGCATTTTATATTGATTTGAACTACGCGATGCTGCAACGTTATCACAAGCCAGATTTGCTAGACATTCCCCACCACGGAAAGTGAATTAAACTGTCACTCATCACCGTATGAGTTGCTCTAGTATAACTACTTCATCAATAGGACAACATTTCTGTAAATTAAAAACAAAATGCTAGGTTGCAAGTTAAAGTCTTCATCCTCTTTCCCATACATTTTTTCCCCCTCTCTATTTCTCATACCTATTTCCCATTCAACCATCTTCCCCAACTCAGTATGTTTAACTCTCTTTGCTCCACCTGCCTGTTCGATGTTTTTTTCCCCTCTCCTTCTCAGTCGATATAAATAAAGAAACTTGCACATGAGCTCCAGCCACACCATTAGTTATGGTCTGAGCACCAAACTACTGATGCGCTCCTGGTCCTTTCTGCAGACCATTATGAACAAACTAGGCAGCAAAGCCTGCTGGAGCACAACTCCCTTCCCCAAGGGCCATCTGAACTGTGTGTCAAAGCCGGGGCAGTGTTCCTAAGAATCCATTCCCTGGCATATCTCCCAACACATATACTCCATTAAAACATAGGAAAAACAACACTTTATTCATTGTGAGGGCTACTAAAAAAAGGTTATTTAGGGAGTGTTTGGTTTTACTACCACTGCAATACAATTACAGTTGTTGGTATCTGCAATTTACAGCATTACACAGGCATGCAGGGACAAACAAAGAAGGAATATAAAATAAAAGCCTTATTCAAAATTCAGGCTCAACTTCAAGCAACAATTTCATTTTTCTATTATTATATAAACTATTTATGATTTCTGTATTGGCAGCACAGAGAAAAAGATTAAATACACTTTCTTTACATGCTTGTGCACACCCAAGCATACACAATCTCCTGTTTTACCATGAACATACTAATGATAGGAATTGAAAAACATTTTTAAATTATCAAGGCTACATTGAAATCTGTAAGCTAGATTTGCAAGGAAATACATCCATGAAGATAGTTTCCAACGTGTAACACAAACCTATTTGGGGGAAGAAGCTGACAGAAAGGTTACAACCAAGATGTTGGGGATGCTGAGGTGTTCAGTAAATAATCTACTGAGGGAACAGCAAACACTAGAATTGCACAACAGTGTGAGAAAAATTAAACCGATTCAAATTAAGAGTAGAAAAGACTTTGTGGTTTTGGCAGATAATACATTGAACTAGAGCCAGAAATACACCCATGCAACAAATAGCAAACGCATCCATCCTGGGCTGCATTAGTAAGAGTACAGCCAGCTGGTCCACAGAGGTGATTCTGCTTTCTGACACGTTTGTGAAGTCTGCAAGATTGTAATTGTGTTATAAAGAATGTTTCATTTGTAACACAAAGATGCAAGTGTATTTTATAACTTAAACTCAAAATGATCACCACTTGAATAAGTGGCTTACAGCTTTTTGCCGCTTTATGATACAGACTTGTAAGACTGCAGAGACAAACTTTGCTCCCTCTAGGAGATGTACAACCCAATTCAAATACCTTTTATCAGGTTTACAGCACTAGCATTCATCCTACTACATTATTTTGCCAAGTGTAACACAGATGGTCGGTTGCAAATGTTCTGACAGGGATTTGCAGAAGTCACTGGAAGGGAAAGCATAACCCAAACTACATTTGTGTTAATGTGGACAAGAGCATAAAAGAGAAAAAAAAAAAAAAAAAAACACACACAAAACCCAGATAACTGCACACTTACCCTATGATATCCAGAATCTGTATTAAAATCAGCCTCAGGTGTAACAGTCAGTAAACAGGACAGCAAACCCTTGCATTTAGCAGGAGGTTTCTGAGAAGCCAGATTACCTAGAAAGAGTAGAGAAGAATTATTTTAATACACAAAAGGTGAAGTCACCTATGCTTATTAAGAATAGCCTTTAAATGAGCCAAAGCACAAGAAAAAAATAGCTGCACAATGGGAGATGATACATGCCACCATGATCGGCACGAAGAATTTAATCCTCTGAAGGTGACAGAACTCTGTTACCAAGCATGGGGAGTTGGATGCTGGTAGATTCTTAGGGTTTAGCAAAGAGCATCTAATACCCGAGATAACAGGGTGTTAACCCTCTGATCAAGGATGTGGAAGAGACCAGAAAGAACATGATATTTTGCTTAATTAGCTGCTATCAAAGAGAGGACAAGTTCAAGCACTTGCGAGAATGAGGAAAGGCAAGATTATTTAAAAGTTTAATAGCATTCTAGAGTCTTTGGTAACACGGGGTTTGCCCAGGAAATAAAAATAATCCCTAGAGATAAATTTAAAGAAGTATCTCATTTTAGTGCCCAGAGTAAAATGACTATTCATTAAAGTAAAGCAGTTTTATACCTATATTCTCCATCTCAGATTTAATATATAAGGGAGTAATCTCCATGACAGGAAGTAGAATGTAATCCTGCAAGAATGAACTGCTGTTATTATCTGCAAATCAATACAATATTTTTTTAAGTGGATATAACAGTACCTATTGATTTCACATTTTTAGCACTGGAGGCTCTACAAAGAAGATTCTTACAGTGACAAGAGAAATGCAGATGAGTAAATGAGTTGATATAAATTAATTTAAGTTCACAGTGCACTCCCCTTGAACAAAGCAATTGGATTGCTCTCCCATTACCTCAGCTTAAGCTTCTTTCATTTTATGTAAATTCCATTTTATGTAAACAATGTTTTGTGTAATTATAATATTTTGAGTTAGTAGAGCAATCCTACCCACAAGCTACAGAAAGCTTACCACTCAAAACTTCTTAGAAGACATCTCCCTGTCCTGCTACCATATTATTACAGAATATCTGTATGACTTTTGCTACATTTAAATAGCCTGACCAAGTTTAAAAGAAAACCACTCAGTCTGGAGAAAAGGAGGCTCAGGGGCGACCTTACCACTCTCTACAGGTACCTTACAGGAGGCTGTAGCGAGGTGGTGGTTGGTCTGTTCTTCCATGTACCTGGTAACAGGAGGAGGGGAATGGGCTAAAGTTGTGCCAGGGGAGGTTTAGGTTGGATGTTAGGAGGAACTTCTTTATGGAAAGGGTTGTTAGGCACTGGAATAGGCTGCCCAGGGAAGTGGTGGAGTCACCATCCCTGGGGGTCTTTAAAAGATATTTAGATGTAGAGCTTAGGGATATGGTTTAGTGGAGGACTTGTTAGTGTTAGGTCATACGTTTGACTAGATGACCTTGGGGGTCTCTTCCAACCTAGATGATTCTGTGATGGTCCAAAAGGTAAGGATGGTAAATTAACAGGAAACAGAAGCATGTGGAAGAAGCATATAACGGATCGAAGGCCACTCAGTGGGTCTGTCAAGCCATGAGCCCCATTGGGCCATGATATATTACTTTAGGAGAGTTTAACGCAACAGATAGACTGCAACATAATTCTGTAAATGAAGCATAGAGCAACTTTGGCTTGATGAGCTGATCAAATCACGTTGCAATGACCTGTAATGAGAGCTGACTGCAGTGCAAGAAGTACAAAGGGGAAGTGGGGGAAAAAAGAAAAAAGAAATTATACCATTACAAATAATTTAAAGTGATGCCAGTAGCGCCAGCTGACAACCTAAAAGACATCTCAGAGCTAACAGACAAACCATTTACAATTTTTCGTTCTTGTTTTGTGCAGGAAAGCAAAAACAACCATACAGATCCTTCCACAAGTACTAGCCAGCTGCAGGTTAGCTTCTTGAAAAGCAAGACAATAAAGTAACGAGCACATGAAAGGCCAGGGGACAGAGCAGATAGAGAAGTGTCTAGTCTGCATTATCCCCCTCCGTTCCAGTCTTCTGTCATGCAGTGCTACACTCTCCTCGTTAGCCTGCTTGTTTACAGGGTTAGACTCATTTTGGAGTTAAGGCTGCTCAAAGAGCTGGTCTATTCATTTCTATAATGCTTCTCAGATGCATTGCCGAGACATTTCAACTGAGTATTTCTGACTTTTGCAACATGCCTAAAGAATTTATCATGAACCGCCTGAAAAGGCTTGAGCATAAATAGAAGCTTTTTTTTTTTTGGTTGGGTTTGTTTTTCAGTTTTTCACAAAGCGCTGTTTTCATAGCAAAGTTTACGGAAAGGACAGGAAAAAAACTCCAGGAAGTCATTTCTCCTTTGCATAGTGAATCATCGTATCGCAGTTACCCCATCATCTCCAAGGGCAACACCAGGCCAAGGCTGCACTGGAAGCTCTCCTTCGGGAAACATCCACTTCTCAAACCCATCTTGGGATTCTCGCTCAAGGGCAGCACAGACCTTGCAGAACCAAAGAGCCTTTCACAGCAATAAAAAATACGAAATGGGTTTCTGATAGGGAAGAGGACTAACCTAATAGACCAATAGCAGGTTTACATGAAGGAAACTTTTCTTTCCCCACTTCAACAATGAAAGACGTGAAGAACATCTACAAAGCCTTACTGCAGACTCTAGATAGCAGTGCCATAGGGAAAAGCAAAGCACACCTCACAGCTGGATAAGGGATATTTTAAGAAAGATCAGAAGGAAAAAAGGAACAAGAAAAGCAATAATCCATCACCATGAAAACAGTACACAAGACGGGAAGAAGTTCAGAATCTGTTTCCTTCCTCACAGTCACACAGTTCCAAAGAGGAGTCAAAATTATTACTTGGGACAACTTAAAGACAAAATTAATGTTCTTCACAGTTTAACATACTGCAATTTACATTTACAAGGCTTTGGGTGGCTTCTTTCCCCTTTAGAACAGCTTGGCTGTTGTAGGAAAGGATTTTGATATTACTGAAACTTAACTGCAGTTCACGTTGAGGGGGAGGCAGGAGAGTGTCTGGCAGACAAATTCAGAACCACTAGAATAAAATACTGAAACTGAAAGATGCAGAAATAAAGCAAGAAGCTTTAAGCATCTAAACCCAAGAGTTGCCCTCTCTCATCATAGTTTACTGTCTTTGAAGGTAGAGACTCGCTTCCCTATATCAATACTTTATGAAGCTGAAGGTATCTTACAGAGGCCAGCCTCTCCTTTAGGAACCTAACAGCCTCCAAACAGGTAAGTCATATATCCTGTACCGTACCTAAGCTTCTAAATTAAAAAGACCTGAAGCAATATACTGCAAACCAGACATCAGCTTTACACATTCCATCATCGTGGCAACTTTCATGAAGTTAGCAACTCTTTGCTTGGGGTAGAGCTTTCAGAAGGCTACATCCAGATAAAACGCAATCTAAGAAGTTGGTGTGAACTCACCCACCTCATCAACCCAAGCTTCCTCACGAAGAAACACAATAAGCAGAGATGCCGGGGTAGTTAAGAGCAGGTCTGGATCTTTTGCGGAAGGAAAGTGTAACACTGGGATTCCCCTAAACATCATGATGCTCTTCTGGGATGGGTAAAATACAATGATTCTGCCCCAGCAAATGATGAGCTAGTGACAGCACATAGATAATGGAAAGCTTGCCTCGCTTCCTCTCTAAGAAGTGTATTAGAAAAGAAGTCTCCAAATGCCAAGGAATGATAAGGGAGAGAATTATTTCACATGATGTCAAGTAAAAAAAAAAAATTTAATGCAACAAAACCATCTTTCAGAGCCCCAAGGGCAGTTACTCAGACCAGCTCATCTACCAAGAGCTGCACAAGGTACCAGAAGTGCATACAGACTTAAAACAGCATCCTCATGATCTAAAACAACTGAGGAACAAGGAGCAACATTCAGCAACTCAGTACTGTAACAAGAGTGTTGGAAAAAAATCCAATGCTTTCCTGGGCCGAACAGGACCAGCCATCAGGAGATCTGCCTTACTTTGTGCAACATCCACAGAACTAGAAAACAAGAAGGAAAGCCACTAAGAAAGCAGAAGAGTATTAGCAACCACTTGTCTACTGAGACACGACTGCACTTGCCAGGAGGAAGTTGAACAGCTTCCAAAACACAGGGAAAAGCAGAGTGGAAGGCTGTATCTTTAGAACAAAGCCAAAGGTGTTGAGCAACGATGGGCTAAATTAAGGGTTCGAGGAAGTTTTCCTTCCTGAAGCAGTGGGCTTCTTTGGGAAGGAAGACAAAGAGTAAAGAAAATAGGTTGAAGATGGTCTCTGGGTAGGGAGTGGCTTATGTGTGCTATTCTACATCACGCAAAGTCCCGGAAAGCAGGGAGCAGCCCAGGAATCCCTCGGGGCCCGTTTCAGAGCTCCCTGATGCAGAGTTTGTGCTGCAGCCTGTGGCAGGGACCCAAGGCACCGATCTCAGCAGTGCCATGCACTGTGCAGCACCCAGCTGTGACAGTCAGGAGAGCATTTGGAGAGGAAGGATAAAACCAAGGACACAGAGACAGTTATTTTAGGTTAATTAATCAGAAAAGGTTTTATGCAGAAGCCTTCTACAAGAAGCCTGCCTGTGCAGACAAGCTACAGATCACCTGCGAAGCAGCAAGTGCTTCAGAAATGCCCTTTACAAGCTGTGATGTATGGCAAACACCTGCCCCTATACCACACACCACAGCTTTGGGCAGGGGCAACATAAGGGAAAAAACACTTGAGGGAGGCACAGCTGGAACAAATGCTTTTTTTGCAAATAAGGAAGGCAAAGGAAAGCAAATAGGGGGGAAAAAATAATCCTATATAAACACTTAATGGGGAGCCTAAGTAGTTTCATAAGCAATAAAAGAAGGGTTTTTATAAGCAGTATATCTGGCAAAACAAAGTTGCCTTTCTCAGCCATAGTACAACTGGGAATTACAACAGGCATGGAGGGAGGGACAGGCTGGCATACCCAAAGCTCTCAATGTTGCATGGGCTGGGGACTACCATCTGTGCAGTCCCAGCACCTGGATTGTATTCAGCTATTCCAGCTGCACCAAGGAAAATCTTCCTGGGACCAGCTATGACCTCTTCTGTTGCCACAAACCTTGAAAGTGGTCTAGAAAGGGAACAGTTGCAGATCCCATGAGAAGCTACATAGGCTCTGAAGTTATGCACAGCCACAGCCAAGTGTTACAGGCTGGGACAGACAAAAAGTAATAATACAGGGCTGAAACTGAAGGATGCCAAGTCTTCAGACCTCTACTTGACTTCATCAGCTCTGTTGACAGCTCTGTACAGTGCTGCCCACACAAAGGTATTTTGTATGTTGACCCTGACCTATTATTTATTGCAGAATTATTATTTATTGCTTAATTTACAAATCTTTTCCCTACCAGACAACTACTAATCTGCAGGCTAAAACGCAGCTGTGTCTGGAGACCCCAGAAGATCTGCAAGCTGAGAGGATCCTGAAATGCTCAGGAAAAGCACAGAAGAACTGCCTGTTCTCATCATGGTCTGAAAGAATTAATGCAGTGCCACTGAGACTGAGTTGTCACCTGAGAAAGGTGACCAGAGGGAAGGATGTCTTAATGTGCGAGTTATTCATATAAATATTTTGTAGTGGCACCAAATGAGAACATCGTTGGATTTACTGTCTAGCAGCTCTGGGTTTGAAATGATAATTGCTGAATTCCTAAGATATTCTTGGTATGTTTTACTTTTAGTTCCTCACAGTCACGCTCATTTCTCTGAAAGCAGGCCAGCAACTATTAACATCTCTTCATCAAAGATTCAGACAGACTGACAGCAACCCTGAGGTTATTTGGTGTAATACTTTTGAAAAAGTCTCCAAAAACTAGAACACTGACCCATGCTTCAGCAAAGAGTTAAGCTGGCTAAATAGAAGAACACAGCTTGAGCTTGGTACCCCTCCATTCCATTACGGAGAGGAGTTAACTCCTCCTATGACATTACGTAGCTTTTGAGAAAACATTCGTCCTTTAGGACTGTTCAGTTTGCATGCCTGCATGGATAATCACTTCTTTAAAAGGAAGTATACATCAATAATATTCATGGGGAGCTTTATAAGAGCTTGGCAAACGTTTCTGACAAAACAAAACTCAAACAGAAGGATTACTCATAAAATGCTACATCAACAACTCTTTTGACAGGCATCTGGATTATGCTGCTCTTTAAAAGGGAAAAACAAAGATGTCACTTCGAAGTTTAAATGGAAACAGTGAAATATGCTATTAAAAATATCAGATCATAAACAAAGCTATTTTTGCACTCAAATGCAATGAGCAATTATGGCAAAGTTTGCCAAGATACTTTACAGGCACTCACTTTTTTTTTTCAAAAATATTTGGAAATGTTGCAAGATATACAGATATCAGAACTGAGTAACTCGCACAGATTTATACACCTGGAAGGTCGGACATCCAGCATCAATAGCCTATCATGTCTCATCTTTTTCTTCCAATGACTTTTAGTTGATGCTTTAAAATCCTGTCCTCTAAGAATGTATTTCATTACCTTGAACCATGTCAAACGCATTATTTCATCATCTAGACAACATTCATTTATGTGGTATTCTGCAGCAAGACTCAACCAGATAAGTGTGATGATACAAATAGGACTTTCTTACTCATTCTAAGTTTATTTAATTTTTATTCCCCAGGAAAAGCTCAAGGAAAGCTACTGAGATGTGTGGAGTTCAAAAGAGATGTGCATATTATTCACATGTAAAAAAGATTGCTGAAAAGGCTGCTTATTCAAACGAATGCAGAGTTCTAATGTGTCTGCAACGTGCAGTTCAAAATTGTTCACCTGAATAGTGAGGTTTCTTTGAAAACAAATACATACAGTCTGGTAAAAGGGGCAGATTTCCTTAAAGTGGAGTCAGTTTCTTCATTGAAGTCCACTGGCTTTGCTGGAGATTTGATGCAGGTAATAGGAAAGAACATATGTTGAAAGTTCTTTTATTTTCTTATTGAAACAAAGACTAGCAAAGATACCTTTTTCTAAAAGGGTTTGAAGGCATTGGAATTAAAAGGCTGGAAATTTTAGGACAGGTTGACTAACGTATCTTCTCAATTCCAGTGCTTCACTTCAAAGCACTGAAGCATTTTAGGCTAAAAAGGCCTCAACTCCTTTGACATCATGAACCAACTTTCCGTGGTTCAAGATCTACTGCAGATATTTGTCCATAAAATATCAATAGAAAGAGTAGAAACAAAACAAACCTGTTGTTTTGCCATGCACAGATGTTTTTTTTTTCAGGAATCTGGTAGCACAGCCAATGGCAGGTGATGTGAAGACAGATGCATCGTGTTTCTTGTAGTGCAGGAGGAATGCTGTCACGCAGGAGGGGTCCTGGAGACCAGGACAGGAATAGACAGGGACAGCAGCCAGGACAGTTGCTCTTACAAGGAAATAACAGGATTTTCTGTGGCTTATGTGAAACCTCGCACAATGTGAAGACAGACTGAGCAGACAACAGGAACTGCACTTGGTTCACAATGTACCAGCGACAGCAGGGAGGAAGAAAAAACCAAAAAGCTCATTCTGTTGGGTCTAATACTGCAAAAAGGGAAGGGAGCTCACAGTATCAATTGCTCAGGAAGAACAGCCTGTACTCAAAAGGGCAAAAGCAACAGTTTCACTTACAATCTGAATCAACATGACTCTACCCCAAGAGAATGCAATAGCCTCATGCGATATTTAAGAGCAAAGTAGTCTGGAAAGGGAAAAATACAGCCAGGGTGGTAACACTGCTACAGTGTGGTATGGGCGGCAACATCCTCACATCCCAAAAGGTTTTTAAAGTTATGAGTGTCTAAAAAGAAGAGCTGAGAGGAGGACAGACCAATGTCACCTGATTCCTTAAATACAACCTCCATTTTCTGGCTCACTTTGGAACAAGTTGACCACAGAACAGAGGAGCCCTATCTTCTTTGCAGGACCAACCCTGTTTGCAGGCTAGATAATCTTAGCAGCCCTCTTTTGAACTTAGTTTGATCCTCTTGCAAATAAGGCACAGGACTCAATTTCTTGCCTCGTTCAAGAAGAAAAATTGTTAGAGTCTTGTCATGATTACCAAATTTCTAGAGATGCCTTGGGGGAGTTGGTGAAAGGTTTTAGTAATTAATTATTCCTGCTGTCAAAATCTGTTTTTTTTTTTCTTCTTATGAATTTTCTTGGCTTTCATCTCTAGACAATGAATCTTGTTATATTTTTTTTCAACAGACCGAAGAATCTTCCCTTCTTAAAGTTTCCCACGTTAAAAAAAAGTTAATCAGTTCTTTCCTTCACTTGGATTAGGGTAATGAGTGCCAGTAAGAAAACCCAATGGCTTAAAGGCGTGCCCTTCCACCCGTAAGCCATCACCATCACTTTTCTACCATCAAGCTCCTTGAAATGCAGACAACTCAGCACAATACTCTGGGAGCATTTGCACTAGGGTCAGACACAGATTTAGTGCGGCCTCCCTGAAGTTCTCCTATGGATGTATACAAATCACTGAAAAAGGCAACCCAAGAGTTTTGTCCTACAAGCTCATGTTCCTCTGCTGTCAGCTCAGGAGGGGAGCAATAGCCCTCTCCTCCTTTCCAGTGACTTCAGAGGGAGCCTAGGACAACCAGGTTGGAGTAAGACACCAACTTTAAAAGGATAAACCTGGGAAAGCTCAGTTTCGTTGCTCACATACTCCACATCAAATTATTTTGTGCTAACTTCTTTATCAAAATGGTGTTATCAAGCCAAATGCCTTGTAGAAGAAAATCTTATCCTTATCATCTAAACTTGCAAACACATTAAAAACACATAATAGACATGAGGTTAGCTTGACAGGATCCATTTTCTACAAGATCATGTTTAGTGGCACTAATTATATTTCTCTTGCTCTATCCTTTACCAGCGGTCCCATTTATTATACCCCAAATCAATATTAGGATGACAAGACTCAAAATCTTGCACCTTTGAGGCACAGATCTTGGCCACTTTTCCAAAGCTGACTGCCAGCAGCACATTGGCATGATGGAGCTCTTAATCTCCTCTCTCCACCTCCCAGTTACAACACTAAAAAAAGATCTGTAGCTTAATTTGTCATCCCCAAAGAAACAGCAGAATAAACAGATCAGTTACAAAAGATCCCCTTTAGTGAAAGGGAAAAAAAGCAAGTGAAGACAGAAAAGGAAGTGTGGGAGGTGAGCAGGTTACTGTCAATCAAACCTTTGATTCCATGAGAATAATTAGAAAAAAAAGTAATTCCTTCACAGCACGAATTTGTTCTCCTAACGTTAATTGTTGATTTTAGCATGTGTGACTATCACAGAATTCATTCAGTTGAGTGAGGCAATCGTGCTGTTCAAATTGAGCTGCTGGATTTAATTTAAGAATGAAGTTACGTAAAAACATGGGTTTTAGGCTCTTTACATATGGTGCTGAGAAACTTCCATCAGTGGGTAGCATAAGAGCCAACCTTCTGTGAGAAGGGTCAGAAGCACTCCACAACAGCCCCGACACCAGCACGCAAGGTGAACATAGGGAAAGAATTTCCCTAGAGGATTTGTATTTTCCTGGCAATCACGTCACTTCAGTTATGTGTAGGGACACCACAGCAGTACTAGCTCCAGCTCTTCCCAGCTCGCAAGCTGTATCGATAAGCTTGGTGAACAGAATTCCACAACTACTTTGAACGAGGCATGAGAACAGGTCACTTCATGTCACTAAGTTACTGCTGTCTTCATGGTGCTTTGACCAAACATGAAGAGATGTGAATACTCCACACAAAGAACTGCAGTGCTTCCCTTGACACGCTTGCTTATGGCTCTGACTAAAACACACCCGAATTCAGCAGCTACATAGACAGCAGAGAGCTTGCTTTTGTTTCACAAACCAGCACCAGCACAATCAGGAAGGTATTAATTTAAAAGCCCTCAGATAGCACCCGTGGAGAAGACTACTGTTATTTGCCTTACAGCCCCAGGCAGTGTCCTGCATCCTGTCATCAAATGCTCTGAATAAGCTCATCGCACGCCTGCTTCTTCACTTAGGCAGTACATACAATGAACACACTCCAGCTCTGGGAATGCTGCCATTTACTTCTATGGCTTTATCCTCATACCTTGAGGGTGATGTCAGGATTAGTACAAAAGCCTCCTCCTCCACAGCTCGAGCTCTCTGGTGATACACTTTCCAGGGAACAAGCTCCTTATTCCATCAGCATCTTCATCTGAATTCTCCTTACCCAGTATGAAACAGGTTTTATGGCCCTTGTTCATCCCGTGCACAATTCAGAGACTCAAAACATTGACTGCCTTCATACAGCCAGCCCAGACAACTCTTCGGTCCTAGACCACATCAATTTCCCTTAAGAGCTATGCAATCTCGATGCCATGCTATGGGCACATGATGTTGAAGAAAAAGGTCTATCAAAATTATTTCATTGTGTAGCGTGGCACCTGCAGTGGCACAGATTCACCGATGTGTGAGGCCAGCGTAAGCTCTGAAATTTTATGTTGAGCCAATACAGGTCAACTGAAGGTGTCCATGCTACAAAGGCTTTCCAACATGCTCATCTCTGATCATCCACCAAAAGGAAAACAGTTACGAGTAAAAGTGTTCATTGTCACCCATTGAACCACATCCTCTTCCCTTACACCAAATCCTACTAGGTGCAACAGGATATTAGTTACTACCTTGTAACTACATTACCTCAATTTAGGCAGGAGGTGATGCTCACAGGTTGCTTATTTCAAGTATCTGGTGCATGGAGGTCACAGTCCAGCATGGGGCCCTCACTGAGTTGCTGCTTGT
The DNA here is from genome assembly GCA_011075105.1 of Heteronetta atricapilla. Taxonomy (NCBI): domain Eukaryota; kingdom Metazoa; phylum Chordata; class Aves; order Anseriformes; family Anatidae; genus Heteronetta; species Heteronetta atricapilla. The sequence continues at coordinate 111,388,516 of CM021733.1, read as the reverse complement.
GTGAGCACACATTCTGGACACTTCATTTTCCAGGTAGCTGACTGTCTTTAGTAAAAATCACCTTGCCATAACAAAAAGAAGCACCTCCCTCACCTGCAGAGAAAAGACATCTGTCCCCAATTCCAGAACTGTGGCTGAAAGAAAAGGCAGTCCTAATCAAAACGTCAGGGACAGTGCAGGATCCCAAGCTACAGCTCAGTCTGTACGGATCTCTGTTCAGTGCTGAACACACGACTTGTCTCTTTCTTTGGATTCTTTCTCCTAAACTACAATAGACAGCCCCAGAATTAATCTTTATGATTGCAAGGGTAACTTCTCACTATGAGAACAGTGTGTCCATGGGTTATTAATGAGGGTCCTGATCAAGTGCATGTTCAGTCCAAATCATCTGCTAAAAAGTTATCCTCCTATAGGCTATATAAATACATAATACATCTACATTAACCTGTGTGACACTGAAGCAGCCTTTCCAGCAATCTGGCCTACTTTATCTCCAAAGTAGACTCTTATACCTCATTTGAGTGAGTGAGCACACATTTTAAATAATGATGAGAGACTCCAATTTTCACATTTTCATGGATGCAGTGTCAAATTTATTTGTAATAGGATCATCTATTATCTGTCAGTACTGAGCAAACTAGGTGAGAAAATAATGGTTAGTAGTACATTAAGGAGTCTACCTGGAATCCTGATCAAAATTAACACAGGGTAAATGGAGTTGGTGAAAAGAAAAATATTACTTGCCAATTGCTTACCTAATGAAGCCTGTTACTTCAGGTTTTTTAAAAAAAGCCTTCCTCCAACCATTCTATTTTAAACATGGAATATTTAACCCACTGAAGCACACTTACTGCAGTAGAACTGTTTATAGCAAAATTTCAACTAGTGCCAGACAGCAAGAAGAAATGGTGTTACAAACTCATGAGATCACAGAAGTTGGAAGCTTCACTCATTTGTCCCTGACTTTACAGCTTCCATGTGGATACATAATGCTACCTCTTGTCCAGATGTTCCAGAAGTTCCAGGAAGAGCAGAAAGGCTGGTGTATCTCCATGTCCATTTTCTCATCTCCAAGCTATAAAAGGAGGTGAACAAAACCCAGACAGACTTATTGCCCTAAGATTTTCCCTCCTTTTAAAGAAAAAAGTATCTCCTCCTTAAAAAGGAAAAAAAAAAAAAGATACCCATGTACTTGCATGTACCACTATAGCATCAATCTCTTCTGAAATGAAACTCAGTAAACTTCCATTGTTAGAGCATCACCTCCACGTAACTCACTTGGTCTCTTGCACCTTCCAGATGCGCTAGAATAGTTGCTGCATGCTGACATGGTCTAAGGAATTGATTTGCTTCACCAGATCCACCCAAAACCTTGTGCTGGCTAAAGAACATGATTAGAAAGAAGGTGGGGAATCAGCCCAGTAGAGGATGGGGCTTAGGCTGAATTTGCAAATTCTACCAGTGGAAGTGTCCAAATACAAGCACACAATTTTTTCTTTGGTTTGCACACAACATATTCAAGTGTGGAAAAAAGTAACCAAAAAGAACTAGAAAACAAATGGAAGCTTCATGCTTTAAGAAATGCTATGAAATGTAAAGAGAATTTTGTTTGCCAATACCGGACACATTACAATCACTGTCATTTATGGAAGAAATGCATTTAGTGGATACAACTGAAATAATTCTAGATGTCCACTGAAATGGAAATACTCCTACAGGAGTAAAATATTTCTCCCTCCTTCCTTAAGGAATAAGCCAGCGAAAGCATTTTGCCTGTAAGCAAGCATAATCAAATTCATACTAAGCTGTATTAAAATAAATATTTTTCAGTTTTGTAGGATTAAAGTACAATAATTTCAGATGTAATTTAAAAAGTCATAATATTAAAACCTAGATTTAACATAAGGGCTTAGACAACGTTAAGTGATATCAGTGAATTCTTTTCAAAATGAGCAAAAGGGTAACACCCTGAAATTTTTTAAAAATTATATAAATATAAATATTTTGTATATAAAATCTCAATGTCTTCTAGCCATCTGAGGTCAATTCAACCACACTTGCACATTTAAACATCATAAAATTTATGTATATACCTACATATATACTTTCATAACTGCTGAAGTGCTGTTAGTTCTATCTGTTGCTTCTGTATCCTTTCCGATGAAGTCATAGTTTTCAGTATAGGTTGCACAGAATTACTTTTTTTTGATTGTTTCTTTCAACATAGCCAGCAGTTGTTCAGAGATTATTTTCTGTACTGGGACCAATTCACTGAAAGTAAGACCAAGAAAAGTTAATTTCTCAGTCACAGGCTAGAAACAGACAACCAAGTGGGATAGAAAGATATTACAGCCTGACTTTTTAGCCTTGAAGGCATGGGGACATATAATAACCGGTTTAGGTCCCTAGAAGTACATGCAAGCATTTTTGGAGAAGCCTCATTACAGCACCTAAGCGCATGGACACTACCAGTTTGTGTTTATGTAATTCTTCTTGAAATCAATAAAACTGAAAAACTGAAAACCTAAAAGATGCACAGTATAGTGCAGATTGTGACCAAAGGAAGACAGAGTTTTAGCAAGTTTTACAAACTTACACCCATGGTGTTATGATTTAAAGGCCACTTCTGTGTGGATTCTTCTCTACCTGACCTGAAAGCTTTCAAGACTGTTGCGTGCTCATATGTGCCAGAACTGCACTAGTCAAGAGTAGCTGGGTTGCAATCTGGCTCTGCAATCCAGAAACTAAATAAAGCAGCACCCAAATCCTGAGAGGGATCCAACTCACTCCAACCTGCATAAACCAAAAGACATCAGAAGAGACATAGTCCAACCTGTACAAAGCATTGAAGATTCCATCAGAAGTGGCAGACTAAGACACTGCTTGTTGGTGGGACACACACGAGAAAGCAGAGAGCACCACAATTCTCATCCCTCTCATACTCCAGACCCCGGTCTTGTGCCATAGGCATGAGGTTGTGCTCCTCCAAGCCAATAGTGCTGCCTCCCTTTGTATCTCCTGTAACCCTAATTAAAAGAAGTAACTACAATGGTCACAGGTACCCAGAAAAATATCCAAAGTATGGCTTGTTGTCATTTAAAAGTAATCTGCTTTAAACATTGTAGCTCTTAAAAATTGCTTATTACTTAGTCTTATACATATACTACACTTAAACAGTCTTAAAGCCTAGTACTATGTAGAGATAAGAGTATGTTATTGATTAACAAAGAGTTGTATAGATTTATAGTGTTCAGTTGCAAGACATTTGAATTATTACTAACTGAAGAATATTATGGACATAAATTAGATGCAATACAGAGCAAAAATAAAACAGCTACTTAAATGAATATTCCTTGTTTAAAATCCTAAATAATTTAAATCCTAAGACTTCAGTCACTTTGATTTAGAGCATTTCACCTTGACATACTCTCAGAGCAGGAACAGAAACATGTAGTAAGTCACATCTAAAATAACCAGGTATTTCAGGACAGAGTGAGACTGGAGCTATGCTAGAAAGGAGGAACGCTTTGAGAAACGAGGAAGGCAAAGAAGGAGGCGTTGGACAGGATGTCGATGAGAAGCAGCTTCACGTACATGTTCCTGTTCATGTACAGTAACCCATTAATCAGCAGAGCAAGAGCCAGAAGGGAAGAGAAGCTTCTGGATGAGCTGGCACTAGAGCACAAGTGGCCTGTGTCAAATCCCCAGGGTTAATCACCATCCCAGCAACATGCCCAAGGAACAAAACGTGCTTTTGCTCCGCACACATGACGGCTGACAGGTGAGAGGAGGTATGCAGCTCTATTTTGAAGGTTTACATGAACACTTAATGGGCTGGAAAACAAAAACTATTCATGGAGTTCTGAATTATTCAGTAATTTCTCTAATTATAAAGTGACTTGGAGCACCGCTATTGTTCCAGGTAGTCCTTTCCTATCAGGGCCCATTGTTTAAGGCGGTGCATTCGAGCACTGCGAGCTCCCGCACACCAAGGCAAGGCTCTCCCAAGTGTCACTTCTCCCCAACCATTTTTCCTCCAGCAGGTAATACGCACATTATCTACGCTGACCTCTCCTTAATTTATAATACCTCCATGTCATAAACCAATTATCAGTATTTGACACGAGCAGCACTTGCTAGTTTGAAAAGCAATTAAAATTTAGGAGCTGTCTCTCGCAACAAAAAAAGCATTCACAGAAGTAGCGCTACAGAAGAGCTGCGACATGCAAGCCATCATTCTAATTCTGCCTCTATCAATCAAGCTGGGTCTCGCTGAATAGCGAAACTCAGGCAAGCAAACAGCAATGTTTATGAGGTGCAGCTGGTGGTACTTACGTTAACAGCAAAAGCAGCATCAGTTAAATTAACATTCTTCATTCTTTCATTGCTCATTATGGTTTGACAGACATACCCGCAGTCCACATAAATGACTTAGAGCAAGAGAGCTGTCTAGCATCCTGCCATGAAACAAGACCACCTAATGGGAGCAGCCACTGTAATTAAAACTCTGGAAACCAAGATTTATACTAGTTTGAGGATGCAGTGGTGGGTATTATGACCTACTTTAAGTTTATTAAAGCAATCGTGAAAGCCTGTACCATTACTCTAGTGGAAAAAAAAAGTGTCTGTTCGTGATATTTGTCCAATAAAAAGGACTCAGTGTTGTTTTAATCTAGGAAGCATTTGTGTTGTTTCAGGTCTGGAGATGCAGGGGAAGAGCAAAAAAAGATATTACTTAAGTATTAACTAATCAGCTTCCCCAGGAGGATGCTTTTCCTAAATCTTACTCATTCAAGTTCACAAGACTTTCTTTGATAGGGAAAAGCAGCAACTGGTTCTACTTAAAAATTTACAGCCACATTTAATCTCTTGGATCAAGAAAAGTTAATTTCATCAATTCAAGGCAGTATTTCATGGAACTAGAAGTGTCAGAGATGAATAGACTACCAAAAATGGGGTGAAAACCCACAAGAGTTTTAAAGTACGTCTAAAGCCCCTGAATTAGACCTGACAAAGTAATAGAATGCATTCAGGCTGCAATTCGAGCACATTAAGGAGGAATTAACATCAGAAAAAGTATGTTTAAAAAGAATAAATAAATCACACGGGTTTGCAGTTACACTACATCTTTAAAATGCTGCATGAAGGAGCCTTAATACTCCTGGTTATTAGACACAGATTAGATCACGAACAAAGATTCAGCAGGAGTGGCTGCTGCATGCAGGAACCTCGTGGTGCTGTGGTTCACTGGGTAGAAGCGAGTGTCCCTGCTCCCTGGTGGGGCTGCGGCACCGCAAGGCGTGCCAGGAGCGGGCTCACCGGAGATCGGATGCTGGGCAGGCAGGTGTCCAGCATAAGCCCAGGAAATGCTGCGGGGAGGAACAAAAACTTCAAATCTGGCACCTTGCAAGGAGGTAAGCCCTTGCTTCAGCTTCCCAAACCTGATCTCCCTACTGGAGTTAGCGCCTTGTTTCATCTCCCTTCCCCTCCTCCCCTCTGCCAAGAACAATAACAGTGAGATTTCCCCCCCACCCCACCCCTTATACAGTTCAGAAGCATCATTCCCTTCTCTCCAACAGCTCAGTGGTTGGAGCACTCGCCTTAAACGTGAACATCTGTGGTTCAATCTCCTCTGCCGTCTGAGATCTGTAACCCCACCTTCCATCCCCCTTTGTGGCCCCAGGCTACCAGGGCATAAGTTAGGGGTGGTGGTGGACACTCCTCACCCCTCCCAGTGTGATAACTCTCCCTGTCCCTACTACGGCACCAGAGGAAGGCAAGCACGTGCCCACAGCCACCACTCCCATACAGGGCAGAAACAGCTCTTCCATCCGCCTCACACCATACACACATACCTAGGCATGGGGCAGGGAAAGCTCTCGGCCAAAGTTCTGCCCAGGAGCACACCAAGTGCACAATCCCACTCAAGCCCATGCCCTAGCCCTATTTACCAGTATAGATGTAGCCATATAGGATTGAGGTAAGTTTAAAATTCAACCATTAAAAACAACTTCAGTTATGCAGAAACTAAAGCGTGCCTTCAGTGGCAACCAGTGGACAGGCCTAACCCTGCCAGGAGCCCTGCCGCTGTGCCGCTTGCAGTGGCAACTTCATGTAGAAAGCTTGGGGGGAGGCACCCCAAAACCTAACAAACCACATCTGTTGTGACCAACTGCTCTATTCCCTGTGTAATATTCATACTTCTTGCAAGAGTTATATGAATTACAGTAGTGAGTTATCTAAGGGCATATCTGCATTTAAGAGCTCTTCTTGCACCTCCTCTGTGAGGTGAAGCTGAGAGAGCTGGGGCCATTTGGCCTGGGAAAAAAAAAGAAAAGAAAAAAAAAAAGGCTCTGGGGGGTGATCTTATCAATAATTGCAGGGAAGTACAAGGAATACAAAGCCAGGCTCTTTTCTGTGGTGCCCAGTGCCAGGCCAGGAGGCAATGGGCACCAGCTGGAGCACAGGAGTCTTCCTCTGACCACAGGCAGCACTTCTGTGCTGGGCGGGTGCTGGAGCCCAGAGAGATTGTGAAGTCTCTGCCATGGAGATCTTCAAAAGCTACTTGGACATGGGACTGGGCACCCTGCGGGAGCAGGCGTTTGAACCAGAGGCCCCTTCCAACCTTGACCATTCTGTCAGGACCCTGTTCTCACCTGCTGTCCCAGGGAACCTCAGCTGCTCCTCACCCAGAGGACTCCATTTTACAGCAACCAGCTTCCCAACACAAAGGGCTAAGCAAAAACCCCTGGGGAACTAGTTAGTGCTTATCTTGTTTTCTTCACTCGTATCACCAAACAGCTGGTAAATGACTCCTATTACCCCAAGGGAACGCACACAGCATATCCCCAGCACTCCCACTCAGACTGCACTGGGAACATGCCAGGGTGACAGCCTCTTGTGCTCGCATGAGACTGCCAGCCAATTTTCAATGAAACAAATATACAATTTAACGCACAAAAAGTTCTTCAGAATCTAGCAGTTTCTGGGAAGCCTCTTGCAATACTTGTTGGACGGCTGCAAACCAAACTAGATAGAGACCTACACTCCCACTTATTCCATTGAAATCCAAACAAACACTCTGCTGAACAGGGATGTAGTTTTGCTTGTCCCATGAGGAATTTGTAAGAAAATGATTTCAGAGAACTAGTTAAAAAAACAACTTCACCAGAACAAGATAGTAAAACTTTTACATATTTCCCCAGCCAGAACTGATATACTCTGCCTCCTAAAAGTATGTATTTACTTGGAACTGTGTTGGAACACATAGATGCTATTTGCCATCCACAGAAAGACTAAGCAGAGAGCCACGTATGTGAACACCAGAGATTTAAGTTTTCTGCAGATTACATTGAAATTTCAGTGATCATGTGCCAGAAAACCTATATATATATTTTTTTATATATATATATATATATATATATATTATGTTTGCCTTTTTTTTTTTTTCCAAACTTACATCAATTTGTACCATGAGATAATTCCCTGAGACCCTGCCTCACTAGTACCTTCTAAGCTCTGGAGATTCTACCACTGATGAGCTGTTCTGTTTACCCGCATCAAGTCAGTACAGCTTCTGTGAATAAAATTAAGATAACCCAAACCAAGTGCTGGAGAAAAGACAGAACACATGCTGAGATGCTAGGTCACCTCACTGTTTCCAGTGCCTTTGGACCTGATCCCAAGTCCACAAGCATGAAACACCTTTTCATTTATTTTTAAGGAATGTAGGATTCAGTTTAAGAAGGCCTTTTTGTCAGAAAAAAAAAAAAGCTACTGGGTAAGACCTCAGTAACTGCTTTATGGATACTTACATAGTTGAAGTAATAACTCAAGCTGTAACCAAGCAATTAACTGATTAAGGATCCAAGATGCTCTATCAAGCAGGTTTTGTTTCTTAAAACAATCTTCTCTTCATACCCTCAGTGGCAACTAAGCCTCTGCCTTCCATTCTTTATGATTGCAAATCATTACTGTTAAACAGAGATGAAAAATCCTGCATTCAAAACTTCTCCAGTTACTTAATTTTGTGAAATGCAAGCCCAACAAAACACATTACAGCTTCTCACAGAGCAGAAGTATAGAACATGAATCAGCTATTCAAATTGAACTCTTATAACCTAAGAGACAAAGCTTATACGCAAAGCAGCGCACACTTTTTTTTAAACCAGGTGCAAGCTTGTGAAAACGTGTTATCTTGTTGCTAATAGCGATCACCAACTGGGATTTGATAAAAGGACAACTAGGCTTAGCCTACTTCAGAAAGGGACTCATTAAAAAACAGGAGAAGAAAAGAAAAAGCACTCAGTGTAACAAACAAGAGATTATCCCTTGCAGCAGTCTCCACCTGTGATTACAGGCTTTAGCATTAATATGTAACACTGTCCACGATCCCAGGGAATGCTGAAGATGCATGCCTATATGTTTTTTTCAACTGTAACTCCATATCACATAAATGAAGAAGGCATTCAGATGATATCCACATTGTATTCTGAAGACATTCTTAAAGATTTTTTAAATTTATATTTTAATACTACAGAAATTCAATGACAGGAGGAGCCCTGACTCTACAGAAGCCAAGTGACCTGGCCAGTGGACTGAAGATTCTAGATCAGCATGCCATACTATATTATATAAGCCAGTATCATTTAGGACTTTCTATGCAGACAAATTTCACTACTGAAATAGGCAGGGATATTTCCCTACTCTGAACATAAAGCAAGATCTAGCAGATAAAAATAAAGTAGAAAAAGTCACTGTCATTGCAGCTCTCAAGAGTATACACTGTGTAAAAGGACTGAGCACAACCAGGCAGGTGAAAGCATCTAGCCCAGCAGCATTAAGTAGAGAGGAATATCATTTAAGTGTTGGCCAATGGCCTCTTCCTAAGAACCACATCTCAGCAACGGCAGAATGGACTTGAGAACACCATGGGTACTCTGAGCTACACCACGGGTTGCAACTTTCTTCAGCATAGGCTAACCCAAGGCAGGAAGGTCAAAGAGCAAGGATAAAATGAAAAGCAATCCAGTTGCAGTGCTACATACCCACTGGCTTCTCAGTTATCCTCAGCAATGAAATGCAGACTCAAAAGCACAGCAGAGTTACCAAGCACAGCGCTTATGTCAATAAACCAAACAACATTGCCACTGCAATGAACTGTATGCTAAATGAATGCCTCAGAAACATTCTTTGAAGACATTATCTGGATACTGAAGCTCTTAGAAGACAGTTCTGTGAATGGATACATCAGGAGCAGCTGAAGACGCTACTACCCTCTGTCATTTGTAATCATTATCTGCCAAGTAATGGTTTCATCTCTATTGTACTGTGCGAGCTTCTCCTTGCCCGGGTTAGTCAAATCACCTTCAATGACTTCTCAGGCTGGGCTGGCGTGGCTGGCTGATGGAACTGGGTACCAGAGAGCTCCCGCCTCCCCTTTTACCAGCAGCACAGTATCACGCAGCTGGGAAAAGCATGGAGGAGTGGCAGTAGCATATTCCAAATGCAACAGCAATTTCCAAAATGAATGCTACTCTACCAGCTACAATTATAGCTCTCTGGGATACTAGAAATCAACAAGGTCAAAAGCTATACAAGTAACTAAGAAAACAGATGAGTCTGTTCTCAAAATTCACAGTTTATGCCAATGTCTAGGAGTGAGTTAAAAAATAACTAAATATACAAATTCATCATAGGCATGATGAACGGGGATGGGAAAACGGTTCTCCCTCCCTGCAGAAAGAGCAGCATTAAATTAGGACTTCTAATGCTGAAAACTGCTGAAGGACTGGGAGCCAATTAACAGCCAATTTCTCCAAGCTGCATTTCAAATGTGATATAGGAAAATGACAATTATAGGATACTGCACACCAGACAACTGTGCTGATGAACTCACAGCATGCCACACACAGTGACAGCGTCCTCGGCCATGACATCTGCTTACATTGGAGAGTCCTGACAACTAGAGAGAAGAATGAAATTGGTGTGGTTGAAAATATATTTACATATATACACTTACACGCAAATATACATATATATACACACTCATACATGTGTGTATACACACACAAAATAAGAATACAACTACTACTAATAAAGAGTCAGGGTGGCATGAGACTGACAGAACCACGCTGGGGTTTCTTCTTGGTGGAATATTCATTCCCCTAGTAAGATATCTACCCGTAGATCAGATTAAAAACCTGTCTACTGGAATGAAAACATAGCTCAACTTATCCAGGATATTAAAGTGTGTAGTGCAGCTGATATCTGATCTGATCACTTCATGCAAAGCAAGAACAAAAAAAACAAACCTTAAAAAGATGAAACAAGAAACACCAAGTAAAAACCGTGTTGGAGGACCAGGTACGATTATAGCAGCAATTTCAGATCAGTATCAATAAAAGATTTTATGGACTGTAAGATGCATATCCAACAATTCAAAATTGACATGTTGTAGGCTCTACATCAACCGCTTCCCACAATGGAAGATAATTTTGGAAGTGCAGGAATCACAGGTTGAAGATATATTCTCTGCAAGGAAAGAAAAACACATTCAACTCCTCACATACACCTTCAGAGAAATAAGCAGCTGATATCAGAAATAAAATAAAGAAAAAGCAGTTTCAAAACAAGAATTACACAGTCAATGAAAATAAACAGGTAAGCTTTTGAAATAAGCTAAAGTCAAATACCATCCATGATCAGGGGCCTGACCCACAAAGCTGCTATCACCTACAATGAGAAAGTAAGAACTCAAAAGAGCATAGTGGGGCAGATATCCACAAACTTTTGAGGTGCTAGCCACACCAAGTCCATTTAAAACACACTGGCTTTAACAGAGAAATTAAACACTTGTGGCTAAGCAGCTTACCATTTCCCACAACAGACAGCAGCATGAAAAATACAGTAACAGCAGATTAAGTAAGGGAAAGCTGCCAGTGAAAACCAACTCAGAGAAAGAGTTGAAACTTTGGCATAAAGAGATGACCAATAAAAAAATCCTCTAACTCTTCTAAGCTGAGAAAAGCAGAGGGACAAAAAGAGGCAAATTAAGTTATACTCAAAATACCTGATACATACACATTTTTTAGAAGACATTAAGTTCCTTTCAACAGTGAACAGGAAATCTCCTCCAGCATCATCTTTGCCATGGAAAGAGGATGCAGCAAGTCACATGTGACAATGGAAATGCTCTCCCAAGTCTCTTTTCCCTAGCCATAAAAGATGACCTTCTGTGATGTCCCTACAAAAGCCTGCTTTTTGTGTTATACGATAGAACAAAAGTAAAGAACCATTGTAAGCATGTATCTCGCACAGTTAAAATAGAATTCAAACAAGTGGTCTTAAAATGGTTAATAGTGGGAGCAAATCTCCATGCTTTCTGCCATTTTTTGAGGCACTACCACAGACCTCACTGTGAAATGCATGAAGAATAATCTACTATTGCACTCAATTTAACAACACTTTAGAACACAGTTTGCTGATAAACATATCTTAAGTGGTACACCAGTTGAGCTACAAGTGAAGATTAAAGTGAGAATGTGGAGAGAGTAGGATGGATTTGTTCAGTATAATTTTTTCTTTTAAATATTTGTATTTTGAATACGGCTGTAAAATCTAAGGACAAACAGTCCCAAGTCAAACAAGGATGAAGACAGACTAAAAAATTCACCCAATGTGTAAGTAAGAAAAACCCATGGGGACATGGACAGGGCACACATTGACATAATCTGGTCACAAGAGGTAGTAGGAGATTTCACTTGAAATTACTTCAACCTAACGGGACATTTGAATGCTTTCAAAAAGAAGTTTCTGGAAAGGACCTGCTAGAATGACTCCAGAGAAGTCCACAAGGATTATCAGAGGACTGGAGCACCTCTCCTATGAAGCCAGGCTGAGGGCATTGGGATTGTTCAGCCTGGAGAAGAGAAGGCCCCAGGGACACCGTACAGCGGCCTTCCAGTGCCTAAAGGAGGCCTACAGGAAAGCTGGAGAGGGACTCTTTGTCAGGGGGTGGAGTGATAGTACAATGGCATTAAACTAAAAGAAAGTACATTTTAGGAAGAAATTCTTTCCTCTGAGTGTGCATTTCCTTAGTTCCAGACAATTCAGTTCATAATTCGCATGCAGATAACAGACAAATTCAACAGCTCTAAGATTTGATGCAGGCCTTGGTGTTCTTAACGGTTGTTCTACTTCTTACCAGCACATCCTTGCCAAAACAATTTTATTCTCACATTAACATAGGGATGCCTTTCGTCTTAAAAACACACTGGTTCATTTCCTAAGTAAATTGAAGATGCTGAGATCAGATAACATCTCTCATTGCCATCCTACCAAGTGGTGAATGAGAACAGCAGATCGCTCAGGGAAATTAGAGTGCCGTGTCAGAGGAAGGGCGGTTTTATCAGAGCTCCCACTCCTTTAACATTGCCTACACATCTTTTTAGGATAAGAGCAAAACACTTCAGTCCCCCTCCCCCTTCTTCCCCCCTAACTTATTCCAGCACCTGAAATATAAAGGGGAAGGCTGGAGCTGCACTGCAGGTAGGTGCCTCCCATACCCACACGGGGCCTGATGTTCACCAGTTGTTATTCAGTAGCATCAGTGACAGGGCTCCGCTTCCAGCCAGTGATTATATGTTACTGCTGAAAATTATTTACAAAAGGACAGGTAAAGAGTAGGCCCAGGTGTTGCCTGATAAAATGATTACTTATAAAATAGATCAAAAGTTGAAAAATAGTTATCTGTGACAATAGAGTGGCCTGTTTCTACAATTTATACAAGCCTGTCCAAAGATTTCCCTCTGAGCACCTCATTAAATCTAGGCTCAAAAGCTAGAATCGAGTGCATTTATATATTTCAGCTGTGAATGCTGTCAGAATCTGAAGATAAACTACTTCTTCCAGACAATTTAGGTTTTATAATATTTGTTGGTTTCACCAAGGATGAAAGACTGTTGTTGTTTTAAATCATTGCTTTGTACAATCTGGTTTGCATACATTTAACAGAGACATTTACAATCTGATCAGCACTGGGAGCGGGAAACAGAAAGGTAACCCACAGCCGGGTACTTATACCTTGACACAAGGGCTTGATTCTCCCAGCCTTGCTTTTCCCGCATTCTTCTCCTGATCAGATCACTTGGGAGCAGGGGTGGGGGCTTTGTTAAAGAGCTCCCCACTCATCTGCCTCACTGAGCGTAAGCTTCAACCCATTCATCTCTCAGTCCCATAATCTCATACTTTACAACACTCCTGGCAGGTATCCAAAAAACCACACGCATACAGAGCACAGCATCTTTTACAAAACAGCACTTCAATCCAAAAAAAAAAAAAAAAAAAAGAAATCAACATACCACTTGGCCACGTTTGAATAGTGAATGACAGGTAAATTTAATTGCTTTTCAAAGGACTTCAAGTCTGCGTTGTCTACCCCACGTGACCACTCCAGCCCCAACTGCAGAGGTTGTCCAGGGAGCTCCGTGCTTAACTGCAGGTGCTCAAACAGAAGTAAGACAAACACAAACTGTGGGGTACCAAACCTTTTTTCCTCTTGCCCCTCCAAAAGGGAAGAGTGGTGGGAGCACAGACAACACTGCCTCAGCAACCCCTCTGTGATGATGCCAGGGCAAGACAATAATGCAAAATGAAAGTCTGAGTGGGAAGGAAAGCTTCCCACCTCTCCTATCACACGTTGCTTCTCAAAAGAGCAGTCATCCACAGGGAAACACCACTTCACAAGTGCTCTGTCCTTGCTCATATTTGTTGTCTGCAATTGCTAGAAAGAAATCAAAGTGTCAAAACACAGGACACGGGACCCAGAAGACAACATCTTCACTGTATTTAAGAGTGGCCTGAAAACTGGGCTTGGGTCCAGATTCCCTGCAACTCAGAAGCATACTTATGGCTGGATTTAGGCAAAACTACTCAAGGAAAACCTCTTGTGCACCTCTTTCCTTGCAGAGACACCTGCACTACTTTCTCTCCATGCAGCCAGCAGCAAGGTTGCAGCACATCACCTGAGCTCCACCTCGTGTCCCGTCCATGTTGGTGGCCTCCTGGGACATCTGGGATCTCAAGTAGTCCCATCTGGGGACAATGGGGGCAACGAGGCCATGCAAGCACCTCTTCTGGCCCAAATTCCCCCTCCCTGAACCTACATCTTCACACCACCTCAGAGAAGGTCTCTCCAGCCCTTGAAAAGCAATACTGGCAAGTCCCAGTTGCTAATGAGTGCTTCCCATAAGCCAAAGTGTAACATGAGATAGTTTATGATACAGGAGAGTAACTTAATTTGACCAGGTGCCACGAGGAGACTTACTGTACTGAACCAAAGCCTCATCTAGGCCAGTTGTTATATTCTAATACTTAACAATGGGTTTTTTAATATTATAATAAAAATTCAAGACATGTAGACATCTCCTGCAGATCTCACAGTATTATGAAGTGCCTATGTCTGGGCTGCAGCACTTCCCAGCTCTCAAGTCCCCGCTGAGCCCAAAGATTTTGGATGTCCACTGAAGAGCTACGTACACTTCTGATGGACAAGAGAACTAATTTTCTTTCTCTAGTTCATTTCATTTAGAAAATATTCAACCTTTAATCTTCCCACATTTGCTTTTCTTGTATGGTTATTTCTCTTCTTCAAGGAAAAAAAAAATCTACTGGTTCATTCACAGAGCCTAATGTGGCACTACACTGCATTTCACATAGTTTTAATTAATAGCTTAACTGAGCTACTTGATGTTTAATACTGTGAGAGGTGACTATTTTCCTTCTTTCATAACTGTTGCTATGATATTTACAGTATATTTGAAGTAAGACTCCAACAGCCTACTTTATATGACCTAAATATTATCCTTTCTCTATAAAATTCTAGAAACTAGCTCACTGAAAATAGCCAGAGGAAAGAACAGTCTCCCCATTTCAAAAAAAAAAAAAAAAGAAAGAAAAAAAGTCCAGACATTAAACTACGAAGAGGCTGTCTGTGAGAGTAAGCTGAAAAATCTCTCTGAAAAATTTAACCCCTGATTCTCTTCAGCGTAAGGCGTTCATCTCAACTTGCAGTGCCAGCAAGAAGTTACCGTCCCCACCATATATAATCAAACGTATTTTAAATTAGTACCATTTGTATCAAAAAGATCAGTAATAATGCTCGTTTAAAGCACTGTCAAAGAATGATAGACCTCAAGAGCTCCTGTGATTTTGCTGCAATGTGCTTATGCAAAAAAAAAAAAAAAAAAATGACAAACAGCCCTAGAGGAAAAATCACATACAGCAACCGGAGCTGCTGTACATTTACTGCCTATGTTAAGCAGATGCAGTTTTTACAGAGCCAGCAGGACCGTTCTCAGCGGGAACAACAAGTCTAAAAAACAAACATCTGGACAAAGACAAACTATCAAAATTAAAGCCAGAATTTGCAGGACTTCCTTTATGACCTTAAAGGATTAGCAGAGGTTGTACTTACAAACATCACCCAACAGGAACAGACGCTCCCTCCTCTATGGAAGTTTTCATTTTGGTTAGCATTTGGTTAGCTTTATTATTTTCATGTTAAAATCATTCAAGACCAACCACTGCCATAGCTCTACCCCCAGAGCACAATGGGCAGCCACTGCTGTAAAAAGCCAGTCAAAATAACAGATGTAAGCAGGTGGGGGGGAAGGCAGACCCTGCAAATAGAAGTGGCAACCAGCACCACGTCTGTGAGGTATTGTTTATTTATGTTTAATTTTGTCTTGCTGTTTCTGAGGCAAAACAAAAGAAGGGGGGAAAAATGGCACAGCAGGAGGGATGAGGAAAGGTTTGTTACCATGGGTTTCAGACAAGAGCCAGCAAAGGTCTTTGTGTGAGTAGAAGACTGGAGGAAAAGATACTAGAGCAGCATGCAGCGTTGACATACATCTGCTTGCATCCTCTCCCTGCCCACAGCCTCTATGTAGTACGTCTGTCAGCACTTGCTGGGATAGCTTCCCTGGGACCTCTTCCCACAGCCCACACCCCTCCAAAGCATACAGCCAACCTTAACGTGGTTCTCAGTCCTCCTCCTTCGAAAGGAACAGCATGTCCTTTGTCTCCCAGAGCATTCAGAAGTCCCTGCAGCATCCTCGCAACAAGTGCTTCCCCTGGGACCTCCCTGGGGGAGGATTTAATGCCACACAACCCTTCCCACAATTTCCTCTGGAAGGGATTACAAACTTACCCATTTCACAGCTTCAGAGGCAGACAAACAGACTGAAAAGCTAAAAGAATTATCAGAGGCAACAGTGGATTAAGACTCATGAGCTAATGTCTCAGCTCTGTGATCATTCCATTAGAATGCAGCATCGTTTAATATTAAAAACAGCCTCAGCCAGAGATTTATGGTCAGCATCGCTGGAGGTGGGAAGGAACAGGACCATGCACTTATTGTCATTTAGTTCTGTTTATTCCCTCCCATTGATGCTACATTTCTGGAGATAAGAGCCTAACACTCAAGGCAAGGTCATCAGTTTGTTGAAATAACATCACAGGTCTGTAGATACGGCAGTAAACGTTACCTTAGTTCTGTTGTAAGGACCATCACTCACCTCATGAGAGTGACTGCGGCCTCATATGTCCCACCCCCAAAAACATGGGATCAGGTTGTTTGCCAATCTGATACCCTAAGGCAAAACGACAAGAACAGAGCACCTGCAGAAAGCAAGCCATAAGGAATCCTGCCCAATCCTTCGCTTGGGGAGAGATGGCATCTCCTCCGTATGCTTCCCAACAAGCAAAGCCATCACTTTGTAAGCAGGTCTCACACAATTAGTTTTGCAGACACTTGTCAAATAGAGCAAGCCATTGAATTTAAGTCCATCATACCAGAACCCTGCAGTAGCTGCTTCTCCAACTGCATTTTTCTGCACAGAATGACTACATAGACTGTTTCTCATGCTTTGAAAGCTACTTCATGTCCCCAGACGGTGAAATTACCAACAGTTTTAAAAACTCTTAACAGAACAAGTAGATGGTTAGAAATCCCATGTTCACAGTGTTGTTTTAGAAGCATTCTTCCCTGACTGAAGCTTTGATTAGAGATATTCCCTGCCACTTATTCAGGTACTATTCTGCAACCGGTACAATACCATTTGAGCAGGCTAAAATTAAAAAAAAAAAAGTGATCACATTATCTGCAACTGAATATTGGTAATTCTGTAGAGCTGCATGCAAATGAGATTACGGAATCTTGAAAAGTAGTTAGTGTCTTTGTAAAAATAGTCCTAATTATTAAAAACCATTTTCCTTTAATACTTTTATAAAAATTGGAGCATTTATTGTCAAAATACTGTAAAGCCATATCAAGCACCGCAGCTGGAGACGGTGCTTTCTTTTCCAGCTAAAATGCAGGCTTTCAAAGCCTCTGTTTATGCTTCCATTTTGACAAGTTGTGTGGGATTATTTTATTTCCTCAGTTACCACAGCAGTGAAATTATTTCAGGTTAAGAAAAAAGTTTCCCATATTTTGGCTGAATAGAAAGTCTTTCAACTTTCCCAAGACATTTTAATGGAAAGAAATAACATTTTCTAAATAAATTCACAATGGGATGCTACAAACTGAACCCCACATATTGAGGGGGAAAGGGGAAGGGAAAGGGGCCTTGGGAATAGAGATAAAAAAGCAATAACTATCAATGTACGTATTTAAGGCTGTCTCTTTGCTAGCAGAGTGTTGACCCTTTACATTGTTACCCAAGGGCTCAACTTTCTTAGCTACCTTGAAAATCTCAGCTCAGCCTGATGACATTCTTTTCTTGTCCTGAAGTTGTGCCCTACTTAAAAACTACTTTGTTTTGCCCTAGAGACATCTGAATTTCAGTTTTCTGGATAATGACCACAGGGACTGGGCTGTGTTATGTGACCTTCATTTGTAGCTTACAAAGTGCTTTGGGCTCGCTTAGAATAGGCAAAGAAAATAAAAAGGGGGAAAGGACGCTATTTAAATTGCTATTTAAGTTTTTAAAATTCTAGTATTTGATTGGTTAGTTGAATTTTTGTTTGTCTTACCTTCGTGAAGGAGAACCCTTTCAGACAAAGTGATCCAAATTCGCAGGGATATTGTCCACAATTGTATCATTTTAAGGTAACTTCCACAATAATATTCCAGGTAGAAGAAACTGAAGTTTTAGCTTTTCTTTTTCTTTCCCATACTCTGTGCAAGCAGCTCTAAGTGGACTTAAAGCAAGATTTACTTTGAGTAGATATTGGGAGAAAGAAGAAATAAAGACTTAGTTAAGGGGCCCTGTGATATTCCAGATTTATTGTGCTTTCATGCTTCCATCTCAAGTCGTCTCAGTTTACAAATAAAAGATGTTCTCCCACATTCCTCTCCTGCCAACCCTGCAATACACTCCTGAGTCATCCCGGGCTCATTTCTCCTTGTCCATCGCTACCACTAATAGTGGGACCACGGGCCAAACCCATGCACAGGGACACCTGCACATCCCCACTGTCCCCAGTGGGCTTGCACAGCTGCCACTGATGCAGGATTTGGCAAAGCAGTTGGTAATTCCGACTGCTGTGCTCTGCCAGCCCAGCATCCAGCTCCGCTCGATCAACGCTCTGCTGGCTCTGCAAAACCAAGGAGAGCGAGAGCATTCATCAGGAGGATGGAAAAAAAGGAAAATAAGCCCTGAAATAGATGCTAGAAGCAGACCTGCTGAGCAAGACGTCACTTTTTTACAGTCACTTTTCTGACAGCAGAATTACGGTAATATTGTTTTCTACTTTTCTAGAACCAAAAATATTGACTTGAATTTATAAACAACATAGGTATCTGGTTTCTGATTTATAGGCAAGGCATTTTGACTGAGGGATTTTAATTTTTATGTTGTAACTTAAAAGACACACTTCACAGAATCACAGAATCATTTAGGTTGGAAGAGACCTCCAAGATCACCTAGTCCAACCTCTGACCTAACACTAACAAGTCCTCCACTAATCCATATCACTAAACTCTAAATATAAATGTCTTTTAAAGACCTCCAGGGATGGTGACTCAACCACTTCTCTGGGTACTAAGTTTATTCCAACATAAATGTGCTGACAACCCCCTGATTTTAGGTGTTGCCAGAACAGTATCGTAAAATCAGTAAAAAGTGTCATGAGAAAAAATTTGCCTTCTTACCAGACCAACTCCCATCTCACTATAGCTTCCCTTAAGGTATCTATAGAGTGCCATAAAGTCGCCCCTGAGCCTCCTCTTCTTCAGGCTGAACAATCCCAGCTCCCTCAGCCGCTCCTCGTAAAACTTGTTCTCCAGACACCTCACCAGCTTCGTTGCCCTTCTCTGGACTCTGTTGAGCACCTCGATGTCCTTCTTGTAGTGAGGGGCCCAAAACTGAACACAGTACTCGAGGTGCGGCCTCACCAGAGCCGAGTACAGGGGGACAATCACTTCCTTAGACCTGCTGGCCACACTGTTTCTTATACAAGCCAGGATGCCGTTGGCCTTCTTGGCCACCTGAGCACACTAGTGGCTCATATTCAGCCAACTGTCAACCACTTATGCTATATCTTATACCCATCATTTGGACGATAACAAACTACAGATTTATTTTTGTCTAGATTTACCTATGTTTAACAGCGTTTCTTCAGATAAAGTTGGCTGTGCTGTATGAGTCCTCCATCGGTCAGCAGGTAAAATTCTGTTTCTACAGAAGTAAGCAGTACTCTTAAAGCTTTCTACCTTTAAGGCAATAACAGCATTATGCATCAGGAAAGAGGTTTATCAAAGTTACAGACCAAGAATATGTATTTCAGTATCACTAAGTGCCATTTTGTACCACTGCTCAGACAAATACCTCAAAAAGAATTTAAAAACCTACAAGCACCACCAGTTTTACAGCAGTTATAAAAAAAAAAAAAAAAAAAAAAGCCTTGCAGTATAAATGACTTAATTTCTCTGATTTGCTCAGATTCTTGATCAAGTCATTGCACCGTAACCAGTTACCATACATCAGCAAGGCCACCTATCCAGGTACATGCTCTTAGCTGGCAGGAAATAACGCAAGTCTCCTACTGCTTTCATCCCAACTTAATTCCTTTGACTCTACTGCAAGCAACTTGCACAGTGAGCTGCCACAGGCCTGCTGATGCTGTTATCACAGCCTTGATGCTGAGCCCCAGCTCACTATGGAACAATGTTCATCTGGAACAATGACCTTTCCAAAAAGGGGCTCACATTCCCATGGAGCCTCAAATCCATGCTCTTCCACATGCTAAATTGAGTTCTATTTCTGAACCAAAAGAGCTTGGGAAGGAACAGGACTAGAGTTTGGTTGGACTGGGTTCTCACTGCCTCTTTTACCGAGGTCTGGGGGATTTTGGGCCAAGTCACAATCTTTCCATGGGCCCCAAATTAAATTAAGGACCAAAGTATGTCTCCAACACCTCAAATCAAAGCATGGACTAAGATGTTCACGTATTTAGTAATGCCAACCTATAAATAAAAGCACAACAGACGTTCCTGTAATCCAACCTTTTTCTAGCATTTCGTTCTCCACAAAAGAAGATCTTCCAGGCAAGTCAGATCAAGTATTTCTCCAGACATTACGTCCTATGCTTGCATTTTAAGAGATGTTGCTCTTTAGACACTGTGGTAAGGATGGGAGAATGGAAATAACTCGTGTGTCATCTCCTGAAACCAAAGGACTAGGAGAGACAGGCCTGCACATTTTAGAGACATGAGCCTGCCAAATAAGAATACTCACAAGTTGCTGTATTTGGCTTCCTCATTAGTTAAATTGATAGCATTTCCCGCAAGAAGTACAGAGAGGGAAGAAGTTGGATGCACTGGTCCTATTAGTCTGTCACACTGGCATGTAACAACATAATGTGGTAGCATTTTTTTCTGAAGACAAAACACTAATGTTAATTCACACTGCAGACAGAGGCACAAGCAGGAGAAAGGATTTACGCACATTCTCTCTCTCCTATTGCCTTCAAAAGCAGTAGCAGTGGAAAATGGTATTTTTTTAAAAAATGAAGCGTCAAGCTTTTACCCAGCACTGAGCTCAGAGCACCAGGGAGGCTTGCTGGAAGCAAACAGCAGCAAAGAGATGACCAGAGCTGAAAATTGCAAGCTGAATTTTCAACGATGGCTGCAGCAGCCCTACGCCCAGCACAGCCACAAAGCAACACCAAAGGGGATTTATTCCAGCCCATCTAAGCACCTACTTGTGGCTGATAAAGAACCAGCACAAGCCAAGCCCTAGCTGGTCCCTGAGGCTCAGCACCAAGGGTGGGACCTTTCTTGCCCGAATTCAGCATCACAACAAGTGGCAAGCGCAAACTGGCCAGGAGGGAAGCTAACCTCAGCCTAAGCTTAGAGCCTATGATATTCAGCACAGGCACGCTCAGAGGGCAATCTATTTCTTTCTCCTGACTCTGCAGGCACCCTGGGGCAAGGAGCTTAAACTCAGATGTTTGAAGTAAGGGGAGACGAATCCCACCCTCACTGCCATGAATGCGAGCAGCTTTTATTTTAAGAAGGGCAATCAATGCTAGAATGTGCTTGAGTCACCCTCACAATCCGCCACAGCCACCGCTCAAATTCTTCTCTTCGGGGCCCCCAAATTTGTTAGCAGACCCCCCAGCCCACCCACACTTCCCACCATGAGGATGTTTTACCACCCAGTACGTTGCTCTGCCCATTGACAAGCCCCCTGCAGCCAGTGCCAAACGCCAGAAAACGATAGTGGGTTTGGGAGTTTTGTTTTGAAGAAGTATTTTCCTTTGAGATGTCAGCTACAGAACCGTAAGCAGCGTTTATGATCAGCGTTTACCTGAGGCACCAGAACAAGGGAGCAGGAGCAGGCTGTCACTGATACACAATTTTGAAGCACATTACTAACCGCTATTGATGCTTTCATAGTTTCATTTCTAGTAGAGGTTTAATTTCTTTGCCAATTACACAGAGATGCATACTTTCCCCAGGCAGGTCCCTATAATCTAGGCTGTGGTTTGTACAACTAGCAGTAGAAAAAAAAAGATTCAGTTCCAGAATAATATTAGTGAGACCAATCAGGATGACTAAGTATATCTGCAAGACCTCATTCACGCAGAAATCACCTGCTACTGTGGAATATATTCCATGTACCTTTATTTCTCCAGGTAGAGTACCAAATTGCTTTGCTCTACAAACCCAAGTATGACACACAGGCTTGCAGCTACTTCTTTGCAGGCTTTGGTTGGAGCGTGAGCCAAACAGGAGGTTGGCAGCGAGAGCTGCTGGGAAGCAGGTATTGCATTTCAACTTTAGAACTGAGAAAAAAAATGTAAAAATAGAAATTAGTAAGAGTTCTTACTGAGAATTAGAGCAGGACTAGCCTGAAAAACAGCTGAAAGGTGTTGTCTAGTCAGAGCAGGCTGCAAAGCTCATGTGCCTGACTGCCTAGGCACAGTGAGTGCACCCCACCTAACTGCACGATAACTGGGACTAAAAAGTACCCATTTGGGGAGCAACGTGGCACACCCCATTTACATATTCTATTTACCCACAACTCAAACCACCACCAAGTCTGCCCTTCTCTTTGCCCCACTCTACTTCACCACACCAGGCAGCAGTTGTTGCAATCCTGAATCTTTACAGGTGTATTTTTTTTTTTTTTTTTTTTTTTTTGCTTCACACTCTTGGCAGGGAGAGAGATGAGGGAATAAATCTGCAACCTAAATTGCAGCTCAGTGAAGAGGACACTCCAGTCTGGATTGCTGTTACCACTTCGGAAGCCCCATGGCAGGTGGAGCTGTCATTAATCACACACCCTGACAAGCTGCTACTCTCAATCACACTTCCTGATCAAATTCTGCATTAATCAGGAGCTCGAAAGCACACTGACTGTTCAGCAAGGTTAAAAATGCAGATGATATTTTCCTTAAGCTTTGTAACATTTAGTAGTAACAAACAACGAGACCAAAAAATGCCCAGACAACATCCCCACCCCGATAAATACAATACACGTGAGAAGGAAATGCTGCATGGTTTTAGCAGGAGTGCTTTCTGTACCTATCACATACACATGATGTCCTTAGAGCAAAAAGCATCTTGTAGCTCTAATGATATATAATACAGCCTTGAAAGGGGATTGTTGATTACAAACGATACAGCTGCATTTGGTTAAAAACACCTCAAAATAAGCCACGTTCTTATACGAGAAAGTAACAACAATTTTTTTTAGGTCAGGTGAATATACAGAGATGTTTACCTGCTATTTCAAGGTAAGTAGGTACATCAGGAATCATGCTCAACACAGTGACAAAGTTAACTGTCAAAGGGTGTGTAATGCCTCTGGGGAAGGAGCAGGCTGGTGTTCGCCGTTCTCCGAGGGCCACATTTTAGCCAGCAAGATCCATTTACTGGCAAGAGCAGCCCTGCTCAGCTTTCCTATCAAAGGTGGTTTACAGAAATCCAGGGCATACAGGTTTTGATAGATCAATATCCAAGTTTCAAAAAAACAGCTAGAGTAAAAAAGCAAAAAAATAAAATTTAATAAAAGTCAAGGTTTCTTTCCTTTGGGAAAGCCAAAGCAGTGTGTCCTCTGCCAAAGTCACCTAGGATGTTCTGTGTGTGGCAATTGATTGCTTTCAGGGGGATTGCCAGTGTGTGCCAGAAAGCTGGGCAGAAGCTGGGCTTTCAGAGAAAGCACGGCTTCATTAATGAAGCAAAAGGAACAAGGAATTGGGAAGGCAGCATGGACAAATACCACAGCACCACTGCTGCCAAAGCCACCTTGCAGGTGAGGACATTCAAGGCATAACTCCTCAAATATTCCTTTCCGGTTTTTCCTTACTGATTTTGGCTCCATCACTGATGCAAGCCAGAAGGAGCCTGACATCTAGGAAATGCTGTTCGCTCTACACACGTCTAAAGGATACTCGTGTCACTGCTCAGCCTCTGACACCCACGCATCTCAAACAGGGAGGACAGAAAATTAGCAGCCTAAATAACTTTTCTACTGATTAATTCCTCAAAGAAAGCACAGTTCAGCCACAGAAGTTTGAGAACAGACACTGCCAAGGTTTGGGCTATTTATTATCGCTAATTTAACTGAAAAGACAGAAATTGAGTGACTTAAGATTCATTAACAGCTTCCGTATAAAATTTAATTTTGGCTACTTACTTCTGTATAGGGAACATAAAGTAACGTAATTAAAGCAGATGATTGCGCTGATTGGAGAAGGCTGCCTGCTTGCTTTTCGCTGATCACAGGCTCGAGCCACGCTTACAACTTGTAGGGTAAAACCCTCCGCAAGGTCTTGAGTGACCACTCACCACCTCTTCTTTCCGAGTAATTCAATTAAAGTCCTCCTCCCGCATATTACTTCTTGAAGGGGGGAAAGAAAATGAAATGAGAATAACCCACGTGGTAACAGCACAAGGACAGGACATGGGACCGTTTATCTGATCAGCCACTTACTGGCACCTAACGCAGAACACAGAGGACTACAGGGAGCAAACCTCCAGTATTGAAACTGTCAGCAGGTTAAAGACAAAGAAAATAGAAAAGCGTGACTTCTCTTAACACAACCACCACCCATTTGGTTTTCAAAGCACTTCTTGGTCACATCTTGCTGATTTCGCTCCTTGTTTCAAGCTACCAAGTTGCATTTAGACAATTGGAATCATCTGGGATGGAAAAGACCTTCAGCATCACCAAGTCCAACCATCAAACTGACCGTGCTTTTTGTTTACACACCCCCAGCAACGCCAGACACATTCACAGATGAAACGTGAACATGATAGGACAGCAAAATGAATGGAAGTGAGGCCAATCTACAATTCAGGGAAAAAAAATATATAGAAACAAAGAGTAAGGGAGCAGAGAAGAAGCAAACATATAGCAATGCAAAAGTCAGCATGAGAAATGCAAGCAAGGAAATAAACAGCTTCAGAAATTCAATTTGCTGCTGATGAGTCGATTTTTAATTTTATTTATTTATTAAGAAAGCAGCTAATCATGGGCTCTGAAGCAGGGGGGAGGGGAGGCAGGAGTCTGCCTGGATACAGCCTTCAGGAAGATGATTAGACCTGGGAAATCCAGCAGCACATCGCTGTTAACTTATGGCTTGAGAAAAACCTCAACTCTACTTACAATGCTTGTTTTTGCCTTCAATTTCTGAAGAAATTTGCTACAGATCAATGCAAGAGACATGGAAAGTGGACTCTGGACAGCAACAAAAGTCCAGGGTGTTACAGCACGGACAGCATCACCGATATTGCTAAAACAGCTGTGGAAGCTCATAAATCAGCAGGATACCAAGAGATGCCGTAACACACCGAGGACCAAGATGTTGCAGCTTGTCTTTGGAGCAAAGCTCCTTCAGGCCTGCTGGAAGCTGCCATTAGGATCACCTACAACATAATGCTAATGCAGGTTTCTACCTGAAGCTTCTGAAATACATACAGGCTCCTTCCCACTTTGCACAGCTCCAATTAGTGTCTAATCAATAAGCATATTTGCCTGCCAAAAAGCATGATCCAACTACTATTTTATGTGGGAAGCACTTTTAATCTGGCAGGCTGAAGCAGGTACTCTTTCTGAAAGGTAAAATTGTTCTTGGAAGCTTTCCATTAAGAGACAGCAGAAACTCTGCCACTAACTCTTAATTAAGTGCTCTATTGCTTTGGGTTTGTTTTTAATTATTTTTCTTTGTAGATAAGTCATTAATAATTGAGTATCTGCTTGCCTGAGCCATGACACTAAATGTACTACGACGAACGGCTGTGTGAAAACCTGTGGCAGTTGTCCATCTGAACACCAACAGAGTTTCTACAGCAGCCTGGAAGGCATTTGTTCCTCCAAACCCTACTTTTAAGAATTTGGAGGGTGGGGAAAAAAGGAGAGCAGCACACAGAGAAGCAGCACTTTGAGAACAAGCTTACCTTGTCCAGCAGTGTACACTGCCCCAGCTGTGCATTTGTTTCCACCTCTATTCAACAACAGCCACCCACACTCTGCAGAGATGGACATGCTGGGAAGCTGGGTGTGCAAAAAAAAAAAAAAAAGACACCCCCACGCCAGCCATCTAAAACACATACCCTCTGAAGCACATGTTACTGCTGTGTAAACACAAGAACCTCTCGTGCTGCAGTACTTTGCCTGCTGGCTTCAGATCCCCCCCAAACTATTCTAATTAGGACTTCAGCATGGACACGAAAAAAACATTTTTTATTAATAACCTACTTCCAGATTTTTGCCTATGCAGGACTGCACATCCAGGCCTCAATCAGAAAATTGCTGTGCTGCAGAAGAACAGTGACAGGTTCCTTTCATAGAGGACAAAATTAATTTTGGGTACAGCTGTCTTTAAAATTAATGTTTTGCAAGTGAAATCATATTTTGGAAGTGAAACTTCCTCCAAGAAAATATGTATATATTTTATATATATTTATTTTTTACAACCTTTTCAGGTCAGCTTTACTAAGCTGGTGACTGTGATCAGTTTAAATACCCTCCTGGAGATGGGCTTGAAGGTTTGGGTAAGGCAGAGGGGAGCAAGGGGAAGATGCTCCTTCTTCAGGAACTTCTTACTGGCTGTACCATTTGACACCCTGGTACTCAAAATGCTATCTACTCAACACAGTGTGCTGCTAATCTAATCTAAAACAGCACTTCAAGCACTGCTGTGCTATGGAAATGTTTAACAATACAAGCATGATTAGCCACATAGGTGGAGCTTTACACGCGATTGTTTTGGGAGAGAGATTTAACACTGCCACACTGACAACATGGCCTCCCTCTTAAAATCTGTTTTATCAACACTTGGTTCAGAATAGGCTTTAATCTTGCTAGCTGCAATTTCCCCCCCCCCCCCCTCTCGCTAAGGTGGAGGCTCATCTTGCACTAATTATGGTAACTTAATGAAGGGAAGAAACAAGGATGATTAATAAAAGCCTATGCCGTTTGTTATGTTTTTGGCAAGTCAAGTTGCACTAAAGGATGCTTACACGGTATTAAAAAGCTATAAAATATACATATATGCTAAGAACAATTTTTTTTTTGACACATAACAGGGATGAATTAGAAGAATAAAAACCACAATTCAAATGCCTCAGACCTAGCAATTAAGTCAATGTTTTAAGAAAATCTCAGGACTGAGTCAGGAATCCCACAGAAACATGACAAGTGAAAGGTTTTCTTCAAATAAAGTTTGACCGTAATAAGGCAAAAATTACGGTTTATTTTTCTTAAAAAAAAAAAAAAAAAAAAAAAGATTACAGGCACTCTCTGCAACTGCATCCATCTGCCACTATTTTGAGACGTGCCCACTGTCTGTTAGCTCTCTGCGAGTTTTCTCAAATTACTTTTGTAAATAGTGCTGGAAGGGTTGGGTGGCATTTAGCTTAGTCCACTCCAGACCAGCTAAGGCAATAATGTTAGTCAAGCCAATACTATGTAATGCCAGTGTTAAGCCTTTTGGCATATCTGCTGCGAACGAGGTATTTCCAGCAGTAGGAGCGGCTTTATGCAAGGTGAACAGGTGTGTATTTAAGGTCTGCCCCCAAAATCCAGCCAAACTCTGCCCTGAGGGCACACTAAACACACCAGCACCCAGACCTCTTATCATCATGAAACAGGTCGCCCTTGCCTTCCTGAAACACAAGTGTTTCGGCAGTTGTGAATAGCATTGTGCTGCAAACTGACTTAAAAATATTAAATAAAAGAGATTAAAAAGTTCTCAAAGAGGATTTAAATACAGGCAGCAAGTCAGCACTTCACTTCCTACAATCCCTTCCAAGAGAGATTAGGGGACAAGAACTCAATACCTTGAAAGTAAAACAGCTACAAAGAACGTTGATTTTCTTCCTTAGAACAGTGGCCCCAGAAGATAAGAGGCATAAGTACTTATGTTTTAAAACCGAATAATGGAAGCATTTAAAGAGATACTGTCAATACAAATATTAAAGGAGTACTGTCAACTTCACATCAAGATTTTTAGAATAAATCTGGAAAAGTTGGAAATAAACAGTTTGGCTTTGTTTTATCATTAACTCTGCGGGCCATAAGTAAATATTCATAAGCTAATAAATACATAAATGCATGCATGTATATCCATGCATGTAAGCATATGAATGTGCACATACACACAGAAGTTGGTATCACTGATGCCTGCAACATAAGACTAGGAGACTGACATTACTGGCATGTGATTCTCAAACAACTCCATCTCACAAAATATCAGTAGCTATTGCTTTTTTTTTTGTTGTTGCTTATAAAAAACTGGGCATTAAGACAATGCAGTCTATCCTATTACAGGTTAAATGAGACATTTGTTTAAGATAATATGCAACAATAGTAGCTGTGTCCAGCGAAAATATTTTCAAGTTATTGCAGAGTTCTGCCAATCCACCCCCCCCATGCTGTGCAACCAGTATGTGCTTTTATTGCTTCAAATCTTCCCTTGAGACCTTTACCACTCATATGGCCCCATTCACTATCCTTTAATTCTGGCAGACCCATAGGAGAGCAGCTTTAGGAAAAAGGTGACCTAGAACATCCCTCAAATTCCTTCTGTCCACATTTCTGCAACAACCCAGTGCCAGCTCTGCTTCCCCCATCCCACAAACAGAGGCAACAAAGCTGGCTGCTTCCCTTGGTCTCCCAGCAAATAAAATAAAGTGGGAATTATGCTTTCCCTCTGCCACCAGTCTAAGCCTGCGGCAAAGAAGTTCTAAGATACCTTAATCCTTCTGGCTGCCTTCCGTCATGCTGTGCCTCCTCGATGCTCACAGCTCTCCCGTATTACTCTAATAATGCCAGCTGGCCTCTCTTAGCCAGCCTTTCCCCACCCCCTTTAAAAAAAATAAAAAATTTAAAAAATACAGCAAAATAAACTCCTGAATAGAGTATTTCATTCATGGGCTGGTTCTTACCAAGTTGTGACTTATATAATTAATCATAATTCAAGCAGGCATAGCATATGAACAATTATTTAAACATTTAAAAACAAAGTGGGTTGCTGGCTCTTTACAATGCTGACATATTTAGCACCCAAAGCAGATCCTTTTACTGCTGTCTTTAAAACAAAGGCACACGTTTTCTACAAGTGAGATCTCATATTGCAGCACTCTCCATCCTTCTGCAGGAAAAAGGCTATTTTCAGTAGTTGAAAGTGCTGGGACAGCCAGTTACAGAAGTGGTTTCACTGGGTGGAAAAAATAGTTTTAGCTGCATACCCGGTTGATGACAGCCCCCTTACGCCATTCAATATACATTTTTCAAATTGGAAGAATGGGGGAGAAAAAAGTGGAACAT
Source organism: Heteronetta atricapilla (assembly GCA_011075105.1). Lineage (NCBI taxonomy): Eukaryota > Metazoa > Chordata > Aves > Anseriformes > Anatidae > Heteronetta > Heteronetta atricapilla. Next base: position 111,359,231 of record CM021733.1, on the reverse strand, counting down.
TGGAACAAGAAAAAGTGGATCATTCACATATGACAAAATTGTGGAGAGCAGCTGACTCACCAGAGGGCTGTGCAGCCATCCAGAGGGACCTGAACAGGGTAGAGAGGTGGGCTGACAAAAGTTTCCTGAAGTTCAACAAGTGCAAGTGCACCAGGACTTGCTGGGGGCACTCAGCTGGGAAGCGGCTTGGCAGGAAAGGACCTTGGGGTCCTGGTGGACACCAAGCTGGACTAGAGCCAAAAGTGTGCCCTTGCTGCAAAGAAGGCAAATGAGGCAAAGTATCACCAGCAGGCTGAGAGAGGTGATCCTTCCCCTCCACCCAGCACTGGTGGGGCTACAACTGGAGGAGTGGGTCCAGCTCTGGGCTCCCCAGTACAAGATACTGGAGATGCTGTCCAGTTGAACACAGGGCCACCAAGATGGTTACAGGACTGGAGCACCTCCCCTCAAAGAGGGCTGGGACTGCTCGGCCTGGAGAAGAAAAGGCTCAGGGGGATCTCAATGCCTACAAATACCTGAAGGCCGGGTACACAGCAGGTAGAGCCAGGCCCTCTTCAGTGGGGTCTGGTGCTAGGACAAGAGGCAACATGGACAAACTAGACTTTCTGTCTAAAGATCAGGCAGCACTTTTGTGCCGGGCAGGTGCTGGAGGCTGCCCTGAGAGATTTTGGAGTCTCTTCCTTGGAAATCTTTACATGGGCCTGGGCACCCTGCTCTGGTTGTCCTTACTTGAGCAGGGCCTGGACCAAATGCACCCAGAGGTCCCTTCCAGTCTCAACCGTTCTGTGGTTCTGGAATAAATATTTGCCTCCTACTCACCATGCAACATTACTAAGAGACAGACCTATTTTTAGCCCATTTTCCTCTAATACCAATAGCTCTTGAATATATATTTTTAGTGGTTAAATTACCATTACTCCAGACTCTTTGCTCACACTGGTAACTGTTTTAGGCATCCTGTCACCACGCGGAAGGCAGATCTCTATTCATCTTTGCATTGCAAAGTCTTCTGGAACAAGTCTGTCTATTTTATATCCAATAGGGCATAATCACTTAGAAATAAAAAGTTGTTCTTGTCTTTCTACTCTCTCCCACATGTCATGCACTCCTGCGGATAAACTTGCAACACACAACAAGGTTTAAACCACTGTGGAAAACTCCCAACCTGATATTCCTGCTACAGATATTCGTTGAAAGCATAATTTTTGAAGGCCAGCACTCTGCTCATTTCTACAGGCTCTAACCATTTCCACAAAGTCAGTCTGGTCTCACTTTTGTTTTTAATTTACACAGAACAAAACATAAAAGGATCCTAGAGGCTAGATCAAGATAGGAACTGACATGCCTTAGTGAATGGGTTTTAGGAATTTGAACTCCAGTGGCATTTATAAAAATCCCAATATAACTTTCTTGCAATTATTTCCCTCCCTAGTGCTTAAGTTTTCAACAAAAGGCACAAAAATAAAAGCTCAGCCAAGTCCAAATGTTGCCAAAATGGTAACATTAGAATGCACTGTATGCCCTAGGAGAGTTATCACAGCTCTTTTACTTATTAACTGGGCCAAAGAGGATAGCTTCAGTATTTTCATAGCACAACACAAGAACTTCACATTTAACTGCTTCTCTGTCCAATTTAGCTTAAGGACATAAGCTCAAGTCTCCTTAAAACACAAAGATCCAAATTGCCTACCTTCACACTGAATGTAGCTCATAACGAAACCTGAGGTTTTTTTTGACTCTGTATCACTGTAGCTGACCTCCTCATTTGAGTCCTGCTTGGTGAAACAAAAAGAGATAAGAGTGACATGATTCGTGTTTTACTCTTATCCAAAGAACTTGCTGAGATAGCTAGGAAGACACAAATGTAGGACTGAAGTGCTAACATCTGATTAAAATGCAGTCCAACAAATTACACTGCATCTTTCCCCTATGCTTTGATTGTAAAGTTTGGGACAGGCCTTCTTTGATAAGGAGGGGGAAGAACCCCACAAATCATTCCTTAAGAATTCATCCATTTGGTAAAGTCATCCCTTTCCTACTTCATGGAGGCTGTGCTGTTGCAGGGATTTGGTTTGTGACTGTGACACAAGCCAGCTCTTCACTCCTGACATCGGTATCATGGAAATGCTTCAGACACAGCCATTATATCTCCCAACAGCAGCAAAAGAATTGCTCCTCCGGTCAGTTTTCACTAATGCTATTCGCAGTGGAGGAGCTTGCAGGACTCATCCCGATTTCATTTTGTACCTTCTGGGAAAGCTGTGAGCAACAGCACAGGCAGCTGCAGCCCGAATGGGCTGGCTGCAGAACCAGCCGAGCTGCGCCTCTCCCCTGCCAGCAGCACACGGAGAGGCAGAGAGCCCAGGGTCAGCCTCACACAAAGGTCTGCAATACCGCTGATGTATCCCCTCCCCACCCCCCCCCCCAAAAAAAAAAAAAAAAATCAGACCTGAATCACAGAGCAACTGTGCTGTAATAGAAGACAACGGCAAGTTTGCCGCCATGCTGGTGGGCTGTAGGCAGCTGTTACCTGTCATGAAGAAGAGCTGAAATGATGCCTCTGAATTCAAATCAAGTCAACAAGTGCTTACCAGCATGTTGGTCCTGGTCTGAACTGTTCTTCCTTCCTTTTCTTTCTCTATTCTCAGAGTTGCCAATAAGTATCACAATAGAATCTAATTAATTTTCACTAATGAGTGGGAGTCCAATTGCTAAGCCAAGAAAATTTTGTTATGTGCAAGTAAGCAAACAAGTTAATGTACCATAAACCAGTTTTGTTCATTTATTTTGACAACTGTAGTTTGCTTTTAATTATGATACTTCCTAGCAGCCTCGTTTGTCCATCTCCATTGCAGAAGTACTGAACCCTTTCACATGCTACTGTTTTTCCCCAATGCTATTTTTCCCCTAGAGAAGGAAAAAAACACCAATTGATACTGCAAACACTGGCTGCCCTGTCACTAGAAAAGCTGAGACAGGAATAAAAAGACCTCATGAAACTTGAATGGCAGATGAACCATGTTTTCTGTTTTGAACCTACTTGTGGGGGAGGATCCACCTTCTGATGCCAGAGAAGATTTTGTTTCAGGGATCAGTCCTGCTGTTTGGCAGACCTCACTTGGTTTGTACCCATTTTGCTGGTTTTCTTTTCAAGCAAAAGATGTCCAGCTGGATTTGAAATGTACATCCCTTGCGACACCACATCTGTAAACTAATACATTTCACTCTGACTTAAACACCTAAGTCTTCCTACCTACTCCAGATTTGGTCTAGGGAGTTTCCCTATTTTTGCCCCATATTCCACCACTGCTTTGGATTTATTTATTTTTTTTTTAAAAAAAAAAAAAAAAGAAAACTTTTTACACCACTTCTGGCCAGTTCAGCCTAACACATGCAGCCACTTGTGAAAACACCCATAACTTTTCCACAGGTGCATAACAGGCTTTCTTTGGACTGCCAAGCATGTTGAAAGAATATTTCCTATAGTATTGAACTGTAGATTTTTTTTTTTTAGTCAAGCAAACAGTTGACTCTGTTCAACAGACTTTTGTAGAAAGAAGTAAACTCTCTGATGCTCAAAGCAAAAAATCTTCGCCTTTTAGGTGAGATGAAGGTGAAAGCATCTGTAGGCCAATTGCTAGCAAGAAGTGTTATGTGCATTTCACCAGACAGCAGGTAACAGGGAAACCCTCCCAATTCCTGGGCTTGATTCCCACTCTGAGAAAAGATGGGGTGTGGACTCCAGAGCTACCAAACAGGCACGTGATTTGGCACACACAGATTTGCTGGGTGTGTGAGATGCAGGTGCCAGGTGAAAGAAGTAAGTCAGTGTCTTCAGGCAGCTCTTAAAATAAGGCCTTTCAGCCCATTTCTGAATGAAGTGGCAGTCAGATACCAAGGCCAGCAGAGGCTTTTTGTTCCTGAAACAAAGGTTACAAAGAGCCAAGAAGCAAAATGGGAACTCATGGCCTCTTGATCCTAACGTCAGAGAGTTCCACTGCAGGGTTGGCTTGGTTTCAGAAGAAAAAAAGAAGGTGCCCATCCAGTTTGCTAGAGAATAACACATTCCCCCAAATGGCTGAACACTTAACCATTTTCTGCCACAGCCACCACTCAGAGCTTAAAGATTTGTTGTACCCCCTGAAGTTAATAACTAATGGAAATAAAGCCCATCAAGGCAAAGATTAAGAGATAAGATGATTAAACAAACTAATAACTTTTCTAAAAAGTTATTTAGTAATACATTCTCAAGCTGGAAGCATAGTCAGTCCCTCTGAGAGCGCAATTGGAAGACAGTTTACTAATCACATAGTTTCCAACTACAGAAATAAAACCAGGACGAATTTGAATAAAAGGCTTGAACACTTAACAGCTCTCAGCAATGAGGTTACTACATATAACTTTTTCAGTTACTACTTCTTGAATGTTTTCAGAATTGTAAAACCGTGCATCTGATCTTTAGCTGGAAGCCACCTATCAGAAGTAGAAAGTTTTGCTGTGATTGCTTTCCTTTTCCCTGTAAGCCAACTTCTTCCTTCTCTTGTGTGAAGGGAATACTCCCACTAGATCCATCCCTGGCTGCGTCCCTCTATCAGCAGCAGGCAGCCTCGGGTACTAAGAAAGGACTGGTGCATTGCTAACGCAGCAGTACAGTAGCTACCTGGCAGCTGCCACAGCAGATTATCCTTCTTCTAATTCTCTTCTAAGCTCAAATAAGTAAAGCTCTATCATCTCCTTCCTGCACATCCCACTTTCCTTCCATGGATGTTCCCCTTCTGGAGGGTGCTTCAGATTTCCAACACCCTCCGTGCTCTGATACCTGCTGCTTATACCACTCATCTCTGCAGCAGCATTACCCACTGCTGCTCTGATCCTGGCCTGAGCCCCAGCTCTGTGTTTTAAAGATATCCTCCAGCTGAAGAGGTTCAGTCCTATTCCACAGCTCTGGCTTCCCTGTGCCAATGAGAAAGATATCTGACAGCTATTGCCAGTGTCTGGGCATCACATATACCAAAAAAGCTCTTCCTACCTCACCACTTTTGGAGGCTGTTGAAAGCTGCAACCGTTTTGTTTGTTTTTCCTTCCTAGGTTTGGTCACATCAACTCTTCTGTACCACTTCCCAGGTGGCTCCATGGCAGTCCCCACCACAGCCACCACTTTTCCAGGCTCAGGACACCACAACTCAGCCTCCCAGACACAGCTTTGGGATTGTGTCTGTCTGCTACAGCTCTGGTCCACTTTCTCCTGCATGCCATGTTCCCCAGCTCCATGCCAACATCTCTGGGGCTGTCAGCCATCACAGAAATGAACGAGGACAGGCTGATGTCTTGCCAAAGGTGCTTAGTGTCCTACTGTCCAGTGTAGGACTGAAAGAAAATTACTTCATAAAATCAGTTATTTCATGAAAATAAAAGTTAAAAAAAGCCAAAAGCCCCAGGCACTGCTGTGGCAGCATGACAGAAAATTTCTGTCTTTTTGTGGTGAAGGACCATTTTACCTTTTGAAGGAAAAAACATCACTGAGTTATCTCGTCCCAGTCTATCCTGTGTTGACTGGGAGGGCCAGTCATAGATGTAAATTTTACCTTTATATAACCAAAAAGAGCCGTTAACAGTTGAGCAGACCTGGTAATTGTCACTGCTACAGCCTCCCCAAAGCTCAGGTAGCCCTGAGAAGCTTCAAGGCCCCACTGCAGCCAAGCCACCAAGGGCAGGTCACCTTTGAGACTGCTCATGCAAAAGGAAGCAGTGCTGGCCTACAGGACAGGCTACTTCAGCCTAGAGAGAAGCTTGCTACGTGCAAATCTTGCCACCAGAACCAGGAATACATTTAATCTGAGAGCCTCAGGGCAAATCCCTTCTCCTCTTGACATCTCAGCTTCCCCATCCATAAAACTTCGCAAAGTCTGACATACACAAGTGAAAGACACTGCAGAAATGCAAAAAGTCACTGAGACAAATGGAAAGACTGGGGCCAACCAGACAATTGCCTCAGATTTTCCAGAGATGGTTATTTATTCATTCTCACATTGTTTCAGGAGCTCCAAGAAGCTGTAACTGTGATAGAGGTCCAGCAGTTGCCAACTGAGTATTTTTCTTTAATCACATTTGATATTGTTCTTAAAGCAGCCTGCCAGCTTCTGGAATCATTTGATTATATACAAGTGTTACTTCAAAGCAAACAAATAAGGGATACATTTTTATTTGTTTGTTTCAGTGTTTATAAGTGATATTTTCTTAGAATTTGCAGCATGAAGGAAATTCACAGTACTTATGTTTGGATCTAATTTTCATGAAAATTAAATAAAAACAGAAAAATACCAACCACCCAAATCCTTCCTACCCTCCAGTAATTAAGTTTCCATGAAAAAGAAAAAAACCTTGCTAGCCAGCCAACTTTGTTTAGGATATATTTCATAAATCAGTGCTGTTCAGCTTAAACCAGCACAAGTGAAGGTGAGCAAGAAGTGGAAGCCTCACAGCAACTGCTCAGACACCTGAGAAGTGACAGATAGATACCAAAGCCACATTTGCTGGGCAGAGAGACAGAGGTTGTTTCCCCCCCCCACCCAAATTTTGAAAGATAACCAACCTTGACTTGTTATAAAAGACAGCATGGGAGAATGGGTGGGATGGGGAAGAGAGACAAAAGCAGAAGTGCACCCAGCTGCCTCTCCTGGCTTGCTGGCTTGGAGGACCCCAGTACACACTGATGCACTGCAGCACAGATCTGTTTGCAGGCTGCAGTGAGGATCCAAACACAAGACTGTCAGCACTGAACATAACCACCGCTCCAACTTGATCTGACAGATACCTCAGGGACTGCATGAGTTGTCGAGCAGAGGGGGCATGATGTGCATTAAGTCATTCTGCTCAATCTTCCCTTCCTCTTTATGTTCTGCTAACTGGAATTTAAGGAAAAAGTTTTTGATTCTCAGAGGAGTAAGGGAACAGCTGCAGTTTAGCAAGTCACCATCTCCTATTGACAAAGGACTTGATAAAGAAATGAAACATAACTGCAGGCTTAAACCCTTGAAGTTAGAAATCATCATCCTTCCACAAATTTCTTTACATTAGCCTAAAGACAGAATTAGTTCTATAGAGAGAATACAATCTGATTCAGATTCCCAAAAATGACTTAATCTGTAGGAACACTCAGAAAAACCACTGATCTAAACAAAAGTGACACACCGATCCTTAAAAACACCTATAATCATCCATATTGAAATTAAGATTAATTCCTTTCATTTCTGGTACAGCAAGCTAGACTTCTTCCAAGCACTTTAGCTAAATTAATATGGGCACCATTCTGGAAAGGTCATGGAAAAAAAATGAAACAACTGTTCACCGAGACAGAGAAAACAATACCAGAAAAACCCTCACTGTCTTAGCTTGAGCAATAAAGCAGTTTTGAAGTGCCACTATCAAATCAGTAGTATTGCTTCCTTGCTCTGTGTACTAGACACCTAAATCCAAGGGAAATACTGCAGACTCAGAGAGGGCTCAAAGGACCATAACAACAATATTTTGGATGTGAAGACTCTTACTTGAAGGCAGACTGAAGACTGAATAGCAGACTTTAGAGACAAAATAAAAATGTAAAATCGTGACTAGCACAGAAGTCATAACTTCAGTTTCTCTCCTCTTGGTCTCATAACAACAAGGAATTCAATAAAAGCTACAAGTTATAGAGCAGATAAAAATAAGATACTCTCAAAATGTCTAACCAGACTGCAGAGCTTGGAGCCAGAAGCTGTCAAGACCAAAAATGCAAGAATTCCCTCAGAAGTCACCAGACATATATGGTTAAAAACATCCAAAGATTTAAAAGACCATGATAAAAACTTTTGATACAAGGTGTTTAACTTCTAAAAATAATTCCTAAAAGGTAGTAAGAGGCAGAGACAATTAAATCTGCTGAAATCAAAAGGTCACTCCTCATTTTATGAGCAGGCTGGCCACAGGAACTGCTGGAAGTCAGTATCTGATGAGGTGGACCAGAAGTCTGAGAGCTCTATAGTCAGACTGTTTTTAATCTTCATTTGACCATGAAAATTGTGTTTTTCAATAAAATATTCACCAGATTAAATAAACATTATTAAGAAAATCTTTCACAACCAACTTGAATTTAAATTAAGACAAAAAGCCTTATCATGTGTCCTGTTTTCTTTCTAAAAGCACATAAGCAAGATCTTCCTTCTCTAATGCTCAAATTATCTTCCTTAGCTGTTCAAGAGGGTACAAAATTTAGAATATTAAAAATTAATGTCTTCAAAACATGTCCAGTTTTTTAGAAATACAATTTAATCAGTTTCCTAAAATCACATTTTAGCAGTTTGAACCTCCGTAAATTCCTACAATATTTATAATAAAAAACAGTAGATGCAGCCAGCACCACAGTTTCAGTGCAGAAGCTACCAACATTCCTATGCAAAAAGGAAAAAATTGGGTGCTTATTCATTAATTTGTTTACTGTATCAAATATCCAACCATTCAATCTATTTTATATTTGCAGTTCGAGTGGATATTTGAATCTTTTAACTAAAGATGATTTTTTTTGACAGCCAGGTAGCTGTTTGTCTTTAGAACTTTCATACCTTCAAAACTACAAAAAGGCATGATTTAGCAAAATTACCTCATTTGACCTGCAAGATTTTTATTATTTTTTTTAGCCACTGCTGCACTAATTTCAAGGGCTCTTTTCCAGAGTCTTTTCATAAGCGACCTACTGGATGAAGCCACCAGGGTAAAGAGTTTGATGGCCCTGAAGGTCCCTGAAGCAGAGGCATGGAGAAGCACGATACAAAGCCAAATGTTCTCAGAAATGGGGGAGGGATGCAGCTGGGTTCTCCTCGTGCATGGGCCTAGGGAGCCACCACCATGCTAGAGCTCAGACCCCTTCCCTGTGACCCAGCCTGCTCCTTCGAGGCAGTAACAAAGAACTGGGTCAAACACTGATGGCCCCCAACTCTACCAGTTATTTTTAGTCATTTGTATTAAAAGAAACCCAGCCCAGCTGGCATAGACAAAAACAGGCCCTTGGGATGGCCTGTGAGCCCCGTAGGCCCAAGACCACAGGCTGTATAGATCAACTCTAACCCCAGCTCATTCAGTAGGCCTATGTTTCCATAAAACAATTAGGACCTATAAATTGACCTTGATCCCCAGCAATTAACATTTACTACCTGCTTTCTGTTTCATGCTGGCTTGCATCATCCACAAAACCCCATTTTCTACACATCAAACACTCTTGGAGAAGCTCCTTTCTGCACCTTCAAGTGGACTTTCCTGCCCACTAATGGGTAGGACCAAGAGTTACAAACAGCTGCTTTTATGCTCATGTCAAAATTAAACCACATGGATTTTCCTTTGTTCCAATCAAAGCTGGATGTCAAAGCATCCAAATTTCTTCCCCTCCCTGGGGTCACTGCCAGCTCCTCCGAGTTTTGGTGGGCAGGCTGCCTCAAACTGCAAGAAAATAACAAAATTGTGAACATTTTTCAGCTTTATTTTGGAGCTCACAAAATGGAAAGACAGGCTCCCTCTGCCCAAAAATATTTTATAAGCAAGGCAGTCACCTGGCTCCAATGCAACCATAGTTGGGGATTTCCAGCTTCCAACCCCCCGATGCCCTAAATTGGCGTTCAACAAGATTGAGGGAAGCAGCAGAGTTAGCAAAAGGTGACAAGTAGTTGTTTTTGATAAGGACAGTGTCTGCTGAAGCACATCAAAGTAAAAAATACAAGCACTGAATAAACAGCATGTTTATAAGATTTTCAGTCTGGTCTGGAACAGCTCTAGGCTACTTCTGTCAAAGACTGCTGTTGGCTACATGGTACTGCTAACTGAGCAAATAACTTCCAGAACTTTGCCACAAACCTATACGCCAAGATGAAAATATATTGAAGTTAAGTATGTTGCTGCATATACTTTGGAAGCCAAGGAATTATTTCTGATACAATAGCAGTACTGTTAATAAGTTAACACCACGATACAGACAGCAGACAGGTCAAATCCTTAAGTCACTCCGTAGGAAACCTAGATATGTGCTTGTTTTAGCTCAGAATTACACTGAGACCTCATATGGTCCTTGCTAATGAAATGAGAGGAAGCAGTAGTATCTATTCCCAGGGTAACAGCAGGGAAACCAGATTGCAAGGTTCTTCTGCTAATATGAGTTACTATAGTGTTGTGGGAGCTTTGCACTGTTGCAATAATTGCAGATTTAACAGGCTTTTTCATCCTTCTCACCTTCAAATACTCTCTCTCAGAACAGCTTAGTGCTGCCATCTACTTTTTTTTTTATCCTAACAGTTTTGTTTTTATTTCTTTTCTTTTTTTTAATCCTTCCAAAGTTCTCAACAGACCAATCCACCTACAACACTACCACCATCTCTTGAGTCTCTACAGTTGGGTCCCCAGGTATACACTTAGTCCAGCCTGTCACCATAGACAAAATTTAAAGCAGAGGAAAGTAAATACAGGATTGAATCCAAAATCCTTTTAACACTAATTTACACTCAAGCCCTCAAAGATGGGGGAAGAAAAAAAACACAAGCATAAACCACAAGATCATTTTTATAACACTTGCAGATATAAAGCTAGTAAATTCAGGGGGTAAAAAGGTGGTAAAGACACGGGGCATCAAATCTTCAGGACAGTTCTGGAAAGCAAATTTATCTTACTAAAAATGTTATTCAAAGTTTCAGTCCCAGAGGATTAATAAAAATTTTACAAGTCATTTATTTACACAGATACTAACACCACTGGAAATATATATATACATATTTCCAGGCTAAAGGATCTATCATCTGAATAATGAGGCTAAAAAACATCCCGGCTTTTTACTCAGAGACTGCCTGCTGCTGATCAGGCAGGAACTAGTCTTGATTAATTCTCCACCTCCCTTTTTCATTGCACAAATTTATTTTTAGGGCGTGAGCACTTTCTTCCCCCCACACAAAGAGGGTCTTAACTGTATTTTGGAGGGATCAAGAAGCAAAGCCACAGCACCTCTTGCCTCCCACCACCATCACACAGAAAGAGGGGGCATCTATCCCCACTGCATGGATCTTGCCCAGGCAGTATACTCCAGAGAACCATGCATTGTTTCCCTTCATTCCAACCAAGATAGCCCTAACCTCTGTGGATTATGGTCTGATACCTAAAGAAATCATAAAACCTCTTTAGAGTGGTGGCAGGGAGGTGGGTCTAGGTCTGTACTTGCCTTGCTCCAGTGAGGTACAGACTTTTGATCAGAGCAGTACAGAAAACAAAAAATTAAGAAAAAAAATCTACATTTCATTGCAATCCATTTTCATTACATAAGCTACTTTTGGCCAGCAACATATGCACTCTGAGTTATTCCCATCTTTATCCAGATGGCCAGAAACATAACATTGAGCCCCAATCACAGGTCCCAGAACTACATACACAATAGGTATCCACATCCCTACACAAGTCACTCACAGCATGTCCCACATACATGCCAGGAGGGTCCTGCATAGGGGGGAAGATTTTTCTTGCTGCCCTGCTTATGCGTTTCAGTAGAGGGTGTTCCAATCCCTGCCCAGGTTTGGGGTTTGGTCTCCCTGGCTCATATGACCCTGGGGCCTCTGCTGAGGCTGCAAACAAGTCACAGGGCTCTGGTAAAGTGAATACTTTTGTCCACTGTGAACCAAAAGGAATTAAATCACATTATGCACACTGTACCAGGCTGACGAAGGTCACAGATCTGATGTGGGGTAGTCCAACCTTCAGCACAGATGTTAATTTTACAAGGAAGCACCTATATTTTCAGCAGGGGCTTTTTATTTTTTATTTTTTGCTCCCTGCATAATCTTCACTTCATCATGGAAAACGAACGGGAGAAGAGAAAAATAAAACAAAACCAAAATATAGCTTTAAAAATAAAATCCTCATTTCCTAGCTGTCATTCTTGCATTTTGCATGTCATGCCTTAGCATTAGCTGCTGCCAAATGCAAGACGTCAGGTCCATCTGGCAGATGTATACTTCTCGGGCTGCCAAGCGTTTCCTTATGATGCAGGGGCTTTACTATTAAGTGCATTTGCAAATTCCAGTCTCCTAAAGGAGCAAGGCTCCTCAACAGCAGCCTCTGCTTTGCAGAGCCCTGGAAGGAAGTAAATGGAGGTACACCCCAGTCACCCAGATTACCTATTGCATTTCCTTGGTATGGTGGCCAGTTTCCTGGTAACCAGTGGCTATACCAGCTGTGGGAGAGCTTTAAAGAGGTCATTTTTCTTCAAATTATCCCTAAACAAAATTAAGGATTACTTAAGAAGCAGAGGGGAAACCCAACCATTCAGGCTGACATTACTTATTTACATATAAACACAGCCAGGAAATAAGCATATGTATTTATATATAAACAAAAAAGCTATCTGTACAACATTTTATACACTGCTTTTTCATCCAATATTTACTACTTTATTCATCACTTAAGAGAAAACTTTCTCCCCAAGAAATTGGTGGTAAAATGCCCTCTGGTGGGCGTGACTGCAGACCTCTACAGCAGCAACCACCTCCTAAATAGTTCAGAGGCTTCAATATATTCTTGGGATTACTATTTTTAATAGAGTGAGACAAAGCACACTCTTTCCAGAAGAAACAGATACACCCCAGGCTAGTGGGCCCATGTTCTACTGCTAAGTATCTAGCTTAAAAGCATTTTAGGTTTCTAATCCAGAGTTAAAAAAAAAAACACACACAAAAGCAATTTCCTGTTTAAGCATTCCATGATACCATCTTTTTTTTCCCTGTTTAGGATATTTTCTCCTCTACAAATACAATGACAAGAAACCAAAAAGGAAAGTTGCATTAGATTTTGCTTTGCCTCAGCGTAAGAGATTCTTGTAGACCAGAACAGAGAAAGGAAAGTGGAAAAGAACATTTCCAGAGCTTATGAATCATTTGTCCTGTTGTAGCACACAGCTCAACTAGGAAGGAGGCACTAATTGTACACACAAATAAATGTAGTCAGTCCCAGAAAGAGTTTACTGCATAAACAGAAGAGGCAGGGATGGAAAAATCCTCAGAAATAAACTGAAGTTAACGGGATGTGTTTTACCCTTAAGATACTCAATAGTTGTGGGTGGTGCTTTCATCAATCCTAGGTGAAATAAATCAAAAGAAGGGAACTGGAAGCTTAAGATGCAGTGACTGAAGAGGTAACACAGCAACTAGAGGTCATGCAGCATGTGCTGCTACTTTGAGGATATATAAAGAAAAAAAGGAAAGAGACTCTTTGATAGTATAGCCAATGTGGAGACCACCCTAACATGGCCATCAGAAGCTACAGTTGTACGCAGAAGTGAAACAGTACTAGAATAGATTATGTATTTTCCTAGTTTATTTTTTTATTATCCCTGCTCCCCAAAAAAGAAAGGCTTCAGAGTCCCGGCTAAATAAGGATAAGCAGTGTAAAATATTCGCAACACATGAAGGAATGTGGAAGAGCTCCGCTGCTCTCCCTGAGTTCCTTGGGGAGCCTTTGTGCTTCCATCTCGTGAAGGATATGCCACTTTCTCTGCTCACCCAGATGGTCAAAGACTGTTTTCAGTTTCCACAATGCAACTGACAGTTAATTGTTGTTTTACGTTAAGAAAATATATCCATCTCAAAATTGCAAATGCATTATATAAATAATGGGGTTAAGCTTTTTTTTTTTTTAAGAATGTTTCTGTGCAACAGCACTTCACTTATGAAGTATTCTTGGGCATAAACAATGGTGTGATTTAACATTTACCCTCCCCTTTTCTACCCTTTGAAAGAAAAAGGCTGGCAAAAGCCCCTCATTTGTTTGAGAACCACTCCTTACATAAGTAACACACCCCTGCTCTGTACAGAGCTCCATCCCTCTCTAGTGGCAGCCAGGTCACATACCAGTGATAAGCCTGCTCTGGGCTTGGCAAACAGATAGATGGTTTTTAGCTCAGACATTAGAAACTTCTAGTGTAAGATTCAAAGATTCCCCCGCCTTTGCTCCTCTTTGCCAATAGCCCACCCAGAGGTTCAGAGTTACATTTACAGTTTTCTTTGAAGACAGAAGCTAAGAGTTTCATGGAGCAATGCTGTCACTCGGTGCTGCACTGTACAAACTCTGTCGCTGATTTACGATCATCACTCTTGCAAACATCCCCAGACATTGTGTTGATTGCAGCTCCTGTGAAATTTATTTATCTCATTAGACAGAACAAGCCAAGATTAAATACTGTAATTGTACATGTGGTTATACATACATAATGCCTGGGCTTTAAAATTTTGCCTAGAGTCAAAACTAAGAGGTTTTCTAGATAGAGAGTAGCACTGACGTTTCTTGGATCTTATCCTGCTGGATAGCCGTTTCCTCAAAGAAGCTTTGCTCTTAGAGTAGCAATTACAGGTGTAAGTTAGACTATTTGTATTTTCCCTGACCCTTTGAACAAATATATGTGTTTATTTGTAATATTTTAACATATAATGCATGCTACTACGCCTGTCAAGCAGAGGGGAGAAGACTGCCTTTGTTGTATCTTTCAATTTTCTAATCAAGAAGATAGCCCAAAGCTGTACGATTCTGACTGCTTGTGAGCTTAACAGCAATCTTTATGTATAAAAATAGAATTTACCTTTTCTAAAAAATATAAGAAACATGTAAGAAAATATATAAGAAATGCTTCGGTAGACTTAGGAAGGACAGTAATCAAATTAAGATAGAAATCATAGAATCACAGAAAAATTAAGGTTGGAAAAGATGTTACAGGTCTACCTCTAAAAAAAAAAAAAAAAAAAAAAAAAAAAAAAAAGAACCGGCACGTTCTTAATTTTGCAAGGTAATGTTTAGTACGTGGGAAGGCCTGTGATATGCTGCCATATGCAATGTCATTTCAGGAAGCACCTTAAAGAAACCTGAGCCTGTTCTTATTTCTCTGAAGATGAATAACTGCATGACAAATAGCTTGGCCTGAAAACAGGAGGAAATAAGTTAACCAGGACTTCCACTCTGATTACATACAGCAGGCACCTAACCAGTCCACTGGCTTCTTCAGATCAGAAGCACAGAGAGGTACATAGTGCCTGGATTAAACCATTACCCCAAGCACTAGATGCTTCTGCTGAAGCCACACCTGCATTTCCATCGCAAATTAGAGTTTAAGCTTCTCAACGTCACCCAACTGGGTGTCAATTGATCTCTAGCCCAGAGCACCTTAACTGTCATCAGAGCACTGCCACTGCCTACGGCTCTTCAAATAAAGAAGGCAGCACAGCACAGGGGTGTGTTCTGTTTGTTTTACTTCCATTATTCTTGAAATACAATACTTCAATAACTTCGCTGTTGCGACCACAAGATTTGTCTAAGAATGGTTTTTAGAAAGCTTTGAAGGATGCTGCTGTGAACTGTTCAAGTGTGATATTGAAACAGTGAGTTTAAGGAAAACTTGCTGCAATTTCTCTTTTAGCGAGAGCTCTCCCTCCCCTCTGCACACACACAAAAGCACTTTCAAATTTTTTATTTTTTTTATCTGAGACAGGGGAAAAACAAACCAGCCAAAATAAAGGGTATTATGGCAGCAAGCAAACCACAGTTCTGCTCTTTGTTCCTCTTCGGCTGCATTTCTGTACCAGAGCACCATTTTTAAAGCCAGACCTGTATTTTTACAGACTTTAGGCAAGACTTTTTGTTTCCTTACTTCCCATGCCATTTCTATGCTCTGTTTTTTCCTCCTGTAAATAACAACTCAAATATCAGCCACAACTTCCCATTGCCATTAAGTTCAGACAGAGATAAGGCTGTGATGTTGCAGAACTTGAACTGCCCAGAAGTTTAATCACAAAATTACACTTTTCTTCCAAAAAGAAAAAAAAAGTGCTGGAAAATAGGCTTTACTTTAGGGATTTGATAATCTTGAAGAACAGGCAGAACATTTATCTAAGATTTCCAGGGTGCAGATGTAACCTCATTTAATTCAACAGTTTTGGGCCAAGGATGACTTTGGCCCATTTTATAGTGCAAAATGGAGGGGGGGGGAAAAGGAAGGACAAAAGTGTTAGAGTACCTGCACCACACAAACCCAAGAGATCAGAAAGATAAACCTACTGTGCTGCCTCCCATCTTTTGCAGCTGCTGTCATCTGTGGAGATTTGCAGGCTTTCTTTGACCTTAAGACCTTCACAGTTGAATTTCACAAGCGATTTGTTCCTCGGGGTGCAGAAGCACTGCATGGCATCAGACACATAGCAGAACGTGTCAGCTCCACAGGTGTTAACTAGTTCAGGATTTGGTCTGCAGTTCAGCAGCTCTGGTGACAATTTACACATCAAGATCAACCGGGAGGTTCCCCAGAAGGTCCCACACCAAGTACCATGCTCTTACATGCTCTAGGCAATTTTTAATCCAATGTCATTACATTTGTTTGCAGACTCAGGGCTAAGACTTCAGAAAGCAAGAGGGTGTTTTTCACTCCAGGCTTGTACAGAGCCCATAAGAAGCATAATAAAGTGTTGGCACAGGCAGCAAGCCTCACGGCTTCCGAGTTTGAGATTGGGCATTCAATCCAGCCGGCACGAAATCCAGACTAGTATCAGCGCAAGATAAGAGTTAACGCACAAAAAGATCAAATCCAGCTCATTTATGTCTATGCAACATCGATTTCTAAGAACTACATGTGTGTAACCAAGAGCAACATTTGATCTGAAGCCTAATACCTTGATGTCCAGCTATTATAAAACAGAAGCAAAAAAAAAAAAGTAGCTACAAACATTTGACTGATGTTGCCTGCAAGCAGGGCACTGCAGAAGGCTGTACCAGCAATTTATATTGACAGTATTAAGACGGGACATGGCAAGCCTTGCTATTAGAAGTAATTGTACAAATATTTGGAGTTCTTTTTTTAACAACAGAACATGAGGAAATACAATACAAAACCACAGACCAAGAAACAAGCTACCACATGCAAATACATGCAAGCTTCTCCCAGGTTAATTCTCCTCTTAATGGAATATTGATTGGTATATTCAACGTTAGAAACATGAAATATTGGGTAGGGGGAGGAAGCAACAACACCCTTAGAGCTGTGAATTTCACTTAAGTTATAAATACTTTCCTCATACGATCGGCCAACATTATTATAAAGAGGGCAGTGAAGTATATTTAACATTTCGCCTTGTGCTGCATTAGTAATCCTGTCAGAGGTGACCTGGAAATGTTAGCTTCAGACTTTCTTCACCCTTCACCTAAAGCAGCCTTTTTCATGACCTCTCGTCACGCCGTATCCTTGCTGTATCTGGCATTTCTCTGCTCCCAGTGGGATACGCTACAAGGTGTCCTTGGCACTGCCTAGGCATTTCAGGTGCAATCTATCGAGCTGCTTATGGAATGGAGGGGGGCAGGTGGGAAGGTGGGAGCAGTATCGAACAAGCATCTCTAAGGTAAGACAATCACTCGGGGAAAAAAACGGAAGAAGTAGAAGCCATGTACCAAAATCTGTTTTCTGATTTTAAAACATCGGTTAGGTTCAAGAATTGTATACAGCCCTGCTGTGTGAAGGGGGGATGACAGAGTGAGGTATTATCTCTACCCTACTGCATCCAGAAAAGGGCAATAAACCCTTGAACCGCTCTCTTGGAATTTCAAGGAGTTGTACGAACTTGACATTTCTTATAACAAAGGACTAGCCTTGGAGGAAGCAGAGTATTCCACAGATATGATGGAGAACACCTGGACAGGCTTTGTTGCACCTATTCCTATCCTGAAAGTAGGAAGGGGGAAGAGGAAGAAGAAAGTTTCAGCTTTATAAGTAGTCACTTAAATGGATCTCCCATTTCTTGGACAGAACCCTTAAAATATAAATGGTGTCACACAATCAGGAAGCCACTTACTCCCACTGTCCAGGAACCAACATTTATCACAGGGTCTACTACTACCTGCCCAACTGCAGGGAAAGGTGTTCCTTCAATCCTTTTCCTCTTGTCATCCACAGCATCCTTCTGAAATATTCCTTAGATCCTCCAATATAAGTTACTAAAACAAGTCATTCAGAAGAGGGCAGAAAACAAAAGGTAAAATAAAAAAAAAAAAATAACCAACTTTCAGTGCAGAGTTCCCAGCCTCAATACTTCAAGCAACAACTGCAGACTCAACAGCTCTGCTCAACCACCCCCAAATACATAGTTTAGAATATAAGCACAGTCAAAGGGCTGTCTCATAGCATATAGTTGAGAGAGGTGACGTAGTTTACACACTTTACACACACACACCCCTACGCTCTACCCCTTCCCTAAAACATAAGTTTTCATCCAGAGTTAGCAACTTCTCCCTGCCCTGTTCCCAATTTCCATGATGTAGTAAGGAGTAAACTCAGTAAGATATTGCTGAAGTTCACGGTTATTCTGTAGCACTTGATACAGTTTCAAAAGCATTTTCCAGACATTTATATACCCGACAACATTTTGTAGTATGAAGTGTTCCAACTTGGCATTTCTTCCCCACTCTTGGCAAGCAAGAGAACAAAATTGACAGAAAGTTGAAAAATGAAGTTTTTGAAATACACAATATGTTGGCAATCATTTAATGAATTCAGGTGCTCAACAAGCTACAAATCAACAAAAATTTGCAATACATATATATTTCAAAGCACAGGTAAACACAGCTGCAGCCACTTTAAAGTTATTTCATGTCATATAATTATTGCGATGAACTTTCTGAACTCTTTGCCCTCTCTTCTTTTGATCTGCAGTTTACCTGTGGCTGGGAAAACTGGTGGCATTTAAATTCTTCTTTCTAATTAAGGAAAACAGCATGTTTAAGTCTCAGACTGAAAAGAGAAACTTTTCTTTGAGTAGCTGCAGCATGCTGTGATCTGCAAACCCTCTACAGCAGCATTCACGGACCAAAAACCAAAATCCTCTAACGAGGTCTGACAAAGCATATCTCAGAGCAGAATTATCTGATTTAAGTATTAATTACTCATCAGCACAGACTTTAAGAAGTATCTGAAGCAAAAGCTCTTAAATCATACTTTAAATCCTGGGTTTCTACTGTCCACGTTGCAATGCAAATAATGGTTTTGTAGGGTTTTATTTTGTTATGTTAAAAAAAAAAAAGTCAAGACATAAGTGTCTTCTCAAGGTTAAAAAATAATCAGCAGATGCATGATTTAAATCCAGTTCAACAGATCGGGCACATCTGAAGTTTGAGACCTTCTACAGCAGCAGTACTGCCTCCGATACTTCTGTGGGAACTTGAGGGACTCTTCCCAGCATCTCCCAACTACATACAGTCCAAGAAAGCGACTTCTTCAACATGTGTCTCATAATTCCTAGCTAACAGCAATGTTGCAGAGGAATCGCAGTGAGATTTTCTTGCAAACTATTGCACTGAATGAGTTCCAAAAGGTAACCCCCTAGAAGTAATCTAATTCTTCTAAGTCAAAAGCCACTCTACCCATATTTATTGAGGCGCTAGAATTTGAGACAAACCCACCAACTGTACGTTTGTGTGCTCCAGTAAGCCAAACCAAACAAAACCTGAACAGAAGTCCCAGCACTTAATATCACCTTTTGCTCAGTATTTTATTGGATGGCAGCGAATTAATAAAAAAACAAAACAGCACAAAAGGAATCCTGAATTCATTACAAAAAGTCTGTCTTTGTCTGGAGTTGGAGCAGAGTGCTTCCAGTGAATCAATATTATCATTACAAGCCAGCATAAGCTACCTGAAGTTTAAGACCACTGAAAAACCATGCATTTTTCTGATGTTAATGCCAACGATGGCAAAAATCCAAGTTGAGGGTATTTGAAAGACCTGAGGACCACAGGTGGAAAAAAAATGCAGCACATAAAAATTAAGGAAAATGGTCCCATGTTCCAGATATTCTAATCCACAACATAAAATTATTTATGGAAGAGTGTGACTAGGAATTCAGTTCCTGTCATTTATCAGATGGTCAAGACAGTGCAGAGGTAGCCGGCTGCATAATAACAGCACTAGGAAGGCTTCTCGGGGCATCTCTGGTATCAATTTTCTGCAGTCCTATTTTAGCCCTAATAGGTAAACAGTGCATATTCAAAACCTGGGAAGCGCTGACTTTTAAAAACCTGACAGAAGGGCGTTCCTATAGAGATTTCTAATCTATTTCCTTTTCATCTCTCTCTTTATAGCGGAGGAAGAGTTCTTTGTACTTCTGGTAACAAAGGCAGCGCAGAAGTGACAGAAGCATGTCAAAGCTGTTTACATTTCATACTGCCTCGTACGCAGAGCTGCTGTTGGCAGGGCACTTCGGCGAGCAGCAAGGAGTCCATTTTCCTACGATAAACTTCATATAAGAGTTCACCGTATGAGGGATGCCAAAACCCTTTCCCCTCCCCATGCAGGGTTAAGCTAACCCAAACCCAGAAAGGAAGTCTTTTTTTTTTTTTAAAAAAAAAAAGTAAAGCAACAAAGGGTTAATATCCTAATTTAAAGATTCCCTTAAATATACTTGTAGGTCCTTATCCTATTTGTACTGCTATGGGTTTTATGATACAGCTAAGGGTGAAACCTACTGATACAGCACAGCTTTTGCTGAGAGACGAACACATTAAGAAAGTAAATACAGGAATAAATCACCTAATTTAATGATACTGTATCATATTTGTTAAGGTTACTGAATCAGCACGCTGCAAGGCCAAATGTTGCCAAATGGAAGAACTGAAATGAGGAAAAGAAGGAAAAAAAGCCAAAGGGCCAAATAATTCACTAACCCATGCTGAGACTTTAGCCAGCTAAAAGCCTTGATTATGGCACAAAGAATTAATGGTCTGAAAACGATGCAGACCTCTGTGGTACGTTATGAAGCTGGTGCTCTGCAAATCAGAGCTTCAGGACTGGACCTTCAGGTTTCCTCACTGCCTGGTCCTGCCGCCTGTGACAGCAAACCCAAGAGGATGGGTGTTGTCAGCACAGAAGTTGTTGGGAGAGCCTCCATAATACCATGCTCAACCTGAAGTTAAAGGAGGGATGCTTAAAACACAGGTAATGTTAAAAAAATACCTCAGAGCTCAGAAGTACAACAACAACAAAAATTGGTTTCAAGAATAAAAGAAAACCCACAGCAGGGATATAACGGATGGGGTATAGGGCTGAACAAGACAGGACAGACTGGAATGTCCCTCTACTTTTACACATCTAGGGGAACTCTTTCCTCTAAAGCTGTGTGTGAGCTTCTACCTCAGCACATGGAAGCTCTACATGGAGAAAAAGGGGAGGGCAAAAAAAAATGTATATATAAAGAAAATACACCTTTTTCTGTGCTTCAGAAGACACTGCTCCATGGGTTTTTCAGAACTAAATTGAAAGGTCAGGAAAACAAGTAGGCATGGACAAGACTGAACTGCAGATGAGCACGGAGAAGCAGGATGAGCACCAGGGACTGAAAATAGTTAAGGGCCCGATCCGGGTCCCAGCTCAAGCAGGGCCGAAGGGGAACAGCTCCCATGGAAGCGATGGACGGAGACCTGGGAGCAGGAGGACGCCTGGGAGCAGAGCAGTATCACCAGCAAGATGAGCACAGCCAGCCTGGGGATAATGAATTCTCCTCACAAACAGGCATTAAACGTGCTAGCACCAGGCATGGTTCACAGCAAACCCAGAAATCACATCTAATTTCTAGACGAGTCATTACGGGCAGGCACGTCCCTCTCCTTTCATTGAGAGGATTTCCAGTCACCACGCATGCTATGTACTTTTTATTGCTGTTTGAAGAATAAGAGCAGTAACCCTGACAAAACACCAGCCTAGAAGAAGGAGCAAAAAAAAAAAAAAAAAAAAAAGGTGGTTACTTTCTTCTTTCGAGATTTCTGCTCCTAAAAAACCAAGTGAGCAAGGGAAGGGTTTGCTTCTGCACACAACCACTTTTTGTTTCAGCAAGACTTCAACAAAACCTCCTTTGCTAGGCTGTGTATCTAATATATTGGGCACGTGAAGTATGACCATCACTCATTAGAAATGTAATTAAAAAGTGACAAAACTAGATCCCCCCCCTCCCCAGCATGCAGATGAAAACCAGTAACCCTGACTCTATTTGTAACCATGACAACTATAGAATATTTTATTTCAGTAATATAATTCACACCCAACGTTTGCTCATAGGTTTTGTTGTTAAGGGGAAGGTTGACACGCTGTGCACACATTTCATAAGCTACCGGAGACAACAAATACAGAGAACTCGGGCAGCGCTCGGGATTGAGAACCCAGTACGTGTTTCATTGCTCATTTGAGACCTTCTGCAGGAAGCTAAATGAGCACGAACAAAAATCCAACCAAATTAAGCAGTAATAGTCATTACTTGCAAGACAACAACTCGGTACAACCGGATGTTTTTTGACTTTTAAATAAACTGCAGTGATGTGCCTGTATTTTAGGAGAGGTAGTTACTCAAGCTCCAAACTTTAATTCTCAATTAAAATATGCATTTTTCACTCTCTGTTAGGAAACACCAAAATAGATGCTATTGGAAGAGGTATCTACACGAAGGGAGGCAATGAAAGACGTGGCTCACATATGCTGGCTAAGTCTTATCCTGGATGGGTCACTAAATTATTTGCATAGCTCCCATATTTCATCTTAAATTGAAGACAACTTCCATAAATACACACAATGAAGACAAGTTATAAGAACAAAAAAAACCCTGTACATTATTCAGAGAAGATTAAACAACCTACTGAGCATAACTAAAGTTTGACGCAGATAAATGTCAGTGTAAAATATGGTTGTACTTTATTTTTCTCCACACAGGGAGAAAAAAAATAGAACAAAAACCATTAGCAGCTTAAAGCAGAATATAACAAAAATAGAAGGCAGACACACACTGTTGCTTTGTTTTGGAGGAAAGAAAATCAAGAATAAAGCTTGCTGGAATACTACGCCTTCCCTCACACCGATCATAACATCTACCAAGGAGGATTTAAAGTTTCAGCAGATTGCTAATTATAAGAGACAGTAATACTATTATCTGCAGTCACCTTAAAGCTACAGCAGGTTGATTTTGGACTCTCTCAAAACTGACCTCAGAAGAGTACCCCGATAAATGTTTTATCGCTGCAAGGCTCGCACATGACCACACATGCACACTCGCTCTGTTGTTTAAAAGAAAAAGCAGGGGAAGAGAAAGTTTCTCCATTTACCAGAGATGCAGTATATGCAATATCCCATTAAAACAAATAAGCCTGTAGCAGACAAGCATGCTTTTTTTGCCCCCCTTCATTGATGGGGAAGGGAAGGACCCCCCTTTAACCCAGTTAGCAGCAGGCTCCGTTTTCCTGAGCAGTTTTCACATACAACGAACAAAAGGTGAGCAGCCAACTGCATCACCAGGGCTCCAAATTTTCGGGGGGGGGGAGGGGGGGGGGGGGGGACACGACACTGATGTCTCCGTAGCATTCTAGGAACATTTTTGGTTTCGTAAATGAAACCAAAGAGGGGGAAAAAATATCTCAGACTACGAGCAGACAGCGTTGGTGAAGTGTAGGAAAACCAGCACCAGCCATCCCCACAACTCCCTTCCACCAGACCTTTTTCCACCCTCAGGGGAGGCAAAGGAACCTGAACCCGAGAGCCCAGGGCCCTCGGACCTGCATCCCCGCACAAGGGCGGCCAGTCACAGCAGCTCAATGTCAAAATAAAATAAAAAAAAATAATTAAAAAAAGAAAAGTAGCTTTTGCCTCCCATCCTAAGCGAGCCCTTCCGAAAACAGGTACCCAGGGGATGCGCCTCGGTGCTCCTACCGGAGCCAGGCAGCACTTCGGCTCGGAGATAAGTTAAAAGAAAACAACCGAAAATAAATAAATAAGTGAAATAAATACAAACCCGACCACCCTAAAGCGCATCGGAAGGAAAACCCAAGAGCAGCCAAACACAACCTCCCACCGGTGGGGAACGGCACACGGCACGGAGCGGGCAAGAAACGCATAAGAAGTGGGGTTTTGAAATATATATATTTATATATTTTAAGGGAATATTCAGCCGAGAAGTTGCTGCTACAAATCACGCCTAGGGATGGGGATGGGGCACGGGGAGCCGCCGGCGGCTGGGCGCCGATCGCTTCCCGGCGGTTTTGGGGTGACGACAGGGGGGGGACGAGGACATAGGGGGGGCGATAGGGACAAGGGGGTGGCGATGGGGACACGGGAGGGGGGACAAGGACACGGTTACCCCGGAGGAGAGGAGGGGGCGACAGGGACAGGGCTGCGCGAGCGAGCGCCAGAAGTTGCGGGTGCGCAGCGAGGCGGGGGGGAAACAAGATGGGGACCCCGCTCCCTCCTTTCCAAAAGCGTTTACACCCCCAAAAAAACCCTGGGAGGAAGCAAAACGACTGTTGTTTCATCATCATTAATAATAACGATAATGAACCCCGCGGCGGCCGGGGCTGCGAGGGGAGGCACGCAGGAAGTTTTCGATGCGGGCGCAGGCGCAGGCTGAGGTGAGGGGGGGTTGGTGAAGGGAAAAGGGGGGGGGAGGAGGAGCAGAGGCTCCGCGGAGGCTCCGCGGGCGCGCAGCCGCCGCTTACCTCCCTCCGCGGGGGGCGCAGGGAGGCCCGGGGCCGCGTCGTCAGGCGGCGGGAGGCTGCGCGGCGAGGGGAGGCTGCGGTGGTTTGCGCATCGCAGCCTCCGCCGCTTAACGCAGAGCCCAGCGCGGCGCCGGGAGCCGGGAGCCGCGCTGGAGGCCGGGCAGGGAGGCTCGGCGAGGTGGCGGCAGCGGTAGAGGCTGGCGGCGGTGGTAGCGGCGGTGGTGGTGGTGGTGGTGCGGAGCAGCGGGCATGCTCCCGTCTGGCCGCCTTCCCCTCACCTACTGCCCGCTTTAGCCGCGGAGGGAGGAGGCCGGGGTGCCGGGGAGAGGGGCGGGCCGGACCAATCGCGGAGGAAGAGGGAGGTGGAGGAGGCCGGGCCGCTCCGCCCAGCACGGCCCGCCTTCCCCGGCCGGCCTCTCTCCCTCGCTGCCGGCCTCCCTCTCTCCTTCCCTTCCACTCTCCCTCCTGGCCTCCCTCCTTCTCTCTCTCTCTCCCTCCTGGCCTCCCTCTCTCCCCTGCTTCCTCTCTCCCTGCCGGCCTTCCCCCCGCAGCCCCCTCGGGAGGGAGGTGCGGAGCCTCCACCCCGCGGTTGGCGGCGGGTTTCTCCCTTTCCATCCCTCGTCCACCCTTCTGTCCGTCCTGTCCGTCCTTCTGTGCGTGCAGGTGGGAGAGTGCCTTTCCCAAAAGGTCACCCGTCTCCCAGCTGCCTTCGAAAGTAGCGTGTAGTTGAAAAGAAATATTACCCTGCTTTATTAAATCATCTCTCTCCGGGGGCGTGCTCCAAAGCCTCTTGAAGTCCACGGGAGTCTTTGAATAGGTTGGTACAATTCTCTCCTGACAGGGCTTTTTTTTTTTTTCCTTCCTTCTTCTTCTGTTAAATATCCATCGTGCTTGGAGTCACTACAGATTTTACGCGTGGAAATCTGCATCTGTCTCTCTATTCTGTGTAATCTTGTCTCTGTGTGTGCCGCTTTGTAGTGAGCTTTCTGATGTGCACACAATCTGCATATGCTGTAGTATTACCCGCAGAACACTTTGTCTTTTTATATTTCCTGCGAGCATTAAAAAAAATAATAATAATAAGCTTAATCGAATTCTCTTTCTCCGTACTTTTCCAGTTCGAGACACGTCGTGGGAAATGCACGCTGTGCCGTGTTGGAAGGGAGACCGCGGTGCCAAGTGACAGCCGAGCGAGGCAGAGGGAAGGCAGGGGAGCGGGCAACCCGCAGAAGTGGGCGACCGCATGATGCTGTGAAGAAGGGACACGACGCCTGGCAGGAGGCAGGGTGTAGCGTTAAAAGGGCTGATTCCCTTTTCCCCCTTCCCAACCTAGCAAACAACCCGAGAGTCCCTGATTGCAGCGGGCTAAAATGTTTCTAAACCCAGCCGTTGTCATTAATATTAGAATGCTTTTAGCAGAACATGGCCTCGCTTCGAAAACAGGAAGGCTCCACGCATTTTTGTCCTTAATCCAGCATGTATCAGCACCGAAACCTCCAGCCCGGCGCATGGCAGTGGAGTGTGAGGGTCAGAAGTTCACAACAGTTTAAATCTGAATTATTTAGCAAGCATACACATGACACACTCTTCCGATTTCCATGCAGCTTTTTTTTTTTTTTTTTTTTTTTTAATCCACCCCCCTCTGTTCATTTCTTTCCCTCTAAACACGAGAGCCCCGTTCACTGTTATTTGCCCTGGCACGGTGTTATTTGCCCAGCATATCCAGTTGACCCAGAATCCGACGAAGCCGAAGAGAAGAAGTCTCGATGGGACTGTTGACCTAACAAGTAGCATGTCAGTCTCCCGGTGGCATTTGAATGTTCTCGCAGCGAATGCTTTGAGACAGGAGAGAGCATAAAGCCGAGTTTCTTTGGAATCCTTAATTAGACACAGTGATTTTGGAGGACTGGTTTCTGCCTCTATCCTCTAGTGCCTGGTACTTTGTTTTGTGACCTTGAGGTTAAGGGTACCAACCAGCCCTGTTTATTTTTAATAAAATCTTACAGTTATATGAGACAGTTCTAGGTTTTATTTATTTTTAGCATAAGTGCTTCCATCTTATCTGCCTTGCAGGTTTATAGTAAGGATTTAGCTAATATTTGGACAGCACTTTTAAGCTATGAAGCTCTATGGGTCTATTATACTGACCATTTTCTGGGGTTTTCGTTTTAGGAGTGTACTTTTGTATAAGACAAGAGTGTGCTCTTTCAGTGCAGATAGATAGAGCTCAAATCTTGACCTTAGTTTTCCCCTCAAATTTTATTAAATGCCCGATTTACAAATGCTGACATGGGGTCAGATTCTGATTTTACTTCTAGGTATAAATTTCAAAGAATTTCTTGATCCTCAGTGACTTTACTCTAAATCTAAACCAATTTAACTCAAATTCAAGCTTTAATTGTCACAAAGAAAAAGCATATAATTACATTAAATACAGTATTCTACATTAATTTTCTTGCCTCAATTTTCTTATTTTAGCAACTTCATTAATTTCAGAAGAAAGTGCTTCATTTTATTTTATTTTTTATTATTATTCCAATTTTTTCTACTCTGTTTCTGAGGAGCTACATGTGGGCTTTGTCAAGAGGCACAGGTATAAGACACATGATCTGGGGCATCGCTCTCATGGTTCAGTGGAGTCACGATGTGCAAGAAGTTGTTTTTAAAGATTAGGGTTAATACCTGGGTGTGGAGAAGCTCCTCTGAGCTTGGCACTGCTCCTGCCACTGGGACCAATGTGCTGCCCTGTGTGTCATTTCTCAGCACTCAGGAAATGCTGCCCTCCTGTTCAGCTCATACTTTAAAGGAGGCAAAGCTATCCAAGTAATAAGGCTCCTTTGAGCCTTATTATTATTGAAATTATTTTCATTATCAATAAAATTATTTAAATTATCAATGAAAATAAGGGTCTTTAAAACACTAATGAAACAAAAGATGGATTTACAGGGAAAAAAAATAGCCTGTGGTACAGATACTGGGATGGGTGGGTTATTTTTTTTACATTACTATTATTTATTTTTTTAATGGAATGAGTTACAGAGTTGTACTTGACAGACTGAGGATTGTTCCTAAGAATCCCAATTTTGGATTAGGCAGCTGATAGCCTGCGAGACTTTGGTGGCTGGTAAAGCTTGCTCCCCTGAAAGAAGAGATTTCTTCTTTTAGCCATAGATCATTATGTTCCAAGGCATGTATTAGAATGAGAATAATACAACTTCCCCTGTCTTTGCTGATCATATCAAAACTAATGGCATCTTGAATTGTCAGAGCATCAAGTCCATCTTCTGATAAAATATTAGGAGACACACAGATCTATTCATCTTATTGGAGATTTCATTGTAGTCTGCAAAATATTTGATGGCAGTGCTATTAGATTAGCTGTGGGCATATTTCAGGAACCAACATAGTAATCAGGTACTAGGATTTTACAAAGGGGTTCCCATAAGAATTTCCCACTCATTTTATGGTAAACCTTGTCTTCTAGGGCTGGATGTGCTTCAGGGAGTGAAATTCTCGCTTCTTTTAAGGGATTTTAAATATAGTTCTTTATATTCTTACTAAAATGTCTTGCTTTTTGATGCAGGTTGAGCTATTTCAAAGGTAATGAAATTTCATCTTCAAAATTATTGTACAAGATTTTCTTAAGCCACAGCCAAAGACGAATGAATGTCTGCTATCCAAAGAATAGCCACAAGGTTTGACTCCTGCTTCAGCTAATGAAGTTCTCCTTAATTACAGGTTTACAACTTGGATACCAATGCCAATGGTTTAATTTGCTGCTGCCTGAAATCCTGGTAACAGGTATTTAGTGGATTTCCAGGAAAGTGTTTAAGGGTTCTGAAAAATGAAGTGGAGATCAGGAAGATGTCTTTTTCGTTTTCTTTCTGCCGCCCCCCCCCCCCCCCCTCTTTTTCAATCATGTATTTTTATTTCTTTGAAGTATAAAGACTGTTAGCTGGTACTTTTAACATTCATCCGTACATATCCGTTACAATTATCCTTAACATTAAGCAGAAAAGTAATTCCCCAAAGAAAGCAGGAAGTGACATTTAAAGTAATTTTTAGCTATGCAGCTTGAGTTAATTGCCAAAATATAAATCTAAGATGTTTTAAAGCTGCTAAAAACTGCTAACCTGTGGAATTCAGTGAAAAACATCACTGACTTCTGTGGATGCACCGTTTTTAAGGAAGCATCTCCTTCTCTTTTCTCTTCTTCTGAGTAACCAGAGTATTGTGAGGAAGGCAGAGCTGACACTTAAAATACACTTGCACCTGAACCTGGTTAGAAAGGTATCATTGTTGAATTCCTGCATCCCAAACCACGCACACCTCCTCACCCTCGATGTGGCAGCAATCAAGACAGGCAACTATTGTTCTGAAGCAGATCGATCTGCAGACGTCATTTCCGTCCCTTTGGGAATTATTCACAGCCCAAATGTCAGTTTGTTAATTCCTATGACTGAGACAAAGTTGAGGTTTCCAGCAGGAGGTTTGCTCCTGGGTGTCCTCGGGCGCTGCCCTGGGCTCAACATCCACTGGGCGGCTGCTTACACACAAGGGTCCTTGGCTGTCACCCCTAGGCTGTGCTCTGTCTGCATTGTCACCCAGCATCACCAGGGAGAGCCTAATTTCGGATGGTCACAGCAGGGATGATAACCTACAGGGGGAGTGAAAATATTTTACCAACAGGTGAGGATGATATGAGATCTTCTCAGGAATATTGGGCCATTCTTCTCAGATTCTTCAGAGGAATACTTTCTTAAGCGTACCTGTTTTTCTTAGGTGTTTAGCTTTTTAACCTGACCATGAACTATTTGTGGATACAGTCATTTGCTCGGAACTGGTGAAACAGAGATTTCTGTGATTTTAGGTGTGTAAGTTGAAACTTCTTTATCCCTGACTTGTCAAAGGAATGAGAAGAGTCTGCTCCTCTAAGAGCAAGCAGTGTATTGAGTTGATTTCTCTTAGATATGACAGAACCATTTGCTAAAACTTCCCCCAGAAGACAGAAGTGGGTTCTGCTAGAGTCATGATTTTGATTTCTGGTGGGCAGTAATAAAAGTTAAATCTATTTTACTATATTGGCAGAGGCTAGAGCTCTGTCTTGAATTATGTGGAAATCTCTAATGGTTGGGGGATAGCAGAAAAGTCAGGCTTGTGTTGGGACTTTTAGAAAGCTTATGAAGATTCTGTTTAACAACTTTATTTCCAGCTCACCTCTAGTCCCACTCAATCCCATGGAGAGACGTTTTCATTGCTGCTGAAGTCATCGCAGCAGTTCTTTGAGTTTTGTTGAAATAATTCTTCCATGATGGTTTATGAGCAGGGGGTGTAGGAGGAATTGGACTTCCAGGGTGATTTTGAAGTGAGTTGTGTTGTTTGATTTGCTTGTCTAAAATGGTAAAAATGTTTCCACCTATTCCTCATAATTATATGGAGAAAACTAAAATACATGTCATTTTGAACGGAATGTCTGTATTAAATTAGTTTGACTCCTATTTTCTGCCATCTGTGGCTTAACTAGAACAGAGAGCGAGAACAAAAAATATAAATGACTCAGTCACATTTCCTTTAGGAGACACATCATTCCCCCCATTCTTGTCAAATAATTAATTTCAGCTCTGAGTGATACAGTGTTGTGACATCCTGGGCATGGAGAGGGGATGCTGCCATTCTGTCATTTAATAGAGGGGCACAAGTTTGTGCCGTAATAGTCTGTTAAGCAGCTACACGTTGTTTTTCTGTATATTTCGATGGCCTCCAAAACAATCTTAGTACAGTGCTGGGATGTAATTCAGCTTAATTAAATACCAAGGTTTGCTGTAAATGTTAAGTACCTTGTGGGCCAGGCTGTGGAAAGAACAGAGCCTGTAGGTTCACAGGGAGGAAACCGAGAGAAGTAGGTGCTGCTGGAGGCTCCCTGAGGACACAGTTGCCACCTGAGTTAGTTGCCACTGACTCTGTAAGGAGCCTTATATAGGCTTTGGGGTTCATGGAGACAGTGCTACATCCCACAGTCTTTGCTTTCCTGCTACCCAGATGATCAGCACAGGTCCCTTCAGCCCCATTGTAGGTCTTCTGCCTTGGTAGAAGGAGGATGGAAGGCCCTCTACCTTGGTAGAGGGAGGTCGATGGTACCCAGGACTTCTCTGGGGATGGATCCAAGGTGCAGCCAAGTGTGCATAGAATCACACAATCAATAAGGTTGGAAAAGACCTCTAAGATCATCTGGTCCAACCATCCCCTACTACCAATGTCACCCACTAAACCATGTCCCTAAGCACCAGGTCCCTAAGCATTCATACCTTGGAGCCTGGATGCACTCAGGGGGCTTGCATACCTATCGACACCCCTTTTGGAAGGGCTGATGCTTTTCGGGCAAAGCTCGAGGTAGGTGTAAGACAGACACCATCCCTCCAGTATCATATAGGTGTCAGGATGTTCATCATTGCAACACATCCTGCCAAGGGTTGGTATCGCTGCTCTAGTTGTAGCAAGAAGTTTCTTCCTGTGTACCTGTGGCCTGGCAAAATTCAGTTTGAAAAAGGTGGTGGGGCTCCCATTTCTGCTTTGGTTAATGTTTTGAGCAGACCCTGGATGTTATATTAAACTCTTTTTTTAAATGGATCCCTTAATCAGAATCAGGTTTTGACTAAAGGCCAAATGTTTTTATCACTGATCTAAGTAATGATACTGAATCAAGTGTACACATGGCACAGGTTAACAGTGAACAAATGGAAGAGTGAGGGATAAGGGGGCATTTTTTTTTTTCTGAGTGACCTGCGTTGCTTAACGAAGAATAATAAAGGAAAAAAAAGGAAAATAAAGTTGACTACTAGCTAGGTGCAAGGTAATAAAGACAAAAGACTACACAGAGCAGGAGGCTCTCTTTTGGAAAGCAAGGACTTTGAGAAAGATTTAGGATTCTTTTTGGATAAGTGCCTCCAAATGAAATCTCACTGTAACTCTGTGGCTAAAAGGCCAATGCAATCCTGAGATGTAAAAAAAAGTAATATCAAGTAGATAAGAGGATTTGATGCTGCTCGCGTGCACAACAGTGGTAAGACTACTGTTAGCAACCGTGTCCAGTTTTGGCGTTCACAGTTCAAAAGCAATGTGGAAGTACTGAGGTAAGTTCAAAGGGAAGGTATGAAAAAGGATTCTGAAAACAGGCACGGCAACATGAGGCGTAAGCAGCTCAACTTGTTCAGCCCATCAGGGAAGGAGCTGAGAAGTGACTTGGTCACCACAGGTCAGTAGTGACCTATGGAAAAGATACCCAAGAGCAAGTTTATCTTCCTGACAAGGACGTTACAGACCCAGTGGTTGCAAGTTTAGTTTAGACAAATCCACTCTTGAAAGAATACAGAGAGCCCTAAATAATAAAACTGCTTCTTCTGTGAGTGCTGTCATAGGTAGGAATGTTTAAGAGGAAGTTAAATATGTATTCTTAAATGTATGCTTTCATCTGCTTCGTGGGAAAACATCTTTCTGTGCATGTGTGAGTGGGAGCCTTGTGAGGAGGTTGGTGGCAATTCCTGTCTCTCTGGCTGAGAACCTGCTGTCCCCTCCTGCTCGGTCCCTCTTGATGCTCCAGGAACCAGTGCTGCCTGTGCTGCTCTCCACACCTAACACTTGTGGTTTTGAGCGAGTAATTATTATCAAATAATCATTCTCTTGTTTTGTGGCTTCAGTTAGGTATTGCAGACTGTCAGGAAGGATTTATTTATTTTTTCTGTTGGATGAAATTGGCCACATATATCTTGGTTATTTGGGTGTTTCATTTTTCTGCACTCCCTTGGAGTATCAGAGATGAACGAATGGCTGGAGATGAGCCCTCGGATGGCTTTTTGCCAGAGTTCTGCAGTGGTGCAACTCCCCCCTCCCAGCCACAGGTGCCTGGATGCTGGATTTTGCTTTCATATCTATGGTTGAACTAATTCCACTAGCTGAATGGCTTGGGGTTTTTGCCTCCTGTCAGATTGACAGGAGTCTTGAAGATTATAGAGCTTCCCCTTACAGTACATGAGGCACGGTGTGTGTATTGGAATCATCTAGATACTTCTCAATTAGTCCATTTATTCTTCTGCACAGGTCTCAAGCACTGGTAGTGACAGGTTCATTTCCACTCATGCACAAATCTACTCTTCTGAAGACTTAACTGCTGTGATTTATTTATTTTTTTTTGTTTTTAAAATAGGGATAAAACATGTTGCTTTGAGATATATAGGAGATCAGGCTCTCAGCTCTGTTTTTAAATTCTGTGAAAGTTTCTATAAATGGTTTGTGTAGTCAATAAGGATATGATTAACAATATTGTGATGAATATTCTGAACAAAATTGTGGCATTTAGAAATTCATAAGCTTTTGTATCTAAAAGGAGTATTGCAAGAATCTTTCTGCCTTTTTTCACTGAGCAGTCTATAGAATTTCCCCTGGTAATTCCCGCATGGAACTTAAATCTTACGGATGAGCTAATGAGAACATTTACAAACAAACAAATGCAAACACCCAAATCCTGATTCACTCGTAATATTTCCTAGAGAATGTAATATGTTCCTTTCTTGGTTACAAGTTTTCCTAATGTCCTCTAGGACTAATCAAAGCCCCGTGAGCATAGACTGAAATCCTAGTGCTGGCCAGGCTGCACGAGGGTTTGGTTATGAATAACCCTATTCAGTTTTATCCTTTGTGCAGAGCACTGGGGTTAGTAAGCTGTGGTATGCACGCAGCTACACACATGTAAATAGTGAGAACTGTTCCAGGGAAGGAGAAATACTCAGTATTTAGGACAGAAAAACATTAGCAAAGGGAATATTTTCCTGCCCATCCCTTTTGAAGCTTTGTTTCACAGTAGCCAGAGGGAGAAAAAAAACACATTATATGAGTAAATTGGCTGGAGAATGTAACCAGGGCCCCAGTAAACACTAAGAATGAAAACCCATACGAATGTGTATTCAAGCAAGTATGTGCAAAGATGGTGTTTTCTGCAAGCAATCTCTTGGAGGAAAATGCTGTCCTGGAGCTGTAAATAGCTGGGAGGAGGTGAGGGTCTGGCTGTAATGCTTTGCATTTTGATTTTCACTAAAGTTTCCTGATTTCCCCCTTTCGTTCCCCTTCCCCTCTGCCCTAGCATGATTTGTGTGGTCATATTAAGTACTTTGCTCTCTGAATAATTCAGCTGAAATCTGAGATCCCTGATGACCAACCCCAATTTTGAAATGATCAGCCTCAGACTATATGATTTCGGAATGATAGAGTTGAGATATTTTAAATTCTCTTCTGTCAAGGAATGATTAGGACATTAATTTGGGCCATATTAGTACATCTCCCCTGTGCTAATGGGAGGATAGACCCCCTTTCATGTTTAATCTAAAGAGGGATTAATGACTGGCGAGGTTGTCTCACATAGGGAAGTCTGCCACCAAAATAAATGATGAGCTCAGTGAGTGAAAATGTTTAGGCTGCACTCTCTAAATGTGGATTCTTTCTGTGCCGAAGGCAACGAAAGCCCTTAGGTGGTGGCTGTATAGATTTTTCTCATTGTGGGAAAAAAAAAAAAAAAAAGAGGATTTTTTTATTATTTGTTAGCCCAAGGCTTCTCTCTTGAAGTCGCTGCTGGTTGTTGATGTTGATTTCACATTTAGTAAACAGCCAAGGCATGTTCAAGAAGCAGAAGACTGACCTCAGAGATGACATAGCCACTGGAGGTGGAGGGAGGCGGCAGGATCACCTCTGGCTGATGATGAAAAGAAAAGGACACCTGTCCTTGGAGTTTGCCAGCAACTTCTACTTGATGTCTGAGTTTAGTACTTCTGTGGTAGAAGAAGAGCAAAACACCTTTGAATAAGAACAGAGTAGAAAAGTTGTCTAACGTGCATTTTCTTACTGTATTACTCTTAACCCACTGCTGCAAAATTCCTCCTACCTGTAATAAGTAATTGCATTTGGAAAGGCAAATAAAGGCTCATTAGCTGAAGCACTGCTCCATATCAAGTGAGCAGGTTTTATGCCTAGGGACAGACGTTTGCAACCATTTTGAAGTGACATGATGCAATGCAATAGATCCCACAGCCTTTTCAGTGAGGACGAGGCAAATACCCTCCATCCAGTACCTGAGTGTGGGTTTCCTTGGCTGTAACATTCTTTGTATTTGACTACTGTGGAAGCTGAAGTGTTTGAGGGGACCAAATCACACACAAGTCAGTTGAGCATGTGAGTGTTCCCAAAAGCTAGCCATACCTATTATATTCACTGTGTATTGTGGCTGCAAGGATCACTGTGTCTGGGAGCTCTCCATCATACTCCCCAAAGAAGAGGCAGAACTATTTCTGCAAATTCTATTTCTTTGTATTTTGAGCTATGCCTGGGTATTCTGGGAGTTGTTAAGTTTCCTTCTGTCTCTGAAGGATGGTTTGTTACTAGTCTCACTGTTTCAGAGAGAGTGTTTAATATAGAACTCTTTTCACTTTTCTAATAATACGCGATTTTCTACAAGGACTTTGCCTGTTCTGTTACTTATCTTGATAATTTTCAGAAATCACTTACTTGAGGCCACCCACCTTAATTTCAGGCAGTGTGTGCATGTAAAGCCCAGGCAGAGAACCCTCCACATCATTGGTAACTACAGTTTTAGTGTACAGTTTTAGTATATTTAACTTGTATTAGGTCTGTATTTATTATAGCTAAAAAAATTCAGTGCTCAGAGGATAGATCTGGAAGTAATTCAGAGGCTCAGAAATCATACCAGTGTCTTTTAAAAGTTGCCTTTAATTTAAGTTCTGATTCAGTAACACGCAAGATATTCAAACTACAGTGACTTATCAGTCATTGGCTGAAGTTCCTGCAGTTTCCATCTCCAGCAGTTTTATGGTTACTTCAGACACACGTGAGCAAAGCAAATTTATGACTTGTGAACCAAATGCTAGCATGGAGCACATCCGTCACTCAGCACTGCTTGGAACATATTTTCTCCCACTTGGAAAAACGAATAGTGGGGTGACTCTGCTCACAGGTGTTGTCCCTTTGGCTTGAAAGGAGAGTTTTGTGTGTGAGCAGTTCTTTGCTGGCTGGGGCCCAAGGAGGATCCTCTGGGAACCCTGTATTTTGTGTAATACCAGAGCTGAAAACTTGCAGACCCTCACTCAGCGTTATGAAATAACCATAATAACCTCTCATATTCCTGGAAACTGAGTGTGTTTGGCTGCTCTGTCAAGTCTCATGATTGGCAGGGTTTCCAGGCGTGTGACAGCATCACCTCTGTATTTAGGGCCAGCACAGGCATACAGCAGGTGCCAGCTTCAAAACAGCCTGAGGGATTTGTTGTCCATGCAATTTGTACTGGACAGCTTCTTGCTACAGGACATTCACAAAACTGAGTGCTCTGAATGCCAAGAGTTTATGTGGGTTCAGAAAGGGCTTGGGTGAATTCCTGACGGAAAAAGATCCACAGAGACACTGGTAATGGCATAAGAAATCCCTTTGCTGTAACAAACTAGAGTGAGGGAACCCATGCCAGCAAGGTGTCACCCCCAAATCCCCCCATTTTATGTTCTTCTCTAGACATCCTCGATTGGCCCAAACAGGTAGGATGCAGGGCTAGATGGACCTCTGATTTGAGCTGGCAATCACACACAATGCCATGATAGTTGGATTCCATTAGGGAAAATGAGACTGCCCATCTTCTGCACCTGCACCTCACAAGGACAGTGCAGACTGTCTGGAGGGACAGGAGATGCAACATGTCTGGGCTGCGCATGTGTGGTACACAGACGCTGCAGAAAGAGACTTCAGGGAGTCTGAAGCTGGCTGTGCTAGCTGCAATGCTTGACAGCTCTAGAAAAAAAACATTTTGTAGAGCCAGCTCGTTTTTCTGGGTGAGAACTACCACTACATCTAAACATATCTTATTAATTCTTGGTAGGAGAGGTGCCCCCCCGCAAAGTGCACTGAAATGATCTTCAAGATCCCCTCTTGCACCATGTGTGTGGAATGACTTTTCTACAAGTTTTGAAGCTTAAGAAACTAAGGTGCAATTCCTCTTATATAAGGCTGTCAAACTTTCATCCAAAAAGACTGACAGGACACATATTGAGTCTTATCCTTGCTTTCAGGCCAAATCTTCACTGTTTTTTTTTTTTTTTTTTTTTTTTTTTTAACTATGAAAAATTTATCTTTCAGTTTATTTCCCTGTCTCAGGAAGCTCAGCATATGAATAACATGCCTAAATTACTGTGTAAATGCAGCTAGGGACATGCTGGAATAACTGCTTTGAGTGTGATTTGATTGGAGATACACGGTGATCCCAGTTTAAAAGGACTACCTTAGTACAGTTGGCTAAGATAAAAAAATAATCACCTGTTTTGAATTTATCCTGTGTCAAAATCTTATTTCCATTCTTTTCTGCCCCTCCTGGGCTTCCTCCCTTGCACCTTTGCATTACACAATTCCCAAAATAATCCCTACTGCATTCAAAAACTGTTTAAAACCAGGAATGCTCAACTCGCTATTGAACTGTGGACTCACAATTTGAGGCCGAATCTGCAGGCCTTAACAGAGATAAAATTCATATTGACCCTAGGCTCTTTGATGGCATATGGCAAATGTCACCTGAGTTATTAACAGCAAGACAGAATAATGGACTCCGTTCGGTATTTGAATAAGCCTTTACCAATGAATTGGAGGAGATTTCTTCCTAATCCCAGATGCCGATTAGTTTATATTCCGATCCACACAGTTTGCTAACCTTTATGATTTTTATACTAGCTGCAATGACTGCAGAAGCTGTTATTCATCCTGTAAATGGCTAATCTTTTTAGAAATTTAAGATTAGAAATGTACATTAAGAATGTTGAATTTAAATGTAATCCTCTGTTCACTCACCAGCACAGACTGTTTCAGGATATTTGTTATTATGCTGAAAATATTTTCGTCTCTCTTGGAAATGGCATTTATATTTCCCATTCCTGTGCACCAATGGCTGTTTTAAAGAGCAGTATCTTGTTAGGCACAAAGGATAAAAATTAATCCTTTTGTCCTGGGGAGCTGGGGCTCCTTCATGTCAGAAACCTCCACCAGGAGCATACGTGCTTCACAGGATCACAAAATGACTGAGGTGGAAGGGACCTCTGGGTCCATCTGGTCCAACCAGGTGCAGGTACCCAGGCCCATGTCCATGTGGCTTTTGAAGGTCTCCAAGGACGAGACTCCACAACCTCTTGGGGCATCTTGTGCCAGGGCTCAACCACCCTCACAGCACAGAAGTGCTCCCTGATATTCCCTGATATGATTCCTGTGCTCCAGTTTGTGCCCGTTGCCACTTGTCCTGGCTCTGGGCACCACAGAAAAGAGTCTGGCCCTATCTTCTTTGCACCCTCCATGCAGGTATTGATACACATTGATAAGATCACCCCATGCTTCTTCACCAGGCTGAACAGCCCCAGCTCTCTCAGCCTCTCCCCAGAGACGTGCTCCAGTCCCTTCACCATCTTTGCGGCCCTATGTTTTCTTTAATTCCTGGAGTAATCCCCTTGTCTTCAGCTGCTCATGTGAGGTTGGACACGCAGGTTGGTGCAGCCAAGGCCAGAGCCTCAAAATGGATTGCTTCCAGCCTCTGCATTTTTCAGGGCAGCAGCACTGATAAAGGCAAGGCCTTGTTGGGGTCAGAAGGCAAGGTAGTAATGACACTGCTCTCTCGGACATGAATCAGAGGGAAGAGGAAACATTATGACATTAGGGTCAGTGAAAACTACTGTGTTGCCTTGTCCTTGCAATTCACACTCATTATTTATCACAACTCCAAACCAAACACTCTAACCGTTGTCTTTCCTTTTAGCACAGCTCTGCTGTCCCTGCCCAGTGTCTGTGGCATTGTCTTGCGAGTTACCTGCACTGAAACCCCGAGTTGTTCAGTCGTTCACTCAAACTTTCCTTTTGTTTTCCAGATAACGTCAAGCTGGGTACATTTCCATTTCATAGAGGGTTCCTTCATGTGAACAACAACAACCAAACATTAAATGTAGCCAGATCTTAAAGGTTCAGGATATTTTCTGTCAGATTGCAGAATCACAGAATGGTTATGGTTTGAAGGGGTCTCTGGGTCTATCTGGTCTATCCCCTGCTCCAGTAGGGACACCTGGAGCAGGGTGCCCAGGCCCAGGTCCAGGTGACTTGTAAAGATCTTCAAGGAGGAGACTCCACAACCTCTCAGGGCAGCCTATGCCAGGGCTCCATCACCTGCCCAGCACAGAAGTGCTGCCTGGTGGTCAGAGAGTGCCTCCTGTGCTCCAGTTTGTGCCCATTGCCTCCTGTCCTGGCACTGGGCACAACACAGAAAAGAGCCTGGCTCTGTCTCCTTTGCACCCTCCTTGCAGATATTGATAGACATTGATAAGATCCCCCCTGATACTCTTCTCGAGGCTGAACAGTCCCAGCTCTCTCAGCCTCTCCTCATAGGAGAGATGCTTCAGTCCCTTCATCATTTTTGTAGCCCTCTGTTGGACTCTTTTGAGTGTGTCTATGTCTCTTAGGTCACGGTAATATATTGGTAGATAGCAAAAGAATGTTTTCTAAACCATTGAATTTCTGCACAGAATATTCCAGCAGTGATTTTACTCCACCCTGCACCCACACAAGGAGGACAGTGAGAAAGTCACCTTTAAGACCTGTGATCAGTCACAGCTCTGCCAGGGAACCTCAGGTCCCTGAGCTCTGAGCAGTCTTCTGAGCACTGACTGTGTGATGATGGTTTCAAGGACTGAACTACATTTGTGCCCTGGGTGTGTGTGTGCCTGCACCATCAGCGCTGCCTGTGCAAATGAGAATCATAGCATCACTTAGGTTGGAAAAGACCTTCCAGATCTTCAAGCCCAACCATCAGTCTGATCTACTGAGTCCCACCACTAAACCTTAGTGCCACAGGAAAAAGAGCAAGAGCCTGCATGTTGTCTGCTTATGTGAAGTAAAAAGATGCATCTCCTCTTAAAGCAGTGCTCACAATACAGCTCAGTGCTTTATGAACCAGCCTGTCCACCCCTGCAATACTCTAATTGCTATTCAGCAACTAGATCAGTTTCTGCTGTTTTCATTTGTGAGTGCTTCTTGTGCCCCGAAACAACAGGTACAGTGCAGTTGTATGGATGGCAAAAACATCTCTGGCAATTCAACGTAATATGCACCTAATGCTTAGACACACAATCTGCTTTGTTTTTTACTGATTTGAATGACCTTTTTTAGGGATGAGTCACTTCTGCTAACGACTCATCAAGGTGTGCGAAACAAGCCCAGAGCAATGGTGCCTGGGTCCTAGACCAGCTCCAGTCTGTGCTTCCCAGGGTGTGAGGAGTTAACCACAGAGGACAGAACAAGTCCTGCAGAGCTGCCTGCGAGACTGGTGGGATTTCCTTGTGTGGAGCTCCACCAGTGGCTCAGCAGGGATCACTTAGGCAAGTTATGTGTTTGCAGTTGATTATACGTTTATACATACTCCATAATTGCATGCAACATGCCGAGCACCTTTCCTATCATTCTTCCTTGAACCTGCCACACACGTGGCCCTAGCAGAGGAGGTAAAAACACTTGTTCTTGCTCTGAACAGCAGGTTGTAAAATGCAGATGTGATCTTTACATCGTGGACAAATGCCTTACACAAAGTTTCAACAGCTGGTGATTCCTTCAAAGTAGCCTGCAGGGGGGGAAAAAAGGACGATCTGCTGGAGATACTGAACTATTATAAAATATTTTAAAAGCAGAGAATTAATTAAGATGAAAGTTCTAAAAAAGTAGAGACATATGGATATTTTCAAGATTTGTTCTGTTTGATTCCAGAGAATTCAGAGGGAATAGTTTGGTAGAAAATCATATTCACTGAACAATAACCAAATGTCAGGTCACTGTGTTCAGGGAAAGCCAGACATAACATCAACCAAAGTGTGGCCTGATCCGAACTACTTGAATAACCTAGCCTCAGTTGTACTACTGCTTTCAATAAAAGTTTTGATTGCTAGAAAATTCTCCTAGGTGCAAATATTTTTTTGAGTAAGAATAATAGTGGAAGGGTTTCAAAGTTATACAGGTATTGAAGTTTCTAATTAAATAATTCATATCTAAGTCAAAGATGAAAAATTCATTAACTGTAATGGTATATAAAGCTGCTGAAATATGTTTAAATATATGCATCTATAAAGCTGCATAGCAGGATTTCCAACCCAGCCTTCTGTGCTCCAATAAATCCTCCTTTTTCTTATATGAGTTATCCCCCCTTATATCTGTCATAGAGCACTGGGCAGAGAGGCAGGTGCTGGGGTCCTCCCTACAGACGCAAGCAATATGCAGGCAATAAAACCACTAATATCCAACCCCTCTTTTTTTTTAATTTTTATTATTATTTTTTTTTTTATTTCAAGGTTCCAGAGTAACAGAAATGCAGAATCTGGTGACTGATGAGTAAATGGGCAGAAAGAATATGTATGTCCCGAAGGATTTTAGATTTTAAAACACTTTTCTGGCCCTATTGGTAGTTTAGATTTTGAGCTAGTCACATATTTGCTGCTGAAAGCAAATTTTGACAGAAAAAAAAAGGCATTTTGAAATAAATGGGAAAGTGTCTGCTTTTGTTAAAAACTTTTTTTTTTTTTTTTTTTTTTTTTTTTTTTTTTTTTTTTTTCAGTTTTCAGCATTGACTTACTTGGAAAATTTTCCAGTCCTTTTCCCTCAGAACATTGTTATGATGAAGACTATAAAAATCAAAAGTATACACTAAAAGACAGAGATTTTCTTTTCCTTTGGTATTTTTCATCTACCGCAATAGATGGTATACCTTGATTCCTTTGAAGTCAATGGGAGCCTTTTCATTGATTTTAATGGCAGCCGGATCAGACCTTTAGTGAAAAGCAACGTACAAAGGCACTGTGCTAACTTCAGGCTAGAAACAAATCCTTTTAGGCAGGGGGCACCTAATGGAAGCCGGGGCTTTGCAGAGGGATGCTGATGCTGCCTGTCTCACTGTTTGTTTCCTGTTTAGTGCTGGGCCGTATGAAACCAACCTTTTGCTGCCTAGACCCTGCTTATTTGGGCTGGAAGATAGAAAAGGCTATATATTTTTTTTTTTTTAGAGCAACTTGAGAGCGAGTCTTGAAATGAAGTAGATGCAGCAGACTGGTAGGGTTATGGTGAGGGCTGCTGTGTAGGGAGAGGCTGCCTA
Source organism: Heteronetta atricapilla (assembly GCA_011075105.1). Lineage (NCBI taxonomy): Eukaryota > Metazoa > Chordata > Aves > Anseriformes > Anatidae > Heteronetta > Heteronetta atricapilla. The sequence continues at coordinate 111,317,485 of CM021733.1, read as the reverse complement.
TAATTGAGAAAGCTTTACCACGTTTGATTCTGGAAGGGTGTTCTTTCAATGTGGTGTGTTTTGATAAGCGGTATGAGAATTTTTAAAGTCAATAACTTGGTTTATAAACTTCAGCTCAGCTGGACTTAATCCTGCAGCTAGCAAATCCATGGACCAAGTAGCCCAGCTGTGTCCTCATTTGTTAAGATCTTAAACCCAAGAAGACGTCTGGGATGCTGAATTTTATTTTTTTCTTACACGTTTATAAAAAGCCTAATAAAGGCAGATAGGAACAAGATGTGCAGCAAACCCAGCTCTTTCAGCAGAGAAAAGAGGGAGAGGGAAGAGATACATTTAAATTAGCTTTGGACCGGCCCAAATTTGGGTCCTGTCTGTAAACCTTATCTCTGCCTCAGGGAAAATACTTACAGCAATCAAGGAAGCATATAAGCACATGCCTAAGGCTGCTTGTCTTAGGTATGTTTTCCTAAACAGGGGCATTTCACTGATTTGAAGCCTCTGCTGTGCCATCGAATTTTGCAGAATGAGAGCCTCACCCTGTCACTCCTGAGCAAAATCTCTGGGGGCAAATCCTGGAGTTTGTATGGTTCTCTGTTAAATGAAACAGTGCAAATCTGGGCACGCACACAGCCTGTAACAGGACCAGGCTTGTAATGAAGAAATCTTTCTCCTTCTTGGAGAGAAAAACAATCAATAATTTAAAAATATTTTATATTACTGTCTATACTGTTAATGAATATTATAGATTATTTTATACATCGTATGAGTAAAGGCCTAAATGCACTAAACGTAAGAAAGAGCCTCAGCATGGGCATGTTTAAGAAAGTCATATACAGTGCAGCTGCAACTTTTTTAAAAAAGCCATCCATTATTTGCAACACCTTTTAAATCTGTTTATTGCTTTATATTCAGCAATTGCTGGTATTTCCTCCTCTCCTTCTGTTTCCAGCTGAGCTTGATTTTAATATGGCTTTTTTGTTTACTTCAGCACAGATGGCGAGATGTATAAGGAGAGCTTATATAGAGAGCCTACTCTTGTTCTGTGTGAGATCCATATGAATTTTGGCCACTGACTACAATGAGTGCAGAAGTAGACCTGGCAGAAGAGATTGCAGTGTTGGATTGTTTTGCTTGTAAGAGGGCGACTGAATGCAGATATTTATGATTACAGAGAACATAAATAAAATGAGAGCAGCCATTCCTCTTTTTCCCCCCTTTCCCAAGGGGAGAGGCAATAAGTGTGTTTCATTGAAGTAGGCTGCACATAAATTTTAAGTCAATAGACAGAAATATTTCTTCGTGCTGCACTGTAGTTTGTTGAGATCACTCCTGCAGGTGGTCATAACAGTTTTCCAAAGTATTCAGTAATTTTGGGGCTCGCAATAGCAACTGGAGAGATCTCAGACTGAAGAGCACTGAATAATTCCTGTGGCAGAATCTTTCCTCACTCTGAGGAAGGACACTACATGCTTCTTTATGAACCTAGGATGAAATCTGGCTCCCAGGGAGGCCAGAAATTCTCATGGGATAACAGTTTGATGCCTAGAAGTTGCCAGCATGGGTCAGAGCCCTACTAGCATAGAAGGACCATAACCCAGGCAGTTGTAGAAGCACCTCTGTAATGTCTTGGGCAATCTGCCTATGTATGATACAGTATGTCTGTCTGAATCTCTAACGATGACCCCATTAACTGCCCTAGCAGACAGACAATTAGCAGTCTGCTAACTAAACATACCTTCACCACTTGAGGGACAGTAATTATTAAGCATTAACAATTGCCAGCCAGGTGCAGATGAAGTTTTGGTATTGGAGAATCCTGTGCAAATCCCTGTATGTGTTACATGCTGCCCTGTGCTCTTCCAACACCAGGCTCCGAACCTGGAGCATCGGTGTGGCTGGCTGTGGAAGAAATTGTGCTTCTTACGGTCCATGTGTGGAGAACTGCTAACGACAAAATAATTTGAGGTGAGGGTTGGGGCTACCAGTTTTCTTGATTTCTCATGCAGAAACAGAGGGAGGTGGGTAAAGTGAGTGCACTTAGTGAGTGTCAGTGCATTTATTTTTTATTTTTTAAATATCCCAGTGAAAAAGCCAGTGGGTTTATTAAAGAGAGAGAGAGATGGAGATTACAGCACACTGTTGGTCAGATTATAGATATTTTATTCAAGTAGGTCAAATTTTGTGACTTATCTACTTATCAGTGTCTCTCACAAAAATCAAGCATAGCTTTAGAAGTTAAAGCATTTATGCTAATGTAAAAGTCACAGGAAGATAGTTGGCTTTTTATTTCACCACCTCACAGAAATGATAATCTCCACAACACCCCGCGGTCTCCACAAGTCCTCCCAGTATCTCGTTACCCCCTTCTCAGTACTGCCACAAGTGCTACTCGGCTCTCCTGGGAGGCTGTGCCGAAATCCATATTTGCACAGGAGCCCACACACAGGGAGCTCATTGTAGGGCTGGGGTCTGAAGCCTCATTATATTTAAAAAATCCAAGGTGTTATGCTATCAAATATCAGCAGAATGAGACTCAGCTGTATTTCCTGGGATAAATGAGCACATTTCCTTTAATACTGAAGCATTCACATTTAGATTTTCTTTCTGCAGTTTCTTCACTTATTTTCTAATTCAGAAAATGCACTAATTTGCAGGTCTGCCCGCTACTAGTGTGAATGAGGGTGCTTTTACTGTATAGTGAAATTAAAAACCACAGACTAGCAATAATATCTGTACTGCAAAACATACTCCTTAATTAAGCAATAGGACATGAAAGGCTGTATATTTCTGAGTGATTATAGCACACCTCATGTTGTTTTATAAGGCATGAAATCTAATGCAGAGTGACCACCCGAGAATTGTAGTAATTGCCCTAAAAACACTGCCTGGGGTGCCTGGTTGCTATTGTGAAATGCAATCAAGAAGTAAAAAATAAGTATTAGAGACCCATGCATGGAAAAAAATGCTCTCAGATATGGCCGTTGCCCTCTGTGATAGCCTCTCATTCCAGACATGTCTTGTGCAAAGTTTTAAGGAATGTGACCGAATGTCGAAAATGCAATTAAAGATTTGTAAACTCATTGTAAGCAGCATGTCCTTGACATAAAATTGTTTAAGGGAATTAAAACCCCTTATAGACAGGATCTCACATTCTTGCCTGAATTCTTCAGGTTTATGTTTAGCTTTTTACAGACCCCACTTGTTTTCAAGTTTTAACCAGGATTTTTTTTGGCATTTAGTTAATCACTTCTACATAAACAATGATTAAATGGCCATCACCTTGGAAACTGGCTGCAACATAAATCTTGAACTTAAATATAGGGTCTGTTACAGCCAGCAAAACAATTAACCCAATTTGTTCAGACCATTAATAGAAAAGGTAAAACATTGAAATAAAGATCAAAATTTAGCAGGGCAAGCACAAGCCACATTCTGCAAGCAGTTACATTCTCTGCTAGCCCAGGGAGTGCTCTGATTTTGTAAGCTGATATTCATAAGTAATCAGGAAGAAATCTGTTAGACTGGGCTGTTTGGTTTGGGTAAGGGCATAGGGAATCTCACTTGGTTGTGGTAGGTAACGCAGGGTGTTTTCACCACTCTAGGAGTAAGGACAAGTTGTTATTACCATCTGCTATGGGCTGAGCAACAATTTTGACATGTCCTAGTAGTATCCTGCAGTGATGCAGCCGAGGGTGAATAGAGGTAAGTATTAATCTGGGCAATTAATCAGTTTAATCTGGGCAATACTGAGTTTATACCAAATTGGTAAGGATATCCATTTTTTATTACTACAATACTGGAATTATGCCATTTGTGTTCCTTCAAAGAACTCTGCACAACACGTTCGTTTAAATGAACATGTTAAATAAACCTTTGGGAGAGAAGAGGAAAAAAGAGCAAGTGACAGACAGCCATAAATACCTTTGCTAAAAACTTTCAACTCAACCTTTTTTTTTTTTTTTTTTTTTTTTTCCATTTTCGTTTTGAATTTTCTTTAATTGAAAACTCTGTGGCAATTCTAGCCTTCATTGAACATTGAAATGCCAATAGTACTGCTCTATAATGGAGGGCTGTGTAGCAAGACTGTACAATAATATCCTGGTGCAATATAACAGTAGGTAGCTGGGGAATGTAATCGATTTCCAAAAGAACTGGAATGACCCTCCTCTGCAGACGTGCACTGCTCAGAAACTCCACTGAATCCAGCTCAGATCAGTTCTGGTTCACTTCCTTCCTTAAGAGGAGGATGTTTAATCTTATCAAGAGCTGGTGTGAAAGGTTTCTTCCCCTTTTGCTTTAAATAGAGTGGGCACCTTTATTATGTTGTCACCTCTGCTTACCTGTCACACTTTGCCCATATGCCTTTATTAGAGAGTATTTATGTAAAGTTCTACCTGCCAATAGTGGTATTATTTGTTTGCATGCTAAAGAAGACAGTGATTATGGTCTAACCCTGGATGCCATCAGCTGAAAGGCAGGAGGTTGGAGCAAGTACTTAAAAGGGGAATGATTCAACATAACAGAATCTAGGATTTCTACTGGAGACAACCTGCATTTCTGTATTGGCTGGGAGAGCTGAACTTCCACTAGAAAAGACCCTTAACTGTGCATTAACTTATAACCTTTTGAGGTGTATACAATAGCTATGTTGTTGTTATTTCTGTGCATTTGAATTTTTAAGAACTTTCTAAAATGCATGTGGATGTCTACAGTCCTGAAATTCTTCTATGTATGCATCCATGGGCAGGATCAGGATCTAAGTAAAGTTAAGGGACTTTCTTTCGTTCGTTCGTTCGTTCGTTCTTTCTTTCTTGCTTGCTTGCTTTCTTTCTTGCTTTCTTTCCTTCCTTCCTTCCTTCCTTCCTTCCTTCCTTCCTTCCTTCCTTCTTCCTTCCTTCCTTCCTTCCTTCCTTCCCTCCTTCCTTTCCTTCCTTTCTTGATCTGTTCACATCCCATAAAGGTATTCCGAAGGATGGCACAAAATTGGACTTGATATTCAGAAAAATGTGTCACACCTTAAGATATGCTTTGGAATAGTTCCTATACACAGGAAGCAATACAACATATCATAGCACGGTCAACATTCTTGCCTTGCAAATACTTGTCATTTTATAGTACATGTAGCACTGTCTCACTTTAAAAGAGAGTTTTCTTTACAAAACCGTGTTCCTGATTTAGCAACTCACTCACCTTTGTTTTATAAGAACGATCGTCAGGTTTTGAAAATTTCCCTTTATAGGCAGAAGCGTTATCAGTTCCCTTTTACAAACAATTAAATGTATTTTTGCATTTCAGGATGAAACTGTTAGACACACCAAGATCTCTCCAAACTCTCTTCTTTAGATCCTTCTGTTGCTGCTTGCCTGTACTGCACACCATGTTTATTACTTGCCGGCTCTTTTCATTTTCCTTGTTTTGTGCCACAGTTGCCACTGCCCAGCTCTCAGCTCTGCTTGCCTACCCCCTGCTACACTCAGGAACATTTAGATCATGTAAGACAGTGTCTCTTTTTTATAAAACCCAGTTCAGTTGCAGGGTTGAAGTTAAAAAGCATAAACATAGAGTAGTCAAAAGGAACACTGTTTGGCTTAATTTCTCTGCATCACTAAAACCTTGCATTCCTACGGAAATACGAAAATAAATACACTTTATTATTATTATTATTATTATTATTATTATTATTTTTACGTTTGAAATGCCATCTGGGAGCGCCTTGAAAGCTAATATTGCAGCTAACCCCCCCCCCCCCATTCCTTAGCGGCGTTCATCGCTTTTTATTCCGACGTGCACCGCCAGAGGGCGGCACTCCCGGATCCGCACCGCGCCGCTCCGCATCCCCCGTGCCCGCGGTTCCGGCGCTGGAGGAAAGGCAGCGAGCGAGCCGGAGCCGTCCTCTTCTTGTGTTAATAGGGCTCTAATGAGCTGCCCGTGAGTTTTTTTTCTCGCAGACTAGAGGAGCTCAGGGACTCCCGGACCTTTGCAAACCTTCTCACCTCCCGTTTTCCTGCAAGTCTGCCTCTTTCACCTGCCTTCTCCAGGATAAGAAAGGACAATTATATTAATCTCCTCCTTTCTCCCCTGCAAATCCCCAGCCCTTCTGAAACAAAATGTTATGCTGCACACACGGTTCACCTTAATAACAAGAAGGAGAAGATGAATGATACCTGAGGGGTATTTGTCATGTCACTGATAGTACTATTGGCGAGGAAGATGCACTAAAAAAAACACACCTCGACTATAACAGAATTAAAATGTGCAAATTTCCCGGTGTTTAGAGGACTGTCTTCTGCACAGGGGAGCTGCTGGGAAGGATGGGAAGTGTTTTAAGAATCCATTTGCAAACAACTGTTAAAATTACAAGTACACATTTAGCGCTTTAATTCGGTCTTTGAATCTCCTGGGATTCATAGGCCAGTTTATAAAGTACATTTATCTTCAGAATTAAACCCAAATACTGAGCTTTTGCCATTCCTATACAGAAAGGTCCCAGTCCTGCACCTTCCCCACTGCAGTGGAACATCCAGGTTTGCACAGAGCTTGACGGATGTTGCTGTGTAACCCTTTGCCAATGATCTTTGTGTTATAAAACCAGGGTTTTGGTTCCAAATGTCACTATTGTCTGAATCTTCCTTTCTTTCTGCAGGTGGCCAACCCTCTGTTTTCCTGTTTTCTGTCTTCTTCATCCAGAGATGGCCTTGGGGGTATAAAGCCTGTGAAGCATTTTGGAAATGAATACCATTATGCAAATTGTTGCTAGAGACAGAGCACAGATCTACATGCTGTAGATTCACACTGAACTCTCACTGAGGTCAACTACAACATTTTCTAAATAACCGCTAATGGCATCAGAATGGTTTGCAGAGCCAGACAGGTATGCTGCATTTATTTGTATGAGCTTTTGGAGACTGAAAGGTGAATTTTGGCATGCCAAATTGTCAGCCCTGTCAGTCACTGTTAACAAAAGCAGCCAAACCCTATTTTGTCTTGTTTGATGTGAGTGATCCCTTTTTAGCGTGCTCCATTCCCTCCTCAACCTGCTGGAGCCCCCACTGGAGCTGAATGCTGGGACGTGAAAGCCACATCTCCAGGTAAGAGGATCCTCAGCCCCGTGGGGCGGAGAGGACACCAGGCGCATTTGGCATCATTAAACTAAGCAGTCATAGTCATCATGTGGCAAAAAAGTACCTGGAGGAATACAGTTCTGAAACAAAGTGAGGTTAATAAAAGAAACATTTGAGGCAGGGCGCACAAAAGGGTACAGGTTATGCTAGTTAGAAGGGCCTGTAATCTTGTATCAGTGTGCTCAGAGTGCAGGACTGGCTTTCATATTTCTTCTGTTGAACTAATCAAAAAGCAGAGCATCAGTCAGCCTTGTGCAGATGCAGTCTAGCTTCAGTAGGCTGGAAAACATACTTGTATCCTAAAGGTGCTTCCCAGTAACTTCTTGTGCCACGGTACTTCCCCAGAGCAATGAAGAGAACACTATAGTTTGATTAATAAACCAGAATGTTGTGCATCTGGCCCCATTAATTTAAATCTTACCCCTTCCCTGAGTCATAATCTTTATTAACACTCCAGGTGCTAATTTTGTCTGGATGGGAAGAGGAACAGAGAGGTTGCTCAGGGTACAGGATCTGTAACAGTAAAGACCAGGGCTGCATTGGACAGTGTCTGAAGCGTGGATAGATATTGGGCTTGAATTTTCTGAAGCAATTAGTGCTCGCTTATCCATCTCTAGAGCAGGTTAACAAAGGGCAGCTCCTGGATATTGCCTGCAACAGGCTGTTCAAGTCAGTTTTAGGACACTGTGACCTGCAGGACACCTCATGTGAGAGGGGAGCAGGTCTGCTTTTAGGGGATTTGGTGGATATATTACCATTTACAGTAGTTGATACAGCTGATTGCCATGGTTACCACACAGAAGCATTATGTACCTTGTTTGTAATTTTGGTTGCATGCTTAGAGAGAGGGAGAGGGAGGGAAAAATCATATTTGAGAAGTGTAGCCTGTACTTAACTCATAGGGGTCTTGTAAGGTTGAATTAGCTAATGTTTCTGCTTTGCTTTGGAGATGTAAAAACTGCTTATGTTTTATTACTGTTATATATATATATATATTTTATTTGGAAAATTCTTGCCAGGTTGAAGAAATCACATTTCCTGAAGAGCTTAACCTTTTAGACCTGGAGAAAGAATTTTATATTATGGGAAGACCTTTGCCCCTAGGGAGAAGCAATGATAGATGATCCAGTAATTCAAGTGCTGAGCTGCACCTTAAAAGATCTCAGTTAAATTCCTGGCTTGGAAAAATCCTTTCTGTTAGTAAGTCACTTCCTCTAACCAGAACTCAGTTTCCCGTGGGGTGAATGGTGAAGTGTAATATTTTCCTTGTCCAACTGAACTACCTACGGTGTAAATTCAGGGAACAGGGACTGTCCTCAACAACTTGCTTGTTCTAGCGCAGCAGTAGTAAGAAGCCAGTCCTAACTGTGGCTTGTGTTTCCTTGAACCACATCAACTGTGAACAATTTAAGGATGGGATAACTATTCTGCTTGAGCTGCTTGGGTGTCTTTGGTGGACAGTTAAAAAGGAAAATGAGAAGTCATTATAAATTAGTTGCTTTTTTTTCTGACATGAGCTGTACAAACATTCATAGCCAATGTACTGCAGTTTTATGACAGAGTCATGGGAGCAATTTTACTGTGGTATCTTTAAATTAACCAAGGTGTTAACTGGGGCAGTAAAGATAATGATTCTTTTAGGCTTACTGAAACGCCATGCAGACTGGGAAGCTAGATCCTCTGCCTGCAGATGCTGGTATAGCAACGGTGGCGTCATTTTGCATCAGCATGACATCTGTCTCAGTATCCAGGTAGATTCCCACTTTAAAACCTTAAGCCTGGTGAGAAGTGGAGAAGGGACATCTCAATTGCTCTGATTCATCTTGAAATTGAGAATCCGGAGATTAATGAAATCTTTAGTAGATGTGAATGGGAAGATAGGTAGAGAAATAAGCTTTTTCTCAATTCCTTTTGTGACAGGGTTATGTTAGAGGACCTCGACCCATTAGCCTATCTTGAAGCTGACAAGCAGGACTGATATGAAACATCAGGAACATATAGTCAGTCCAGATTGCAGATGGCTTGCTTATGCCGAGCTCTGAAAAAGTAAGATATAGGCAGAAAATGAGCCAGCAGTTCAGGGTGCAAATTTTAGGCACATGGAATAAGCTGAAGAGCGTATGAACTCTCTCTGTCATGCAGAATGGCTAGAAACATTGCAGAAATCCAAGCTGAATGCTGGAGGCCTTTTCTTCTTTTTCCTTCTAAGCAGATCTCTGGTAAAAATAATTTAGTGCCACTGAACAGATTCTGCAAGGATGTATCCTGAAGGCTGATGGGATGGACTATTATTTCTTGGAATATTTTTTTTTAAATACTTTTTTTTATTTGGCTGTGTTAAAGTAATGTGAAATAAGTGTGTTGTGTCTTTTTGGTATGTAACATTGCCTCTACATTGCGTTGACCAGATCTCTAAAACAAAGAATTTGAACAGTTGAACACTTCCATAGGGTCACTGTAAAAATTATTCTGAAGAAGAAAAGAAGGAAAGCTGCTTTTATTTATTTATTTATTTATTTTATACATTATATAGGGCTCTCCCAGTGAGCATTTCTAAAACATCTGTGCTGCATAAAAAGGTGAGAGGGATGAATAAAATTAGGTCTAGGCAAAGAATTATTTCAAAACATTTATCTTAGATCTGCATCACAACAGAAATGTCACCCCAGTTTTGTCAATAAACAACAGAATAAAAAGGGGTCACTCTCACAGATTGCGGATAGGCGGATAGGCTGGCTACATTTCCCTAAACACACAACAAAATTTCTTTTCTTCTCTCTGCTATTGACATGTGTCTCAAAAAAAAAAGTAAAAAAAAAAGTATGAGTTTCAGTTTTGTTATTTAAAATTAATTGCACTTAAAAAGTTTCATGACATGAAGACATGAAGCAGAATATACCCTCCAAGCCCCATGAATGAAGATACCAAGAAAGTGTTCTGCATAAATATGCCCAGACTTATTCCAAGGAGGAACAGGTGCTTGATCAGAGAGTTTTCTTGGACTGGAAGAAGAGGTTCATGACTCTCTGAACAGCAGAGTGCTGATGAGTGCTTGGTTTAAATGTCGTTAGTTGTATCCCAGGAACAAGGTGACAGAGCATAGCGTAGATATGTCAGCAGAGGCTTCTTTGGGTCACCACACCTGTGTTTTCACTTGAGATTGCTTCTTATCATTTGCATTTCAAGACAAACTGTGGTTTTGCAGTAAGTATCATGTCTGTTGAGCATTTACCTCAGCCCTTGGGTCACTAGAGTAGGAAAAGACTGGATGTCTCAGCTTAGTTTGGGCACAGTGGGTTCATGGGTGCTCCTTTCTGGCAGCCTGGCTTACCTTGGCCACGGGCTCTTTAGCTATCTGTGCAACTAGGTCATCAGACAGTGGAGGTGTGGAGACAATTCCAGCTAACGCTGGATGCCTACAGTATATTGCCTCTGTTTTAGTCCAGACTATTTCACAGTAAGGTCCCTCTCCTAAACACTGAATTAGGCAGACTCTTTCAAAACTTCATGGGTGATAGCTCTGGAAGTAGAAAGTCTTCATGACTCAGTGGGTATTGTCTGTGAGGAATGATTGAAGCCATCTACTACAATCCTACTAATCCCCTGCCATGTCTCTGAGACAGGACATCAGAATTCTTCCGACGACTGTATCAAATGCCGCGCTCAAGTCCTGCACGAGGAGTTATTTTTCAGAGTTCCGATAAAGGGAAATGTAGGTTATTATGAGAAATGGATATAAATTTAATAACAAGGTCTGATATAAGCAGGAAGGCTTTTTACATTGTCTGTTCTACTAAGATTACGGACAGCCTCTATAATGTGATGTGCCAGCAAAGCAGAAAAATGTTTTATGCTATTACAGCCTGGTGCTGGGAGTGTGGATCTTCCCTTTTCAGTGATTCAAGTGTAGTGGAAAGAGATTTGTGTGCAAATCACAGAAATGAACAAACAAACATAAATTCAATAGCTGAGAAAATCTTTGGAGTACTGCGACTCTTTTCCCAGAAAAGCTAGTAAAGTGTGTCAAAGTGAATGCTCCCAAAGTCTAACTGTTCTTTTAGAGTTAATTCAGGAATTTCACTGATTCAAATATAAAGCTTTATAGGGATGACATGGCCTCTTAATGTAGGGCTTAAGCTGTCTGCTACCTGATGCTTCGCAGGCTTTGAAGCCTCGAGGAAGATATTCACAGCAAGAGGAACAGATGCTATTGATGAGTTTGGACAATTTGGCATTTTGAGGAAGCGTTCCTGTTAAAGTAAGAGGAAATGGCATTCCTTTTGTTCAAAAGCAGATTTACATTTCAGCTAGTAGCCATTGCATTGCTGATTGCTACAGAGCATAGTGAGATATAGTGGATATGCTGAATATAGAATTAATTAGCAAAAGCTTTCAAGGTTATGAGTCCAGTGTTTCTGGTCTGAATTCAACGGATTCTACAGCAGAGCACAGCTGGGTTAAATGCAGGAATAAATCAACCTCAGGAAATCACAAAAAAAAGGACGACCAGGTTTCAGGCAAAGAGATCAGCTGGGAGACACTTGATAAATGTGTAGAGAGCCTTCCCTTGCTGTTGTACTGTGAATTGGGTTTTGTTACTATCTAAATGAAACAATGGCAGAACATCATGCAATTTCATAGCAAAGCAACATTCCAGGCTATCTCAAAAGAACATGAAGACAACAAGGTGAAGTACTCACAACTCAGCACGGTGAGTGCTGTTTCTTCAATTGTTTGTCTTTGTGTCATGTTCTCTTTCGGCAGAACCCATTTTCTGGAGTGTACAAGAATGGACACAGCTCATTGAACCAAGGAGTCTAATCTATAGGCTTAGTCTCAGTGCTAAGGATGACACCCACATCTCATTCTGTGAACACTAGTCAAACCTTGTTCTGAATAGGATGTTTTCCCTGTCTTTGCAGAGGGGTGCTTATCACTACGGTATCTGTGTGCCTGATGTATGTTGACCATTTTACCCCTCCATGTCCCAGTGAGCACAGGATGTGTTATTAGAAGTAATTCATATACAAAGGACACAGACATAGAGGAATTAAGTGATTTATGTGAGTCCATACAGGAAGTCTGCAGCAAAGTTGGAAAAAAATTCTGCTGGTCTGGCACTGCAGAGCGGGAGCGATAATACTGAGTGGTACTGAAGACCTGACATCCACACTGAATTTATTTTGGAAGCTTTACGTCAGACTGGGTCTACTCTCATCCAGGGAAATGAAGTTTCATTGGCAGCTGGAGCTCATCAGAGATGCACCTGCAGCACATCTTTGGTTTAATGTAGCCCCCAAAGAGCCCAGTTGCCTGTGCTGAGGCCACTTGTGGTATGAGCCTACAGGTGAAGATTAGGAGATTTGTTTCCAGTGCACAGTCCTGAACAGAGCTAAAGTATTGCTTTGGAAAAAACCCTCTGTCTCCTTCCACACTCAATTCCTCTACAGTATTTAAGGTGAATCCCTGGAGCCACTTCCTACAGCATCTCTGGCATCATGTGTAAAACCAAGCAATTACTTGCAGATTATTGATACTGTCCTTGGCTCACTTTTTTTCATTTAAAACCTTCTTCTCAGCAAGCTCACTGCCTCATATGGCTTCAGCTATCTGCTTTGCATCAATGACTTACAAATCTACCTGTTCTCTCCTGACCTCCCTGCCTCCATCAAGTCGGGCAGCTTGTCGTGTTTCTCTCTGAAATTTCCCTCTGAATGTCTTGCCCTCCATTTAAACTTCACATGGCAAAAACATCATAGCTCAGTGAGCTGCTTGAAGCCATTACACCAGGAGCCCAGACAGACATTAAACATAATAAAATTTTGCATATGTCTTAGGTTAGTGGTAGAAAGAAAAATGTTTCAGGTAATTAAGCTAATTTTTATTAGGTATTTTATTTCAGTATTGTATTAAACAAATGTACTTCATTAATTGTACTTCAAGTGTTTTATGAATGATAGAACAAAGTTTATCTGATATAGTGTTTAGTCAAGCTTTTGAAATAAATTTCTCAGGCATCACAGAAGGCAAACATCCCTTCTTATACTTGTGGCTCCCTCTGTCATGTTTGACATTGTTGGCCACAAGCTACGTTTTCTTGTCTCAGGGAGGCCGTGAGCCCAAGGGTAATGAGCTTAAATGGCGTGAGACCTGTTTCAAGGCATAGCTGATAGGAAAGCAGGCACTGATAGGAAACATCACTGCGGTCAGGAAACCTCTCACTGACACCATCCTACACAGATCCCTTCTCTATGTAGTGTTATTCAATGTATAAAAGTCAGTAGGATTTAGTTATCTCCCAATCTGGAATGGCTAAATCCTCATCCCATTTGATTCAAGTTTCTTTTAGCCTGATCTGATTCACAACGCATCCCAAAGCCTCCTGTGCGCCCTGATGCTGAACCTCATGCAGTTTCCACTCTCGACTCCCACATCACCTTTATTCTGCTTCTGCAGGAGCTGCACTCATTGATAATAAATGGTCAAACCCTACAGAACGACCTTGAACCCACACCCATTATTTTCACTTTGCTGATTCTCACATAAGGTGGCTCACCATGAATAAGGTCACTGAGCACAAAAAGTGGCCCCTATCAGACTGTGGTAAACACAAAAACATTATTATTTTCTGCAGTGCTGACCAAGGTTGCGTAGCCAGAAAAAGGCTGCTCATACTTTTTCACCAGATGGCAGGGTCACTAAATGGCTCACAAAGGGCCATGGAATCATGGAATATCCTGAGTTAGAAGGGACCCACAAGGATCATAGAATCCAAGTCCTGGCTCCACACAGAACTACCCAAAAAATCAAACCCTATGTCTGAGAGCATTGTCCAAACACTTCTTGAAAGACAGCAGGATCATTGCCATGACTGCTTCCATGGGGAGCCTGTCCCAGTGCCCGACCACCTCTGGGTGCAGAACCTTTCCCTCATGCCCAGCCTGGCCCTCCCCTGTCCCAGCTCCATGCCGTTCCCTCGGGTCCTGTCACTGTCCCCAGAGAACAGAGCTCAGCACCTGTCCCCCTGCTCCCCTCAACAGGAAGCTGTAGACCTAGACCGGGAGATATCTTGATGCCATCAATGGTATAAGGCATGTCTCAGTCAACAGGAGCTTTTCTGTGACTCACAATGAGCCTGCAACAGAGATCAGGAAGGATAAAAGGACCCTGAAGTAGCCCCATGCCCTAGCGTATCAGACATACATAAACACCCAATTCTGCTTCCTCAGGAACCCTGCCCAGACCTCCCCAAACCACCTCCCTGACTGCCTGTACTGGGAACCTTACAGGAGATGTATTCAAGGAAGTGATCTTGAATGCATCTTGTCTGATCTTGGCCATTGAATTTAGGTCTTAAGAAGTCTATATGTTATTAATATAATCTGTAATTTAGAATACCTTTGGGAAAGGTACATTGTATGTGGATCAAGGGGTGGAATGTATTTATTGTGACCAGGAGACCATTGCATGTTTAGGAGTTGGTGGCTCACAGAGCAGTTAATCTGAGTAGCCTGTGCCAATTTGTGCTGCACATTCAGTGTGGCTTTCAAGAAGTTCCCATGCAAAGATCCTTTGTAAATAGAGTTGTTTTCTTGTAAGAAAACAGTGTATTAGCTTGAGTGACCAAAAAGAGGCATTTGTCTCCATGGACAGGGTCTGCTATGCACAGCACGCCATAAGAAAATCCATCCAAGCTCTGATGCTGCACAAATGTGAGGTGCCCAGCATCCAAAGGAATGGAAGATTTACTTCTTATCTATAGTCCTCTTCTTATTATGTCTTATTAAAATAATTACCTTGTTAAGCCACATTTGCTGGCCTCTCTTATGGATATCCAGAAAGAGCCCTGTCCCAAAGGAGAGCCAGCATCATAGGGATGGGTTGTACTCCCGCATAATTCCATCATTTCTTACCCTCTGGCTACAGCAAACAGGTGGACAGCAATCTGCCTCACCCAGCACCCTGATTGTTACAGAAGAGCTGGCCATGGAAAAGTGAGCTTTCAGTCACTTTGCACACTGTCAGGGCATCAGTTTTGGATGATACCTGCAATGAAGAAATTCAGATAAATTCCCCAGTTTCTGGACAAAACATCTCAAGACCCTCACATGGCAAATTAAAAGTTGAGACAGCACTGGATTATTCCTCTCCAGTGGTCCCCAGATGAATTACCTTGTCCAACCAAGGACAAGGCATATCTCTGGGTACTTCTGTTTGTCAGTCCCACATCTTACTGGCCTACGGCTCACCAAGGGAATATTTGTTCCAATTAGTAAGGAGAAGAGTGTGAAATCTCTCTGATTTGGCAGAAGTCCCCCCTGATTGATTTCCTGATCACAAAAGATATCCAGCTGCCAAGCCTCGGGAACACTCCAAGTACGCATTCACACAGGCAGACACCACACGTTTGACAGATGTTAGTCACATTGCTTAATGCTCCACTGGATACTACAGATGTGAGTGTGGTATAAGAACCTAAAGAGGAAAGAAGGGGGTAGAAAAAAAACACCAAATGACAATTTCCCTTAAGAGATCATTCCCACACTTCCTTGTCTAAATTCACAATACAGGTTCTGTTGTATAATTAATAACATATCACCCTTATTCCCACACCAGTCTTACACCTTACAGGCTGTCATGTGAAAATGCAGGCATAGATTTTGTGCTGTGCCAGATTTCAGCTAGGAAAAGGTTATGGGAGAATGTTATAACGGAGCCAGTTGTGGAATTGTAATTCTTGGTAATTAACCTATATATATGGGCATAGGTTATAGTAAGTCAGCCTATAGTCCTCTCTAACCTTTGCCTGCTGGAGACACTCAAAGTGCTTTCTCTAAGATACTTGTAAGAAGGTGAAGGAAGGCAGGGGAAGGATGTATATATGCTCTGGTTAGTAGAGTAACATGGCAAGAAAGCCCTGCTGCAGGATGCCTGTCTTTGCCAGTATCATGTTTTGGGATTTCTTTGAAACTCCACACCACAATTTATGTTAGTGGATCCCAGAGTCACAAGAAATAACAACTTTCCTGAAACTATCTCTTTCCTTTCTTGAGTTGTACTTGCCATACTTAAAAAACTTGCATGAGTTGTGAGCCCTATCATGCAGGAGAGAGCTTTCAGCTGTTGTGATCCGGCCATCTCCTGCATCTTTTTCCTTACAGGCTCAGAACAAGGGCTGTAACAACATAGCCCAAAATGTCTGGAAGAAAGGATGGCTGATGTTGCATGCTCAGAAGAATAGCAGGTTTAGGAATATAAATTCCACTTGTAAGAGTATTCCTTGGGGCTGAATGTATCCCTAAATGTTTTTTCATCATACTGTCATTACAAGACACTGTGAAATCTTTTGAACAAATATTTTGTTCTGTTATCTGTGTTACATAAGGTTCTGGAATAAAATCTGGAACAATTTAGCTTGCTTGATATACAGAACAGTAAGCAGGCAGATTCAAAAGGAAAAGAAAGAAAAAATGCCCTCGAGAAAAGTATGAATGGGCTTTAAAAGGACAAATAAAACAGCAGAGACATTTATATTGGTCTCTCCTACTGCTCTGAACAAAACAATTATGAGATAAGAGAGGAAGGAATGGGAGGAAATTCTTTCATTTTTCACGTTGGAAGTCTGAAGGATCCAATAGTCTGTTTATGAAGAACAATAAAGAAGATACACTAACTCAGTAAAGATGCGGTTACAAATATATCATCCCATTTTGAAAGGGCAGGAGTAGTTTTGGTTTGGGAGGTGGGGTGGGTTTGGTAGCGTTGCATTCTACATAGAAGTATCAGCTAAGTTTTATTTTGTTTTGTTTTGCTTTGTTTTGTCTGGAGAGCAATGACTGACAAGAATGGGTTGTTACAGCTAGTGGAGAGGACTAATGCTTTTATTTAGGATTTGGAAATGGTATGAAAAAGAGGCAGATGGGAACCTGAATTAAATGAAGCTTAAATAAGCAAATATAACATTGGCCAGCTTTTAAACAAAGTTAAAAGCAACTATTCCTTGCTCCTAATTTGAAGCTTTAAAAAGCAGAATGCATTTGCCCGTAACAATGATGCTAAAAATGGTGGATGATATTCAATAGGGAGATTTATCACTTTTTTTTTTTTTTTTTTTTTTTTTTTTTTTTTTTTTTTT
>CM021733.1:111236485-111300129 GCA_011075105.1 Heteronetta atricapilla | reverse complement strand
TAATCCAAAATGTATGTTCTTTTGAAGTGGTGCAGGGAAGCTCACCTTTCTGCTAGCTAAGGAATGATGTTCACAGCATTATTGCACTTAAAAAACAATAAAATTAATGTACTTTTTTTTTTCAGATTTTTCCCTCTCTTCTATACATAAAACAATAAACCAAACTAAACCAAAAAAAAAACCATAAAATTAACACATTCCTATCCAAGAATGTGAATTTATTACCACTCTAGTAGTGACTGCACTATCCTGTGAAAGAAAATCCAGGCTTAGGAACAACTGTAAGGTCTCATCAACCTTTTGACTGCACCTGCCCATCAATAACTTTCTTTCCTTGCAAATTCTAGCAATGAGTGTGATATGTGTGATATGATAATAGGGCTGCTTTTCCCTATCATTATTAGACATCAAAAACTGCTTAGACCAGGAATGTCTCCAAGTCAAGGAACCAAAATTAGGTAATTCCATAATCTTGCAAAATTATTATTGGTGTAATAACCTCTTTAGGGATTAACTACAGTAGCAAAGCCTGTGATTAAAGCTGCACAGCCCTTATCTATCATTGTTGAATTCTGTTTACAGTGGTTTACAACTTGGCCAGACTGTTAAAATTTGGATTAAAACTTTCCCAAAACCTGAAAAGTGTCTGTGTTTAGCTGAATATTTTAGGAAGCTTTCAGGAGAAATGAAT
Source organism: Heteronetta atricapilla (assembly GCA_011075105.1). Classification (NCBI taxonomy): domain Eukaryota; kingdom Metazoa; phylum Chordata; class Aves; order Anseriformes; family Anatidae; genus Heteronetta; species Heteronetta atricapilla. Next base: position 111,299,438 of record CM021733.1, on the reverse strand, counting down.
CAGCACTTTTCAAAACTAGGTCAGGGAAAATATGTTTTTTATGCCAATATAAAACAAAAATCTTACAGTTATTTTATTAACAAGTTCTTTCCTGTTCTGTTTTTAACTGTTATTTCAGGCAAGGACTTGAAATTTGGCAAATAGATTGTCTGTGTGTCAGGAAAGTACTTTCCTTTCAAACAGCTACCTCCATTTGGTCAAACTTTGTCTCTGAAACCTCTTTATGTGCATTTTTTGCCACGCAAGACATTCTAGCTCCCAAAGGTTTCAGGATGAGCAATCTGAGAAGGTGAAAATAGTTGGGCATTGCAGCAACATGAATGGCTGGGATGTGAACACAGCAGAAGGAGGAAAATGGATGTGGCCATAGTGGTTGGGGTAGGAGATCAGAAATGCACCCATGGTTTGGAGATGGAGGAGGAAAGTGGAAAAATCATGCTAAGGAATGGGGTGAAGATGTATGAACAGTAACTGGAATCAGCTGGGGAGAACTGGAGCTGTTATTTGTACAGGGACAGACTGTAGCTACATCTGCATTAGAAAGACAGTGTCCAACCACGTCTAAGCACTGCAGTATCATAGTTTATTGTATTACATTTGTTAGCCCAGACCCTGCTACAGTTTTGGACTTCATCAATCATCACAGTCCCAGATGATGCTCAGCCATGGTCCCGGTGTCAGCATGTATCAGGAACTATTTACAAGAGGCAGTTTGGCTGTAGGCTCCCTGTTTTGGGGTGTAGAGAAGGCCAGCTGTATTGAAACGAGCCATCCCATGCCAGCTGGCTTTAATTTTAAATCACATTGGAAAAATACCCATGTATCCCCAACATCCACTCAGCTGGTCTCTTACCTAAATTGGTAGAGCTCTCTAGAGCAGCTCTAGAGGTTTTTGTCAGGCTGGTGGAGAAGACAGGAGGCAATGAAATGCTATGTTATTTTACAGTTTTTTTTTAAAACCCAATTCTATAAATGCTTCATAATTTACATATGATGAAAAAAAACCCTACAGCAAAATAATATTTGGTTGCAGAAGGGAAGTAATGTGGCATGACAGAATGAAAGAGGCCATGAGGTGATAGACAGTTTGTTATGGCTCTGACTCTCTAACCCCTGCAGTTAAAGCCAGAGCTGCCCCAGGACAGCAGAGTTAGGTCACTGGTTGTATTTCTGCAAGCTGCAGGCCTTTGGGGAGAGTCCATTAGGGAGGATTGGCCAGTGACTCTTCTCTTTGTGCCCCCTTGAGAGAAGATCTGGGCCTTGGCTGGCCCCCCGGCTGAACTCTTTCTGTCAGGACTGCTGACATGGGTTTGAAGCCTCCTGGCAGGGCTGAAGCTGGGTTTGGAGTGAATGGATGACAAAATGGGTGGCCTGACCTGTGTCCAATAAATAAGAAAGTGGGTTGGTACTTGGGTACTGTCTGGCTTGGCTTCTTCCTTCTGCAAGGCCATTTCCCAGGTTTCACACAGATCTGTAACTGGTCATGTATGTACATGTAAATAACACAGATGGGAAGGGTGTTATTGAAATACCAGCTGTGAGGAGCCATGTTAAATTTAAAATTCTATGAGCAGTCCAAAAGGATCTTCATGTAGCTCAAGGTGAATGAGATTTGAGACCAAAACTGGTGGTAGACCAGCATGGGTAAGGTGGTATGGATCAGTACTTTGTATCCACAAGGTGTTTGCATGTAGAATCATGTGAAGGCAGAGATGGACTTAAGCTTTGCTTAAGAACAAGGTAGTTCCCCCCTCCTTTTTTTTTTCTCTTTTTTTTTTCTTTTTTTTTCTTTTTTTTTCCACCCCCTTTATATATAAAATAAACAAACACCAAAACACAGCCACCACCAAAACCCCCAAACAGTAAATATTCCATTCAAATTCTAGGATAATCTGTTTCTGGTATGCCCCAAACCATAAACTTTTTTCACTTTTCTGTGTAAATCTGCCTTGTGGATGGTTTGTGACAAAATTTGTTGTAGTCCCTTAGAACAGTGTACAATCAAATGAAAGCTGACATGGGAGATGAAATAAGGAGGCAGGAGCGGAGGGAGCCTTGACCTTGTTTGCAGTGATGGGTGGAACTGAAAGAGTTTGGACAGCAGGTCAAACCTGTCCAAGAGGAAAAACCTTAACTTTCTTATGTTTTTCTCAGGTGTTTGTGAGCTCGGCTAACCTTCTTGTGAATAAGGCCAAGATACAAACAGCTGAAATACTTTTATTTCCCGTGATGATTATATGAAGGTTTCTTATTTCCAACAAGGTGGAAGAACATCAACACAGAGGTGCTAGAATTTCCTTGGACTGATTACACATCTAGTTGAGGTTTGCCTCTCTTATAGAGCAGGGAAAACAGTATAATTATCATCTGTTGCTTTACCTATTTGGATTTTTAATTATAAATGATTAAATCAGGTATTGGCTGCAAGGTGTGTGTGCACAAGTGAATGCATGTGTGGGCACATCTGACCATCTTTTTCATCAAATCAGAAATAGGAAAACTGCTGTACTATTTATGATTAAAGTACAGTAGCGATATTTTTTAAAAGTGTAGTTGTGCATAGAAAGGACTACAGTGCCAAAAGTGACAGCAGAAGAATTAATGCTTTCTCCAGGCCCTTTTTCTCTTAGAAATGATTGACAAAGTAATTTTCTTCTTGTACTTTAATAAAAGTGTATACATTATACACACCAATAAATCCTCACCGGGCCAATTACACATCATATGACTTATCTTGTCACAGCACCTAATATCCAAACAATAAATTAAAAGGTATTCTTTATATGCAGATTTGCATATGAGGATGTTTTTCAGTCCCAAGACTCAATTGTCTTATGAACACTACAACATACAAGAAAAAGAAACAAGCTGGCTAGGATTTGTGACTAATAAATCCTGCCTGGTGAAACAAACTACATCTGTATGACTTATAAGCATGTGCTATATAAGTAACATTTGTTTTACATATTGAAGTTATATTGGGAGAAGAAATACTGAACAAATATTGAAGCACTTCCTTTCACAAAAGCTACTCTGCACACATGCAAAGGCATATTAACTATATATATGCAGCACAATATATTTGATTTCTATTCATACCACTTTGCAATGTAAAGGGACTCTATTATAAATGAAAATCTCACTTGTTTTTCATTTCTAAGTGAGGAATTTAATGGGAGGTGGACATTTCAAAATGGGTATGCTGTAGGTGCCTACTAGGCTTTTGAAAAGCTTTGATTAGATCTGAATGCATGGTTTATAAGAACACTTCTGGTCCAAATGCACAGGCCTGGCTGTGGATTTTCCTCATGAGGACCATCAGCCTGTTTTGTCCTAAACTAGACTGTTTAATAGTATGTAGACAAAAAGGGGGATGTTCATCTTTATTTCTACTGTCCTAAAGCACATTGATTCAGAGCATCTAGTGCAACAGGTGCAGTCTTCCTGCCATTTTCTTGCATAGGGCAACCCCTGCTTTTTGGGGAGCAGCTTCACTGGAGGAACAACCTCTCTGTGGACACGTGGAGGTGATGAATTAGGTCACGGTTCTGCACCTCCAGCAGGCTTGGGCAGTGCAAGTGCCTGAGGGGAAACAAATGGTACAAAATAATGGAGCTGAGATGGTTGTGCTGGAGGGAAATGAGGAAAAGATTGTGGCCTCTGAAACACAGTCCGTTTCTCATTCTGCTGCTGGGCAGTGAATCATTGTTCTTTCCCCTGCTCTGAGCTCCTGGCAAAGCCACAGTTTAGCCCTTTGTGAGTCTATGAATAGCATTACCCACTTTGTTGCACTCTTGTTGGTCAGGATAGCTTGTCTGAAAATCAATAGGTTTTTGGCTGGGTTTTTAGCATATGAGAGATATCATTATGAAAGTATAAGTGCATTGGTATTGGAGAGTGTCTAGGCTTTGCTGAGGGGACTGAAATTGCACAGCACTTAGAAGCCCAACTAGCAGCCCTCCACCCCATACATCAATAATCACCCTAGAAGGTAGACCAGAACAAATTAGGCTTCTAATTCTTCCTTTTTTAATTGATATAGTCTGCTAGTTCAGACTCAGATATGTTTAAATAACTATGCCTTCAAATTGTTTTAGACTGGTAAGATATGTCCTTCTGGGTCTAAATATTTTATTAAAAATACTGCTTGCAGAGAAACAACATCAGACCTTAAACATTTTAGTGCAAAAGAATTGAGAAATAATTAATTAAAATTAATTGTTATAGCCTGAGCTCTTAGTTGGCCAATTTTTATTTGTTTCATTGAAATGGCTCCAATAAATAGGGACTGACCCTATGAGTGACTTATATTAGACCTCACCTTTCATGGGCCAGCATTGCTTGAGCTGCATTTTCCCAGAGCCAGCAAAGGGAACTGTGGCCAGCTAAATATCCCAGCACCCTAAACTAGGGTAAGGAAAATATATGATGCTAGTGTTCAAAGAAGAAAACAAACAAACAAAGATTTTTTATTTTTATTTTTATTTTTTTTTTGCTCTATGTGCCAGTAAAAAGAAGAAGAAATGAAAAATATTAATTGAAACCAGCCTTTTTAAATATTCTTCCAAATTTTAAGGGCTGGTGGTGCTACTATGTATCTTTAGAAACTATTCTTTGGAGCTCAAGTTAGGAGACCAATATAACAAGCCTCTTTTGCTGGTCAATACAAAGTGAGAAAATTCTCCAGAGGATGTCATCACAACTGCTGGGTTGAGATGTTCTCCAGTCTTGAGTGAGAGACAAGGATGATCATCCTTCTAGCTTAGGCACCTCCAGCAAGTTTTCACACTGGGTGAATATCAGCAAAGGTTTCAAGTGCTTAAGGCCTAGCTTAAAGGGGAGCTACAAACCTGTATTTTCCATTTGTAATGCCAGACACTGGACCACAGAGCAATAATCACTGTCAGATCACACAGATGCAAATTTATGATATGTTAGCTTCTAACATCTAATCAAGAACAGTGACTAGAGTTAAGTGTGTTGCTTACACTGCTGTGTGTCACTTTCTTATTGCATCATTGACTTCAACAAGCAGTCAGCACTTCATGGGCTATTATGTGGTGGTGAAATCTCATTCCATTGTACTTGACAAGGATAATGTATTTTTGTTTATCATGGGAGCATTGTAGAATTTATGAAGTCTTTTACTGTTCATTTTCTTGCTTTTAAGGTTAGATATTTTTAGCCAGGTTTCCCAAGGAAACAAAGCTTACACAATCATACTGTCTGTCAGCCTCTTCCTTATAACTTCCTAACCTAGGGGCCAATTTCAGCTCTATTTGATAGAGGAGAAAAGGTTTCAAAGACATAACATTCCCACAAGTTCTGTGAAAATCAATGGCTTGGTAGATGAGAGAACGTATCCTTGCCCAAGCTGAAGTAATGTCAAGGCCAGTTCAAGCCCTATTTATTCAGTTTGGCAATGGCTGACTGGCCAAATCTCATGCAGCAGTTGGTCAGCACTAAGCGGTACTAATCACTGTCCAGGTCATCTTTCACCCACCTGGCAGACAAGGAAAGTGGGGAAGGACACTTCCTCACTTCCCAATTCCCCACAAGTGGAGGTGCCACTAGTGTTAGTTTTATCTGCAATGTATTTGAAGAAGCCCTTTCTGTTATCCTTGACTCCTCTTGCAACAGGCCTTATCTTTCCTAGTTGCCTCTCTACATGCTTTGACAACAGTCTTATATTCCTCCCAAGTGGCCACCCCCTTGTTCACCCTCTGGGTGCAGAACCTTTCCTAGCACCCAGCCTGACCCTCCCCTGTCCCAGCTCCATCCCGTTCCCTCGGGTCCTGTCACTGTCCCCAGAGAGCAGAGCTCAGCGCTTGCCCCTCCGCTCCCCTTGTGAGGGAGCTGCAGGCCGCCATGAGGCCTCCCCTCGGCCTGCTCTGCTCTGGGCTGAGCAAACCAAGGGACCTCAGCTGCTCTTCATACGTCTTGTCCTCTAGAACCTTCACCATCTTTGTAGCTCTCCTGTGGACATTCTAACAGTTTTATGTCCTTCTGATATTGTGGTGCACACAACAGCACACAGTACTCGAGGTGAGTGGAGTACTGGTACTAATCTGATTCAGAATATGAGGAGGAACTGCAGATATTCTGATGGGAGGGATTTCAGAAATCAGACCCCAAACAACTTTCTTACTCTTAATCACCAAACAACTTTCCATCTTCCCTCTATATTTGATTTAATGTAGTAAACTAAAGATACAATAAATCTAGTTTTGGCTTAAAAATGGGGGTAGGAAGGACAACCACTGAACTGGAATGATGTGCAAAATTCTAACATCCATGTGTTGGTAAAAAAAAAAAAAGTTTTAAGGATTGAATTGAGAACAATGGTCCAATGAAATACAATGATTCATTGATCTACTGGTCTATCATCTTTTCATTAGCCATAGATGGAATTAATTAGCAAATTATCCATATGGAAAATATTTCCCATTAGGTTTTGCTTATTCTTTAGCCTCCAGTAATGATATTCAATAAGTTTTCTAACAATGACACATTTGTATCAGAGGAACAGCAGCACAGAACCTGTTAAAATTATTAGTCTGTTCCAGTGTCTAGTTTCCAAAAGTCATCATAATGAGATACATCTGGGGAGGGTGTAACTAATCTCCTAATGAGTAACTGTAACAACCAGACCTTTGGGGAGATTTCTTCTTAACCCCAAACAGTCAGCAGTATGCTTGCACCCTGCAGCAAGAGCACTTATGTCCATAATGAATCTATATTTCAGTCATTTAGCTATGGATGGTCTTATTAATAATATAGATGTAATAACTCAATGTTGGGGTAAAAAAAAAAAAAGAAAAGGAGAAGAAAGTGTAAGGAAGAAACTGTTACTGTGCTGTGAGCACAACGATGGAAAAATTGGAGATTGCAGATGTGACAAAAACACCAGCATCTAATAAAATTGCTTTTATTAGCTTAATTTGCCACATATAGAGCAAATATTTAACTTGAATGAGGCATGAATTAGTAAAAAAAAAAAAAAAAAAAAAAAGGCACCATACCATTTAAAGTGCTATACTTGAATAAAATAATGTATATCTTTTCATATGCAGTCCTTGAAGTCACACTACATACATCTTTAATTTCTTCAATTAAGAAAAAAAAAGAACAAATGGAGTTAGATTTTAATTATTCATAGTTCATTTGAGAAAAATCTTTGTAAATGAGAGGAAGGAGAGTTGTGCTATCTATCACAATGAGAAAAAGGATAGATGAAAATCCACTCTGTGAACTATTTGACAATGCATAAGCTTCTGCCTTCATTAGGTACTGCAGTCTGATGTTTTAAAGAAAGATCCCTATAGGAAGAGCTATCTGGGAGGCCATATTATGAACATGCCCTCAAAGAAACTGCACTGCTGCTGTTGCTGGAGTACTAGGCAGACATGTAACCTAAGTGCACATTGATACAGCCTTACTGGGGAGTGTATCTGCAGACAAGACCTTTAACCTTATATATAAAAAGAAAGGAATATAAAGAACTGCCATCTTGGATCAGACCTATGGTCCATACAGATCATCTTTGCCTTTGGGAGGGGCCCGAAGCAGATAAGTCAGAGAACAAGCCAGGAACATTGTTGGAGGCTGGCATGAGATAAAGTGTCCAAGAAAGTCCATAATCACTGGAGTTTGACTTAAATCTTGGAATATTTCTTTCCAGCATAGTTTTTGTATTGTTGTTAAAAGACCCGATATTTTTGTTGTCAATAAGAAAGCAAGTCTCTCTTTGGGTTTTACTGGATTATTGATCTCAAGACTGCTTTGCTGCAGTGAGTTCCACAGCCTTACCATGTACTGGATAAAAAATGATTACTTTCTATCAGCTTCAAATTGATTATCTTTCATTTTCATTGAATGTCTCCTTCACAAAGGAGAACAGAGCCAGCAATCTGCCTTTTTGAACAATTCATTATATTATACATTTAGGTAGGCTTTCTAGGTCTTCTAATTTGCAAAGTCAACAATCCCAGTCTTTTCACTCTGATTTTACGTAAATGACCTCTATGCTCTTACTGATTTCCAGCCTGTCTCTGAACATGTAGTTTTTAATAACTTTTTTGAGATGACAGTGTCTGATTTGGGTACAATTTTATAATGGCACATAATTATTTCATATGCTGGCTTTATATTTTTTTTTTCTTTTTCTTTTCTTTTTCTTGTTTTTAAACTGCATTTACTTGTTTAATTGCAATTGCAGGCTTTCATACATGGTCACAGTTGCAATCAAACTCTTTCCTAAGAGTTTAAAGCAATATGTGCTATATGTGTAACTCAATTTCTTTCAGTTTTATGTGTATTAGAATTTTATTTGCCATTGTGTTCATTAAACTAAGATCTGTACAGGTTAAGTTTCTTTGATGATCTCTGCCATGGTTCCCAGTCCTCAGTTATGTAAATAATATATTGTCATCTGCAAATTGAGTTGCTTCACCATTCATCTTCTTGTTCCAGGTGTTAATAGGTATGTTAAATAATGCCAGACACAATGCAAAATCTCAAGGCATCTGCTGTTAAATTTTTAACTTGGTCATTAATTCTTACTTTGTGTGTGTGTGTGTGTGTGTCTTAACCATTTCTTAATTCAGACTGATACATTGCCTCTGTATGACATTTCAAATTCAGTAGTAAATACTGTTAGCAACTCTGTCAAAAACCTTGCATAATCAAAGGAATCTTTTCTCCTTTACCTGTTAATTTATCGACAGATTCAAAGAATATTAATACGGTACTGAGGCATCATTTCTCTCTGCACAAGTTATGTTAATTAGACTCTATCCTACCATGGTTTATCATGTAGCCTGTTATTCTATATGCAATGATTATTTCAAACAATTTATCAGGTAAAGATATAACACTTTCCAGTGTGTAAGTTCAGCCTTTTTTAAAGTGTAGGGGCAGTGTCTACAATCCCACAAAACTGTAATAGAGTAACTACCTTGAAAGAAAGATTGTGTATTTTGCTATCAGCTCAGCTACTTTATTCTTAAAATCCTTTGGAAGACTTGAACTATAACCTCCTTTGTCCAGAAAGTCAATCAGTACAAAGAGAGAATCAGTCAAAAAAAAAAAAAAAAAAAAGAGTGTACAACACTGGTTCCCAAAAAGCAAAGTGCTCCTACAATAAAGCTCAGGCCTTGAGCAGAGCCCAGGATAATAAAGTCTGTTCCTGATAAGATAAATGTAATCATTTCTCTGATACATCCTGTGCCTTAGCCACCTTTAGAAAGGGATATTGTGGCATCTCCTATGGGAGCACCCAGGAGTGAGAGCTCGTGCAAAATGCACAAGGACACTTAGCAACCAACACCTTGAGCTGAGAGCACATAACATCGCTGCCCTGCAGACTGCTGAGTCTGCCTACTAACTGCCACAGAGAATTTGGAAAGCCTCGGAAACAGCAGAGTGCAAACCTGTTTCCTTGGGAGAATATTTTCTCCTCACCTTGCCTGAACCAGGGCAACCAAGGTTAGTGTTGATGTTCCACCTGGAACTCATCATCTGAGATGCAGCAGAGCATCCTGTCGGGTGTTTTTTGTCAGAGATGCTCTGATCTCCTCTTTGGCTCAGATTTCTTAATCTGTTTGACCTGCTACTTTGTTCTTTGTCCTGGAGAGGCCAAAGAGCAAATATGCGCTTGCTCTGAATGGTATTTTTGAGGAATGTTTTAAGATGACCTATTGGACCCAGATATTTGTCTAATCAATTTTTTTTGTTGTTGTTGAATTATGTTTTAATCTTTCTTTCAGTGTTTTAATTAATGTATATGGTGCCTAGAGCGAAGCAGGCCAGGCCCTTCCAATTAAATTGAAATTAATAGTAATAAAACAAATTACAGGAGACGACAGGAAATAAATCAGAAGCATAAGGATCGAAATATATCACATTCTTCTTGCTTTTTTTCTTGCCATATGTAGGAGTGCTAAGTCCATGTCCAATTTAAAATATATTCTGGAACTCTGTCAATTTTCTACTAATGGAAAACTGCAGAACACCCCAACTCTGTAGTAGTCCCTTGAGCACACTAGACTAGTTAATTATGAGTTTCTCCAGCTGGGCTAGCCACTAGAAGGATGATACAGCTGTGCTTTAAATTTGCCACATCATGTTTATTTTCTTGGAGTTTTGCTTTGTTTCCCTGATGACTTATTTATTTATTTATTTGTTGAGGACAAATTGTGCTGTTTTCAATCCAAAGGCCACCCTCATGTGTCAGCCTCTCTGACATGAGTGGATCATTGTGCATGAACAAGAAAATCTATTACACTTGTTTGTCATATTGGATCCTAAAATGTTATTGAAGCATCCGTTGTCCCTATTTTGAAGACTGGAGACTAGAATTAAAGTACTGGGACAAAAGATTATATAAAAATAGAAAACCTTCTGTGTGAAGTGTATCTGCCAGGGGATTATTACTCCCTTTTTCACAGACCTTGGCTTGCACAGACATATAAACACACAAATGATCACTCACAGTGTCAGGCTATCAGCTATGGATACTGAAAAAGAAACCAACAAAAATCAGTAACATCACCAAAAATTAACATAAGGTTTGCAGAACAACATATTGTGAAAACTGTTTTTCAGTGACGTAGGTTGTGAGTCTTCATACCCCCTAGTAAATGGAAATGATCATTTTAAAATCGATGCAATAGAAACTTTGAATATCCTAAGTAAAAGATGATTGTGGCAGCAGTTACAAAACAGTAACTTATTTTAAAAACGTTCATATCTCACTGCCTGAAATGATCACAGAAATCTGTTTTTAGGAATACAAATGTAACTCATTTTTCAGATTTGCTGGAAATATAACACACTCACGGAAGTATATGTGTATTCCCAAAAAGGAACAGCAGGTCTGTGTCCTGGAAGAGCATATTCCATGGTGAGAAATGTAAACCTGAAATTACCGTCTCTCAAAGCAGTGTTCCTCTAGTTTGTTACACTGAGCCCTGCACAACCTTCCAGCCTGTGAGGCTGGAATCTGGGGAATGCCTGGAGCAGAGGGAGATGGAGTAGGAGTTGTGTGCAGGTTCTCCATGCTTTAACTAATATTGCAGCTATCAGTATTAGATTTCTGTAACTCCAACACAGACTGTGAATATATTACGTTATGATAAAAAAAAAATGCTCTCATGCATTGTGTATGTATATGCTTCTGAATTTCTTCTTCTGTCTTACATCCACTTCACAGGCTTCTTAAACTTCTTTCATGCTGTCTTAGCAATGCAAACATTAGATTTTCTGTCTCTGTAGCTCTTGTCATTTACAGCATCCTTCCTATATCTCTTTGTCTTCTTGTTGCTTCATCTAATTGGAAAAACATGTATTTTCTCTAGGCTCAAAAAAGCCTATTGTTCAGCCACCCAGGACAACTTAACAACCAGCCTGGACAAATGTAATTTAATTACTTCTTCCTCACTGGCTAAGGTGCTGACCTGCATTTAAAGATCTTGGGTGTTCTCCAACCTCATGCTGAAAAGAAAACTAGCTTCCATCTCAGTTTCTTTTAAGTGCTGCCTAACAGCAGGAAAAGAAAGGATGGCTTTGTTCAACCAACCATTTTCTCAGCTTCTACCTCTGTCTTGTTCTCCAAGTGTCTCTCCTTAGCAAAATAATGACAGTGATGACATACATCACAAAAGAAAAAGAAAAGCTACAGTTCTTTTCCAGGAAGCAAATTTACAGATATTTTCTTTGGGAAAATCACCTGAAAACAGTGTACCCAGACTTCAATTGATCTTTAATTTTCTTTCTAAATGCAGCTTATTTTTTCAAGTTCATTTAACTCCAAAATGGTTTTCAAAACATCAGTTCCTCCTGGCCCTCTCCACCAGTGGTGGCTGCTCAGGGACCTTGCCTAGAGTTTCAAGATTTAGTGAGAGGAAATCCAGGACCACATTTCCTTGTCCACTATGGACCCAGAGGCATTCCCCTTATAATTCCTGGCCTCTCTACAACAAAGGTATTTTTCCTCACTGGTGGACTCTGTTTGAGAGCTGGTTGAGTGAAAACCACTGTTGTACTGAGAAAAACCTTAACTTCTGGTAACTACTTCATTTTCAGAGGCTGCAAGAAAACTTGCCTGGTTCATTATCTTCAGGACAGGAAGAAGCTATTTAGAAAACAAAATTCTGATTCCCTGATACCCACTCCCAGGAGGGAAATTGCATCTGAAAGGAAAAATAGCTTACGGGTTGCAGGGTCTGATTCAGACTTTGTGGAGGAGAAATGGCATGCCCTGTCAGTAGCCCTGGTCAGGTCCCTTGGGCTTTGTCTGTCCCACAGCTCATGCAGACCATTGTACTCAAACTAGCACTAGTTATGGCTATATTGAGTAGCTATCATTTTACAATCACATCTAGCTGTAATTCAAAAGCACGGATCTGTCTCTTGGCCTGGGTTCATAGGTGTACTTAAAATCAGTGATTTTAAATCAGTTATTGAAATCAGTGCCATTTAGACTTCCAAATGACTCTCGCTGTCTGGCTCCAGGCAATCAGAGTAATGTGCTCTGCAGTGCTCCCTGCAATCCTGGTCTTTCACACCCCTGCATTTGGGATCTGAGAAGGGCTGTGCCATAGCCCCTTCTAGACTACAAGATGGGATTTCCTCTAAGGTGGGGACATGGCGAGAGAAGGGGACAATGCAGTCAGTGTCCTTCCCAAGCTGCTGTGCTTCCTGGTTCAGATACAAATCTCACTGACTGTTGTAAAAGGGAGTTGCTAACAGCACTCTCTCAGTCTTGCATCTGTGTGGGGAGGAAAAATCCATTAAAGTTTGTGATATGCTGATACACTATGGTTCTGGGAGCCACAGAAGTACCTAAGATAGACAGCTAATTGTTACAATTTTGGCAGCATATCCCATGGTGAGGCACACTGTGAGCTCTCTGAATCCCTCCCTCTCCCCCCACACTTCATTTAATAGATGATTTTCTAGAGCTATTCAAAATATACAACTTTATTGTTTGCTATATTCCGTAAACCTGGGGTCCTAAATTGAGAACGAAGCCCCATTGAGCATCATGCTGTCCAAAATGATCTTAAAAGATGTTCACACACTGCCCTCATGAGCTGACTAAATAAGCTAAGAACTGAGCATGTTTTGTCATTGCAGTTTTATTGATGAGCTGAGGCTCAGAGACCAAGGTCACACAGCAAGGCTCTTTGCAGCGAGGACCTGAAACCACTGCCATCCCACATCCATGGTCAGGCACAGAACTACCCTCCTGGTACTCTTTTATTTTATTTTTTAAAATGCAAATAAAAAATGCTGAATTCCATTTGATCCCAGCTGTTGTCAAAAGTATGCATAACTGATCATTGTTTTTCACTGCATTTTACCATCTCCTTTGCTTGGAGCATCTATAGTGTGTGATGCATTAAAAATCATTTGAGGGGCCCATAGTCATGGCTTGGTGACTTGGTGAAGTGACTACACCTCTACAGCAAACTAAACAGGACTAAGGCCTTTGGCTCTGGATGTGGCAAGATTGTACTTGTTCTCTAAAACAGTATAGTTTCATCCAGTATACCCACTGGGAATGGACAATAGCCCATGCTAACTTCTAAACTGTGTCTGCAGGTTTTTTTGGAGGAGAATGCTAATCAGCTTCTGGCAAAAGCATGCCACACACTGTTCAAGCCTTTTAACAGGACAGACAATTGAGTTCCAGGGCCTGTGCCCCAGCACTATTTAATTCAGATGTACAGACGTAGCCAGTAGAGTGAGTTTAAATATTTCAAATGTAGATTCTTTTTGTCCTATGCATGCACCATCCTCAGACAGCTCCTGTTGGGTTTCTGTGCTTTAGATCAAGATAATGGCTGAAGGAGTCAATGCTGAAATTCACCTATATTCTCTATGTGGCTTTGAAAACCAACCCAATTCTTAGGACAGAAAAAAAAAAAAAAAAAAAAAAATCTAAAGAGAAAGAATATGAGATAATTTTAGACCTTCTGCACTATGATTGCTTCAAGCGGTGCAAAGTTGTAATGAAAAACTATGTTCTCTTGTGCTCACACGAAGGCATAGATACATGCAGAGAAAGTATGTAACTGATATAACAAGAAGCCTAGTGCTAGCTGGTGAAAAATGTCACATTTCATAGCTTTCACATAATAGCCATCTTTTTTGAAACTGAAATACAACATCTAAATGTTAGCCTGCTACACAGGTATCTTCAAATCTCTTTCTGATTTTTTTTTTTTTTTTTCCATGGGTTATTGTTCACTACATTGCATTTTTCATTTCCACTTGCTGTGATATCATGGCATTTGATTTTGTTCTGGCCAAGAGGCCAAAAAGCTCAATTCAGTGCCCAGTGTTTCATTGGTCCATGGATTTGCCACTAAGACACCGTGGATGATTGATGTAGCAAATGTCTCACCTTGCATGCAATAGGAATCCATAACCCCCACTAGGAACTCATTCTCCACCTGGTTTGGAGCCAGGAGTACAAATCTGTTCTCACGCTGATGTCTTCTGGATCTGTGACCCAAAGCCTTAGTATATCTATGTTTTTTTGTTTGTTTGTTTTTGTTTTTAAATATTATATATTTTTTTATTTTTACTCAAAGTTTTAGTGTCGGGGGACCTTCTTTAAGATATTTCTTTCATGGCTGAAAGAATTAGATCCTTATTTATTTTTATGACAATGTATGTAGCTTTTTCATCTTGAGTTTTTTAGCTATGACTAGTACCTTTATATATAAAGCAGCACAACATTCCCCTCCTTCTACCTTTCTTAATGGAAAAGTAAATGCTTATTCTTTCCTTCTACCTGATGCATGCCTTCAAAATACTATAAAGATATGAACCCGATGGAGTTTCTAAATTATAAAGCAGGAGTTCTTTTATATTACTGTGAATAACAACTGGAATTCTAGTTCTTTATAATAAGTTATTTATTCTCCATTTTGAGGTTTTATCCACACCCCAGGAGGTGGCCATGTATATTTCAACAGGTGCTGCATCAAGATTGCTATGATATTCTCAAACCATATTAGATTGTATCCAGTGGAAAGAAATGAATTTGAGAGCAAGACTTACAGGCTGATGAAAAACGAAAATCTTTTCTCTTGTTGAATGCAAAATTTTCTATTAGGTTCATAGCTGTTATCAGCATCAGCCTCATGTAAATACATATTTATGATCTAATACACAGCACTGGCAGTATGTCTGGGAGAACAGGTATCTATGTAGTGTACTGTGGCCAGAAAATTTACAGAAGCTTTCCAAATCTTCTGGAAAATATAACAGTAGAGTTCAAAATGCAATGAGGTGGTGGGTAGGAGGAGGCATTGCTCTGGGATCATCAGAAGCCATGGTTATTTGTTTGCTTTTAAGGAAAAGTGAGCGCACCTGTTTCTGATTCTTGACTAGAGGTCAGGAGGGATAAAGGCATGGAAATAAATAGTATATGATCATAAGGGGTGGGAGAGCAAGTGTTTTTGGAGAAAAAAAAAAATCTAGATTGAATGGGCCCGGATTTCCAGCAAATCCAATCCTGATAAACTGTAACATTGTATTAAGAAAGGGGAAGTATGTTATTTTGAAATGGCTTCAAATGTGATAAAGTTAATGTGTGTGAAAGTTTCAGTGTACGGCTCGTATAGCCTGCTTCACCAAACTACATGAGCACTGCATAATCTTCAACACTCTTTTTCTTTCAAACCTAGGACATGCTTTTGTCCTCATGTCTGTAGACAAAGAATGGAGACCCACAGAGAGAAAGGGGCCATTTCCACAGAGTGATTTCAGATGGGGTGTCAGATGCTTCTTACCTTGTGTGCCTCATCTGCACTCTTCTTGAGGTCTTGGTTCTCATTGTCTTACTATTGCCCCTTTCTCATATAGCCATAAGATGATCCACAGAAGAGAATAACCTCTCAGATGTCATTTTTTTTTTTAATTTTACTTTTTATTTTTTTTTTTGAATAAGGCTTTAGACTGTCGCCTTTTAGCTTCCATCCAGAATGGACACAGAAAAGTCTGCATCTGAGCCTGCTGGAGCTGGACGTATGCCCAAAGAAATTTGTTGTAGTGGAATTCTGGAAAGGATTATTGTCAAGTAAGATTGCTGGGACCTTTCAGTCCTCCCAGCAATACAGTAAGATTTTTGGCTGTTTCTGCTTTTATAGTTAGCTGCCTTTTATATATACATATATCCACATACATATAAAATATGAAATATATAATTTAATTTTGATTTTAATTTGGTAAGTGCAGATGGCTCTGTTTCACAACAGCTAAGATCTCAAGAATGATAATAGCAAAAGCCTTATGTCTCTGTCTGTTTGACAGAATACAGGAACCACTTTTTCTAGAGACAATTTTCTCCAGCTACCTACTTCTCTCCCAACAAATTTCCCAAACTGTACTGAATAGCTGGGGTGGACTTTAAGATGAAGGATCTGAATTTATGTACCCGTAGGCAGATGCGTACAGATAATAGGCCAACCCTTATAAGCAATGGAGAGATAATCAATGAAGTCAGTGTAGCTTACAGAACCATTCCTCTGGCCAGCAGCTAGAATTGTGATTCAGTTGCCCATGGTGATATCCAGTGACCTCTGAAATGCCCTAGGCTATTGCACCTACATAACAAGGCTATGAAGCTTCTTTGGATCCTTTGCCAGCCCTGTGAAGACTTCATTAGATGCCAGTATGTATGCCTGTTAAGCTGCCTAAGCATAGGTGTCTGATGTCATCTCAAGTGTTGTGGTGTACCCTGGACTCCTGTTTCCTGTCACTAGTCTTATGGTGTGAGGATTCTGGCCCATTTAGATGAGGTCTCTAGGGTTGCAAGGTCTGAGAAACCTCTGCTAAGGAACCTGAGAAGCATCTCCTCACCCTTCTCCTGGGAGCTGCATCTAAATAGTCTTTGCTTGACCTATGTTCACCTATATGACTATGGGCAATAAAGCCTGTGTCTGGCCATGTAATTGTTATTTAGTCCCTGCCTCTGTCCTGAACCTGCCCCATCACTGTGGTTCTGTCTGGTAAGCTGGGATTTTGGTTCTTAATTCTGTTTACCACCATTGGACCTACTGTGCTAACCTTGCTGGGGTACCATGTCCCCTTGCTGGAGAGGTCTTTGCCCTGCCTGCCTTTCTCTGAGCTCCCCTTCACTTGTGGGACAGAATCATGTCTTGTTGCTCCCTTGTACATGTGATATATTGAGTCCCCAGGGTATCTCAAATGACACTGTATAGACAACTCAGTTTGGACTTCTGTCTACTTAAAGGTATGCTAACAATTCTGTAGGTGCCATTGTTTGTACTAAGGAGGAATTTGGTTGTCCTTCTGAAACTTCATCTGGAGGTATTAAATTCTAGGGCATCTCAAATGGATATGTAGACTGTTTAAGGGCAACTGAAGGAGCCTACAGTGCCAAACGGCCAGGAAGCTGAAGTTGTTCCAGTTTGTCTCTGAAAGTGGGCAGGCAAGATCAGATTTAGGGAATGACTGAAAAGTGGCAAAAAGCAGAAGTATAGAAGCTCACTCTATCAGAGGTAACACTTGATGATTGAACACTTCTGAGAATAATTTTAAATTAATTACTTTTTTTTTTTTTCTCTTGCAACAAATCTAGGAGATATGCTGAAATTTTACATAAATTATAGGCAGAATTAATTTTTACTTTGGGTCAAGGAATCTCTTTTCCTACTCATCTGAAATGTGCAAGATAATAAAATATAGGATTAATGTGCCTTAATGAAACTTCAAACATACATATTTATGCATAGGTTTTAGCATAATGCTATAAAAAAGAAAATTTCCAATGAAATAATGAAAAAAAACAGCTAATCTTTGCATTGTTTTTCTTTCCATTTCTCTTTTCTTTCCTCTTTCTTTCTTCCGTAACTTGGGGCACTCATCCAGCAATTATTTAAGCCTCATGCCTATTAATGTCATTGGGGCTACTCATATGAATAAAATTAAATGGATACCTAAGTGCTCTTCAGAACTGAGGCTTCTATAGCCAGTAACACAATATGCATGAATATTTATTTGGATTCTCAGCATCTGCTCTGCTTGGCTGTAGTGTCACCCATAGTATTTCTGGGAAAGGGATTTCATTTGCTAAAACACTTGAGGAAAAGCAATACTTTTTGAAGGGCTGGGAATCCATTTTGGTTTCAAGAAACTAACTATGTTTCCCAAATATCTCTTGAATGGTCATACACATACCTCTTGCTTGGTTAAGAAGAGTAGACTTAACCAGGCTTAAAGTGGACTGCTTAAAGCTTGGGGTGAGCATATTTGAGGCAGTAATGTGGGTCTACCTTGCCATACATTGTAGTCTTCCCAGACATCACTCCAAAAGAGATGGATGGAAAAGTATAAAATATGCCTGAGGGCTCCCTATAGGAAGGTGGTAAGGTAATATGGAAATCCCACCATTCCTCATAGGGTCTTGAACCCATCACTACCCTCTTCCTTTGTTCTACTAGGAATCATGCAGAACACCAAAATTCTGTTCTGTTACAGGTCTAGAGATTCTGTCCTGCTTTATGCCCCTGCACCATAGGTCCTTGCTGGGGGTCTGTATGGCTTTCTATGGCTTTCTGGATGCTAGAGAGATATGAAGAAGAAACCACAAAAGTGTTCCACAGTGAAATGTGCATAAAAACACACAAAAAAGAAGGATCAAAAGAGTGAGTATAATACAGACCCAGTTTCTAGATAGGTCTGTTTCATAAAGCAGCAAAGGGAGAGGAAACAAAGAAGAGTATATGAAGTGAAGGTGGTCATTGTGACGAACAGTGCAATGGACAGGTTAAAACCAAAGCTTGGCAATTCCCCATCCCTCCTTTATGTAAATACTAAGATCCACATGCAAAGAAAGATAATCATGTAGAAAGATATCTGTTATTCACCAGTGGTTATTTTCTGTTGGCCTAATTAAATTTTAAAAAAGTTCAAGTCATCCAGTCAGGAAACAGTGTCAAGTGACATAAGTGCCCTTTAAATCCTGTGAGAAAAGAATTGCAAATAATGAAGAAGCTAAATCAGCTTTCCCCATCTTGGTGATTTTTTTTTTTTTTTTTTCCACAGAGATGACTTAGTGAATATTTGCCAGTAATAGATATGTTTGTAGGAATCAGGGCTCATTTGCCTGCTGTCAGGAATGAGGCTTGTGGATCACAATGGCCACTAAATCATAAGGATTCTGTTCTCAGCTTGTGGGCAAAGCTGTCTCCTGTGCACTCTGCAAGGTCATAAAACTGCAGAGGACTGTTCATGTCTAATCTGACCTCCGTAACACTGACAGACCATTGAGTTTTATTCAGCGATTTCTGCTTTTAGTCCATAACTTCACAAGTAAGTAGAGTATAGTGGCCTCTTGTTAGTTTTAGACTGAGCAGAGAGGTCAATAAGTAGCCTAAGGCTGAGGAAGATCTGTCAGGGAGGAACAAGGTAGAGGTATAGATTAAATGCACTTAATCCCCTTCACAGCAAGGGAGTGATTAGTCTGAGGTCTATTCCAGCCATTGGCTTCTTTAATACAGAGATATGGTTATAATTTAATTTAGAGTTACATATCGAATCTTAACACCTCATTTCAAGACCAAGAATAGGACTAAGTCTTTGTTTGGATTCCATTTATTTTAATAATGGTATGATGTTTCTGAGTATCAAATCTGCCCAAACTACTTCTGATGTGACGAAGAGATGACATCAGACGAGGTAAGAAAGGAAAAGACAAGAAACAGGTAGCTGGAGTTTATACAAAATAGGACATGTCTGTAAGGTCAATAACAACCTAGATATGAATCACTTGGGTGGGCACAATCCAGATGTACATGGGAACAGTCTCTGTACATAAACTTACTTATATTTGGAGCTTTAGGGTGAGCTCTGTGCTACAGCAACAAAACTGGCTACAGGGCTTCCATACAGGGGAGAGCTTCCAATCCACAGGGCCAAATTCTGTTTTGTAAAGCTCCTTTAGCTCCACATATTTAACTGATGTTACTGCTTCAGGTTTACAGTGCTGTAATTTAGTCTAAATTAAATATCTTACCCAAAGTTTATGTTTAGAGAATGAACATTCAATGGCATGTATCTACTGGTTGTAGTTTAACCAGGCAAGGAGAGGCCCCTGGTGGAGCAGGCTGTCCCACTGCAGCCCATGGGTCCCACATGGAGCAGATCTCCACACTGCAGCCCGTGGAGGAGCCCCCGGTGGAGCAGGTGGATGTGGCCTGGAGGAGGCTGCGGCCCATGGAGAGCCCCCACAGGAGCAGGCCCCGGGCCGGAGCTGCAGCCCGTGGAGAGGAGCCCACGCAGGAGCAGGGGACCTGGGGGGAGCTGCCGCCCATGGGGGACCCGTGCTGGAGCAATTTGCTCCTGGGGGATGGACCCCGTGGTATGGAGCCGTGTGGGAGCAGTTCTTGAAGAGCTGCTGCCTGTGGGCAGCCCCCGCAGGCTCAGCTGGGGAAGGACGGCATCCCGTGGGAGGGACCCCACGGGGAGCAGGGGCAGAGAGGGACCGTGAGGGAGCGTCTGAGACAAAGTGTCAGGGACTGACCGCAGCCCCTATTCCTTGTTCCCCTGCCCCATTCAGGGGAAGGAGGTAGAAGTAGGTGGTTTGGGGGGAAGGTGGTTTTAGTTTACTTAAGTTTCTTGATACTCTAGCTTGCTAGATGTAATGTAATAAATTATATTACTCTCCCTATGCTGAATCTGTTTTGCACATGATGATAACAGTTGGGTGATTGCCCTGTCCTTATCTCAACCCTTGAGCCCATTGTCATCATTTTTTCTCCCTCTATTCCAGTAGGGGGAGTGACAGAGTGGTAAAGGTTCACCTGCCCAGTAGGCTAAAACCACCACATCTCCGCACTAGCAGGGCAGTATGAGAAGCTGTAAAATCCTTGAGCCAGTGTAAATGCTGCTCTGTGACAGCTAAAAGATCAGTGTGTTATCAGCATTATTTTTCTCCTAAATCAAAACACAGCAATATACAAGCCACCATGAAGAAAACTGTGTCTCAGCTGAAACCAGGACACTAATATAGAATTTGTCTTTAAGTCTGGACCAATCTATATGACTGCTCAAAGTTTTATCCAGGCATGTTTGCAATTATGCATGAATTTCAGCATATAGCACAGTGGAGTTAGGATAAGTCTTAAAGAAACAAGTATAGGGCTTTTTTTTCTGATGTTCACCATAGTTCATAGGCATTTTCTGACGCATAAGTGAGTGCACCTTGAAGTTAATAATGATGAGGGAATCGTGACCTGAATCCCTAGGCTTCTCAGTTTAACAGATGAGTCTAAGAGAGAATCCTGAAAAACAGTGAAAGGTGTTTTAGGAGTGTTGCTTTGCATCTTATCCAAAGCTCTTTTCACAAGGCAGGAAAGTGCAGTGATAGACTCAGCTGTGCTGTTACACTAAGGCTGTCAGGGTTTAAGCATCACTATAATGTGTCATGAGGAACGCTGTACCACTTGCATTGGAAATGTGTCAAAGCTCTTTCTTTCTCTCTCTTTTTTTTTTTTTTTTTTTTTTTTTTTTCTCTTGAGCTGTAGAAGACAGGAGCATTTGTAAGCCATGAAGCACAAAAGACAAAACAAAAGCATTTTTATTACTATAATTGAGAGTTTGGAAGAGGGGAGTTAAGTGCTTGTACCTAATTGTATGGCAATTACCCTTTTTAATCCAGCAACAGGCTTCTTTCAAGCCTTGTCACTATATCTATGTGGAAGAATCTCATTTTAACACTTACGAAAGACTTGTCACTTTGGATATTAAGCACAATAAAGCTTCTTATTTCCGCTACCTGATTTTTACATACATCTGGGATCATCAGAAAGATAAAGACAGACAATGCAGAGTGTGGCCTCATTAATGAGACTGTACCAAGAATGAATAGGACTCAACGTCTACAGTATTTACAAACAAGTAAGACACATGAGTTATTAGTGACTGATTGCTTACCTTACTAACATTGCTCATATGTTCCTTGCTAGTGTTATAAGCAAGCTCCTCAGCATCTTTATTGTGTTTCTCTTCTCAGAACCCAGGCAGAGTGAGCTGTTGCTGTTCCTGTTTTTTGAAGAGAAATGAAGTCCAAGAAGATTATGACTGGCATTTCAAGGATATTACTTCTAGTTTAAATCAGCAGGAATGAGGTGTCCATGTTGCTTTGAGGATCTGAGCAAATTACCCAAGGCCGTGTGTAAGCTCATCAAGATGGTGAACTACAGCCTGAGTCCCAGGCAAGTCCTTTAATGATTGGTCTGACCTTCCTAGGGGTCACTTACACATGCTCTGGTTTTGTTTTCACTTTCTGTCTGAACAACATAGCTGTCCTTTTGTATTATACCTATTTAGGACTGACTGATATGATATGTTCTTTCATCCCTTGCTTCTGCATGTGAAGAATATAAGCATGTCCATGTTGTACAGTTCACCTGGTGCCCTCATCACATGCTAGCACCCTCCTGCCCTGTGCTGTGATGTCCTCACTCACCTCTTGACAGCTGGTATGGAAGGACACTAGGATGCTTTGCTATTTGTATTATAATGCAGGCTGCTGCCAGTCTATTATTTCTAATGGTTCAAAGTGTTCTGGCATGTCAAGACCATGGAGCATCTTAAGGTATACATAGGGATTTCTGCTACTGTACTTGAGTGGTTTAAACCTTTCCTCTCTGCCTGTGCTCACTGTTTCTTGTTAGATAATACTCTGAGCATGATGAGATAAACTGTGGTGTTCCTTAGCACTCCACACTGGCTCCTATCCTCTTTAGCCTTTATGTACTGGGATTCCACTTCCCTCTGCTATAAAAATTTGATATAACCTAAATGCTCCTCCCAGATCAGAAGGCAGTAAGGTCCTTTATGCTTTTGCAGTGCTAGCATACCCAGGCAGTGTCATCTTTACACCTCTTCAAGGTATGCTGGACACTCAAGGCTACACATTTAAAAACTGGCTCAAGCTCAGCTTCCATAAAATGAGGATTCTGCTAAATGACAAACAGACATACTCCTTGCCTGTCAGTTATTTCTCCATTTTAACATTAACTTGGTTAATCACTTTAATGATAATACAGTACCTTGCATTTTTAGAATGACTCGTTTCCCGAAGGATACTGAAGTATTTTGCAAGCTCAGTCTAATCTAATCTGTCTCTTCCTCCAGCATTGAACACCAGATTCCTTTGGGATGGAAGACAGTGGCAGAGAAAAATGTTACTAAACAATTTGGGATGGAAACTCTATGCAAGCAGAAAGAATTGCCATATACTTGCTATCTTTTGACAGGAAGTGGGGTCCAAAGCCACTCAGAGAAACAGCTGATGTTTGGTTGCTGTTGTTGCTGACAGCATGGTTATTGCTGCAGGTATAAGAAAGAGGACAGAGTAGCCCTAGAGAAGGAGAGGAGACAGGGAGGCATAGCTGATGTCCTAAAGCAGTTGGAGGAATCATGTGAGGTGCCAAATACAACCAGTTTTCTGAAGTGATGCTTGGTTATAGTAAGATACAATGGACAAGAGTAATTGTGAATAACTAATTGTGACTTTCATCTCTAGCTTACAAGTAAAGTTCATTTTTGTTCAAATTGACTCCAGCCCAATAATTTCACTCTCTCCTTGAGGAAATGTAAACTTTTGTTGTTATATCTTGTCTCTGATCTTTTGCACTGCCAGATACTAACTGTGCTCAGCCTGTATGTGCTTAAACTCACTTCTGTCAATATGATGCATTTTCATAAAGAAAATCCTTATTTCAGAATTTGGGTGAACAACACTCTCATGTTCATAGATGAGCAATAAAGGCACAATATGGTTAGACTGAATTTCACTCTGTAGTTTGATAGCAGTTTCTTTCTCACCACTGTTCCTTGGAGCTCAACTAAGTTGATTATTGCACTTTAGATCTTAATATCTGTGGCTTTTTCATGCTGTGTAAGAGGGACAAATGTACCAGTGAATGATGATCCAAACATATTTTTAGTTTGTCATTTAATGTAGCTATAGTTATCTGACCAAGAAAGTATCAGCAAACAAGACAGGTAATCACTACTCATCTTAATTATTGTAATAGCACATCCAATATTCAGGAATGGCCTGACTGCACTGTCCTGTATTTATTTCATTACTGACAGTGACAACGATCTTTAAAGCTGTGTGATTAATTAATGCTTTTACCAATAACTTCAGTATTTCTGCTGCTGGGAAGGGAAGTTATGACAGTGAGGTTTCAGTCACTCTTAGCTTCTGGTATATTCTCCTTTTCATTTTCCTTTTTTTTTTTTTTTCCCATTTCTTTTATTTTATTTATTTATTTATTTATTTTTAATAAATATAAGCTTTCTGACTTTTATAAAAATTACATTCTCCATGTTAGCATTAAGGAAGAGACAGTGTTCTTAACCCTAGAAACCCCATGGCAGATTTTAGTGACTGGAGTTCTAGTGTAGGAGCATGAGGTGCTGATGTTTTGCTCCCTCTCACGGCTGTCTGTAAGGTCCAGAGTCCAGGAAGATGTGTGGATGCTAAGCAGGTTACTAAGAGCCCTGAATAGTTCATGCAGTCATAGGACTATTTTAGATTGTACCTGAGATCATTCATCATGCCATTCATCTCCCTTTGCTCCAGGTGCCATAAATGTATCAAGATACCATTTTTTTTTCCCTTTCTCTTTCATCAGTTAACATAACAGAGTCCACAGGTCTACAGCCTACCTTACATCTTCAGTATCTGTAAGGGGGAATTATCTAATTCAGACTTTACAGAGACATGCTTAGGTACTCCTTTGATATTCTCCGTTGGCTGTGTATGATGGTAAATGTACCCAGCTCTGTTTTCTGGCATGGAAGTCAGGTAGCACAGAACAGACTGTGGTCAAACTGTTGAACTCTAACCACCAAAAATATGGTCACTGTGTGCAAACAACTTGCTAGGAGTGGTTTCTGAATCATGCTCATTCCTGCACTGTGCCTTGTAGTCATTTGAGCTTGTTCACCCAAGCCAAAACCATGCCAGACACTATTGTAACAATTGAGTAGTATAGATTTTGTACCATAGGTAATTACTGTAGACATATTCATTAAGTACATAGACAATGATCAAGATTAGTTAGTATAAGTCACTCCATTGCCCTGAACTCAGTTTGTAACAAGGAACTCGGATCAAAATAATCTTCTCTGTATCGCCAATGAGGCAAAATATGCAGGAAAACAAACTGAGTTGCTTCAGGATAGTTTGGTTTAAAATATGATATTGACAAATCAGGAAAACATACAGAAGACAGCTGGAACTGTCAAGGAACATGTGGTCATTTCTCCTGCCATCCAGGTAAGAGTATGGGAAAAATTAATTTCCAGTACAAACTGAGCCAAACTGAAGGGATTATCAGTGAAATTAATTTTTGGAAAGAGGGGTTATTATGTACTAAATTCTTGTCTTATCTGAAATGCTGTGATTCATAAGATGTGATGGATAAATGCTCACAGTCTGGACACATCCTTCAAGCCTGGTTGATAGCCCCACAGGAGGAAAAGTAAAGTATCAATGCAGAACAGAAAATGTCACTCATTAGTTTGTAATTAATGACAAGTGAGATAGGATAGCAAATGGAAGTGTGGGAGTGCTCATGGGAATTCTTTTATGGTTCTTCTAAAAATATAATTTAAGTCTTTATGTTTCTGAATTATAGTAGAGCAATTGTATTGGTTAAATCACCAAATTTACCATGATGTTGATCATGGTAAATGTACATCATGTACATCACTGGCTGTATTAAAAGGGTGTCTAGGAATCTCAATTAAAATTTGTTCCCAGTGTACTTGGCCTTGTGTGTAGCAAAGGACAAGGTTAAAAAAAGGGGAAGAGAAAGCACTTATGCACATATTTCCCAATTTTACAGATGCACAGAGGGACTAATTTTTATTTTTTATTTATTTATTTATTCTTCCCAAGGTCAGGCTGGAAGTCTGTGGCAGTGTTTGAGAGAAATTCTTTCTCTGGGGACTAATTCAGTACCTGTAAGACCATCTTTCTTTCCTACACTAACAGTTGAACACCATAACCTGTGTTTTCAGTGTCACACTAAGAAACACTAACCCAGTCAAATGAAAAAAAAAGGTGTCTCAGAATGATTGAAACTGAGCATTATCTTTGTCTCGATCAAGGACGAAATGTAAATCTTCACTGAAGGTGTGAATTCATAGCAACAAATACTCACAGTAAGAAAAGCACTCAGGAGATAAATGGAATTTATCTGACAATGTAAGTTCAAGCTAAAATCTAAAGTAATGCAGTGAACAATGTTTAACAAGATTTCAGTGACTCCTGGTGCCTTTATAATCTGCCTATTCTTTTGAAAATGTTTCCTATATAAATGTTTATCCCAGCTGTCTAGTGAGATTAAGAGCTTTTCTCCTTGAGTGCCATGTTTGCTGGCAGTCTGGGATTTATTTGCATTGGCAGTTCCTCTGGCATCAAAGGTGTGGTCATTGCTCCAAACCATTGTCTTCAAGGGGTCATCCAGCTACTTCCCACAGAACCAGTCATGTCTTATCTCTTCATTTTTGGAGAGCTAAATCTTAATGCCTATCAGAGTAAGCATTTGGTCAGTGGTCAGTAAGGCCTGTTGTGCTTTAGAGTTAGTTCACACATTGCACTTGAATGTTGACCTATGGAGCAGGAATCAGTTGCCTTGTAAGAGGTGCCTCATGCCATCTGGTGCCTCCAGCAACTGCTGCTGCTGCACAGGCTCGCAGGTGTGATGCAACCTACAGAAGACCTGTGTCCTTCTGGAGTGGCAGGTGGGCCCAGAGGAAGACTCTTGACAGCACATATAACAGCACAAGATGTTTATGTTTAGGTGGCCTAGGGGCCGGGCATTTAAATGTCTTTGTAGACTCCTCTGACTGCACTGCGTAGCAGATTGATTCAGTTTTCTAAACAGGACTTGTAAATGACATTTTGAGAGATCATAGCATGTCCCACAGCATGTCTGCACCAATGACTTCTCTTGAAATATGGATCTCTTGCAGGTCATATGCAAAGCAGAATCAGTTCTGGAATTTCTTTTTTAAAAACAATTGTGGTGGGACTCTAGTGTGAGACTTAATCAAGGAATTTCAGCAACTTTACAGGGAACTGGTGTTGAATAAGTTACTCCAAAATTCAGGTTCAGCTCATTCTCTTTTGTCTTCTTTTTGTTTCTTAAACTCATAAATTACAACTCTTGACCGGCTGGATCTCTGTCTAAAGTATATCCTTGGCTCAGGCATGAGTTATTGGGTTGGATGGGGGAATTGAAGGGTTAAGCACTGTACAGTATCTTAAATGGGATGTGAGACTAAATTATTGTAATCATCTGCTCTGTATTGATGCTAATACCGGGTTTTATAGCATTGCAGGTAGAAAGCTGCTATGTAAATGCAGAATTAAATCAGCATTTTAATCATATGCTTATGTGAAGAGTGAAAATTGTAAATACCAAGGATACTAAGGTGGAATTGAATATTTGCTCCTAACAATTAAAGAAAGACATTTTGGCAGTGCCAACAATTTAGTAACCTGGAGCATAAATCAATTTATAAGATACGCAAGAAGTGAATTCACTGGGGCAGGTTATCCCATCACAACTAATACAAGATTTCTTCCCCTTCATCCAAAGCTGATGATTCTGTTTACCATCAGTGGGGACCTTTGACTAAATCAGGAGAGCAAATCTTCTATGAAATATTCAATATGGAGAAATTTTCCTTAGGCTTTGGGCAGAACTCACTCCTGTGTCTGAGCAATG
Organism: Heteronetta atricapilla; assembly: GCA_011075105.1. Taxonomy (NCBI): domain Eukaryota; kingdom Metazoa; phylum Chordata; class Aves; order Anseriformes; family Anatidae; genus Heteronetta; species Heteronetta atricapilla. Next base: position 111,271,641 of record CM021733.1, on the reverse strand, counting down.
ATTAAGTTGAAACGATACTTTTTCTATGTTATGAAGTATAAATTGAATGATATCTTCAAAAATAGGTCTCTATTCTGTTAATCAATTCTACCTTGCCAATGGCATTTGTAGGGTTAATGCTTCCTGAATACTCCACCTGGTAAATTACTGCTCCTACACCTAGTTCAAACTCAATTTCATTCCTTCAAGGTTTCAGTAATCGTATCGCTAGGCAATAGCTAAGCTGAAGTTTCCTTTGAATCTGAAATTGTATAATTGAACTTTTGAACTGAAGGCCACCCATCACTTTCTAGCCACAATCCTTGGTGACAGAGATATTTTTCTTTAGTCTGATGATAGCTGATTACTAAATCCTTTTTTTTTTTTTCCTCTACTTTTAATGCACCACACTTTATATTTATTTGTGACTTTCCCTCAATCAAAAAAAATCTATTATCATTGGTACTACTCTTTGCATTTATAACCCACCTTTCACTGCAGGCTTTCCAAGCACTTCAGAAGCATTAAGCTCCATAAGAGGCCTATAATGAAAACAAACGATTTTAAGCTCTGGGGCAGAGACTGTAATTTCCCATATCTTACCAAAGCACAATGGGATGCTGAGGTGGTTGGCCTCTAGGCACTATTGCTATATAAAAAAAAAATAATGTGCCAACATTTTACAGATGAGGAAACTGAGGCACCAAGATCCACCACAAACATTTACAAAATCTGCACCTTCACTAATCCTAAAGATTAAATACAACACATAAGAAGAAGAAGCAGTATTTGACATATACAGGTATAAATTTTCTAGCTCAGTAGTAGAATATATTAAGAAAGGATTTTTTTTTTAATTTTTTTTTTTTTTAGTTGGGATGTTATCCTACTTTTAAATATCTTTGCAATATTTTTGTGCCTTCTATCTCATGTTTGTTTTAATTCATGTGTCCTTTGCACTTCATTAGAAAGATCAGATATCCTTAGAAACTGAATAATGCTTTTAATATGTACATTACAGTAAAATCCAGCAGCATCTCTCTCTCTGATTTCCAGCTGTTCTAGGTGTTATACATAGAAGAGATGTTTTGCCATCTACACAGACCAGCTCAGGAGGTCTACCTACATGTGCAAGTTCAGACTCCAAGGCTGGGAACAGATCCTGGCCAGTGCCCAGCCTGGTCCCTGACATTACTCACACAGGCCAATATTGGAGAAGCTTTCTCATGCTGCTTTGCAAACTCACTTCTTTCCTCAGCTAGAAGAAATATACAGATCATTGGGATTTTGGAGCCAGGATCCAGGTGCAGTCTCTGGCTGCAGGGTTCAGGGCTAATAAATAATGTATTTTGCTGGTTACAAAAATCTTTTGAGCTTATTTGTTTCAAAGACTTTCCAAAAGAAATCTTCAGCTATCACATGGCATTTCTCCTGGGTTATACCTGGTGTAGCACACTGATCACAGAAGTCAGCTGAAAAATGCTGATGTTTTCAGCTGCTATTCAGAGCGTTTTCTAACGCTGCCTGAGTACCGTACATCCAAAAATTGTTCTTTGCAACAGACCAATTATTAAAACACCTCATCAACAAAGGTTTTACATATACATAAGGGAGCATGTTCATATTGAGCAGGTCACTTGTGAAGCTAAGGAAGCTATTACAATTACAGGACAGATAGACGGCTGTGGAAGCGACCCCCTTATATTTGTAATTGTATTCACAGCACTCTTAGCTGCAAATAGGCAGTAATGGAACATTCAGGGTGAAGGAAGCCACAGGTCACTTCTAACGGGAAAAGCATGCCCTAGGGTAGCAAATACATTCAAAGCCACCAGCAAAAGCACAGGCTCATCAATGTGATGCTGCAAATTAAGCAAGTAATGCTTCCTCTGGTTTATTATTTGGACATACAGCTGTTTTGACTCACTATTTATAGGTGATACTGTCATCATAGACTACACAGGACTCAATGACAAGGGTGAGCTTTAACCTGTCTCCTCTGAATTAATCACTCGCTTGATGGTGATGGTTCAGAATGATGTTTTCTTTTGCTTCTTCAAATTTACTTGAGCCAGATGGAGACCTTGGAAAAGTCTAATTAAAGAGGAACTCTGCTAATTGCCCAGTGATGCTAGCTTTGAATTTTTACAGGTGCACATAAAATTGTTCCCTGGCTTTCTGCTGGCTTTGGGGAACTGCAACTGATAAGAGTTAACAAATAAGCAAACAATTACTATACATAAGGAATGCAGTAAGTCAGATTTCATTACCCTTTTTAGGCTCCTGAACAATTTTTGGGTATTATTTTCAATCATGCTAAGACAGGATGGCTTGTAGAATTCCATTATTGAGACCTAATTTGGCTATTCAAGTCATTTAACAAGTCTCTCAGAGCTTTCTCTATGGTCAAAGGAGAGAAGCAATCTGCAAAATGTGACTGAATGTGTTCTCAGTCTCTCTTGTGAGAAGAACACCCTGTGCTTTTGGTCTTTGTGCCATTTGTTTCTATATAGCACAACAACAATAAAAAAGAGCCTCATTCCACTTGGAGTTCTTACATCCTTTTGTAGGCAAAGGAGTAGCTAATCCCAATGATCCAATGCAAACCATTTGTGCACTCATTGTCAAATATTTGGATGTAGAAATAAACTGGGGTGTTCTACTAATATTTTTGAAGTGAGCTTAGCTGTCTATACAGAGCACAGCCTTTGGGAAATATTGCTCTGTTGCAGCATCATTCTGACACTTCAACAGCTTTAAAAAATCCTCCTTTCCTGTCTCATTATTATTAAATAGCACACTTTGCTCCCTTGATCAGGGAATAGTCCTCTACATCTGATTCCATCACCTTTCTGACTTCTGCACTTTTGAAGGGCAGAATGGCAAGTTAACCATCTGTATTGGGAATTTTTCTTACAATTCATTGTGTCCATATTTTATTCTTTTATGAATATAAACGCCACAGAATATGTGGGTCAATGATATCTAAAGATCTTCTTCTAGCATCTTTAATTGACTGAACTTAAAACAAGCCCTTTTGTGAACTTCTTTGGGCTGTATTGACAGCAATCTCTTTTAAAGAAAATGCCAGGAATTCTTGTGTTCAGGAGTGAAATCATCATACATCTTATATGTTTCTGAAACTCTTTTACTGGAATGGGGCCTCAAATGTACTCACACTGCTCAATGTTTGAATGTTTGGCTCTGTATTCCACTTGTTTCTTCTTGTCTGTATTTTTTAACTTTTGTAAGAACAATTTCATACCCTCTCTCTGGTGCCATTTGAATTCATTTATAGACTGTTAGAATCTCACAGAGATTTACAATACTAATTAATTAACTGTCATATTTCCCTTGGGTTGTAGGTAAAGATTATTATCCCCATCTTAGAGGGGTCATCAGTGCTCTCCTCTTGTTCAACCTTGTGTAAATCAGCCATACGTCCACTAAAATCAATAGTGTTATCCTGCAGTAGAATTGATATGAGTCAGAGAGGAATCCTGTCCAGAAAAGATACAGCCTGAGTTTAACCATGCTTTGTTGTCCCTTTCCCTCCATGGGACTTTGAGACATGGAGGAGTACGGGTTTTGTGGAGGATTGCTTTGAAATGGGACCTACTGAAGCCTGGAAGAGCCCCTATGGTTGGGGTCCAAGCAGAAGCCAGTTCCTGGGATATTCCTGGTGAATGGAGGCACACCCACAGCCACACACAGCAGATACGTACTCCCACCAGTGATCTATATAGAGCCTGGGTTCCTGCAAGCCCTAAAAAGAAGCCGTGAGCTGGGACAGGAGTCCCACAAGTTGCATGCAGAGAGACAGAAATGAAGCGGGCAAAGGGATTTTGTAGAAGCTTGGTCTCCTTCCAGGATTTCAGTGCTGTGCGTGCAGATGAGATCTGAGTGTGATCAGCCGGTGCCTACCCACACTGATGGTGTAATTCACAGCCAGTGCAAATACAGCTTTGAGAACAGATGCCATCCTTACAATTGATAACAGAGTGCTTTGGCAGGCTCTGTCCTGGGAAGAGGAGCACCTTCCCCCTGCCTGCAAGAAAGAAAGTTGGCAAAGCATGTTTCTGAAGGCTTTGTAAATTCAGGAACAAACTGGTCAGTACTTTTCCAGACTGAGCCCAGAATAACGTCTCCAAGGTCAGACTGAGCAGACAGCAGAACAAGAAATAAGTACTGGCTCCCATATGTCCACTCTTACTTTTGGATTCCTTCCCCTAGTAAGTCTTTTACTTAATGCACTTGGTCTTGAACTGTGCATGGTGGTGGTTTGTTCCTTGTCTATCCATAGCAATTGTATTTATGGTGGCTTTCAGGCACCTCTTGATGTGTCTGTCCCAATAGAATTGTCTATCAGCACTTTTTCTGAGCTGCTTGATTTAGAATATGCATTACGAACTTTGGGTGCACTATCTGTACAATGACTAGTTTATGGTGCTCACATCATTCTTAGTTCAGGGTGTTTATTAGCCCAAGTCTCCCTGTCACTACATTGCTTTGGTATTGCTTTACCTTCTGTGTCCTTTGATTTTTTGAGCTGAGCAGGAGACTTACCAAGATGTAAGGAGGAAACTCTAAGATTTAACAGTTGGGTCATTAGGATATAACACTTTTCTCCACTAAGTCTGGCAACTACAATAAAGCAATTCCTTCAATTTACATGCTGGACATGCATCTGGACACTTTATCTACTCCTTCTATTAAATTACTGCTGCTTTTGCCAGATTATATTGGAGTTATCTCTGACTGCTTGAAAGATAGGACTGGCAAATAAGATTAAAAATAAACACAATTATTTTTAAAAGCCATTTGTGCATACATAGTTTCTGAAATCTTCGTACAATTAAGTCCTCTTTTCCCTCAAATAATCCCATTTAGGACATATTATCTTCATTAAACTTTTACTGAGGGCCCCTTTTGCAGCTGGTGGTCCCATGATACCAGGTGCTGTATGAAGAAAGACAAAAAGCATGCCTTGAATAGACAGAGTATGTACTTTTTATCCCTGTTTTACAGATGGTAAAATGAGGGACGTATGTGTCCCAGATTGTCAAGAGACCTGAGATGAGGTAGAAATTAATTGTGTTCTCCAGTCTAGCACCTTAGCCATTAGACCAAGCTTCCTCTGAAAAATGGTATTTATGAAATCCCATCACTACAGATTGAGCCTGATCACCCAATCCAGTAATCACAAGACACTGCCTGCAGTGGGAAACAGGAGATAAGGGCTTTTATGGGCATTGTGCTTTCTGCATCCTTGCAGTTGGTACAGTAGATGCTGGCACTTGTTTTATTGATGTAAATAATTTGGAGGAATGGGGGACCTGAGCAAACCCCCCTCACTTGGGAGAAAGGTTGAAAATAAAACCAGCAAAAAAGGAAATGGATGAAGGAGTATTTTCTACCACCTTCTCCTTATCTCTGTAGTATCCTCATTGTCTCCCCTTCATCCTCTATCAGGAGCCCTGCTGGAACTGTCCTTGTCACCATGCCACCTACATCCTCTTGTGGCTTTCACCATAGCAATGGGCAGCAGCAGTGTCAGCAATGATTCACTGCGAGGGAAACTGCCTCCCAGCTGAGTCAAGCTAGATCTTACCATGCAAATATATTATTATCACCATAGCAAAGACAGCACAGGAGATTCATGATTCATGTCCTCAACTTGAACGCTACAATTCAAGGAGAAGAAGTTCAGGGAGAAGAAGTCATTAAGAGCAGCCCTGCTTAGAAGGACTGGGGATTCTGGTGGATGAAAGGCTTGACATGAGGCAGCAGTGTGTGCCTGCAGCCCAGAAGGCCAAATACATCCTGGGCTACATCAGCAGAGGAGTAGCCAGCAGGTGGAGGAAGGTGACTGTCCCCCTCTGCTCTGCCCTTGTGAGGCCCCACTTGTAGCACTGCATCCAGGTCTGGGGCCCCTGGCACAAGAAGGATGTGGGGCTGTTAGAACAGGTCCAAAATAAGGGCATGAGGATGGTCAGAGGACTGGAGCACCTCTCCTATGAAGAAAAGCTGAGAGAGCTAGGATGTCCAGCCAGATGTAGAGAATTCTCTGGGGAGACCTCATTGCAGCTTTTCAATACTTAAAAGGGTCTTATAAAAAAGATGGAGAGCAAGGTTTTACATGAGCAGATAGTGATAGGACAAGTGGGAATGTTTTTAAACTAAAAGAGGGGAGATTTAGATCAGATGGAGGAAATTCTTCACTCTGAGGGTGGTGAGGCACTGCAACAGGCTGCCCAGAGAAGCTGTGGATGCCCCACCCCTGGAGGTTTTCTAGGCCAGGTTGGATGGGACACTGGGCAACCTGATCTAGTGGGTGTCACCCCTGCCCATGGTACAGCTCCTTTATTCATTGCCTTAATATCTTGCTTACACCTTCTACTTTTTTCTGTTCATGGATTTTATGCTTATAGCTCACTGTATTTGAGGTCAAAAAAGTTTAGGGAAACACCAGTCATCGCTCTGAAGACTGATAAAGGAATTGTAGCAAGGGTGCAGGAGGGATAACGCTGAATGTGCCATTCCACTGGGAGAAGGTTGTTTTCAAGGTAGAAGGGACAATGGAGGCACTTATTCCACAGGGACATTGTCTCTAATCTTTTCCTGAGCATAGTTGCATCTCTAGAATATAAGGAGTATTCCATAGCTTTTCAGATTGATTAAATTTGTTTCTTTTCTTTCTTTTTCTTTCTTTCTTTCTTTCTTTCTTTCTTTCTTTCTTTCTTTCTTTCTTTCTTTCTTCCTTCCTTCCTTCCTTCCTTCCTTTCTTTCTTTCTTTCTTTCTTTCTTTCTTTCTTTCTTTCTTTCTTGTTACTGGCCCCTCTTCTGTTAATTAATTCTTCAATGTCTGTATCTCCCTTACTGTCTGACTTATGCATGCCAATGAAGGTACCTTCCTGTGAGGTGAACCTGTGAGGTGGAGAGCAGAGCTGGTATTCTCTGAAGTCTGGAGGTTTAAATTATGACTCTTCTGAGCTGGCCAAAATATTTTTGGACAGTGATCAGCACCACAGTGTCATGCTTTGTCACTTTGACTCCTGCACAATAAGCCAATGTTTCATTTTGTTTGACTTAAGAATCTAAAAACTGGCCATTGAAGTATGAAATAGTCATCCTAGGCTCCCTTCATAGCCAAAACAGAAAGACAAGGCAAGTCCTCTTATCTGCTTTAGAAACCTGTTTCCCCTTGGGATATATCACAGTCTGGGTGCTGCCCATCTTTTTCTACTGTTGAATATAGATTTGTGACTTCTTAGGTATTATCTCAGAGGTAGGCTTTTAGAAGCATGTAGCAGGCAAGTCCTGTTTTAGGATAGCAACAATAACTCCAAAAATGATGATGTTTTGTTAGGAACTGGGATAAATCTTTTGAAACTAGAATGAACAACCCTTCAAGATAAATAGTAGGTATCATCACTTCAACAACCCCCCACCACCACACGCCCCCAACCAACATAAAAGAAGCTGTGCTGAATCAGTGGGGAACAGCTCAAATAATAGCAAGGTGTTTCACTGCACAATCCCATTTAGTGTAAGTGGTAAAGCTTTGACAGTGCTCTGCTCACCAGGACCCTCCTAAGTAGTAAAAAGTATTGTTTTGGATAAATCATCCAGCTGATGAAGCTGCTGGGTGCGTTATTAATGATGCATCCTGTGTAGTTCACAAAAAAAAAAAAAAAAAAATAGGCCCACATTATAGACTGTGAGATAACAGAACTGTTATATAATTGAATTTTTTTATGATATTTACAAAGTATGGGAAAATCAAGAAAAGATTTTACAGTGTGTATTAAGCTGTCTGGTAAAAAGAATGACACTGCTAAAGCTGTAGTTAAATTAGCTTCTATTTCGAAATAAATAAAAAAAAAGCAAGAATGAGAAGATTGGAGGAAGTCAAAGTCCTAGGAGGGTGCTTCTAGTATCAGCCTGCCCAGGTGCTGATAGCTTCACTCACTGAGAGTGAGGAAAGGCCCATGTCCAGCAGGAAAGTGCTGGCCATCAAAACCATGTTTATTTGTTAGAAAAGTATGTACAAATTTGAAACTGTATTCTTATTGGATAGCAGCCAAGGGACCTCTCTGGAAATAAAGCGCAGAAGGAAGAGAGATGAAGCAACTAATGCTGCAAAAAGAAGAAAATAGGAGGGGATATATGAGCAGGGACACAGGGAAGTTGTATTTACATTCCATTTCTTTGAGTAATCTTTCTTCAAAGTCTTCTAAGAGCTTTATATTCTACTTTACAATAAGTGTAATAATCTACAACTATACTAATGATCTAGAAAGTGCCAGAGCCTTCAAGCCGACTCTCCCCTGATACCTACCAGCAAAGTTTGGCCACACCCATACTGCTCTTGGCCTCTGGTAATTCTCTCATCCCCAGAACAGGAAGGCATGCACAGAGACTGGCCTGTACTGCCATCTGGAAAGCACCTCAGACTTGTTTGGGGGGCAGTACTGGGGCATGTCAAGGACCTTAAGAACAATTTAAGAACAACAGCAATCCAGCAGTCCAGATCTCATTCCAGTGTCTTTGTTGTGGTTTTACCCTGATGGGCAGCTGAACTCCAGCACAACTGCTCTCTCACTCCCCTTCCTCAAAGGGAAAAGGGGGAGAAAATATGATGTAAAGGGCCCAAGGGATAAGGACAGGGAGATCACTCAAAAGTTATCATTATGGGCAAAACCCTCTGCATAGGGAGGGTAATGTAATTTATTACCTATCACTAGTGGACTAACACAATGAGAAATTAAAAGCAAACTAAAACCACCTTCCCCCAAACCACCCACGGTGCAGGGGAACAGGCAATGGGGTCTGCAGTCAGTCCCTGATGCTCTGCCTCCATCACTCCCTCACAGTCCCTCTCTGCCCCTGCTCAATGTGGGGTCTCTCCCATGGGATGCCATCCTTCCCAAACAGCCTGCAGGGGCTGCCCACAGGCAGCAGCTCTTCAAGAACTGCTCCCACGCGGCTCCATATCATGGGGTCCATCCCCCAGGAGCATATTGCTCCAGCACGGGTCCCCCATGGGCAGCAGCTCCCTCCAGACCCCCTCCTCTCCACGGGCTGCAGCTTCGGCCTGGGGCCTGCTCCTGAGGGGCTCTCCATGAGCCGCAGCCTCCTCCAGGCCACATCCACCTGCTCCACCAGGGGCTCCTCCACGGGCTGCAGTGTGGAGATCTGCTCCGTGTGGGACCCATGGGCTGCAGGGGGACAGCCTGCTCCACCAGGGGCCACTCCACAGACCACAGGGGAACTTCTGCTGCCTGCCTGGAGCCCCTTCTGCTCTCCTGCTGCACTGACCTGGGGGTCTGCAGGGCTGCTTTTCTCACATTTTTCACTCCTATCTGCCAGTGCTATAGCACAGCAGATTTTCCCTTTCTTAACTCTGCTCTTCCAGAGGCCCAAACAGTGTCACTTGCTGGCTCTGCTCTGGCCAGCAGCGGGTCCATTTTGGATCTTACTGGAGCTGGCTCTGATCTGGTGTGGGACAGCTGCTGGGCTCTGCTCACAGAAGTCACCCCTGCAGCCCCCTGCTACCAAAACCATGCCATGTAAACCCAATGCAGTCTTGCACAGCTGAGTTGCAAGCTATAATTGTAATGTTCCCACTAGAATGCTTGTTTTGTCCTGGAAGATGATTTTAAGCGTCACAAAATGGCTTCTGTAAGGCAGAAGGACCAGTGAATGGCTATTCCAATAGCCTTGAAATGGATTTCTCATTATCAAACCAGACACCTCCTAAGAGGAAACCAGCTTAGAATTCAGACAACCACAATCTATTGTACTGTTCTAGGCAAACCCAGCATTTGTTTGTGTCAATGGGCAAAGCAAAAACCAAAAAAAAAAAACAAAAAAAAAAAAACTAATGGTGAAGTAATAAGGAAAAGCCAGAGTCACCCTGGGAAATATTTGCACCAAGGATGTAAAAAAAGTAAAAATAAGAAAAAGTGGTGTTGTAGGCTGAGTATAGAAAAGTATTTGGAATTGTCAACAGCAGAGCAGTTCAGGGAAATGAGATGTGTGCTAGCCTTGGGGAAAAAAAAAAAAGCAACCCAAAATAAGAATGCATAAATGTTACATCATTCACCATCATTTTTCTTCTCAAGGGATCAGTCCACATGCCCTGAAATGTGAACTGGTTGGATACAAAATAATACTCCCCATTCCCTTGATGTAAAACCTCTGGATCCTTCTATCCCTGGCATGATCAAGAGGAGAACTGAATGAAACAGTGTGGCAACAGATAATTAATGATGTCCTAGTTTAGTAAACTTACCACCTGAAATTCTTTTATTGCATCATCCTCACAGAAAATATGACTGCTGCAGTCCCTAAACACTCCCCTCAGTTTTGGCTGGTATGATCACATACTATTCTCAGCAAAACCAACTGAGCATCTGAGGAGATGCACAACTGTGTGTTTGACACACAGGAGCATGCACCTTGCAGGCTGGATCTGATTAAAGTTTAATTCACATCCTTCTAATTTTTACCTGATGTAATAAATCTGCACCTCATTGCACATGCAGTGGACAGGTTACAAACAGAGTCGCTGGCCTCGTGAGATGCACATACAGAAACTGCAGCTTTGTCCTCCCAGCTCTATCAACCAATGACGGCAGTCTGTTACAAATTTTCCTCTTTTGCTTGTTTGCCAAACCTATGAGGACTCAATTTGTTACGTTATGGTGTCATTTGCAGTGTTGCATAATGAGTTCAGTATGGGTGGAAACTGCAATGTTTACTCACTTTAAATAAATTTTCACAGATGTAAATGAGCACACATGGGAGAAACCTGGATGGTGGAAAATTGAGCCTCTGTGCTGCAAGTCATAAAGCAGATTTAGTAATAACAATAAAAGAAGAATTGATCCACTTGTGTTGCAAGATTTGGTGGTTTATGCATGTGCAGAGGTTTAAGGATATAAATGTTAAACACTGCTGTTATTTAACAATGAATTCCAACAGGCTTAATAAAACATTTGCTTGTCAGTTTATGACAAAATAGCATTTAATAATGTGCAGTGAAAAGCCTTGCATTTCAGGGATATATAATGTTTTAGTGTTACATTTGGAAACATCAGCATAAACTTGTCTTTAAAATCATAGCATTTCCAGTCTGGCCTCTGTTCTCACAGAGGACAAGTGTCTTTATCATGTCTGAAGAACTCCTGAGAGAAGAAATCATGAGAAAGGCTCACAAGAAGAAGCTTCTAACAAGCCACATAAGATGAACAAGCAGGGCACATTACTTTGCCTTTGCTTTCTGTGAGCATAGGTGAATAAGGAAATATGTCCACTTTTAGCTACACTCAATATGTAATAAAAAATAATATGTTTTTGAGTTACCTGAATGAAAAATACATCTTTCATTGTTAAAGGACAGATATTTTCCTACTGTAGTCTAACTCAAATATAATTCATCTACCTGCCCACCACCTAGTATTTCACCCTTGTGCTTAGGCAAGGTGATGAGAAAATGCAGGCCTATAGGAATGTTGTTTTTAAAAAGTTATGGAGGATTAAAATAGAGATCTACAGAGGATTTGCTTTATGGTTAAGGCATTGGAGTGAGAATTAGGTTAAGGCATCAGAGAGAGAATTAGGAAATTTATCTTCACTTCTGGGGTCTGCCACCTCAGGCAAGTGAATTAGTCTCTCTTTGCCTCAGTTCCCCATCCTCAGGATCCTTTTTTGATCTCTCTTTGGATATCTTTTCTATTTAGGCTGAGGTCAGAGTATTTGTTTTTACTACGCTTTTGTATAGTCAGGATTTACAGCTGTCTACTTTAATATACCTATTTTTTTTTTAATATTTGTGACAACAGTACAAAAGGAGGAATTCTACTGCACACATTCAGTCAGGACTACCATTCAGGCTATTGTTCACCTGGCAGAAGAACCACCATCCTGAAGGTGACTGGGGATTCATTATAGCCTCCAGTTTGTTGACATATTGGGGAAACTTACTGCACGCTTCTGAAATGCAGAATTTAAAAAAAAAAATTAAACTGTTTGCATACCATTTTTGGAGAGTTGTGCTTTTGCAGGTCTCACAAACTTTATAGCTCTGTACAGACAGCAGTGGAGTCAGATGGGCTCTGTAATGAGCTCCACACCTGCTTAAAAGGATGAAGAAATGATAAGATCTATCTGACAGTTTTATTCTGGGAAGAAGTCCAAGAATGGATTGCATGACATTTTGGGATTTATTTTTCCTTTAACTTCCAAAGAGTATTAAGGAATAAAGACCAAGGAGAAAAGCTATATTCTATGTGCAGAATTCCCACCAGCTTCAACAATGGCCACAGTTTTTGCCTCAGGACTTCAACACTTCAGAATGGTTTGACATTGCAATGGAAATACTTTTTTTTTTTTCTTTTTTTTTTTTCTTTTTTCTTTTTTTGGAAAAAATCACCAAAACCTGCTTCAGTCTTATAGTAACTCTGTAGTTTTGGGACAAAAAGTAACTTCTTAACTTCTCAATGTCTCGTTGTCCTTTATAAAAAATGAGTCAATAAAAAAGTGTGTAATTTATTGAATCAAAGAAATGATCCACATCTGCTTTAATAAAGAACAAGTCTAGTCCTGAAATAAATGGGAATAATTCCTTGACTTCAGTGATATTGAACCTAATTATAATAAAACTTTTCAAGTTGTATATATCTGTTTTATTGTTAGAAATGAGGTTGTAGGAAAAAGATCGAGCTTTGTTTACTGTAAAAACTCAATGTTCACTTCTGAATTAACATATAAATCTATGCCGTCTTTAAGAAAATTTCCACTAGATGTCCTTTGTCAAAGCAACTACAAGATATGTGCCCATGTTGCTTGTGCTCATCCTTATCCACCCGTGGTCTTTCTATTAGTACTGGTATTTCGAATACCTTTTTGAATTGGCCATTCACGCCAGTCGTCATCCTTTAATTTTCAAGTACAATACTGCTAGTCCAAAACTATTGCATTGCTTGCTTTCAAACTCTTTAAAACAAACAAACAAACAAATACTTTTGTGTGGTGCCCTCCAAAAAAGGGGTGGTGGATTGGCTGTATGTTCAGTAACGCCACCTTCTTTCATAATATCTAATTTTTGCCTCATAATTTCCCTGTGTCCTTCTATCAGAATACAACAATTTACTGTGTCCTGTTTAAATTCTGATTATAGCCTCTTTAACACAGGAATCATTGTTTTCTCACTTCTTTTAAATTATCCGGTACAATTTGCTTCTCGTCTGTGGCTAAGATTCAAGTATCATGGAAAGAAAATATAGTTATTAAGATGGCTTGAATTTAAAAATAACATCTCTCGCAGTTAGGTGTCTATTTTGAGTGTGTTTCAACTTTGGTTTAAGATCAAACAGGTTATTATGTATGAAGTTACTGTGAGCATATGGAAAACTCTCTACAAAACCTTTTATTTAGAATACCTTTAGTCTGATAGAAATTTTCAGGTAATTAAGGTGTCCTTGTAAGTCTTGGGCTGAGTCACCAACATTCCTAAAATAGTTGACATTACTTCAGTCTTTCCTCTCCAGGATTTCTCTAATTCCATTTTTTAAATTGTAACTTGGAGAGCTTTTATTCTATTTCTCCCTCTGCTCACCAGCTGCTTGTTCAAAAGGAAGAAATTGACTAAAATATAAATACCTAGTGCCATATGAGATGCCCATTATATTTATATATATATAGATATGATCTCCAGCTGATGGTCTGGAAGAATGCAGGTCTTCTGTAGATCTTATTTTGATTAACCCTGAGTACCTTATGTGGCACCAGGTGTCTTAGCAATTGATTTTTGCTCTCAGTCCTGCTAATGACTTGTGGTCACAGTCATGTTTATGTAGTCTTATAAAATATCAGTCTTTGTGTTCTTCTGGCAGAGTCTGCTCTCTGTGTTAAAGGGTGAGGAGATAAAAATCTTATTTGTTGCCTAAGGAGAAATCCTACTGACTTGGATATGCCTTCCCTCATACACCAGCATCAAACATCCATCCACTGATGATGTGCATTGGAGTCTCCACAAATACTTTACATGTCTATTCCCCTACAGCTTCAATTTTCAAACCATTATGTTATCTTAGCCATGCTGTGTGAGAAGCTTCATCTTGAGCAGCTGTGATGGGGCCCTCAGCTGGCTGTCATAAGCCAGTTGGTTCCAGCCACTTGGGGGAATTGCCATCAGAGTTCTTAAGAAATGTTGCTCATTTTCCATATGAGAATTCTGCCTCCTATCACTAAAACAGGTGTGTGCTTTTTTTTCCCCCTCATATCTTCAAAAGCAGGTGTTTTATTTTCTCTGAAATGTTTAGTCAGGGGACATTATTTTCCTAAAGCCAAGAACTTCAATACTTTTCTTCTCCCTTCTTTTCTGTGTTAGTTTGGCAACATCTGCTGTTGCAAGATCTTGGTGTACAGTGAGCTGCTTCCTAGTCAGCCTGTCTTCTTTCTTACTGAGTGGTGCCCATACTATCAGAAGTGGAAACCAAGTGCAGTGTTTTGATTAACTTAGCTGGAGGGTTTATTTTCATAAATTTTGGATATCATCAAGTAGCGGTTGTGAAATGGAACCCAAGTTTCTTGAGAAGTTGGTTTCCTTCTCATTCTTCAGGCTGCTCCTAATAATGGCTGGTATTCCTATAGCATCTCTGATTGATTGGACTACTAACTATTTTATGAACACTAAACTCAGAAATCAGGTGCTGTTTTATTTATAGGAAACTTGTGGTAAAAATATAAGCAAGTCAACCAAGACAGCACAGGAAATATGTGACAGAATTAATACAATTTTGAAGTCCTTTTTCATCATTTTTAGATTAAGATTTTTTTCTTCCTTTCTAAATAGCTAATTCTTGGTTCCTGGTTGGCAGTGCTTAAGGATTTTGTCCTCAGAGGTGGAATTTTAGAAGGCATTTAAAATTTAACATTCAAGTTAATTTACTTATTTTTCAATTTCAGATATATTTGATTCATGCAATATTCTAATTAGATGAACAGATGAGCTATATTTAATGAAAAGGAGAATAGAAGTACATGGTCTGTGAAATCTGTATGTAGCTTGAAAACCTGAAACCTTAAAAAGAGAAAGGGTGCTTTTTCTTTCTTTCTTTCTTTTTCTTTTCTTTTTTTTTTTTTTTTCTTTTGGGCTTGGGATTTATGCTCCTTAGCACAGAGTGCGTGATCTAAGCAACTGTCTCATGGTGTCCCTCTGAGGAAACTAGCAAAGTTCAGCTATTTATAGTCTGAGATAAAACACACCTTTACTAGCTCTCATTTACAGTAACAGACTTCATAAACACAAGGATATGTTAAAAGTTTTACTTTGAAATATTTTACTTATTATTTTCAAGATATAAAATATAATTTAAGGTATCTATATACATTTTATTTGTATTGTCAACATGCAGAAATCTCAGGATTTAACTCTATTCTTGTATGTGCTTGTTTTCCCTGTGATTTTTTGCAATAATGAACATCAACTAAAAAGGCAATGTAAAAAATCCCATGGATGACCATCAGAATTGTTAGATTCCTCATGTGAATTTCCATAATTCTCCTTTGCCAAGCAGAAACTGCACAAAAGCAACTGAGAAACCCGTGAAACAGTGAATCTTTAATTGTCTGGACTCAGTTCTCCACTACTGAGTTCTCTAATAATTTACCACATTTTGAAGAGATTTCAAGGTGGGTGTGAAATGCTGACATTTTATTTCATCATCTTTTTGATTCAACTTGGTGTCATTTTATCTGACTGTAAATGCTCTGACAAGGTACAAAGCAAAAGAGAACCAAAACCAAGTGTATTTTTTTTTTTTGTTTTTAAACAGCCTAGTCACGGGATTATCACAATTAATCAAAAAAGTTATTACAGGGTTTACGTACCCCAAATTTATTAACACTGTGGCAGAAAAATAATGCATCGCTGACTGTACTGGGTCTGGCTGGGATGTTAACTTTCCTGCTGGGATGTTTAACTTTAACTGCAGCAGCCCATACAGTGCTGCACCCCGCACTTGTAGCTAGAACAGCAGTGGTACCTCACTGGTGTTGTGTCTGCTGCTGAGCAGTGCTGGCACAGCATCAGGACTTTCTCTAGCCCTCCTAGGGGGTGGGCAAAAAATTGAGAAAGAAACATCACCAGGGCAGCTGACCTAAACCAACCAAAAGGATATTTCATACCATATCATGTCACACTCAGCAATAAAAGGTGGAAAAAGGAAGAAGGGGGGTGGTAGGCTCTCATTGCGAAAATGTCTGTCCTCCTCCTGAACACTGGCTACGTGTGTTAAGGCCCTATCTCAAGCATGTGGTCAAGCATCGCTCATTTGTGGGAAGTAGAGAGTAGTTTCTTTCCTCTTCACTTCTACATAGCCTTTACTTGTTTTGTTTTGTTATTGCCTTTCCCCCTCCCTCTTCCCCTTCCCCTTTTTTCCCTTTAGTTGAATTGTTTAGTTAATAATAATATTTCCTTAATGTTTTTTCTTCTCTTTAATTAAATTATCCTTATCTCAACCCATGAGTTGTTCTTTCCTTTACTTCTTTCCCTCCTCATCTGAGAAGGGGGAGTGAGAGAGCAGTTGTGGTGTTCAGCTGCCTAGCACAGTAAAACCACCACACTGACCTGAAAGAAGACCAAGGAATAGACTGTATTAGAGGAATATAATTGAGAGCTTACTGGACTGGAGATATGTTTGGGAGCAGTTTGGTTGTGCCTGGATCCACATTGCAAATATTAGTGAGCATGACCTATTACAGATGTGCCTGACAATTTACAGCACTGAAATCAAAATGGGAGTGCAGAAAGAGAGAGGAGAGCAGCTTCTAAACTCTGGGCAGAAGAAGATGCTTAGACTGCAGAAAGAATAGTACATGGGCAAAAAATTCCCTGGATTCCAATGGGAGGAGGTGACAGGTACAAGACTGTATGCACACCCATGCACTGCTGGGTGTGTGTATGTACGTGTGTGATTTTGAGGTATTATTATCTTGAGAATAAGGGGCAATATTTTGTAGGCTTCAGTCCTTTTAGTACTTAATTCAATCTGGAATTGACTTTTAGACGCACTTTTTGCCTGAGAGTTGAAATTTCCATTTCACCGTGTTTAGTTTATGTAAATTATGAACATTACTTTTAAGACACATACATTGATGTTTATGAGAGTGCCAAGATTTTTCTCTCATATACCAGCCAAAAATGTCTTATATAAATTCTATGCTGTAGATTGGCTATTACAATTGCAAGATCAAAATTATTCTTGGAGGTGATAGCTAATACAGCAGCCAAAGACCTTTTTCTGTTCTTTTTTTTTCTTTTTTTCTTTTTTTTTTTTTTCTCTTACCAATTATAATACTTAATAGAGGAAGTCAACATGTTTCTACCACTGTAGAAAATGGATTACTGTAGAGTAAGCTTTGTCAGCTTTGGTATGTTTAGGGACTTGAGCTTAGTTGCATGAGCTCTTGTAGTTTTTTCTTTGAGTTTTAAGAAACAATAAAAAAATAGAAGAAACTCTTCATACTCCTACATTACCATGTAATTGTAAAATAGAGTCTCATCCTGCAGAACGTTTCAGATGGAATTAATTTCATATGAGTTTAGCTGTCCAGTGAGTCATCTGTAGTCAACAGAAATATAGGTGGGGTGATTCATCTCATGAAGAGGTGTCTAGGATAAGTGAGACAGATTAGATTAGTTGTGTCTGACCTGCATGGCTTTCTCTCCAGGGAAAACCAGAAGGTGGAGGGAAAAATCCCCAAGTTTTAGTGAGGACATGGCTGTGGGCAGTACCTGTTCTGAAGCTGTGAAGAATCTGTGAGTCCCATGATTTAGGTACAGTTGCTCTCCCTTCATTATCATTTGAGGTAATATAAACATAGTCTTTCGAGACACTAGAAGTCTAACTGTTGAAGCTAGCTGTGACGACCATGTTTGCTAACGTGCCGTGGGGTGTGGGCACTGATTCCCTCCCTGTTGGGCTGGCTCTTGCCTTGCAATTTGTTATATGTTTCTGGTCTAGTGCAAAGAAGACCCAAGTGAAGTGGTATGGACTCTTCTTATTGAGCAATTTCAACCATTAACCATTTCTTCTATCTAGTGACCGGAGAAGGAATGGCATGGAGCTGTGATGGGGGAATTTCAGATTGGATATTAGAAAAATGTTTTTCACCAAGAGGGTGGTCAGGCACCAAAACAGGCTCTTCAGGGCAGTGGCCATGGCACCGAGCCTGCTGGAGTTCAAGAAGTATTTGAATAATGCTCTCAGACGTATGGTTTGATTTTGGGTGGTTCTGGGTGGAGCCAGGAGTTGGGCCCTATGAACCTTGTGGGTCTCTTGTAACTAAGGATGTTCTATGATACTAAAAACAACTGTGTATGCTCAGCCTCATCCTACATGATGAGAGTACGAGTATGTTTATGTCTGCCTGTTGTACTTGCTGTCTGTATGTGTGTGTTTAGGGGCAAGTAAAGGTAGCCTTAGAAAACAAAGAGGACAGATATTTAGCAATGATTTCTTTGCCTTCAAGCATAACTTCAGGGGAAGAGAAACAAGAAGGATTTAAAAGGCTTCATATGAAACTGAGCATTTTCTACAGTTAAGCATAGGAAAATTAATAGGGTTTTTCCTCAAATATCCACTCAGAGGGGGCCAAATATCTACAGCTTTGACAGCATGCTCTGAAGAGTCTAAATAATTGAAAATGAATGTCCAGAAGCTTTGGGTAAGCCTATAGGAAAATATAAGTTCTGTGTTTGAGACCTAACCTCACTTTTAATATTTTTCCCCTCCCATTAATGGCACTTTCCTTCATAGCTGTTGCATTGCAATTTGACAACCCCAGGACATCAGGAGATTATGCTAGCTGTTGGATTGTGGAGTAGACTTCCAGAGCTCTGGTAATAAAATTTCATTAGCCTCCTACCTGTGTGTTGCACACAGATTTACTACTACAAGACAATACACCTATCAGGCTATTAAGGCCTTCTTTGGTTCTACCTTCATGGCAGTACAGACAAAACAAGATTTACCTGTATTTCAGTCTACTCCATCCTCATTGTTTCTCCTGATGAAAAAGGCTTCAGCTTTTTCTTTACAAAAGAGAAGGTCTCAGCATGCCTCTAGCTGGAGCTCTGAGAGTTCCTTCAAACTGCTATGAGGCCTTTCACAACATATGTTTGGAAAAAAATTAAATAACCCCAGGAGATGTTTTTTTTCTTTTTCCTTCAAGTAAGCACAAGGCTAAGCTTGCTTTGTGTCATGACATTGTAAAGTGGTTTGTACTTCATAAAACTAATAGTTAATGCAGATGCTAGTAGTAGGAGACTGCTTTTGCAAACACGACTTTCAAACAATGCATCCTGCTGAACACAGGCTTTAATAATAGAGTGCTTGGATGGCCAGCTGTCTGTCAAATCTCTCTCTCTGCATGCTGTAATAAACTCATTCTCTTTGGTGACAGGCCAGGGAAGTTAGGGTTGTGCTCTGTATCTCTACCCAGCCTGAGCTGCTGTGGGACTGTTTCTTAAAGAAAGTGCTTTTTCTAAGAGTTGAGCTGTATTAGGAGAGAAGGGTTCTTAAAATCCTTATGAAATTGAAAAAGGTGCTATACCTTTTCCTTTTCCTTTTTTTTTTTTTTTTTTTTTTTTTTTTTTTTTTTTTTTTGAGATTAGAGCTTTAGCTTTACACAGTTTTCTTGCAATTATTTTATTTTTAGCTTTGGTCATGGCCCACTGCTCTGATTTCACTTGAATGTCTCAGTCAGTAAACAGGATGCTTGCAAAATTTGGCATCAGAGTGCAAGCTGGAAATTTTTTTTCCAGTTCTTACTTTCAACAGCTTGCCTGGACTATGGTCATATGGACTCTCCCTGTTATTCAGCTCTGGAGGAAAATAAATAAATACCCAGGAATGTCTGCTTTTATTTCAGAATCCAGGGCTGTTTCATATAGATTTAGCAGCAGGCCAAACCAGCTACTTTCCACAGTGCACGAATAAAACCCAGATGCATTTTCTGTTCAGCTTTGCTACTTTAGAAATGGATTAAATGGTGTTTATAAATGCACACCTACAATGATCAAAATGCACCTATAATCATCAGGGAGTATGGAGAGATAATAGGGGAATAGGGAAACAAAACATGAACCCACATGCCAGGGTTCATCCTCATGGTTGCTCTCCCTTCTTGCAGGTGGAGGTAGGGAGCTGAAGCAGGCAGTAACCCTGTTCCAGCAGTACTCAGCCAGATGCTCCACTCTTGAGCTAATGTAGAAGGTGCTCTTATTGCCACCTGGGAATTCGTCACACTGGTGCACTTGCCAATAAGCTGGCATTAAGTCTGTTTTGCACTACTGGAGTTGCACAAAACAGATTTAAGAGCTTGTACAGTCAAAACCTTCAATCTGTAATGCTGAGGGCCAGCACACAGTGAATGCAGCATGGGCAGGATGCTGCTGCAGTAGGGAGAGGTTGCAGCATTTATGCTGCCTGAGCATCAGCCTCAGCACTGTTTAGGAGAGGCATCTCTGACAAGGTACCCCATGGTGTATTTTATGATCAGTGCTGTAATGATACACAGTCTTTGCATCAATCAGACATTTTATACCAATGACCTTAATAAACAACTACTGTACATATTGTGTCTCCCATAAATACATTTCTATAATTTTACTGGAGACCTTCACACTTAAATAGAATAACATTTTTTACAGTTAATCAGTGAACATAAACAACCAATGCAGTAGTGTGTACATGTAAGGAATACGAAGCCATCTCAGGTGAAAAAACTTCCCCTCCCCTCTGAAATTTATTAATTCAAAACTCTCCAGATATAATAATCAAAATGCCAGTTCTGTTCCTACCTGCAACATCCTCAAGTGCTTCCCTTACTACATTTCCTCAGTATGTTGCATAGACATGACAGAAAATTGATCTAGGCAACCATTTATCGATTTACCTTCTGGTTTGAAAAATTGTGTATTAACCTGAACTGAACTGGTTCTTCATTCCCTTCCTTCTTGTTCTGACATTCCAGAGGGAGGAAAACCCTCTCTTGAGAAAAGAGATCCCTAAATTACCATGATACAGTATTTATTTGTTATTCTTGATCCCGATTTTCTATTGCATTTGTGTGAGTGTTTGGGTGTGAGTGCTCTCCATAATTTCTGAACATGCTGACCAAGTGTCAAGCATGTTTTAAAGAGAGGAGGGAATTTCAAACAAGCTAATACTTTATTAGAATTGGAATGTTGGAAAACCTCTACAATGACTACAGCTATTA
Organism: Heteronetta atricapilla; assembly: GCA_011075105.1. Lineage (NCBI taxonomy): Eukaryota > Metazoa > Chordata > Aves > Anseriformes > Anatidae > Heteronetta > Heteronetta atricapilla. Next base: position 111,250,368 of record CM021733.1, on the reverse strand, counting down.
CTGTAGACATGGGAGAAGCTACAAGTCTGAATGATGGAAAGGCTTGTGAGTGACAAAAGTTCAGATGGGAGAAACCACATGTAAGAGTAATACCTTCTATGCACCAAAACAGGACAAAGATCTTAGCTGGAACGTGCAATTTGTTACACATCAGAATGTATGGCCATAAGACATGATTCCTTAAGAAATTATACTCTATTAATTTTACTGTTCATGTTATTAACAACTAACATACTTTAATAATTATTAACAGTTCTGAGAATTGCACTGAAATTCAGACCTTCCCTATTTTGAGATGACCCAAAGCAGCCAGGGAAGTGTATTGAGAGAAATAGGGAAGGTGGTCCTTATTGACACAGGATTTCGGTGGTGTTGGTGGAATTACAAAGTCTGTGTCACTTCATATCCTCAATGGAGACATGTTTTGCAAGACGAGGTGGAGCACATAGAAACAAGCTTTGCCAGTTTGGACAGTGTGAGCTAAAAGAGCCTTCAGGTTGTTTAAATGTGCATCTGGAACCCTATCACTCTCAGCTGACCTTGGGTTTGAGGGAAAGAAACACAGAACCACAGAATATCCCGAGTTGGAAGGGACCTATAAGAATCATCAAGTCTGACTCCTAGGTCTGCACTGGACCACCCAAAAATCAGACCACATGTCTTAGAGCATTGTCCAAATGCTTCTTGTACTCCGGTAGGCTCGATGCCATGATCACTGTCCTGGGGAGCCTGTTCCCACCTTCTCAGTGAAGATCCAGCCTGAACCTCCTCTGTCAGAGCTTCATGCTGGTATAATATAGACATAAATAAGAGTATATATAGCCAAATAAAGATAAGAGTCATCATTGCCCATTTCTCTCCTTAGCTGTGTGGAATGTAGGCAACCGCATCATACTCAACCAAAAATGTTTTGGTACTGTGCTGGTAGATATCCAAGACAGAACTTCCTCTCTGTGGTTCACCCTGATGGATAATGAGTTTCACACATATAAAGCCATAGTGGATGAGTCTTTGTGCTGTATCACTAAGGATGCTTAAAATAAATCAGTCCCTAAAAGGTAGAGGAAAACAAAAGCTCAATCCTCATAATTGTCGTAACCCTGTGGAAATAAATGGAGCTCTGCTAAGTTCTACCAAAGGACAATATTGTCTAAATCCTATGTGTGTTCCAAACTGCTTGCAAACGCATGATGAAAGAGAAAAGAACACTTATGTGTCCTTTAAAAGAAACACTATTCAAAAATATTGAAGAAACCTCATGAAACCAAGCGGATTGTAAATCTAGGTTAGTTTGTAACCACAAAATATTAATTTCCTGTAACTATTAGGGATTTCTTACTATAACTATTATTCTCTAGCTAGCACATAATATAATTACGTATATTACAGTAATTATTATTAGCTATTATGCTGTACATAGTATTACAATAACTTCCAAAAGGAAAAGATTTGCTAGCAATGGGTCTAGAAACAGAGGCACTGAGCTGGCATAACAACCCCAAGAACATTCCTGACAGAGCTGGGAGTAGAAAGATGTCCACTGGGTGCTAGGCTTGTGATACTTAATACAGAAGTGTTACTGTAATGATAAAGAGCTAAAAAAGGTGAGATATGTGCCTGCAGCTCTGGGAGAGGATTATTTTCCCTTGGAAAGGTGAATATCATCTTTAGTACAGTAACTTTTTCAGGAGGTGAATGTATCTAATTAAGTTAAGTGATTGTCAAGTGTATTTTAAGTTTAACAAAGCTCACATCATATTTTATTTCCCTTTTACATTCTGTACAGTAATTGTATAAAGTGCATGATTTACTTTGGCAGCATTATTCAAACTTAATTACAGTGTTAAGAAGCAACCATAACTTGAAAGAAAATAGCTACACTGCTGTGGGGATCCACATGGCAGCTCAGTTTTTTTATTTTATTTTTATTTTTTATTAAAAAAAAAAACACATTTTTCTTTCATGAAGAAAGTAAATTGTGTAGAAAACTTTTTGGATCCTGAAATCACATATAAGATTAACTTTCAGTAGACTTCTTAAAGGATTGAAATAGCTACTTTGTCAAGGGATTTTAGATCTTTCTTTATATCCATCTTGTGATTCATCCCTATATATACCAGATGTTGTCCAGTCCTTAGGGGTATATTCTCTTATATGTTAGGGCTGAAGGAAATAAAAGGATTTAAAATATTATTATATAGGAGTAGCAAGTTGTCTCTGGTAGATCAATATGTCTGCTACCTAGAATACATAATAGAGACCATTCATTCAAAGTGCCATTTTATTCTAACAAGTCAGGGAGCTATTACCCACATTATTTTTTCTCTTAGTGAATCAATGAACTGCTTATGGCATTTTAAGAGTCCTCCCCCTTAGACTTCCAAAGCATGAACTCCCTAGAACATGATAAATCCTAGACTCATTCTTATTTTGCAGAGTAGACATTCAAGGGAACACCAAGTCTGGGTCTTGCTCCAGACTCAGAACTGATTTTTAGTGTTTTATATCTTTGGTTCTTAAAATCAATAAGCATCAGGAAACTCTGAATTTCTGTGTAAATGATTCTTTGTGATTTCAAAAGACCAGTTACTTTCCAGGTATAGTGAGGAATGTAGCTGGACACTTATAGCCATGGTAAAGTTTAGGCTGCAGAGCTATCTGAAATTTACAGGCACTGACTTGACAAAACTCCAGACCTTTGTTGCACCTGTTAGATTTTTATCTGCAGGCATCATATTTATTAAGTCTTTAATAGCACAAAGACAGTTATCACTTCCTTAATGAGGCCTACATTGATAATATGTGGTGATGAGATGCTGGTAGCAGGATATATTTACTAATATTTTCTCTAAATTTCATTTTGTTTGGATCTAAAGCACTGGAAAAATATTCTAGGGGGAATATCTTTCTTGCCCCTTACATTATTAGATGAGGGTAGGGAATGCATTCAGCTGAATCCAAACTCTGCACAGTGTGCTTTAGATTGGACTGCTTCATTTAAGAAAACTGGAAGTGTTAAATCCTAAATTAATGTATCTAATCTTAAGGGTGAAGTACACTCATATGATTTCATATTCTAGGATCAGATTTCACTTTTGAGATGTCCCTGTTCCATCTGACAAGGGATTTGCTTTGTCTCTGCTTGTAAGTTATAGTTGCTCTCATATTCTTTGGAGAATGATGACAATATGGAAATTGATCAAAATCTGGTTTAGGTCAAAGCCATATATCTGCAAAAGGCCATAAAATTAACTTTCTGAGCTGGGCTGTACTAATCTCCCATGGTTTTCTACCTGCTTGTTTCTGTGAACAGACAAAAAATCTATAGCAGTGCATATACACTACATTACATGCACTTTCTTGATATAATTAGTTGAGTCTCTTTTGGCTTGAGAGAACTTTCTCCCTTGAACAAAATTGATTTTTTTTAAGTTATCTGATTTGTATTTAATAATGTATTCAAATCTCTTCCTTCAGAATCCATAGATCATCCTGCCTGACCTACATCAACAATGAATTTCTCAGAATACATTAATCAAATACATTTTCCCTGAATTTTGTGCATTTTTCTCCTTCATTTCAAAAACGAATGACATTTGGTCTATTTTTCCATTCAGCTGGAAGTCAAGTTCTCAATTTCTCTGTTAGTTTATAAGCTGAAAGTGCAACATAATAGCACTATATAGGGAGCGGCTCAATATGCATACACCGATGTGTACCTTTTATGTGTGTGTGCGTCATGACACCTGTAGTCTAATTATGGTGGTGATACAAACATTAAAGTGAAACCCATAGGTGTTTTCTTGCAGAATTGAAGGTCATTTGTATACTTGGCAAAGAAACTTATATTCCAAAATCCGCAAGGGAGTCTCCACTGCCAGGATTCAGCAACCACAGGCTCCTGCTGACACTTCAAAATATTTCATTGAAAATAAAGGTTAATGGTTTTATTTTTTCCAAAAATAATACACCCACCCAGAGCTCATGCAAAATGCATAGGACTCATATCCTCAGCTGCTGCTGTCTGCAAACCCTGTGCCTCTGGGTTCAGAGGAGCTGGGTTTGTGTACATCATCTGAAAATCTGTCTCCTCAGAATGGAGGTAGTGATGGCAATTACCACATGAGTTGCAGATTGGCTTCCATTGTAGAGGTCTGTTTTCAATGGCTCTTTCCCATGGCATTCCCACATGCGGCTGGGATTTCAGTCATGTGCATTTAGCTGTCTAAAGTCTAGGACTTAAGTCTAAGTTGGTTGTCTATCCTATCTAAGTTGGTTGTCTATCTAGTCAGGGACCCAAGGACCTTCTGAGGGTAGAAGACAAGTATACAGTTGGCAGAAATGAGATGAACTGCCTTCTAGCATTGCTGGTCCTTTTCTCCTGGTTGTAGAGGAACCGAGATAAATAGTTTGAACAAGATCTCCATATCTTTAGGCAATCTAGGCTAGATGAATCCCATTCTCTGTGTCATCTTCATTTAGTTTCTAGCATTTCACAGATAATAAATGTTGGCATATAAAAAGTATTTTCATGTAAAGAAGAGTCAATTGGTATTAAAAATCCATTTTTTGGCCTCATAAAAAACAAAAGCTCTTTAGCCTTGAAGTTTTTTCGTATATTCTCAAGACCTTATTCCTCTGATCTCCTCAAATTATTTGTTCCAGCAACAAACTTACCTCATTCTTTCTTGTATTTCTCCATTGGATCAAGAGATCCTAGAGTTAGACTCTTACTAAAGCATTTAAAAAATAAGCATCTGAAAGCATGAGAAAACTTTAGCCATTATGCATGCATTCATGTAAGCCTCAGCAGAAGTGTTCTGAATTTCAGGAGCACTGAGTAATTGGTACTCTCATGAACTGGATGTTGTGTGGTTGGCCAAGCTGTACTGGTTTAACAGTGGTACAAACCAGCTTGCCTGTACTGGAGGAGATATGAACCTTTTGTGGATAGAAAGTTGGCTGGACAATCCCAAGAATAGTTGAAGACTGCTTTCAATTAGGTCACAGCATGTTCTTCAGACTGGCAAAGAGGAAAGTAACTTCTTAACTGAATGAGACGTTCAGAGAGGGAACATTGTTTAAGCTTCTTTAAACAAAGGTTGTAGTACCCTCGCACTTCATCCCTGAGGTACAAAGAAGAAACTAAACTGCCTGTATCCACCCTGCACTCTTGTATAAGGTGACATAGAAAATGACCTAGATCATTTGCAAGGAGAAGCTAAAGGCAAATAAATCTGACAACTTTATTCACTTAATATGCAGGGTAATTCAGCAGGTGTTGAATTCATTTGAATATATATAATGCAGTGTAGACACCTGCTGCAACTGCACCTTGCATCCTCGTTACATGAGTGATTTCTCCCCGTGAGAACCAAGAACATGCTTCAAAACCCTCTGCTTTGAAGTAGCAGTGATATTAGGTTCCAATATGTAAGTATTGCTTGTTGAGGAAATATCTTAACATATTTAAAATACTTTGATGAATAAAAGGGAAGCTTAGAGTAGTGTCTTTGTCACCTGTGGGTTTGACATTTGCATTCAGAGGTAATGAATTACCATTCCTTGCCATGTGGTGCATGTGCGGGATTTAGGATTAATTCAGTTTGCATTTGGCTTCTTTGTGTCAGACCAGGTTATCAAGCTGGTTTCTCTTTCTTCTTGCTTTTTGTTTCACTGAAGAGGGCAGATAACTTTGAGTTGCTATTTGTATTACTTTTTTGTCATTCGCTCTTTCTGAGGTAGAGTTTTACCACTTTTGTTTTATGTCTGAAACAGAGGTTCAGAAGAAACAATCTGTCTGCTTGGTTATGTCCATCATCCATTAGATTAGGCAGTGCAGTCAGTTAGTAGTGAAGAGCATCATGTAGCATATACATTTTTAACGCAGAAGAGAAGAACACCTCCTCTTGATGAATTTTCAAGAAAAGAAGAGAGAGCTGTAAAGCAAGGTCAGCCTTGCTTTATAATTGGTTCACTTTTCTTGGAAATGATACTGCAGAAAACACTTTTTTTTTTTTTTTTTTTTTTTTTTTTTTTTGGAGTTGAACCTACAGTATCAGAAAAATTTGGTCTTCAATGTAGGCCTTGTCTCAAAAAGGAAAATTTCACCTACATTGCAGCCTCTATCCAGTTTTGCTACCAGAATGAAGTCTATATATCTTTAAACTTTTGAAGAAATCCTTTTCAAAAGAATTTTTGATGGAGATTTATTTCAAGAACTCATTATTTGCAGTGTGTTCAGAACCCTATCTAAAACATTAAAACAACAACAACAAGAACAAAAAACCTAGTATAGTTGTCTGAGCCAGTTATACTCTGAGACATAGTCTGAGATAGAGAAGGCACCCGTCTCTTGACATTGACATACAGGAAGGCTGGAAAATTAGCAGCATGAGTTGCTTAATCAGATATTTAAATCATGATTCTGACATTTAAATTTGTTTGGAAATTAGATTCCCATTCAAAGCCAAGTTCAAATGTGATAACAATAAACCACAGAAATCCCTTTTGTTCTTACATGAAATTCTTCAGCAGTGAGAGAATATGGGGATGGTGCAGATATATTTTATTTCTGTTGTTGCTGCTAAATTCACTTAGTGGTAGATAAAATACTTTTCTCACTAGTATTTATGGTAGAGACTGAGGGTTTATATCTATTTCAGACATACACTTCATGAAAATATTCCACAATTATCAAAGCATTGCTAGCTATCATTTCTCCTGCAATTCACATGGAATATATTTCAAGAAGTCATAGAGAAAGGGAGAAAAACCTATCCATAGAGTTTGTGGCTGTCAGGTTTATATGAGTAAGATGTCTTTTGTAGTTCCTGTTACAAATAGGTAATAACAGGGAAAATCAGGGAGGAATTGAGTTTGCATTTTTGATCCTTACACAGGGAACTTTTCTGCCAAAATAGGAGTTCAGCTGACAGAGGATGAGAAACAAAATAGGAAAGGGCAGCTGAGGATAATGAGAAAAATACATCTCTCCATCTGACTTCTGTTCTATAGTCCTTTCTTTCTCAGGTTGGTACAAGGTAATGAGAAACATCCTTTGAAATCTGGGCCTGCTACTGCATAAAAAAATGTGTAATGGGAGGTAAGATGGATCACAAAACTATTGAAAGATGTATTTTAATTCGAATCACTTGATTCTTGGCACTTCTTTTTTTTTTTTTTTTTTTTTTTTTTTTTTTTCCTTAAGGGATGGTGGCTTGTAGGATTACTCTGTTCAGCAAAGTATGACTGAGCCAATGAACAGGACTGCAGAAAGACAAATAGTTTTGTGAATTCATAAAACTTTGCGCACCCAGCATCATTGTAATTGAAGTCAGAAGCAGCAACTCTGATGGATGAAGTGTGCAGCAGAGCTACTGGGGGTCTAATTAGAGCTGAAGGCAGATTGCAACTGGGCAACCGTTGTCCCATTTTTTTGTTCTGTTTGTGCATTTCCATTATTTTCATTATTCATAATTTATAATATGGGTGAATCAAAGGTCTTGGTCAGAACTGGAATCCCACTGTTCATAGTGCTAATTAGATATGTATGTGTGTTTGTGTGTGTATGTAGGCATGTGCACATATGGAAGCAGGCTCTGAGTGGAGGTCTAAAAAACACAGGAGCAACTGAACAGTAGGGAAGCAGGGAAATGATGTGGGAATTAATCATCAGGCACTGATTAACACACTTAGTTGTATCATGTTTGGTTGTTTGTATTGACATATCTACAACCAGATGGTGATGTTTAAACATTTGTTTGGTATTTAAAAATGTTCCACAATGTTTTGCACAGACAAATATTGATACCACTTGTTCTGGGTGCATTCAGTAAACAGAGAGTCTATGGTGACCAACTTAGACTCTCAGCACCTAATCATGGTGAAAGGGATTTTGACCCTAATGCACAGCCCTGTTCTAGTTCCACAGCTACCCAGAATAAATTCCACAGGGATCAGTCTCCCACCTGGACTGCTTTGATGTTTTATAGGGCTTCATTAGACCTGATGACTAAAACAGGCCGAAGCTCATCCTAAGAGACTTACAAAGGTTTCCACAATAAGGCTATGAAATATCAAGAATTTGAGCACACTCAGGTCTAAAGTACTTAAGTCCTTTGCTATTGCTCTAATAACCAGCACTGGCTACTTTGTGCATGCAGTAGGTATGGCCATATTTCCTGTTCCACAGATCAAATTAGATTTCTTTCCTGCACTTGATGGTGTCATCTTGGCACCACTTATACTTTGAGGGGCATTGCTAACTCCTTGCTTCAAGGAAGAAGAAAGCAAAAAGTAGGAAGGGAATTTTTCTTGGCCTGCCTGGGTTTACACTGGACAAGTGAGACATTGGTGCAGATTGTCCTTATGGCCCCAGAAAGGACATTATCTGCTGAGACATGTCTTTAGTACAAAACTGTGTTGTCATTTGTACGGAAGCCAAAAAAAATCTTTGAAGACGGGCCTTGAAGGTCATGCAGGGCTGAAATGCCAGCACGAGTGTCTGTGAAATTGTTGAGTATGGAAACCGGGGCCAAAAATGCAGGCTGAAAAATGAATTAATATGTAAAATCCATTGCATCAATAAAGTGTATTACATCAATATGTGCCATGGTTTTACCCTGATGGGCAGCTGAACTCCAACACAACTGCTCTCTCACTCCCTTTCTCAAAGGAAAAGGGGGAGAAAATACAATTGCAACAGGCTCAAGGGTTGAGGTAAGGACAGTGAAATCACCCATCAGTTATTCTCATGGGCAAAACAGACTCAGCACATGGAGCTTAGTATATAATAATTTATTGTGTATCACTAGTGGACTGGCACAGGGAAAACCTAAAAGCAAACTAAAAACACCTCCCCTAAACCACCTTCTTCTACCTCTTCCCCCTGAGTGGTGTAGGGGAATGGGGAATAGATGCTAGAGTCAGTCCGTAATACTTTGTCTCTGCTGTTCCCTCACAGTCTCTCTCTGCCCCTGTTCCATGTGGGGTCCTCCCACGGGATGCCGTCCTTCCCCAGCTGAGCCTGTGGGGGCTGCCCACAAGCAGCAGCTCTTCAAGAACTGCTCCCACACGGCTCCATACCATGGGGTCCATCCCCCAGGAGCAAATTGCTCCAGCACGGGTCCCCCATGGGCGGCAGCTCCCTCCAGACCCCCTGCTCCTGCGTGGGCTCCTCTCCACAGGCTGCAGCTCCGGCCCAGGGCCTGCTCCTGCGGGGTCTCTCCAGGGGCCACAGCCTCCTCCAGGCCACATCCACCTGCTCCACCGGGGGCTCCTCCACGGGCTGCAGTGTGGAGATCTGCTCCGTGTGGGACCCATGGTCTGCAGTGGGACAGCCTGCTCCACCAGGGGCCTCAGGACAGGCTGCAGGGGAACCGCTGCTGCCTGCCTGGAGCACCTCCTGTCCTCTCACTGCACTGCCCTGGGGATCTGCAGGGCTGCTTCTCTCACATGTTCTCACCCCTCTCTCCCAGCTGCTGTAGCACAGCAGTTTTTTCTTTTTCCCTTTCTTAACTCTGCTCTCCCAGTGGCCCAACTGGCATTGCTTATGGCTAGTGGCAGGTCTGTTTTGGAGCCATCTGGAGCTGCCTTTGCTGATCTGACATGGGGCAGCTTCTGGGCTCTGCTCATAGAGGTCACTTCAGCAACCCCCTCCCCCCCCCCCAAACTTTTTTCCACATAAACCAAATGCAATTTGTGAAATATATTGTTGTCTATATATATATTGTGATATACAGTTGTACAGAAGGAAATAATCCTTTCTACCCCTATAGAGTGTCAAATTCAATTCAAATTCTTCTGTCCTGTTTCCCAGGCCAGAAGATCACTGGGTCAGCTTAGGGTGTGCCAAATAATTGTTTTGCACCATATTACACCATGTCTCATTGCTATTCTTCACTAAATTGTCACACAGACAATGGGCATGGGCAGTTGAAACTGAGTTCATTTGTTTTAGATTTAGAACAGCTTTACCTTTGGAGATTTATAAGGCTTTCTCCAAATTTATTGCAACTCTTTTCTGCAATGCTAGTGCACTGACATTGTATCATATGGGTACAGTAATCTTTCATCTGCCTGAACAGTTGCAAAGCAGAGTATCTGGTTTCCTTCTACTTCTCAGCTCTGTTTAGTGCATGTGGATAACACTAGCTGCTCCTTCTCCACATATTTCAAGCTACTTTCAAATACTGTTGCACTCTACATTGACCACAGTATGGCATATATCTTCACCACTTGCTTAATAATATTGACATCATGCTCAGACTGTGTTTGGAAATCATAATACAGGCTGCTTAAAACAGGGCTGCTGCTGTGAACTTCTGCTGTGTCTGCCTGCTGATATTACTGGTTTATGGCTACATGGTCGCTACAGAAAGTTGCTGGTGGCACAAGAGAAGTTGCACTTGAAAAGCACTGACTTATTATGAGGCATGAGGTTGCGACAGTGACGACAATGTGGAGGGGATTTCCACATGGGTAGAGCAGCACTGTACCACATGTAGTACACAGAGAATGAAGCCATGATTGCTACTCCGAAACAGGACTGAAAAAAAAAGAGGAATCAAATAATTCTGTCTCAAATTGGCTGGAAACACGTTAGGAACAAATGCCAGAAAGTGAACCTGGCTTAACATTTGGAAACTGCATACATGTCTGGAGGGTGGTTTAAGCATTTCTATTTCTGCTTTGAAAAAGAACAGGAGCACTCCCTCAATCTATCCTCAGCCACCAGGATTGTAACAGTTGGGGACGGGGCAATGAATACGCAGGCTCAGTAGCTTATTAAATTGCTCCAGTTATGTCACAAGCACTTGTTTGAATATGGCAGAAAGCTGAACTGAAGTCATTTAGATGCCTTTGAAAACTTGTTTTTGTGGCTTCAGGTTTTAGGGCATTCTTTCCTGGGGTGATTTAGCCTTCAGAGAGGAGAGAGAGATTTCAAATAGATACTGATTTACAGTTTGCCATAGGTAGGCTGTTATCTCCTTACCTTATGATACAGAGCTGGGTGCAAATTAGGAAGTTTGCTACTAGCCAGCTATCAGCTGTGGATTTCAGCAGCATTAGATCCCAGCTAACAATTCTTTATGCCCAAGTTCTGCAGAATTTACAAAAATAGTGCTGTCAGCTGAAGACATAGGCAGGTCTTTGTCTTATATTTGGGTGTGCTGTGTACTACTTAGATTTCTGTTCATAAGATGCAGGCATGAAAAGTGTGTCCAAATTTCAGAAACAGCTGGGCATTTCAAGTGGGCAGAAAATAGAGCTGCTCTACTCCCTTTGGGTGAATGTCAAAATTAGTTGTTCAGCACTGAGTGTGAACAAGGATGAGCAAATGCAACATTTCCCCAAGTGAGAGACATTCATTCCTTGATTAATTCAAGACTGATTTTATTTTATTTTATTTTATTTTATTTTATTTTATTTTATTTTATTTTATTTTTTACTTATAAGTTGATGGCTTGAAGCCACTTAGTTTTCTTTGAACATAGTAATCCTGGTGGTAATAGTGCTGTTGGATTTTTATCATAGGTGTATTATAGGTATATCACTTTCATAATTTTAGTTCATGAGCAAATTTTTTCATGTGGCTGGACTTCATGATCTAATAAACAGTCTTTCTAACTTGTCTTGCTGTTTTATTTGTAATGATTGAAGTATTAGAAAGCAAGAGGCTCACAACTTTTGTTGTGAGCAATCATCCAAAATGGGGTGAAGAATGTCTTTCTAATGAATTATTTTCTCTTGCATTCCTACTAGGTATAAACTGTTGACTCTATTCCTTCTCAGCTGCAAAAGTAAGATACTTGGATGGCTCTGTGAATTCTATTGTTAATCATATGAGTACAAATCATCTGATTTAGCTCTTGCTGACATTGGTTTAAATTAGAAAGATCTCTGTTAAAGTCATTAAAACCTATAATGATTTGGGTTAAAACCTAAGATATAATAAAATTAGGATAGAAGCAAAATAGAACAGACTTATGTAATTGCAGACATAATTGTTCCACTGACTTTCTTAAATCATGAAATATGCTACTGTCTGAAGCTTTTCTATAGAAAGGTACCGACACTATATATTATCTGCAACACATTTATTTTTAGAGGGCCATAGCCTTTTTCATTTTCTTTGACATAGCAGAAAATCTCAAAGTCCAGATCAATCTGTCTTAAAATAAGGGCACCGAGCCCAGTTCTAAACTCTTTTGCTTTTATTAGACCAAATAGTCCTCCTTCTCTAAGTACAATTTACTTATCGAGTTTTACATCCATTTATCCATCTGCTAATAAAACCCTAATCAGTGCAGAATTTCAGGGCTCTATTGAACATTTCTACTCACCTCTAAAAATGAGAACTTTAGTAACTCCATTTACTGTAATTTCAGTGCTGTAACTGAACCACCTTCAGCTCCATGTTTTCTGCAGAAATCTGATCACATCTGGATAAGGGTAATTTAACAGGTACTTTCTCCCTCCTTTGCCTCCTATACTTATCTGATACCGTTAAACACTCAGCTTTGTTCTCTTGCTTAGTTCTTTGTGATTTTGTGACCATAATGGCAAATCACATTGTATTCCACCTTCTCCTTTGGTGTAGTTTTCTGAAGGTTTGCACTGTTCTTGTTTTGATCTTTTGTAATACCATGTGACTGAAGGGAAAAATGAGAAGCCAAGACCCTCTTTTTTAACTGTCCCACTGGTGAATTTCTGCCCATCTGCTTTGAAATACGTGATTGTGATTAATAGTACTTTGCCTAGACCTAGGTGTGTTTTTTTTTTGTTTGTTTTTTTGGTTTTGTTTTAACTAATGCGTTTTATCTATGAGATAACATTGATATGAAAATGGAGCAATGGATGTAGAGATAACATTAATTATGAATTATTTTTATTGTTAGGTAAACCACAGAAAGTAAACACAGACTCTGACCAATTATTTTTGGAGCTGTATGAATGTCTAATGGTGCAGCCAAGGACAGTTGAGTGTTTTTTTTTTTCAACAACATCCCCTTGTTTTTTAGAAAATCCCAGTTGATTCCCTTCTGTATTTTTATTAGACTGACTACATCTCAAAACAAAGCCCCAGGCACCTAATCTAGTACTGAAGAAATCAGTGCAAAGATTGACCAAAAGGAATTCAACTGCCTTAACACAAGTGTGTTTTTAGGTGACTAAGGATACATTATCTGGCCTCTAGCTGTTGTTCTGCCAGGTTGTACTGTTGGTCCTAAAAAGCTCTGCCTTTGCTGCTGTGTCATGTCTGTCACTCTGCGAGAATACCTTGGACACCCTGTAGCACCTGTGATTAGGCATCTGAATTATTTAGAGTCTGCTCTGAATTGCCCTGTGGCAATTTCTCAAAGCCACAATCAGATTCTAGGGAGCTTGAGGATTTTTTAACATCAACTTTCACAGATGAAAAGATCTACAGTTGGGGTAGAAGGCATGGTTCTTGATCCTTGAGAATGAAGATGCAGGCTATCTCCGTGGTAACAGTGACTATTACTGTGCTCTGGGTGAAAATTTTATGCAAGGATTTCCTGAAATTTTGATCATAAATATGACCTAATATAAAGGAGAACTAATTTCTCCCCTCAGATTGAAGAAAATACTAGGCTACATGTTTGTAGATCTGAGGGTAGAATTTGGCTGTGATGTGGCTTCCTCTGCTGTTGAGTAGAAAGTGAAAACAACCACACGACTCACAGTTTCAAGGCAGAGTGCCATCTGATACTAACCAGATTTCCACTTTAACATCACACTACAGAACAGCCTCTTAAATGGAAGGGAAATCCCGCCCGCGGGTTGGCGGGGAGGGGGGAGGGGGGGGGGGTGGGGGGGGGGGGGGGGGGGGGGTGGGCAGGGGGGGGGGGGGGGGG
>CM021733.1:111207376-111235186 GCA_011075105.1 Heteronetta atricapilla | reverse complement strand
TTTTTTTAAAGTTGACTGTAATATACCCCCTTTCCTTTACAAAAAAACATACTTATTTTATGTTTTTTTTTTTTTTTTTTTTTTTTTTTTTTTTTCTTTTCTATTATTTCTTGCAGCTGCTGGAATCTGGAATCTATAATGCTATACAGAGAATAAGATCTATATTCATCTGTGTACATTGCATTATATTTTTCAGCATCAGCAGTATCGTGATGCAGATAGGAAATCATTTGCATGTATACTTCTTTCCAGTCAAGCACCTTAAAACAACTTTGTAAACATTTATGAATTAAGCTTCACAACATCCTGGTGAGTGAGTGAAAGATTATTATCCTGATTTCACAGGCAGGATAACTGAGGAACATCCAAGGTGTCAGCCTAACTATGTCACTCTGTCTCCTTCATTAAACATGAAACACCACTTCTGCCCAGAAGTATGACTATTGACAGATACTCTGAGGTTTGTATCAGTGAATATGAATCCTAGTTTTTATTGTGAAGAAAATGGATATGGCTAAGGTATTGGTCAACATGTTTCCTTTCTCAATACAAAAGCAAAACAATGTTAATACCAACCAAAAACTTGACAAAGGATTTGTGGCCGCTCTGTGTAACTACGTGGAGTGACTTTTCAGGTTATTGTCTTTAGGGTGTTTGTAAGTGCTTTTGACAGCACAGGTTTTGCTCCCTTCTCATCTGTGTTGTCATGACTAATCTGGGGAGGATCTCCTGTTGGTTTAAATCAGAATAGCTTGAATTGGGGGATGTCAATGTACACAGTATTTGTAGGATGTTTTCAGTATGTTTACTCATCCAAAGTTTTGTTTCCAGATATCAAAAATGGCTGTTAGACTTCTATATAGTTTTTTTTTTTTTTTTTTTTTTTTTTTTTTTTCTATATATATATATAGAAAGCAGTTTCCTTGCCTATTTTCTTTGAGACTATTTTTAAATAAAGTTGGCAGCCTGACTGAAAATTCATTTAAAAAAAAGGGAAAAGAGAAAGGGAATGTGTTCTTTTAACATGTTAGAGGGCTAAGAGCCTCCAGAATAATACACAACTTATTGGTTTCTCTGATATAATTCACAGGACCACCTGCTGCCCAAGGACATCTGTTAAGCTATAGAGTTGAACTAACTTCCATCATGCAAAAGAGAGATTGGACTGCTCACTTTCCTCCAGTGACTGGAAAATGGTTACCAAGGTGGGGGGGAATTGGCATATGTGATCTGTTTCTACTGTGCTGCTTGACTAGGTACTGATAATTCACCAATCTGACAGGCTATGGCTTGGGAGAACAGCACAGTCATCTTAGATTATTTCTTTTAGCCTAAAACACAACA
Source organism: Heteronetta atricapilla (assembly GCA_011075105.1). NCBI lineage: Eukaryota > Metazoa > Chordata > Aves > Anseriformes > Anatidae > Heteronetta > Heteronetta atricapilla. The sequence goes on along the minus strand of CM021733.1, from coordinate 111,233,842 downwards.
AGAGAAATATAAGAAATTGTGACTGAAGTGAAAATCAAATAAAATAAGTAAAAGCATAAATGATATCACGCTCCTAAAATGAAAAGCTCTCATCTTTTCATTGTATTTAATTTGTGAAGCATGAGATGAGGTATCTGGAACTGCCAAGTCAGTTCAGGAAATAAGTGGGAAAATGAATTGAAAATTTCAGAATTTTTTTTCCTAGTAGTATAAAATGATATTTTTTAGAAATATCAACTAAAACCTCATTTTATGTAATGCGTTACCATTGCTGGGCTTGAAACTGAGATCAGAATGATTTTGATTCCTTTCTTTCAGGGTGCTGGGGAGCCCTATAAGAACGCTGTGGAGGATAATGCAAAAGCTACAGCCATATTATTCTAGCTGGCAAATGAAACTTTGAAATGACAAACTGTTCTTCAAAACACAAGGGTCATTCATTTGTATTGAGTGATCATTGCAGAGGCAGGAGACAGCTGGTGGCAATTGGAAATAATCAGACAATTCCTTCAGCAACTGGCTACTGTGCATTTAATTTAGCATGCATATATATACATGTAAGTATACGTTGCAGTATCTTAAAATGTATGTATGTCTCTTTGTGTCTGTGCTTATTACTGTCATCTTGTGAAATCAGTCCTTTCATGAAATAATTAAAGGTTTCGGGTATTTTTGCCAACTGACTGGCATTACAGGTGTTCTGGACGATATGCCTGGTTCACTTAGTTGTATAAACTGACAGAAGGTGAATCCTGGCATTATCCATGTGCTTTCACACTGTGATTATGTGGGAAATAATGTCTCTAGCCACTTCTTACTATTCAGGGAATTAATAAACAACAGCAGTCATACAAACCAGAAGACCAGTCATACATTTTTCAGTCCTTCAGAATTTCTCTAGCCATGGGACGTGTCCTTTCATTGACTATCCTTCTGGGAACTTTCTTACACTCAAAATTTCTCTGAGTAGGTTGTTTCCTTTTAATATCTATATTCCTTGTTGGTATTCCTTTCAAGATGCTCACTGGAGTGTGAAGGAGACAGCGTTATTCTTTGGGTGGGAGTCTCTTCTCTTTGACTTTGACACAGCACCTAAATCACGCTTGTATCCAAAGGTACTTAAGAAAATGAGTAGTTTCATTGTCAGATTCAGGTAATCAGGATACATTAGGATTCAAAAATTACAGAGAGGGCTTGCACACAGGTGATCCAGGACTCCAGCTGTTCTGGTATTGGCTGTGATGGAGAAGGGTGCTAGAAATTTCTCCAAAGGTTTGGGAGAGGGTAGTAAAATCTGGAGAAAACCAACTCACTCTCTCCCATCTAGGCATGCTGCAGGGTCTCAAGGCTCAAATGAAATCTGAGGCTAGTCTTATGACTTCATGTCTTGTCTAAGCATAATCAATTCCAAAAAAAAAAAAAAAAATCTGAAATTTTCTGCAATGCCACTGCTGTTGGTTCTGTTTCTCCCCTGGACCTTCCTTGGTCTCCAACTAATGATGCTCATTGATGGAGTTCACCACACCATCTGTTGCTGTCATGGGTTATTCGTTCATGTGCTTCTGACATGGAACCTTTCATTGGCAGGGAGGTGTGGGTCATTAAGTCCCAGCACTAGGAAGGGTTGCACTATCTGATTATTACCAGACCAGGGTATTCCTGCATGAATTGTGGCAAACTTCTGTAGCACCAGTGAAGTTGTACAGTGCCTGCAATGAACTACACAAATGAGGGCACTAGAATGAGATCACCCTGGTTGCAGGGTGACTACTGTGAGTGGCACTTGTCTGATGCATATGGGTAGGATTCAGATTTCTTCCTGTGGCTATAGGGGTTGGAGAAGCTCATTGGAGAAGCTCATTTGATAGAAAAGGACAAGCAAACTAAAAAGGTGAATGCTGGATCATGAGTACATGGATTGAGAAGAATTCGTATGACAGGAAGAATTTACTTTCTCTTTGACACTGGTTACCCATTCACATGTTCACTTCCCACCCTCCTTCACCTTCTTGCCGAGCACCTGTAATATCTGTTAGGGTGTTTTCTGAAAGTAGTTATTTTGTAAAATGAAAAAAAAATCATTTTCTGAAATAGTCTCAATGTTGAAAATAACTGTTAGCTCTGTGATGTGTATTGCTATGTAGTTCTAGATATAAATACCGGTATATAGTTTTAAAAATAAATGTTATAGAAACATTGTTTCACTTGTCTTGTGATACAAGAGAAGCTGGGTTTAGGCATTTCCTATAATGTCTGTCTGTGATATCTGACCATTTTCTGAAATAACTGAAAATTTTAGTCATATCTGTGATCAAAACAGTCATTTCATGAAATAACCAAAAGTTTTAGACATTTTGTAAAATTACTAGTTTACTGTATGGCAACAACATACATGCAGATTTATCAAGGATAGAAGGATGATCTATGCTTTCAGTCATATTCTTAGTTCCTTTCTTCCCCCATCGTCCCCAGGCTGCTATGGTGTTGGCAGCCAGGCCTGCTCTTCAGTGCTTCCTTTGGTTCTCAGACCGACAAAAAGCTGCCACAGTTTGTGAATCTGGGGGTGGATAGCTGTGTGGCATCCGCTCTACGACTGGGGCGCATGCATTTTTACAGCTTGCTCTGTGTGTGAAGGGGTGGTTTGTCACCTCATGTACCTCACTTTTAGTTATTTATGTCAGGCCAGCCTCTGTGTCTCCTCTTTGCAGCTATTTCTGCACCATGTGCTACACAAATTACCAATGAGCAAAAAGTAGAGAGGTTTTTATATTGAAACAAACTGAAAGATTGTGGGATTTGGATCTAGTGAAGTAAGAATTGTTTCAAAATACTGTTTCAAGGGGTAACGTTTATAGACAAGCATAATGCTTGACAACTTGGATGTATTTCACTGTAAGGCTAATCCATCATAGACTGTGGAGATATATATATAAGACCACTCAGGTTCATGCTTTTGTTTGATAGGTTTTAAACTTGCAGTTTAGGGAAATGCCCCATCTCTGGAAGTGCTCAAGACTGGGTTGGATGGGGCTTTGAGCAACCTGGTCTGGTGGGAAGTGTCTCTGCCCATGGCATGGGGGTTGGAACTAGATGATCTTGAAGTTTCCTTTCAATCCAAACCATTCAGAATAAAAAAAAAAAAAAAAAAAAAAAAAATCTTGTATTTTGGATTTAAACACTGCAAATGTTTCTCATGGATTCTGGGCCATAAGGAAAATTCAGTTAATTTTTCCAGAATTATTTCCCACAGTGAAGTTCTTTTACCCTTGTCTTGTTCTTGTACTAACAATCCCTCAATGGCAAACTACAGCCAGATGATAACAAGTTTGAAATATGGACTTAGTCTTTTGCTTGTATTGATTTTTGCATGAATTTCAAACGCAAACTCAATGTCTTTCTAGTCCAAATAACAGAAGTCATGATTCTACTTAATGTACTGCAGAAAGGAAGAAGGAACCACAGTTGGCAGCATCTAGAAAAGTTAATGTATTCCAGGTAATCAATTCATGCTTCATTGGCTCTTTCCAGCCAGCTAATGAATAAAGGTGCCTGTTTGCAAGCTTTTCTCTGAAGCTGATTAATTATCTCCACAAAATTTACTTTATTCATGTAGTGATCATCTGAGGTTAAACAAATCCCTAAGCATTCAATGTACTTGTAAGCCATTAAGAAGAGATCTAATATCCATCCATCCATCCATCCATCTAGCTATATACTTCTAAAAATTTCTAGTATTAATAATGGCAATATTTGGGGCTAGCAGTAATTAATCTTATCTTCCAAGGTGATATTAAACTGAGGAAAAAAATCAAAAATCTCAGTATAATAAAGTACGATTAGATCTGTTGGACAGCAGCTAATAATCTCTACATGCTATTAGTGCCTGACTCCTGATATATCTCAATTACCTGAGACTGGATATACATAGTCATTTAAGCTACACAACAGCCTGTAAGCAATCCAGGAGACTCCTGAAGTGCATTAAGGATAACTTCCTGGTCCAGGTATTAGGCAAAACAGCCAGAGGAGAAGCATTACTGGAGCTGGTGCTCACCAATGTGGATGAACTCATTCAAGAGGTGAAGATTGGAGGCAGTCTGGGTTGCATTGACTCTGGTGGTTTTATGCAGGTGGGCAGCTGAGCTCCACCAAAGCCATTCTCTCACTCCCCCCCCTCAAAGAGAAAGGGGGCGGGGGGGAAATATGATGAAAAAGACTCAAGGATTGAGATAAGGGCAAGGAGATTGCTCAACAATTATCATGACGGGCAAAGCAGACTCAGCATAGGGAGATTAATGACATTTTTTTACCTATTACTAACTAGCTAGAGCGGTGAGAAACAAACAAACAAGCAAACAAACAAAAAAAACAAACTCACCTTCCCCCCATCTACCCTCTTCCACCTCCTCCCCCTGACTGGCACAGGGGAATGGGGAATGAGAGCTGCGGTTAGTCCCTGATGCTTTGTCTCCTCTGCTCCTTCACGGTCATTCTCTGCCCCTGCTCCATATGGGGTCCCTCCCACAGGATGCCATCCTTCCTGAACTATCTTTCTCATTTCTCTGAGCTCTAGGAGAGGGCTGATGGAGCAAAGTCCCTCCCACTGAAAGTAAAGAGCACATTCGAGACCACCTGATGAAACAGAACAGGTACCAGTCTATGGTGCCTAATGACATGCATCCTAAGATCCCGTGGGAATTGGCTGATGTAGTTGCCAAGTCCCTCTCCATCATATTTGCAAAGTCCTGGCAATCAGGTGAAGTTCCTGGTGACTGGAGAAAGGGAAACATCACTCCCACTTTTAGAAAGGTTAAAAAGGAAAACTGGGGAAACTACAGACCAATGAACCTCACCTCTTTGCCTGGCAAGGCCATGGAACAGATCCTCCTGGAAGCAACTTCAAGGCACGTGCAAGACAAGGATGTGATCCGAGACAGTCATCATGGCTTCACCAAGGGTAAATCATGCCTGACCAGTCTGGTGTCTTTCTATGATGGAGTGACTGCAAAAGAGACAAGGTAAGACTAACCAATATCATCTACTTGCTTTCTGTAAGGCCTTTGACATGGTCCCACACGATGTCCCGATCTCCAAATTGGAGAGAGATGGATTTGATGAGTGGACTATTAAGTAGACAAGGAACTAGGTGGCTAGCTGCACACAGAGAGTTGTGGTCAATGTCTCTATGTCCAGGTGGAGGCTGGAGAAAAGTGGTGTCCCTCAGGAGTCCATCTTGGGACCAGTACAGTTTAATACCTTTATCAACAATATAGACAGTGGGATTGAATGCAGCCTCAGCAGGTTTGCAGATGACACCAAGCTGAGTGCTAGAGTTAATCCATCAGAAGGAAGGGATGCCATCCAAAGGGACCTGGACAAGCTAGAAAAGTTGACCATGTGAGCCTCATGATGTTCAATAAGTCCAAGTGCAAGGTTCTGCACCTGGGTCAGAGCAATCCCAGGCACAAATACAGACTGGAAGAAGAACTCACTCAGAACAGCCCTGCAGAGAAGGACTTGGGAGTTGTGGTGGATGAAAAGCTTGATGTGAGGCAGCAGTGTGTGCTTGCAACCCAGAAAGCCAACTGCATCCTGGGCTGCATCAGCAAAGGAATGGCCAGCAGGTGGAGGAAGGTGACTGTCCCCTTCTACTCTGCCCTTGTGAGGCCCCATTTGGAGCACGGCATCCAGGTCTGGAGGCCTCAGCACAAGAAGGATGTGCTTATTTCTATGTTAAACTTATTTCTGTGTTAAAAAGTCTTACATTCATGGCTTACATATACACAACAAAAAGATAGAGTGACTGAAAATGTGATTCTTTTTTTCTCTTATATATAGCTATAAAAAGTCACAATTCCACACTGTGGTAATGGTGAGGTTCCATCCAGCTCAGGGAGTGGGGGTGGGTGTAAAATATATACTCTGTGTCTTGTGCAGCAATACAAAAAGACAATAAAGTAATCATAATTTTAAATGTTTTAAGTTCTAGAAGTCATAATAATATGCTAATAGAAACTATTACTGGTGAGTACTTGCCTCTTCTGGTAAAATCCAAAGAAGACATTCAGGCCTCATTCAAATTAACAATAATATTCTCTGTGACCTGAGATTTGGCCTAAAAGTGTACTATGGGTTTTCTAGATGCTCAGCACCACTCAGTTTATGGCCTTTGCCTTCACTTGTCACCGTACTAGACTAAGACATACTCTCCAAAAAATATTCTTTGTGTCTTTCAAGTAAGAGGAGTGCTTAATTTAAAGCAAATTGTTTTCTTTTGAATTTGAAATAAGGGCATTTGATTTTTCTTCTGTTTGGCTTTGACAAAGAAAAATCAGTAGACAAAGACTGTGTACCATTAACTACAAGTGAAGGGCTAGTTGACCTGAGCTGAACCATTGATGAGGGTGAGGCTAATGGGAAAAAAAAAAAAAAAACTGATCTCCATAATTTGTCAAGCAAAGTGTGGTTAGCTAAAAAATCTCATTATCAACCCTGTTCTTGCGAATAATAAAAAAATCTGCTAAATCAATTTTATTAAGCTCTTCCTAGGTATAGCAGAAGTCTCAGTTGTCAGTCAGTCACTATATAACCCAACATTGCTGGCGTGTAGATGTCACCTAAAGTGATTGGTGATGCTATTCTCAGGTTTCTTGCAAAGGAATAAGTAAATCCATTTTCTCAAAATAAAGAGATGTAATTTAATAGAGGGCATTAAGACTTGCTCTTCAAAGGAGGCCTATGAATTAATCTGGGAACTCACATATACTCTGGTCTCGTTGGAAAGTACAATGGACTTACTTTCTTTTTTGGCCATAAAGCATTTATCTTAGGACTCATTAAAAAATCCCATTAAATTATGTTTCTGTGAGTTGTGTTCCTCATGCACTTGGGAAAATTGTGAAACATCTTTCCAACTGAAGGCATTTTGGTTTATATGTATAATACTTTCTTTCCTGGGGAAACAAATGATGTCTCTGTAGGGTGCCAACTCTGCATGGAAACATGATCTCTGTGTAACCCCAGTATCTAGGTCATCACTGCAGAGTGTGTGTTGGATATCAAACACATAAGACAGAACTTCTGTTGCTTGAGTTAAAGGACTGAGCCTCCTGGAGGCAGCTATAGCAAAACATACTCTCTGTGGATGGAAACAAATAACATGGAAACAAATAACAACTCTTGGATGGATGATTACACGCAGAAAAAATCAGCAGAACAGGATTGTTGGAGGCCAAGTTCAAAGCTGGAACATGTGGAGATGTGGCCTGGCCCTATTGATTATTTCTTTGCCAGCTAATGAAGGTACAAACCTAAGCACTGCACTTGGCTGTCCATGCTGTTAAATAGTCTCCGACCATCCACTTTTAGCCTGGACCAACTTTTGCTAACAATTAAATGGTCACAGTTCAGTTGTTAGAGCAGGGCAAGCAATATGCCCCTCATTTTATGTATTTTGCTATCATCTCTTGGAAAGTAAGAGAATTTAATGGCATGAAGATGTCCAGACTTTATCAGATGGCCTCTAGGACCTGTTTTACTTTTGTGTCATAGTAGTGTATATAGCCATTTTAACAGAAATACTTCTGCTGGTAAGATTCACAGCTAGCAGTTCACCTATGGGGTCTGAATTTTCATCCTACCTCATTTTTTGGCTTTGGACAGATTACTTCAGCTGTCTTTATCAGTTGACTTCCTATGCATTTTTTTTTTTTTTTTTTAATGAAGGAAACTAATATATTTCACATGTACATGTGAAATGTATACATACAGATTTATATATACATACATACAGGTATGTATATAATTAGATATGACACGTGGAATATACTGTTGCTGTATATACATGCTCAGTGTGATTATTGTTTTTTCCAGTTAGATATTTCAAGTTGTATCTCTTTTCTCTGTTACACAGAGGTGTGCTCATGGAACAGATCCAAACAACATTCACACATGCCTGGGAAGAACACATCTCAGAAAGTAATTCATTTTACAAGGTTAGTTTTTTGTTCCTTATTTTTAAAGAGGCCAAAATAATTTTTTTTTTTTTTTTTTTTTTTTTTTTTTTTTAATGAATTGAAAACATACAGTTGATGTTTCACTCGAATATGTGTGCACTTATGAAGTGTTTAACCCAGTAGCTTTAGGTATTTGACTTCTTTTACTTTGGTAGTCTGGTCACATTATGTCACATGGCTTTCTTTCTACTTTGTATTTGTATGAATTAAGTAAGCAGAAAGTGGAAGGTGTCACTGTGGCACAAGGAGTTTGGCAGTACTTCCCATGCGGTGAATTATGTTTTATAGATTTCACAAGTATTCTTGTTACTCTCACTGTAAGCAAGTGCAATCTTGTTAAGCTAAATCAGTGATTATTCAAAAGAACTTTCATAAATACTTTAAAAAAATATATTATTATTATTATTATTAATTATTATTATTATTACACACTGCTGTAATGTGTGGGGAAAAGTCATGAGAATTCCTGCAGAAGAGATAGTATCACTTCTTGTTCTGTTCACAAAGTGTCCTCCAATATTCCCTAAGGGTAATGGTGAAGTTGCTTAAACTCTCTCAAATGTCAATAAAGGGGATCATGCTTTTAAAACACAGCCTAGGGAAATACAACAGCACATAAATTCCCTTGGAAATTACTTGTCAGGTTCATTTGGAATGGTAAAAGCCAGAATATGCTTCCAGCTAATAATTATTTCAGAGTGGGAGGGATGTCTGAGCTCTGGGGAAAAACAAAAGATTTGAGTGCAAGTACTGAATTTGTTTCTGAAATGCTTTGTAAAACAGGAAATCTGTGATTTCAACTTTTAAAGTCTGCTGCAGCGTCAGTTGAAGTCACATGGGACATTTCTGTTGAAATTGTGGGGTAGTGGATCAGGCCCATAGTCTTATAATAGTCAGCAATAGAAAGACGATCTGATTTTCCAACAGCAAAGGTGTGTGATCTGTTATAACTAGCTGTTTAATTATCATATCTATGCAAAACCCGTTAAGAAGTAATGCTACATAATTAGCAGTATGCATGACCCAGTGACCTGGTATTAAAAGCAAAACAAATTAAGTACACTTAAGATCTGTGAATAACAAAAGCAGCTAAATGTTTCCTTCACAAGGACAGTTTCTCTTTTGGGTTCTGGTGAATTCAATGGGCAGTTACAGAGATTTCAGTGAGCTTTGGCTCAGCTTTGGGCAAAGGGATTCATCAGTCTAAATGCAGATCTCTGCATCTGAGCTGTAGCTTACTGCAGCTTTATTTTATACCTGGGGGAAAAGCAGCTTGTTTTAGGATGCAGCTCTTCTCATCTTAAAGTAGATGTTTGAAAAAGATTTGGTGAATTGTGTCCCTAAACTATGCATTTGTCTCTATTGTCTATAAATGGAGACCTGCTGAGATGGAGATGAATCTCCCCTCTCTGAGTGAGAAAAGCTGGCATCTGCTGTTATTACAATCTTCTCTTTGCATGAGCTACAGTATAGCCCCACCAGCTTGGGAATCTTCTCTCTCAGTGCTTGTACAAAGTACCTCTTAGTGTTTCTGCAGTGTGTAAAGTGCAAACTAATGCAAATGGACAATTTTCTTCTATCAAAATTGTACCATTCTATGGGAAATGATGCTTGGATCATCCAGAAGTATTTGTAAACTTAAGTTCAGTTGAAAAAGAAAAGCAATTTTGAAAGAGCAAAAATGTTTCGAAACTTGCAGAAAGCTTTGATTTTTCATTTAAAAGTGACATTTCAGTTTGAAAGGTAGTAAAAATTGATCATTTAAATTTACTTCAAATCAAAGAGTAAAACACCACCCCAAAACAAAGGTTATAGGTTATTAGAAATATCATTTTTTGGATTATTGTAAAACATTATGGTTTTTATGAAATGACATTTTATATGTCATGTTTTTCATTTTATTTTACTCCTGAAACACAAACAAAACCAACCAAACAACAAAATCAGATCATCTATTGTGTACAGAAATGGATGCTGGACCCTAACAGGTTGCTTTTTCCAAAGTTCATGTACTTGTAAAGCCTATGATGTGTTTTCTGTATCTCTGTATTTCAACATTTATATGGTCTTCGCCTAGGGGCAGGTTTTCATCAAAATTTCCTGAACCGCTGCAGCAAATGATTACAGCCACAAACATCTTTTAACATTACTGTCCTCAGTAGGCTGGTGTAGAGCTGGGGCAAACCTACAGAAGTCAATGAATTATTTGAACTTGAACTTGTGTAGCAATTTTGGGATATAAAGTATGGAAATCTGCAAATACCCACTTGGTTCCAGTGCAGACATTAAATAGCAGTGTATCCACAGCTGTTAACGGAGTCATGGGCTGGTAGCACATTACTTTGCACTTAATGGTGGAACAATATAGCCTTTTCTGCTACTTATGGCAGGGCCTTTCCCTGCTCACATTATTGGCAGTCAGGGGAGGTTTCTTATCCTGGGGAGAAGATGAGATCTTGTCTGTTTGCCTTATGTTCAGCTGTGCTCTGTGGTGCATGCAATGACTCTAATGTATTCATTTAAAAAAAAAAAATTCCAAGGGAAGGCCATATATCCTTGAAGGTTTATTTGTTTGTTTGTTTGTTTTCTTTTTCTTTTTCTTTTTCTTTATAGAAGTAAATTCATTCTCTGGTGGGCTGGGAACAGGCATTGACTTCATTCCTGTACTGTTGAAAAATTACCGTCAGAAGTGTTTGCTGACATCTAATCAAGGCAGAGATGAGGGATTTCTTAAAAATAGTACTTTTGATGCATGTCAGGTTGCTTTGCTTGGTCAGTTGTTGTCACCTCAGCTCCAAAGAATTTTAATTACCATAGCTGTTATGAGTATATTCCCTTAGGGAAATATCATTTTCTTATATTTGAATTAATTTGGGTGAGTGCAGTTTACTTTCTCCTTAGAGTTGCTTGTCTTATGGTTTGAAATTAGAACTATCCAAACTTTCTGAATTTGTGAGCAGATGCTACTGGTGGGACTCCCCTGTGTGCCAGTCATTTTTCTCCCCAGAACGACGTGTGCGCACAGGCAGGCTGTGGGCACCCAGCCCTGCTTGAGAAAGCTGGATCCAGCCTGAGGAGGGGCAGCTCCAATTTAGCCAAAAGCGAGGAACCTCTTATTGCATTATCATCATGTCTCCGAGAAAAACTCCAATGGCCTCAGGGTATACGCTCCATGTTGGGAATTTTGGAATGGATGTGTCACTAAAAATACATGAAATGCAATCTTTGTTTGCCCAAATTCCTACTGAAAACTGGAGATTCATTTCCAATTTTTCTTTGGCACATCTGAACATTTTTCAAAAGTTACTCTGATTTGGAGTAAATAGGAATTATGTTCCTGGTGGTACATTGAGTTGTATCAGTGGAAAGCTAATGTAAGAGTGCCTTGATTTAAGTGTTGGATACTGTCCTAGTACTTCAAGCCATTTGGCAATAGTGTTCACTTGGAGCCTGAATGAATGAAAACTTGCCTGATACAGGAATGTGATTTTTCATTCTAAATGCCTCTCTCTTCTTCAGTTGTCTCAGATCTGAGTTGCAGATAGCTGCCCTCAAAGGGTACTTTGCCAACAACTTCATGTACTTTATCCGTGGAAGCTGCAGTAGGTCTTTGGTTCTTAAACCAATGACTATAATGGACTGATTCATTTATCTTCTGTCACCCTCTGTATTATGTCTTCTGTAATGCTCCTATTAACATGACCAGTATTTCCATCTCAGGGGACAGATGAATTTCTGCTATTTATGACTGTTTGCACTGCGTGGCTTTTTTTTTTCAGACTACAGAGAACTGCATTTCCAGTTTATTCACCTTCTCATACCTTCAAAGCTGTGAGCCACGTTCTATCAGCCATAAATGCATTTTATTCCTTGGAGTACATGCTCTGAATTTACAACAGTTTGGTAGAGAAAAGTCTTTTGAGACATTAATTTTGTAATTCAGTTTATTCTACTTGAATTATGAGCCAAGTAATAAATCTCCATTATTTATCTGCACTGGTGATTCCTAGCCAATTGTGTAGGTTATTCTTTGAAGAAGCTGTCTTCAACACTGTTCCTATTAAAATATATTCTGAAGTTTTCCTTTCCATCTTTATGTCATTTAAGAATTCTTGTTCAGCCTTTCAAGTCTACATATTCCTTTAATGTCTTCAAAGTTCTGTAAGTGCTTTTTTCATATTCAAGCAGTGTATATCTTCTCAAGACCATTAGAAATCTCAAGAGAGTTTTGACTTTTCAAGATTGGAGCCTTCTGCAGAGAGGAAGAACACAGCTTCTCTGGACAGCCTCTTCCAGTGAATAATGTAATGTAACCATGAGGCAAAGTATTGCCAGTTGGTCAAGAGAGGTGATTCTTCCTCTCCTCCTCTACTGGTGAATCTGTACCTGGAGGAGTGGGTCCAGTTCTGGGCTTCCCAGTACAAGAGAGACTTGGACATACTGGAGAGAGTCCAACACAGGGCCACCAAGATGTTCAAGGGACTGAACATCTCCCTTATGAGGAGAAGCTGAGAGAGCTGGAAATGTTCAGCCTGGAGAAGAGGAGGCTCAGGGGAAATCTTAGCTATGGTGATACATATCAACAGGGAGGGTAGAAAGAAGAGAGACAGGCTCTTTTCAGTGGTGCCCCATGCCAGGACAAGAGGCAACAGGCACAAACTGCAACGCAGGAGGTTCTGTCTAAATATCAGTAAGCACTTACTTACTGAGCAGGTGACAGAGCACTGGCACGGGTTGCCCAGAGAGGTTGTAGAGTCTCCCTCTCTGGAAACCTTCAAAAGCTACCTGACATGGGCCTGGGCACCCTGCTCTGGGTGTCCCCACTTGAGCAGGAGGTTGGGTCAGATGGACCCAAATCTAGCCATTCTGAGATTCTGTGATTCTGTGATAAATTGGTAAGATCAAGTTACATCAGACCAGTCTAGTTTGTGACTGTGATTAAGAAAATAACAGAGATCAGAAATTGAGGAGAAGTCATATAACTTGATTCCTTAAAAATACTGATATCTAAGAATGTATTCTTATTAGCAAACTGAAGAAACAGAAGCTATATAAACCTATCAAATGGTGAGAGCAAAACTACTGGGAAAAAAAAAAGGATTAAGGATCTATTTTGAAAGTGAATGGGGTGCTTGTTGCAGGGATTCTCATGGGTTGGGATATGGACTATTTTCATTAATGACTTTGGAAGATGGAAGAAGGAATCTGTATTCTGTAGGAATACAGAAGGAATCTGTAATCTGTAATATTTGCAGACAATACCAACCTGGATGAGGATCACAAGCTCTCTGGATCAAAAATCTGAAAGACTGAAAACAATTCAAAAAGGTTAAGAAAGATCGAAAGCTGCCTTGATGTGCTGAAGAAAAGAACTGGGGGAAAAATAAGAGGCAATTTGGTAAGGAGAGGTGCAGAACACTACCCTGAGGAATAATTAATTGTGTAAATATAAGAAAGAGAGCACTCTTGGCAAAGCAGAATTTAAACAGACGCCACTGAATTACTAACTGAATGTGATTGAAGAATCCCACACTGTGAAAAGTAAACCACATACTGGGGTATATGGCAGAAGTCCTGTAAGTTTTTCTCCTTCTGCTTTACTCAGCACTCATAAGACCTTGTCCTGTTCCCAGTTTTGGGCAGTGCACTGTAACAGATGGGCCAGCTTGAGGGAGTCCAGCAGAGAGAGTGCAGATAATCCATAGATGTAGAAAATATGATCTTTAAGGTGAAATTGGAGGAATTTATTTTGCCTAGCCTGAAAATGAGACTAAGGAGGACACGGTAACAGTGCTATGAAATATTGCCAGCAACAGGCAAGGCTAATGGGTTCCCTGTATCCACAGACATGAGACGAAATAACAGCTTAGAATGCAGCAAGAATTATTTAGGTAAGACATTAGGAAAAAACATGTCACTGTAATGACACAACAAGTGTCTGTCTGAAATGATTTAGATATAGCAGATCCTGACTTTGGGCCAGTGCTGGATAAGACAAAATTCTCAGCCAGAGACATGTTCCTTTCTGGTAAAAATGTTACCACAGCAAATGAGGCACGAAGCACCTTGCTGTCCCAGAAGTCACACACTGGAAATGAGGCACAAAATACAACGTGAGCTGAAAATGTTGAAAGGCACTGGACCAGTTCACTGCAAGGGTCCCTTCAAAGCTCTCTGTATTCTGACTTTAGAGCATGTCTGTAAATAACTTTTTTTGTTGTTTCTTTTGTTTTTGGGGGGGGGGGGGGAGGAGGGGGTGGTGTCAGAAAGTGCCACCTAAAATAAATTCAGGAACAGCCAGAGTCACAGCCTATGCACACTTACTTTGTTTCTTGGCTGCACATTTTCTTTTGATGACAAAAAGAGAGCCTGGACTAGAATATTTGTTGCTTCCCTGATCTTCTCATAGGAGCCTCTCCTATGTATTCTAGAAACTTTAATTTTACTAACCATATTAAGCCCTGATGATGAGACTCTGAGGTGTTTGATATTTTTATTTCTGTAATATAATCACAAGTACATTATTTCTAACTTTTGTGCTTTTCAGAAATGATAGAGTGGTTCCTGTCCAAAAACCTCTGATTTTTCACACAACTAAATACTGTCAGTTTGAGCTCCTGGACAAGAAATGTAATCTACTGAATTTTGTAAGAAAGGCTAATTGAGGCTATCTGCCAGAAAAGTTGAGAATGTCAACTAATACAATGTTATTGTTAGATTATAGCTATTATGGTGACACAAAACTTCTGTATTTGATGGAAATTTTGGTAAGTTTCTCAGCTTTTGTTTAAAGAAAGTTAATTTAATTAGTCTGTAGGGCTGTGTTAGAAGAGTGATTAAACTACAGCAAATACTTCAAGGTTGCATATAATGAAGAAACAGTAAACTAGCTTTTCCTGTTTACTAAAAAATTACTTCATTCAACACAGGTGAGCATAATGACAAATGGATTATTCTGCTTTACGAAAAGATAACATATTAATAGAATCACCCTCTGTAAATGATTTTACATATGTGTAAAAGGGTATACACAAAAGCAGTGCAGTAAAACTGCTGCTGAAAATGCAGCAGAAATCCAGAGCTAGTTCTGATAATGAGAAAGAATCAAGCCAAGAAGTGAATATGTAACAGTGACTAATTTGCAAGTCAAATATTTTCTTTAAATTCACATTTTCTTCTGTTTGCAAGTATCTCTCCATGGCCTTGTCCCTCTTCTGTGCCCCAGATTTGACCTGGGCTATATAAAGTTCACACGAGAAAGAATTTGTTTCTGTAGTCATATAAATCAAACTGAATAGATTTTCCAATGTTTCCATCAAATCACCAGTAATCTGTAGTTACTCATATTGGTTTAACATGGGCCTCTAACTGTTCACCTTGTTCCTACATATGTTTCAGCAATTTAGGGAGAACATCTTCTTGTACTGTATGTGAAAGTAATTTCCTATAAACAGAATGAGCTCTGAGATCTCTATTAAGGGACATTTGTTTAGAGAAGGAAGGAGAAAAGATGTAATGACTATTAGCTTGTTTCATGGTGTATTGATGAGGAATCTCGTTTCCAAGGTTATATTCAGAAAAGCTCTCACACATACTAGGAAAAAGGTTATATTCACTAGATTGCTCACTTTCACCCAGTTAAAATCAGATCTTTCCTCCCCACAGCCTCCAATGTATACACAGCAGCATGTATACAATTGAAGGTAGGTTTATCAGAAAATGCCTCTGGTCCTAGCCTATGTTTCCCAATGGGTTCTCTGAAACATTATGTTTAATGCCCTGTCCGAAACCTGTAAGCTGTTAACTCTATTATATACTTTCTGCTTAGAAATTGAATTTTTGAGTGTTCCCACTCTGGTGTACATGTTACTTTCATTAAGCTAGCAAGCAGAATGAAAAAGCAAAATGGGTTTGTGCTAATATGGGCAGTATGGAGTTAGCTTTAGTTGAAAAAGCTGCTACAATCAGATCAGTTTATGTTACATTTTTGCATGGAGAAACATCTATTTTCTGTTTTCTCTTTCCCTATTCCATGAAGCTGTAAGCATAAAAAAAAAGTCTGTCTAACAGACAAGTGATTGTCAGCTCAGTTTTGTGGAACTTCCCTAATAAATAATATATTTACAACCATAAAATCTAAAGTCTTAAATCTCTTTTTTATTATTATTTTTTTCCTATGCTGTGCTGTCTTTTGCATGTTGTGAAGCTGGCTGGTACCACAAACTATGCTGTAGCCCAGTTTCTGACTGCTTCTGTGCTCCACATTGCTATTGGTACAAGCACACTGCACCAATTGCAAAACAGCAGAACTCATTATCCCCAATATTAGATGTTGTTGCAAATCATAGGGATGCAAACTGAACAAGGGGGTAGCTGCTAACCATGTTGATGTGAGATTATCTTTGTGCTTTTTCTGACCAGCTACATGCAAAGCCTGTGGTAAGATACCTGAGTTTTGCTACACTGTTAAAAATTCAGGTACTTTTTAACAGGAATTAATTTTTTTTTATTTTTTTTTTCTCAGCACAGCTCTGGTTATGGGAGATTACTGTGAATCACTGCTGACTTACTCATATTTCCCAGCAGAACTGATCGTGTGAGTGCTTCTTCACCCATTTCAGTTACACCAAGTCATGTTAGCTTAAGTAATGGGAATAGGTCATGGTTAATGCAGTTTATTTAGTGTTAAAAAAGGGCTAAGTAGTCACAAGAACCAATTTGTCAGAACTGTGACTTTTCCTAGGAGGGTAGCTGAGGAAGAGGGGGAGAAGGTGGACAAGTCTGCTTCCAGAGTGTACATCTGCATATACCTTCTGAAAAACCATACGAGGTAATGGGAGAGCACTCTATCTGCCTTTCCTGGATGAGTGGCACTCTGTCTACAACATGAACAAACAGTGAAGTTGCATTACAATTTAGCCCAAGCTTGAAGCCTCAGGAAAGATGAAGTGCATCCATCTTCTTAGTCATACACAAGTTGTGGATGGACAGAGTGCTGAGGAGAAATGAACCATTTCATTTTAAGATTTGAATGCTTCAAGTTAATTATGAAGATTACTGAAGTAATCTAATAGATAAAACTGAGACATTGAGAAGCTGTAAGTGAAAAGAGAAGAAAATTTTTAAAAAGCAAGTGGAAAAAATTATTTTTATAGCAAGTGAAACTGTACACTACCTGTGAACAAAACGGAGAGTTACTCAAGCCAGAAAGCACATACAATAGTAACAAATGCAGGGCTCTTTGAGAGTCAGAATCCTAATATTACTGGTAGAGTCAGAGTATCTTCAATAGCTCCTGGTAGTACAAATATGCACAAAAGTGTGTTTATATTATGCTATAGATATTTGTCTGGTAAGTGCTGTAGTGAAATGAGGTGAATAGAAAAAGGGTTTGCACCATGAATTCTTGAATTAGGGATGACTGATGAATACTTTATTTAAAGCACTGTGCTTCTTGATGCCTGAGACACTTAGACCAACAACACAGGATCTACTTCACACACTGTTTTGGATAAAAAGACAAAATAAAGTCATTCCAGACTAGAGTGGAGTAATTATTTTTTATTTTTTATTTTTTATTTTTTTAATGAGTAGTAACTTTGCTGAAAATGGTATTTATGGGGGACTGAAATAAATCAGCTGATAGAACTGATTGATTACCTTTACCTGAAAAGAATGGAGAAAATTAAACCCAGTGAAATCTTTGTCTTCTAACTGGTGCAGCTGGGTATGAGGTCTGTCTCTATGTGCAAACCCAATGCACTTTAGACATGAATTCCCTGGGTGTTCCAGGAACTCATTATCCATCTCTGTAGATAAGAAAGTAGACTGGTCTGAATTGGCGGAGAGACTTGAGACAAGGTGAACTTAACTCCTAGCCTCCTTCACCACAAAGCATTTTATTAATTGGAGCAGCATCTCTCCTGATGGGAATTTCAGCCTGTCCTGAAGATTATTCCTGGTAGCTATTACTGCATTTAGACCAATCCCTATGCTCAAATGTGTTGATTAACATCTGGGTTGGAAAATGTGGCCATCCCACAGACTTGCCAAGGTGATTCTTGCTGCAGAACTGATCAGATTGCACATTCAGTACAAAATAATTCTTTGTTTTAAGAAATGGCCAGGTAGGACAGTCATTTGTACATGGATAAGATAATTAAGAAATATTTTCATTGAAGTTTAAGTTTGGACCACAGGCCAGGTGGCTATAAGAAGAGGGTACATATTTTTGATTTTATTATACAATAGTATATTATTGAATATAATATTTGTTATGTTGTATTTGGCTTTATTGACCATTCAAGGAGAACACATTCCATGGGATGTAGCAGAAGGAAATGTGAGAAAGGAGGAGCTGAGGCTTACAGGTAACTTGCAAAATATGGGTAGGCTCAAACTAACCTCTCTTGTGTTGTCGCTCAGCACCACTACAACCACTACAGTGGTATGGGGGAGAGAATTTAAAAGGCAAAAAGTGTGAGAACTCATGGCTTGAATTAAAGACAGTTCACTACATAAACCATAAACTGCATGTTTAAGCAATGCAAAACAAGGAATTCATTCACTATTCCCCATTGGCAGACAGGAGTTCAGCTATTTCCAGGAAAGAGGGCTCATCACATAAAACAGTTTCTTAGGAAGAAAACCATCATCACTCTGAACATTCCCGGCGGGGGGGGGGCTCGCCCCCTTCCTCCTTTCCCCCACCTTTTATTGCTGAGTATGACACCACATGGTGCGGGACATCCCCAGCCTTGCTCCTGGCAGGGCAGCACGAGGAGCTGAAAAGTCCTTTGTTCTGTGTGTACACTACTCTGCAACAATTAAAACATTGGTGTGTTATCACCATTATTTTCATTAAAAATCTAAAACACAGCACCGTATGAGTCTCTATGAAGAAAAATGCCCAAACAATGACATATGAGCTTCAATGCCTTGACTTCCCAATGGTAGAAGCCCCAGGCAGGGTGTCTGCTAGAACTGTGCTGACTACTGCTTTGTGCTATCTGTAAAGACAAGTCTATTTTCTCTGGCATGAGCCCTTGTTGCCCCTATCACATATTTAGGAAGACAAGGGACTGACAATAGGACAGAAGGCAAATGGGAGCTTTAGTCTGACCTGGTGAAATTACTCTTAGGAGTTCCGTAATTACAAGGAGAAAAAGTGTGTTATCAAATACAGCAAATCCTTTCTGTCTTAGAGAGTCAGCCAACAGTTAAAAGTCCTAGACTTTTCAGTTCATGGTGGTTACTTAAAAACATATAACCATGGGAGGAAAAAACATCAGTAAAACAGGAAACATAGAGAAGCTTCTTCAGCTTTTAAAGTAAGCCTTCCATCTATGTCCAAAGGCAGCAAAAAAAGCCCACAATTCTTGAGTCTATAATTCATTCTGCTCTATCCAGTCTCCCATCCAGTGTGAAGTAACTTGACTTGAAGGAGCTGCTGAGGCGATGTCCTGCAGCACAGTGTAATTGCAGTGCTTCATGTGATCCTCTACTTTGCCCCATGAAGAAGATAAGGAAAAGGCAATCTCTTGTCCTAAAATAATGTATGTCAAGATGAAAGTCAAATCTCCTTCAAAGTATTTCTTTTGTCCCTTGCTTGGTTTTCACTCAGTTGTTACCAGGATGCTGCTGAACAGAAAATGAGAAAACAACTAATGGTTTACACAGTGTAATTAACAATGCTGCCCACTATTATCTGCATGCAGTATTCCTCCTGCCGTGTGTCATGCTATGAAGAATTTCTTTCTTGTTTGCACTTCCTACCCTAGACATAGACATTTATCAGTGACTGAAGTTATCTGTGCATGGTTTTCTACTTACATTTATGCCCATTAAAGCCAATGAGAAGCTTCAACAGTACTGAGTGTAGACTATAATCAGCATGTAAACTTTGTCGTGCGTCCTGGGATCTTTGGATGAAAGGCTCTCTATATGCCTCATTGTTATTGTTTTTTCTTGCATCATTTGTCAAGATAAATACATGGTTGTTGTTTAGCACAATGTACTGGAAACTTCTGACTTGCAAATTAATCTGAAAGATAGAACCATATAAAAACATTTTATGCATCTAGCACTGATGATTTAATTCCTGCTCTTGAGAAACAGTCAAAAAGGAAAGTTAGCAATACATATACACAAGTTAAAAGAACACATGTAATGAATTAAAAATTGTTGCATTCAGTTAGACACCAATTGTCACTATGGAGCATTGACTATGATGGGGAATTAAATTAGACTAACAGAGCCAACACAAAAGCTTCTATTATACTGATAAAAATAAAAGCACAGGACCTTTCAGAATGCAAAGGCAGATTCAGCCATAAGAAATATTGTAGAAATCTAATTCTAGTATTTTTCATGGAGCTGAGCATGTAATGTCTGCTCACATGTAAAGATACCCTTGAGGAGGAAAACCAGGCGGAGGTGCTTTATGTTTATGTATTGGGTTGTCTCTGTGGAAGAAAATGGAAGAAGTTACGAGGTTGATTAAACTTAAGTTGTGGTTGGGAATTATACACAGATCAGAAATAAAGGGTGATGATTCAGAGCCCTTCTGCTAGCAGAGATGATGTTTTACATAATTTTTATATATTCCACATTACTTCGATATGTCACATTGTAATATGTTACATTGTCACACAATGTTATGCCATTTTCAGGAGGTCTACATGAGATAATGTGGAAAAAAATGTAAAGATAGGAAACATTATTTATTGTGAATGATAGGAGCTTGGGCTCTGTGAAATAAGGTGGTTTTTGCTTTCTGTCAAATATTTGCTGTATTCTTTACTCTGTCTCCCTGTGAATAAAGTCTGAATAATCTGAGCAACAATTTTTCTTCCCTCAAGTTCCGTCCATCTCATCCATTACAGAGATTCTCAGCCCTTTTGCTAGCCTTTTTTCCTGACAATAGAAGGTGGGCAGCTTGGCCAGCTCCAGTCAAGTTCAAGGCATGAGGAAAAACTGTTGCAGGAACTTAACAAGTCCTAGAAAAAAAGACTAAAAAGACAACCCTTGTATGATGCTGATCACTGCTGGCTGTCTGGTCTCTTTGTGGCTAGCTCTTTGCATCAGATGAGGAGAATATGCTGCCCCTGTGCAGAGATATTTTCTCTTCCTTTTTGACCTGAATATGGATCCTAACAAAAGTCAGCAGCAATTCCCAAGAGACACCCTCAGAGCTATGTCCAGTCAAGCTATTTGGAGAGAAGGCAGAGTATATCTGTTGAGCCTTGTCTATGCTGTGTAAGTCTGGAAACACTTACTGTCAGTCCTCATGGCAGAACACAGATTGTGTGGGCCTGACCTTACCATTCACTGCTTAATTTCTGTTGTTCCTTCCCTTCCTCTTGGTACTTTAATTTTTCATGAATGTCCTGACTGCCGGGGTCAGTGGATAGTCTCATAATGATGCAGCCTCTGTGTTTTTTGTTTTGTTTTGTTTTGTTTTAAGCAAGTGTTGGCCTTTAGCTCTAACTAATGCCCTTCAGGATCTGGATTTGCCAATAAAAATCATCAGAATTTTGTGGGGTTGGAAGTTTAGGAAATAGTGAGAAAACCTTTTGTGTGTGTGTTTCTAAGAGAAGTATTTTGCTTGCAACATTGTACAAGTAAGAGAGCATAAAAGACAGCAAAGAGACGTGCTATTGGTCAGCCTTCTTCCAAGCAGGCTCACAGAAAACCTGTCAAGCCCCATTCTTTAAGACAGAGGCTTTCTAGTCAACCGGATCAAGATACTCCAAAACCAAGCATCTGTTGCACTAACTTGTGGTGCATTGTCTATGCCCTTCCTCTACTATTTCTTGTTGCCCTACTTTCTGCAAACAACATCAGGTCAGAGAAAAGGAGAAAATATTGTGTTATGCATCTCTTAGGCGCAAGTTGGAGTAATGTATATGGTCTTTGCATAAAAGAGTTTCAGTACCTGAAAGTGCTGTTCACAGTACCCTCTGTGAAACTAGGAAACTTTATATGACCCACTTGATGGGACTTGTAAGAGCAGCTGAGAACCATCCCTAAAGCAGTATTGGCTAGACTAGTTCGATCTTATGCTGCAATATATAATGTTATTTTCTATAACATGAATTTGATTCTCTCAATCAGACTGATATTTCACAGAGTGAGGAATTCCAAGCAGGATCCTCAGCCAGTGCCTGCAGCCACTGCAGGGACTGCTCTAACAATAAGAGCTTCTGTCATTGTTTTTCCATTCAACACATAGTAAACCAGGTTAGTGAAAAGAAAGTGTTTGCTTTGAGTATGACTGGATATAAAGCTAAGATTTTGCTTACGTTTTCAAGTCCATTTTCTAACTTTGTGTGTGGATTTCATATCCTTGGCTGATCTGAACAAATGATATGGAAGCTCAACCACTTGAAAACGGTTAGGAAACCTGGCAGGGACTTTCCAAATTTTCAAAAGTCCCATATATTCAAAGGTGTCAGTATGTACTTTTTTTTTTTTTTTTTTTTTAATTTTTTTTTTTAATCTGGATTGCTATAAATACATGGAATATGTAGTAAACTTTCTGAGAGGTTGCTCCGAATTAACTGTATCTTTTTGAAATGAAAGTTTCTATTGCAACATAGCTGCCTAGAAAGTAGAATCTCCTTTATAGCATGTTTTTTCTTAAAATAGCTGCCTCACTTTAGAAAAGATGATCCTCAAGATGCAAGCCTGATTTCAGCAAGCATACAAGAAAATTTGATGACTAGTTGACCCCTAATTATTAGGTGACTAAAATAAAGAGATTGATTTCACGCAGCAGTAGCTTCCCATAACTGTATATACAATATTTTTCATCTTTGACATGGAAGTCCCTGAGGATGTAAAGGGGCTTTATTTATTCCTCCATCTTCTTAAAGGTTTCTTTATTCCTCCATTTTTTACTTTTGCATGGACTCCTAATGATGTAGGGATAATGTGAAACAGTGGCAGTGGTAGCATTTGAATATACTGGTTGCTCGAGTGAGGTCAACAAACTCACTTTTCATAGCCAACCAAAGATACATCAGCTGGTAGGAATAGAAACAATTTATATTCTTTAGATAAAAAATATTCTGTTAAAAACACTTCTGAAAAATATTTATACAAAACTTCTCACTGACAGAATTCTAGTCAAAAGTCAATTCATCTTTTCTGAGAGAGGTATCTAAGACAGGGCAAATTAATCACCTTATGGAGGTCCCTGTCTCTGAAGACTTCTATTCAGACATTCTTTTTTTGTCTGTGTTGGGTGAGGCAAAGCTCTGGCAACTGCTGCTTTTAACCTAAGTAATGAAAGTGGCTGGTGGCAAACTGGAAAGACGCAGTGTAAAATATATTTTGTCTCAGGTGATATGAAAATGCCAGGAAAAAAATTAGTAATAATTAAAAAAAATGCTGCCACCCAGGAAAATGTTCAAGAGGTCATAGGTTTTCAGCTTACTGAAGAGGTAAAGCTCACTAATCTGGGAAATCTAAAATTAGTAAGAGATTTACATGCCAAAAAAAAAAAGTGTTCTAAGAACTCTGGAAAGAGAATATAGAGATCAAATCAGACTTCAGGTCTAATTCTTATTTACATGAAAACACTCTTTTTATCACATTTACTGTGTGAACTTGCAGTAGATGTAATTCTGTAGTGAGAACTAGGTATAGTTCTCACTAAGTACCGCAATAATACCACTTTGCTTTTTTAAATTGGGCTTTCCTACGTCCCAAAAAACAGTCTGGCTTGAAACTGTGAATGAGCAAGTAGCTATGAAGAGAATATCAAAACTCATAAGACCTCAAATACATTCAGTTAATTACAGTTATCTTTCATTATTACATGCAAACAAAACATTTATCAAGGCACAATACAGTATATTCTATTCAACCAAAACTGTCACCCTATAAGTATTCCACATACAAAAATGAATGGCTGCAGGTTCCAAATGTTTTCATAATTATCTTTAAATAATTTAAAATATCAAAAACATCGAGGATAGTGTTTCAGTTCTGTGCCATACTGACTGAATTTCTAGCTCATGCAGCCTTAGAAAGCGTAAAGAAATAATGGGATGTAGGATAAGGACTGAACACACTTCAGCGCTGATTTATTACCTCCTATTTTTAACCTAGTTTCCTAAGAAATCAATGCTTATGTGATCATGCTGTGTATGTGTGTAAGTATTAAATTGGGCTTACTGGCCAATTTCAACTACATTTGTGTGGAAAGAAATCTCAAAGATATTAAGGGTGAGAGTAATCTCACATAACTTTGAACAGCTGCAGATGTGGATGTGCCTGTTTGAACTCAATGCCCTGAGCAAACTTCATAGGGAGTAGAGAGAAATGGTCACCATGTAGTGTGATTTATATATTCTATTTTAGACATTTATTTCAAGATTAGAAAACCTTTTCTATTGAAATATTTATTTCTTTCCACTATCATATAGAGAAATGAGCTAGATGGTGAGCCCAAACATCGATATCTAGATATGGTTTTACATTAACTTCCTGAAAATTTTATGGAATTAAGAAGGTGGTGTACCTTCTGTGACAAGCACAGTAGTATGGCATCAGCTCTTATCAGCCAGGAATCCAGATTCATGGAAACAAATATGAACTCCCATTTTTCAGTAAAACCTCAATCACAATTTGTTGGAGATTAAAGGGTGAGGGTGACTGAAAAGACTGAAGAATAAATTTATGCATACAGTCATTGGTTATGTATAATAAGGATGGTATGAACATAGCAAAATGCAAATACTGAGGCTTTTACTGTGGGTAATATAATGTCTGTTTTCTGTGAGGAGTCTCTGATGTATGATAAAGGCTGAGTTTATACCACATTCCTTCAGTTAGAGAGGCATGTTGTGGTTTAAAAATAAATGTTATTGTGGGGACTAAATGGATTTGGATACCAAAACACTTTAATCACAGGGATATGCCTTTTTAAGAATTACATGACTTCTCTATACTGTGGGAGAGGTGATGTGGTCCAGGAGAAATGTTACAGGTGTTAGTGTAGTGGTGCTACTCATCATCCTGGGACAAGGCTGTGGGCCCCCTGAGATCTCTGTGGTTTCCTGGCTCTGCATGGAGACGTAGTCTTGAAACCTTACAACATGGCCGTGTGGTCACTCAGAGTCTCAC
Source organism: Heteronetta atricapilla (assembly GCA_011075105.1). Lineage (NCBI taxonomy): Eukaryota > Metazoa > Chordata > Aves > Anseriformes > Anatidae > Heteronetta > Heteronetta atricapilla. Next base: position 111,208,694 of record CM021733.1, on the reverse strand, counting down.
CAGTTCCCTTGATCCCCCCCCGGTATTTTTTATTTTAATTAGTTTTAGGATTGGGCAGAGAATACCTTGCTGGTGAACAGTCTCTTCAAGTTGCACTGCTGTATTTTGATTTGCCATTACCAAATGGCTGATTTTTCTGTTGATACTTGCAACATCCTTGTTCTTGGCATTATTGCATGTCTTAATTATTAACAGGTTGCTTGCATGGTTTCCTTGAGCTCACAAAAGCTATTCAAGGTTCTTTCTGTTCTATGGGAAACAGAATCACCAACATTCTATGTTAGTGATATTTCACTTATATCTACCTAAACAAAAGTTTAATTAAAATGTTGTTTTAACAGCTATGACACCTAGGTCAACTGCTACATGATGTCACACATCGTTTTTATCCTGAACTTATCAGACCATCTTACTTTCTTGCAGCACTGTTTACTTCTTGTTCTCAGGCCTTGGGTATCAGGCTTCATTACCATTGGTGGTCTGTGGAGTATTTGCCTGTGTTTTAAGTAGACCAGTAATAGTTAAGATAAATCAAACACTTCCTTTATAATGCCCTTGTTTGTGTCACTCCTGAAATGATAAAATCACAGGTTAATATCTTACCAACTCGGATGTTGCTCTCAGACACTATTATCTATTTATTTATTTATTTTCTGTAAAACACTCAAAAGTATTATTTATTTTTTTCTGTAGGAGACTTTATGGGAGAGAAACTGAGCTTTCCCTTTATTAAACATTTCTTGCAGACATTTGTACAAATATGTTGGCAATATGGCTTTACAGGAAGATATAGAAATATTCCTGCTAATGTTTTTAAATGCTTTTCAGTCGTACCTGAAATATTTTTTCTCAAAGGCATTTGACTAAACCTCATGAAATTTTGACTCAAAAGCATGTATTATATGGCTGCAATAAGGGTACATATGAGCTCAATTTAACTCTGCCTCACTGAAATCTGACAATGTAGTAGCTCACAGGAAGATATTCATGAAAAGAATTATTTTCATTGGAATTGCCTCCAAATACAACCTTTTGATAAAGGCTATTTAATATATATATATATATTTTTATTTATTATCTAGGTTATGATATCAAATATGTGCTAGAGAAGTTTGCAGGTATTCAAGACTAGTAGAATAACAAAATAGCAAGGAACAGTCCTTAGATGCTTCTAAGGCAAAACTAGATGGATTTTCAAAATAAATGTTTTCCTCTAGCAGTTTGAAGAAGTTATTTGGCTTGGGTGAGTGACAGCTGAAAGAAGAATTTGCATTCCCTGATCAAGCATATATATATATATATATATATATATATATAT
>CM021733.1:111179348-111207276 GCA_011075105.1 Heteronetta atricapilla | reverse complement strand
GTAAGCCTGTGAAGAACTGTATTAATCCAATGATTACAATCAAAGCTAATGGCTTTTGGACTTTTGGATGTGATTATCTATAAGAGTAAAGGAAGAGTTTTTACCCTGCTTCTGTTCTTACACTTTTCTCTCCCTGTCCTCCAAAGTATCAGAAAAAAGCACCATCTGGCTATTGGATAGGTCACTGATTTGAAGCAGAGAATTCCCACATCTGTCTGAGTGGTTTATTTTTTCATATACTTACAGTCATATTTGTTTCAAGATATGTAGTTGAGAAGGAATTTTCTCCTAGATTTTTTTTTTTTTTTTTTTTTTTTTTTTTTTGTCAGCTACAGATCTATCTGTACATACCACATAATCACTTTTCTTCCTTCAGATGGACCTTGGACACTTTGATCTCTACACTGTCTCATACCGTTCAGATATTTAAAGTCTGAAACATTTTTTTTTTACAATTAAGAATGTAGGCTATTGAGATGTAATATAATTTTCTTTAACAGACCTGAGGTTAGATTAGATGACCTAATGGTTCATTTTGGCTTTGAATTCTGTGAAACTGCAGACTATCCAGAATGTCTGCGTATTGGGAGTGGATACATTTAATAGTTACTCAAGTTTAGCAGAGAACAATGGTTAATCAGTTCTATTGATCTGCAGGAAGGAAATCCAAACACTTCAAAATCTTGCTATTAAACCAGACAGACTGAATTGTAACGTGTTGTAAATGATGCCATTTCTTCTGAATTCAGTGAATTTTTGATCAGGTCCCAGGTCTTAAAACCACACAGTGCTATTGCATTATCTTTCTGTTCCAAATAAGTAAAGTTATTTCACGATGCAATTTTTGTTCTACATTGCAATTGCCACTAGAGAACTCGCCTAAAAGAGAAAAACAGTTAGAAAAACTTCCTACTTGATAACCTCAGGATCTTGTTTATTTCTACTGCATTTTGCTTTTTCCAAGTTAGTTAGCAGATTCAAAAATCTAACAACTGTGTGTTGCCCGTACTGTAGTCAATTCTTGCATTTGGTGATCAATTTCATTCAGTAATTCTTCTTATTTTTTTTCAGTCACTCTTTTTCTTTTTTTTTTTTTTCTTTTTTGTTTTGTTTTGTTTTAAATAAAAAGGAATAGATTTTAAATACGCATATTCAAAACACCACTGGAGTCATTTTCCGTATGAATAAATTATCTTTTCTTCCTCATTGAACCTCAAATCTGAATTTATCTGTTTGTGCAGTTTCCTGCTCTTTGTTTCAGTGACCCTCTTTCACCTATCATACTCACCATAATTATTTGACTTATCTGCCAGTGAGAACTCATCTTCTTTTTCTCAACCATAATTACTTCATTGAACATTAAAGTGAAAAGGCCACTCTCCTCTTGTTGTTCATCTCTTCCAGATGTCAAGTTATTTACAAAGCCTTTGAATTAGTAATGTTATGATGAGAATTTTGGCAAATTATATATGAAAGAATTAGGCTCATTATAATTATGAATTCTCATTTGTCCTGAAACAGTTTCCTAAGTATTGCAGTAGCAGTTTATTACCGTTTCAAAGTGTTCTGCCTATGACATTCTGCTTAATGAAAGCAGGAGATGTGACCCAACCAATGGTACATTTTTCTGACAAGCTACTAGAATTTCAAGTTGTTTTTTTGTTTGTTTGTTTGTTTTTTAGCATGAAACTTTTATAAAATATATAAAATATTTAAATATTTTATTTCTTCCAATAATAAACAAAAATAATTTCTTTGAAGATACTCCTCAATAAGTGTCTGAAATTTACTCAGTTTAATCAGTTTTATAAATTCAACTTTGCTGACTAAAATAAAGGCCTGAATTTTTATTTCATAGCTGTTAATTCTGCATGCTCATTGATGTCAGCAAAGATGGAAAGCTACTGAAAATTTAGATGAAAATCAGATTAACTAGACACTGTGGACACAGACTTATCCCCCTTTAAGAATGTGGTAGATGTGCCTGTCTTCTCTCTCTGACTGCTAAGGGAGACAAACTGACACCTTCGATATGAATTAAATCTCTGGTGGGCCAAATTGCTCTCTAGAGGTTTTTTTTTTTTTTTTTTTTTTTTTTTTTTTTAATATATATATTGACCTTAAAGGGAGCCTCGAATGAGAAGTATCCCACTTACCAAAGTGTGCTGTATGACTTGATCTAGGTGGGTTGAGGTTGAGCCTATATGTACAACATAGCAAAAGCTTGTCCCTGTAGGCTTTCATGCCTCTGATATTGATTTATTACAAGATTGCTTTCTTAAGTGATTCCTTTTTCCCCTTCTTCCTCGCCCAGGTGTCTCTTTATGTTTGATATGACCAACTAGCCATAGGACCAGATGTATTATCAAAATGGCTGCCCTGGCTTCCTTCTTCCCAGCTGCTTATCATTTACACAATATTTTCCTTGCTTTTCTCCACAGATTCATAACTGTTTAAATGTATTCCTTATTTACTGTTTATCTAGTATTATGAGAAAGTTCCCAGAAATTTTCATTGGAAAACTTAATCCTCTCACATGAATAGTCATATCCAGGGCATCAAATAAGTCTAAAAATATTTGTTTCATATATTTTTATTTATTTCATCTTATTTTTATTCAGCTTATACATATATATTAGTCAGTTAGAACTAGATAAAATCAAATTTATATGGTTTCCTGATAATTTCATTTGCTGTCCCAGTGACATGACAGTTTTTAAATATGGCTTTTACATACAAGTTGAGCCTTACATTGTGGATATCATACTTAGAATGCTAAAAGAAAGTTAGTATACTATAAACATTAAGTATGCTCACTCAATTCTGTGAAATCAAATACTATAATGTGCTTGCCCATAAGATATGACATATTTGTTTGTGGCATTTCTTTCACGACCAAAGAAGTAATAACCACATTATTTATAACTTTATAAACCAGAACTGAGTAACTGTCAGGTATAAATCAGGAAAAAAAATATACATTAATCTTAATAATTAATATGAGTTGCGTTGTTTTCTTTTGAAATACAGTCATCAGATCACAGAATACTATTAACTGAAGCACAGAGAGAACACCTTTGAATTATTATGGTTAAAGATCTTGATAAAAGCAGTGGAGTAGCTTTCAGAATCTTGGAAATATCCTGTGGCAATTCCCATCTCTGTTCTTCACTTCTACAAGAGTGGAAACACACAGTCCTTTGAAAAATAACAGTCCCTTACACAGGGCACTTACTGTCTGTAATGATGCTATAATGCATATTTGTCATATTCTGTAAAGGACTACGATTAGCATTCCTGGTCAACAGTATAGGACCTGTTAAGATAAGCAAAGAGAATAGTTCTAGAATTTCTAAATAAATATCTACAGAGAAAAAGAATCTGAATATTAAGTATGAAAGCTATTAAATGGAAATTCTTACAAACAGCACTGGAATAAACAATTCTTACAAACAGCACTGGAATAAACATTTGTCCAGGGTCTGAGGTTTTTTACTGTATCTCATAATGGAAAGTATATTAAAAGAGTAACCCCAAAACACACAGTGTATGGGTTATAATGCAACACCTGCCCTATTGTGGTCTGATATTCAGAAGAACATGCTAAACCATTGCCACTCTTTTAAATTTTCATGATTTTCTTTCCATCTGTCCCGCTACTGTTTTTACCCTGAAGTATCCATTGCTCCTTGGAGCAATGTTCCTCTGTTGTCCAATGTTCCAACACAGTCAGAGAACACATTAGGATGTGTCGAACCAGCAAAAAACATCAGGCAGCACAGATGCTGATTTTTTCTGATACGCCTGGAATAACACAAAGCAATGAGAGACTTGGAAAGACTTGGAAAGTTGTTCCAATAAATCAGCTTTTGTAAGTAAAGCATAAAGCGCTTTTTTGTGTTTTGTTTTGTTTTGTTTGATTCTTTCCTAGCAGCTAGGTGAATTATAAAATCACTCATCCCAAAGAAATCAATTAGTGCAATCAGCCTGGATTTTCTTTGTTCTGAGGATTTTATTTGTGTATGTATGTATTTATTTATTTATTTATGGTGAGAGCAGATTTAAACATATGCAAAATGTGCCTTGTTTTATGAGAACTAAAGGTGAAATGAGAACTAAGGTGAATCAAATTACGGAATTTCTTTTCATTGCAATTTAAACCTAAAACTTCCTTAAATTAAATGCAAGTGAAATATCATATTATTAGTAGTATTTAACCAAAAAGTATCCAACAATGGTAATTTTGAAAAGTCACTGATACAACAGAAAATTATTTTATTGCAAAAACCTATAGTATATCCAAATCCAAAAAAAAAAAGAAAGATTATATAATTTTTCCTGATTGAGACTTTGGGGTTCCCTGTATTAATACAGGAGACAGTCACATTGCCTTGCTGAACAGAATATAAAGTTCCACACAGGCATTTTCCCTACTCAACTACTTAATAATATACCTCAAATAGAGAGTTGGAAAATCCAGTCCCAAACTCTTAAAAATTATTAGGATATATTGCTCTTTTTAAGTGAGTAACTTTTTGTGTTAAATTAACACAATTTAATATTGGAGGGACTTCAGTCAAGTGAAAAGATTTAACATCTACATAGTACTGATTTCATACCTTACAATAAAATTTTAAGAGGAAATAGTAAGCTTTTATGCCAGAAATAGAAAATTGGCAGGTTTGTGATATTGACTTGGAACTGGGATTTAAGATTTTTAATCCAGAGCTCAAGTCTTGTTTAATTTATATATTAGCACAGTGTTTGACTGCCTTGCCATCATGAAGGGTTAGTAACATTATACCTATATTCAAAAATGGAAAAGAGAACATTCTCAACTTGCAGACCAATTGCTTTTATTAGGTTTAATTAGTTTCATTAGCTCTTGTAAAGAGAATGGTAGCTGGTGTTTAACTAGTTGGGTGGCTTACAACAATAGAAGACTGTAATCAGAGAAGGTGCAGCAGCTGCTTAAAATGGAAATATTAAATTCTCTTGTGATAATAACATAAGGCTCAACATGTTGTGTTTTTTTTTTGGGGGGGGGGGGGGTGGGAAACAAAACAAAACAAATACAAACAAAAACCAGCAGAGTACCTCTTCTGGAATACTTCTGCTATCTTCTTGGGAGTCTCTGTGATGCTTTTAGGCTATGTGCTGAAGAAAAGAGTAAAAAGATTAAGTGGTCAGCTGTTTGCGGGGGGAGTTATGGTACAGAAATAATTTGTACCCTTCAACCATACAAGCATTTATGACATAGCCTTGTTTGTTTATGTAGTTATGGGAATTCTTTGCATTTTCTTGAAATACCTGAGGCTGAAGTCCATTTTTTATATATATGTACACAAATATATATGAAGCTTGAGGATGGTGATAATAGATGCACAGTGATAAGTGCATCTTATGGTGTTAAGACATGCACAGACACTGTCACAGGGTCAGTGTTGCAAGTAATAAAAATTTATCTAAAGGTTAAAATTATATAATGCACAATTCAAAATTACGGTGCTTTGCATTTCTTTACTTCAACGAAGTGAAGACCTCTTCCCTTTCCAATTTTCCTAATGGCATCAGAAAGAAAGTAGTTTTGAGCAATCAGTGAGAAATGCTAGCTTTTCCAGATTTTTTTTTTTTTTTTTTTTTTTTTTAATGTCTCTTTCGCTGAATCGGGGCTGCAAAATGTAGTGGAGTATTAAGAAGTGAAAACTGCTAGCCAGTATGTCCTTACTGCTGCTTGCCTTCAGTGTAAGGGAATACGGAGTGTAAAGTTTTATTTTAAATCAGGTTAGCTAAACTGGTGCTGAAACATTTGAAGACATAAGTTATTATCCTCATCTAGACCTGGCCTCAGCTGCAGCTTTTAATTCTGTTCAAGTAATCTAAGCATACTATATTTATTGAAATGTTTGAAATTAGCCTGATGATTAAAAGAAAAACATCATAACAGAAAAAAAAGTACTTGCAGCTGGTCTGGAGAACATATTATGTCTCCATCCTTTTAAATCATCCCTTTATGTCAATATAATAGTGTTTTGATGGAGACCTCTCTGGAATCTTTCACTACTGCTGCCTATGATTTACTTTTTTTCACTTGTATGAAAATAATATTGTTCAAGGGCAGTCAATTTGGCATCATTTTATAAACAAGTGTTATAAACACAGGGAACAGGGATAGGTCATTTAATACCAATTTTAGCTGCTCATTTAAGGAGATAAAAACACAAAATAAATGCTATATCCATTAAAATCTTTCTTTGTTGTCTCAGTCATCTGGGAAAAAAATACAAGAAGGCCACTGACTTTGCTGTTTCCTTTGGGAGAAACACAGATGTGGTATAACAATTTTTAACACCTAAGTAAGGCAGCTTATGAACTGTGTCTAAGTTTGTTCAAAGCCCTCCGAAATATGGAGTACATTTCCATCCAATTCACATAATAACTCAGGCTGTGATTCAATATAGCTTTTTAAAATGCTAGTTCCTCATCTGTTTGAAATTAGAGTTGTGCCTAGGCACTGAATTTCTGTGAGGTCTTATTCCAGGTCTTACTTTTCTTGTAATTTTTACATATATATTTACATGAATTATCATGACTGGAGTGCTGCAATGCCTGGCTATAAGCTCTATAGAAGGGACAGGCAGCATAGAAGGGGTGGTGGTGTGGCTCTCTATATTAGAGAGTCTTTCGAGGTTGTAGAACTCGAGGTTGGGAATGACAAGGTCGAGTCCCTTTGGGTTAGGATCGGCAGGGACAACAAGGCTAGTGTCCTGGTCGGGGTCTGCTATAGACCGCCAAACCAGGATGAGGAGACGGATGAGGAATTCTACAGACAGCTGACAGAGGTTGCAAAATCATCAGCTCTTGTACTCGTGGGGGACTTCAACTTCCCTGACATATCCTGGAAGCACAACACAGCCCTGAGAAAGCAGTCTAGGAGGTTTCTGGAGAGCGTGGAAGATAGCTTCCTGACGCAGCTGGTTAGTGAACCTACCAGGGGTGGTGCCCCGCTAGACCTTCTCTTCACAAACAGAGAAGGACTGGTGGAGGACGTGATCGTCGGGAGCTGTCTTGGGCAGAGTGACCACGCAATGGTGGAGTTCACTATTCTTGGCGAGGCCAGGAAGGGGACCAGTAAAACCGCTGTATTGGACTTTCGGAGGGCTGACTTTGAGCTGCTCAGGACACTAGTTGGTGGAGTCCCTTGGGAGGTGGTTCTGAAGGGCAGAGGGGTCCAGGAAGGCTGGGCGCTCTTCAAGAGGGAAGTCTTAATGGCACAGGAACGGTCTGTCCCCACGTGCCCAAAGACGAGCTGGCGGGGAAGAAGACCGGCCTGGCTCAACAGAGAATTGTGGCTTGATCTTAGGAGGAAAAAGAGGGTTTATAAGCTTTGGAAAAGTGGGCAGGCCACTAAGGAGGACTTTAAAGAAGTAGCGAGGCTGTGCAGGGACAAAATTAGGAAGGCCAAAGCTCATCTGGAGCTAAATCTGGCTACTGCCGTTAAAGATAACAAAAAACGTTTCTATAAATACATCAACACAAAAAGGAGGACTAAGGAGAATCTCCATCCTTTACTGGATGCGGGGGGAAACTTAGTTACCAGAGATGAGGAAAAGGCGGAGGTGCTCAATGCCTTCTTTGCCTCAGTCTTTAGCGGCAATACCGGATGTTCTCTGGATACTCAGTACCCTGAGCTGGTGGAAGGGGATGGGGAGCAGGATGTGGCCCTCATTATCCATGAAGAACTGGTTGGTGACCTGCTACGGCACTTCGATGTGCACAAGTCGATGGGGCTGGATGGGATCCACCCAAGGGTACTGAGGGAACTGGCAGAGGAGCTGGCCAAGCCACTGTCCATCATTTATCAGCAGTCCTGGCTATCGGGGGAGGTCCCAATCGACTGGCGGCTAGCAAACGTGACGCCCATCTACAAGAAGGGCCGGAGGGCAGACCTGGGAAACTACAGGCCTGTCAGTTTGACCTCAGTGCCAGGAAAGCTCATGGAGCAGATCCTCCTGAGAGTCATCATGCAGCACTTGCAGGGGAAGCAGGCGATCAGGCCCAGTCAGCATGGGTTTATGAAAGGCAGGTCATGCCTGACGAACCTGATCTCCTTCTATGACAGAGTGACGCGCTGGGTGGATGAGGGAAAGGCTGTGGATGTGGTCTACCTTGACTTCAGCAAGGCTTTTGACACCGTCTCCCACAGCATTCTCCTCAAGAAACTGGCTGCTCTTGGCTTGGACTGGCGCACGCTTCGTTGGGTTAGAAACTGGCTGGATAGCTGGGCCCAAAGAGTCGTGGTGAATGGAGCCAAGTCCAGTTGGAGGCCAGTCACTAGTGGCGTCCCCCAGGGCTCGGTGCTGGGGCCGGTCCTCTTTAATATCTTCATCGATGATCTGGATGAGGGCATCGAGTGCACCCTCAGTAAGTTCGCAGATGACACCAAGTTAGGTGCGTGTGTCGATCTGCTTGAGGGTAGGAAGGCTCTGCAGGAGGATCTGGATAGGCTGCACCGATGGGCTGAGGTCAACTGCATGAAGTTCAACAAGGCCAAGTGTCGGGTCCTGCACCTGGGGCGCAATAACCCCAAGCAGAGCTACAGGCTGGGAGAGGAATGGTTGGAAAGCTGCCAGGCAGAGAAGGACCTGGGAGTGCTGGTGGATAGTCGGCTGAATATGAGCCAGCAGTGTGCTCAGGTGGCCAAGAAGGCCAACGGCATCCTGGCTTGTATCAGGAACAGCGTGACCAGCAGGGCTAGGGAGGTGATCGTCCCCCTGTACTCAGCTCTGGTGAGGCCGCACCTCGAGTACTGTGTTCAGTTTTGGGCCCCTCGCTACAAGAAGGACATCGAGGTGCTTGAGCGGGTGCAGAGAAGGGCGACGAAGCTGGTGAAGGGCCTGGAGAACAAGTCCTATGAGGAGCGGCTGAGGGAGCTGGGCTTGTTCAGCCTGGAGAAGAGGAGGCTCGGGGTGACCTTATCGCTCTTTTTAGGTACCTCAAGGGAGGCTGTAGCGAGGTGGGGGTTGGCCTGTTCTCCCACGTGCCTGGCGACAGGACGAGGGGGAATGGGTTTAAGTTGAGCCAGGGGAGTTTTAGGTTAGATGTTAGGAAGAACTTCTTCACTGAAAGGGTTGTGAGGCACTGGAACAGGCTGCCCAGGGAAGTGGTGGAGTCACCATCCCTGGAAGTCTTCAAAAGACGCTTAGATGTAGAGCTTAGGGATATGGTTTAGTGGTGGGCTGTTAGCGTTAGGTTGGAGGTTGGACTCGATGACCTTGAGGTCTCTTCCAACCTGGAAAATTCTGTGATTCTATGAATTACTAGTTATTTTTCAGCATGTTACTATTTTCTGTGGGAAAGTTTCTGAAAGATGTAGTGGCAAAATGAGTGAGAGCATAATTTTTTTCTTGCCTTGCTCTAACTTCCTGACTTATCTCTGTTTTGGAAAGACTGTCACTCACTGTGAGAGACTAATGTGGTCTAATGTTTTCTTCTAGATTGTTGAACTGTGGTTGTGGATAATGTTAATGAACTCATTTTTGCATGGTGATTTTGAGACCTGCATGACTCAATTAGGCACAGAACAATGAAATGCAATAAAATGTCAAAAAAAGCCAACTTTGTGCCTGTTCTTGAATGTGGGCTTAGCTGCAGAGTACTTGGTCTCAAAGATACTAAATATATGCATACATTTTTTTTTTTTTTTGCCTACTTTCTAACTCTGCTTTAGACATTGTAAATTATGTAAGTTATTACAGAGAAAGGCTAAATCTAAAAAAATCCCAAGCTGTTAGCAAAATCTTCCCCCACCTCCAAACAGGCTTGCTCACAGTAAAATATAACAAAAGTGATTCTGTATAGAAAAAGAATCTCTGCAAATTTTAAAATAAAAGAAAATCATCCCCAGATACTACCAGGTACAGGCTGGGCATTCATCACTTTGTTTCTGACATATGTCCTTCCCAGAAGTCTGAGTGCAAAACAAAATGCAAAGTACATAACCAAATCTCTGGTTGACATTGTCACATCATTCTAGTACTAAAAATGGAGGTGAGGAATTCAGATTCAAAGTCTACCGTCCATAAAACCAAACCATCAGTGTTTCAACCTACCTAGTAAGAAACCACCAAGAAGCTGGTAGGTCATTTTAGTCTCCATTTCCTGAAGACAGGGCTGGGGAAGGATGTTTGACAAGGCTGACACTGTGGAAATCATCAGAGGCCCATTGGAACATGCAAAGGCAAAACTCTCTGACTGTTTCACAGGCCCTGGCAATCAGTCAACACTGAACTGTTTTTTAGGAAACAGAATATTATCCATTTCTGAATTACAGATGGGAAAGGACAGCTGTTGTGCTTATGACGTCAATCCCCTTGACACTGGGGGACAGAAAGGAAGAACTGAGAAAGTCACACATAAAGTATGCCAACCATGATCTACATATGACTAAGACTAATAAGGTCAAGTACACACTAAAATGAAGGGGTAGGTACAAGAATGTAGTTTGGAAGTCAGTCTGCAAAATGTTCTCTGTCATAATTTATGCCCTAAATACAGAAACAAAACTTCAGTAATCCTTGTGTTATAGGAAGATTTTATGTAAATAGAACATTATTTATGATGTCCAAGATTAAAAAAAAAAAGCCAGAAGTAAGCTTTCTTCCAATCATACAAAATTTCAGAACTTCATCTAATCTTCTTCTAGATAAATTTTTAGTTCCTTAAAATCAGATTAATTTCTTAGTGTTCTATTTTGTATGTTTGTTTTTGTTTTTGTAATCATATTGAAGAAAAGAAAAACACCTAGAACTAAAGAAAGGGAGACATTTTCACAGGCAAAAAATGGTTAATAAAATTCTTTCTTCCTAATAGTAAAAAGTAAAAGAATTTAGACATAGAATTTGGTACTGGGATAGTCTCTTACACTAAACAATAAATGGAATATTACGTGTCATTGTTATCCAAACCTAAAACATTCGGTAGATCATGGCATAGTGGAATGGAGAAAAGATTAATATTTCTCGCAGTTCAATTATGAGTGCCATGAAAATGTTCTAGTTACCTAAGAAATTATCTAAAGAGCAAAGAACTCTTGGATAACGTGTCATTTTATAGTTGTATTTCAATATCCAATTCCTAAAGACAAGAGTAGTGTGAGTGATGTTCAAATGAAACTGCATTTCTATTGAATAATAAATTAAAGATAGAGTGAAGAGAAGACTTGGAGAAGATTACTTTGCTGAAAGAATTTTGACTTTGTCACTAAACTTATGTGAGTGGTAGACCTTTAGAAATAAAACAGTATATGAAGGTACCATCTGCAGGAACTGGGAGGTTGGCGGATGTCTGTTGTTGAGCTACAGGCATCAGAAATGAGCCTGACAGCCCTAGATGCTGAATTTTAAGGAATATTTCCTTCTGCAGGCACAAATGGTCTCTTGCAAATGTATTGCAGGGAGATGCCTCAACATTTCTGGCAAATCTCTGAAATTTGTTCTTTTCTGTTTTCTCAAATCTTCCTGTTATCCTTTGGCTAACTGTCCCCATAACTCACATGATACTGTTTTTTTAAAGCATGGAATTGTCCGTGATTTGTTATGTTATCATCATCCTATTAGGGAAGCAGTCAGAAAGGTACTGCAACAGTTTTCTCCTTCACCTTTACTTTATGGCCACTCTAAAACACAACAAGAATTTCTGTTTTGTTAACAAGCATTTCTGTTAAGCAGAAAAGTCAAACATTCTGATCATTGCATAAAGAGCCCTGAAGAAAGGGCACCCATTTTTAGAAAATCTGAAGATAGATTACTGAAGAATTTCTTGGCAAACACAATAATGTGTTGTAAATAGCCTACAGCATTATTTTAAAATAGAAGGCAGTACTTGCTTATGTCAACAATAATCTGTAAAGTCTACATGACTCTTCCATATAATGCTTAAGGAGAATTCCCTTAGCTGGAGCACTTCCAGGTTGAAGATCATACAGTTTCTTAAAAATGCCCTAATCCTATCCAGTCATCAAGTCCCATCTCTCAAGCTCTACAAAACTCTTGGTTAAGCTTTGTGAGTCACCTTGCCATGAATCTCTCTGTACCATTCATAACACTGATCAACTGTGCAGCTCTACTCTGAGCTTCTCACCTACTGATGCTTCTTGTTTTTCTCTTAACCCTGTTAATGGTATGGCACCAGGTGATGAGATCTCATCTCAGAACTGTGATGGATGGCTCCAGGCACAGATATGCTGAACTGCTTTTGATGCACTGCCAAGACCAAGCACAAATAAAGGCTTGGGGGAGAATGTTTGAAAGCTGATGAGAAGGACTTGGGAGTGTTTGTTGATGAGAAGCTCGACATGAGCTGGCAAAGTGTGTTTGCAGCCCAGAAAGCCAACTGTGTCCCGGGCTGCCTCAAAAGAAAAGTGGCCAGTAGGGTGAGGGAGAAGATTCTCCCCTTCTGCTCTGCTCTTGTGAGACCCCAGCTGTGGTGCTGCATTAGCTCTGGGGCCCCAAGCACACGAAGGACATGGAAGTATTAGACAGAGTCCAGAGGAGGGTGAGGAAGATGGTTAAGGGTCTGGAGCACCTCTCCTATGTTGGGGTTGTTCAGTTGGGGTTGCTCAGCCTCGAGAAGAGAAGGCTCCAGGGAAAAAACTTATAGCAGCCTTCCAGTACTTAAAAGTGGCCTACAGGAAAGCTGGGGAGAGACTCTTTGTCAGGGGGTGTAGTGATAGGGCAAGGGATAATGGCTTTAAACTAAAAGAGGGGAGATTTATATAAGAGGTTTAGAAGAAATCCTTCACTCAGAGGGTGGTGAGGCACTGGAACAGGTTGCCCAGAGAAGCTGTGGATGCCCCATCCCTGGAAGTGTTTAAGGCCAGACTGGATGGGGCTTTGGGCAGCCTGGTCTGGTGGGAGGTGTCCCTGACCATGGCAGGGGGGCTGGAGTTAGATGATCTTTAAGGTCCACAGAATCACACAATCACAGAATCACAGAAGTTCTAGGTTGGAAGAGACCTCAAGATCAACGAGTCCAACCTCTGACCTAACACTAACAGTCCCCACTAAACCATATCCCTAAGCTCTACATCTAAAGGTCTTTTAAATACCTCCAGGGATGGTGACTCCACCACTTCCTTGGGCAGCCCGCTCCAATGTCTAACAACCCTTTTGGTAAAGAAGTTCTTCCTAACATCCAACCTAAAACTCCCCTGGCACAACTTAAGCCCATTCCCCCTTGTCCTGTCACCAGGCACGTGGGAGAACAGACCAACTCCCACCTCGCTACAGCCTCCTTTGAGGTACCTGTAGAGTGCAATAAGGTCACCCCTGAGCCTCCTTTTCTCCAGGCTGAACAAGCCCAGCTCCCTCAACTGCTCCTCGTAGGACTTGTTCTCCAGGCCCTTCACCAGCTTCGTCACCCTTCTCTTGACTCACTCAAGTACCTCGATGTCCTTCTTATAGGGAGGGTCCCAAAACTGAACACAGTATTCGAGGTGCGGCCTCACCAGAGCCGAGTACAGGGGGATGATCACCTCCCTAGCCCTGCTGGTCACACTGTTTCTTATACAAGCCAGGATGCTGTTGGCCTTCTTGGCCACCTGAGCACACTGCTGGCTCATATTCAGCCGACTATCAACCATCACTCCCAGGTCCTTGTCTGCCTGGCAGCTCTCCAACCACTCATCTCCCAGCCTGTAGCTCTGCTTGGGGTTATTGCACCCCAGGTGGAGGACCTGGCACTTGGCCTTGTTGAACTTCATGCAGTTGACCTCAGCCCATTGGTGCAGCCTATCCAGATCCGCCTGCAGAGCCTTCCTACCCTCGAGCAGATTGACACACGCACCTATTTTGGTGTCATCTGCAAACTTCCTAAGGGTGCACTCAATGCCCTCGTCCAGATTATCATTGAAGATATTAAACTCCCTTCCAACACAAACCACTCTATGATTCTGTGATTCTATGATTCTAAACCAGTTACCCTGTTGGTACCACTGGTGCCCCAGCTTATCTCAGTATATAGATACTGCCTTTTGGAAGTTAATTATGTCAATCTCTCATCAAACTGTAGCACAGAAAATATGTTGCCAAGTGTCACAAGTCACTGATGACAAGTCATTTTGATTAGTGGAATGATATGTAAATACACAGGCTGGTATTGTGCTCTTGGCATATGAGGCATCCAGGACAGTACCAGAACATTCAACAGGGAAGACCATTACTATAACCAGAATAATATATATCCTTCCTTCTTCAGGAATGATTCATATCACACCAATATTATGATTGTGTTATCTCTATAATTTACGGTTCTGATATCTGAATCCTGAGACTGGCTTCCTCTTTGTTTCTACCACTTGTAATTGACGGGGATCATATGAGATTACCTATCACCATTTCTAGTGGTTATATGATTATCCTCTTCAGTCGTGATGCTGTAGTCTTACCGTGATAACCATGTTTCTCCTATGTGCGCCCTTAGATGTCTCAAGATCATCTGACCCTGCTTATTTGTCTGGTTTGACATTGGCATGGAGATCACAGCTGAGTGTTACCTGTTTTTCACTTTACTGTATATATGTGGGACAATGAAGGGTTCAGAGATTTTTTGTTAAGGCCCAGAAGAACATGTCCGTATTTGATATACCTGCCAAACAAAAATGTTGCTCTTCTATTCAAGTACTGAGACTTACACTTATGTCTTTGCCTGACCTCAAAACTCTTAAGACAGGAACCTATTTATGATCTTTCTCTTCCAGATTATGAAGTACTAACTCACTTCTCAGTCAGGGTTTTCAGCTTCTCTGCCCCTGTTGGAAAAACAACCACAACATACCAGTCAAGGACATAGACCCACCGCTTAGTCAAACCCTGGGCCTGTGCTTGTAGGAAGACACATTGCAAGGTTAAGTCACCATATGTGTTAACATCTTCTTCACACTTTTCCCTACCCTTTCAGGTTCATGCTTCATCTGCTGTTCATGACCAAGGACAAGGAATGAGAACAGACTTTAGTGCCATTCAGTTCAGACTAAAAGTGAAGTAAGTCTCTTCACAGTCAGCTGACACTTCTTCATGACTACACATGTCCCAGAGTCAGGTCTCAATGTTCCAGCCTGTATTCTTTTTACAATCTCTTCCAGGTATACACCACTTTCCCTTGAGAATCTGTCTTTTCTAGGATGTAAAAGTTATGATGGTTTGTTACTTGTTCCCTGTGAGGACTACTGTGAATGAAAGAAAGGACTGATAGAGCTGTGGGTCCTCCTAGTATACAATGAGATCCCAAATAAATTAACACTATTAAGTGCATAAACATTTTTCTGTTGCTGAGTGTTAAAAACTATTTACTGAGAGTATTTCAAACAAGATATATTGAGTATAGAGACAGGTTATGCAGGTTACGGGTGTTGTGGTTTAACCCGGCCGGCAGCTAAACACCACACAGCCGTTCGCTCACCCTCCCCCCTCCCTCTCTGGGATGGGGGAGAGAAATGGGAAAGTGAAGCCTGTGGGTTGAGATAAAGACAGTTTATTAAGATAGAAAAGTAATAATAATAATAATAATAATAATAATAATAATAATATGTACAAACAAGTGATTCACAATGCAATTGCTCACCACCCGCTGACCGATGCCCAGCCCAACCCCGAGAGCTGGCCCCCCACCCTGGCTAGCCACCCCTATATATTGTTCAGCATGACGTCAGATGGTATGGAATACCCCTTTGGCCAGTTTGGGTCAGCTGTCCTGGGGCTGTCCCCTCCCAGCTCTTGCTGCACCCCCAGCCTGCCCGCTGGCAGGACAGAGCGAGGAGCTGAAAAGTCCTTGGCTTAGTATAAGCACTGCTCTGCAGCAATTAAAACATCAGCATGTTATCGGCACTCTTCTCATCCTAATCCAAAACATAGCACTCTACCAGCTACTAGGAGGAAAAATAACTCTGTCCTAACTGAAACCAGGACAACGGGGAAGCCCTGAAATCTAGGGCATATTTAGCAGCACTCCAGAGAGTGCCTGCTGCATGAGGCAATTAAAAACCAAGAGAGGGTTTGTGCAGGAAGGGCAGCAGTTCTTAGAGGACCCAGACCACATTATCTAGAAATCACAGTTTTTTCATACAGGACTTTTTCTTTTCTTTTTCTTTTTCCTTTTCTTTTTCCTTTTCTCATTATTTTTCTTTCTTTCTTTTTTTTTTTTTTCCTTTTTTTTTTTTTTTCCTTTTCTTTTTCTTTTCTTCTTTTTCTTTTTCTGTGATCATCTGGAATTTCTCAGATCCTGCTGAGATTAAACACATCCCCTTCAGACAACTGCTTATGTCAGGTTTTCTGCAGTAATTGACAGAGCACATAAACACAGTGGTGAATTGGCTGTTAAAAGCATCCTGGTCAAAGCACTCCTGTGAGGATGGGAGTGGGGATCTCCCTTGTCAGGTATGTGCCCTTCTTAACCATGTGATGACTCCTGCCACACTGGTGAAAAGATGGTCGTTAATGATGGTCATGTTGGGCCATGGCTATGGGCACCTGAAAAGTATCAATTGACTTGCCATTGTCCTCTGTTGTGGTATCTGCAGAGGAAAAAGCCAATAGTTTTTTCCTTCCTTCTGTCTTTTTCCTTTTCCTCCATCTTCTCAGAAAGAATGTGTCATCATCCCTCAGGTTATGACTATTGAAACACTTAATTTCTAAGGCAGGAGTGTCTTATTTCATCCTCACTTGGCTCAAATTGCCTGGCTTTCTTATAGGCCTCCTTCAGAATTTTTAACCTTTATCTTGCATAGTTTTCTAGTCTTTCTATAATTTATCAGGAAGCAATCTACTTCTGTTGGTGTAGATTCTGGGAAATACTGCAAAAATTGCAATATAAAGATAAATACACAAGCATCCTCTGGATAACGGGTCTTTGTTAGAGTGGTGCCATCAAATTACAAATGTGAAAGGCTATCAAAATAAAGTGTGAAAGATCTTTGTTCCATTTGTCCAATGCAAATTTTGAAGACAGGCTCCATGAATGAGGGAAATTTGGCTCATGCTGCAGAGCTGATTTACAGCTCTTCAGATAGGGATGCATCTGGATGACATCTATACTGAATAAAGGAGCACTCTGGAGGGCACTGAGTGTTAGGGGCCTCTGAGATATTGTTCCCTTGTTGGAGACAGCACTCCCTCAAATCGTCTTGACAGGCATTCCAAATAAATGACAGTATGGGCAACAAAAGATAAAACAAAGAAATGCAGCTTATATCCACTGGTGGTCCTCATAAAAAGCTTTGTTTCTGTGACTGCTTTTTGGCTACCCTAAAGGTTGGCAGCAAGTGTTCCCTTGACGGTTACCTGAAAAGCAAGACCAGCTTTAGGGTGGCAGAACCTAAGGTTGTGCGTTCCTGACTGGGAGTGGCATGATATGAATGAAAATATAAATTGCATCCAGCTGGTTAAAATGAATCTTAGACTGTATGCCTCTGCCTTGACTTTGATTTTCTTGATTCCAGATTGCTATTTAATCCCAGAAGTCTACTGATACTGTCCCTGAGCTGATGCAGACATTGGTTTATTTTGTTCTGACTTTGTATCTGACTCAGCCCACATCCTTCACGTTTTTCTCTCTTTATGTCCATAACCTGTGCTCTGACTGAATGAAGAGTATGCAGTGGGAGCAAAGGCCTTATGATTTAGAAACCATTTTTCTATAGCAAAAGTTGTGTGGCGTTCAAATCTTTCAGGAGTCAATGGTTCTTCAAAACCACATATTTCCCATGAGTCTTACACTTCCCACACTGCACTTAAGATGCATCTATCAATTAAAATTTCCCTTCAGTTAAAAAACAAACAAACAAAAACTGCTGTATTTAGGTCTTTATGACTTAGTTGCACTGCACTCTGCAGATGTGTAGTGGGATATTATTATTTGGAGAACACATGATTTCCTGCCAGTGCCTAGCTTACTTTTTTAGACTAATCAAAATAAAATTTATTAGTATAGATTCAGGGGTTCAACAAATGCAGACCCCAGTGGGATTTATGCGTGAAGCTAAATACAAAGTGGAAAACAAGGATAAAAATGCTCTTATATTAATTTTTGAAAGACTCTTAATAATTTGAAGTAGCTCTTTTTCTGCTGTTGAATTACTGAAGTTAGATTGTGGAAGGCAGTGGAAATAAAGTCATAGTTCTCTAATCATTCTTCATGTTTTGCTGTGGACTCATATCTTACACTAATATAACTTCCACAGAATCTACATCTCTTTGTGCATAACTTGTTTACTAAGACAATGAATTCTCCTTGAGTACAAGATTTGTGTAATGTTTTCATGGTCAATTGCTTTCAGCATTATTAGAACAAAGATGCCTTAGTCGTGCTGGAAGTCACTGAAAAATGCACTGCTTTTTCATGTCATCATGCTTTTCCTAGCCATTTTGTCTAGCAATAAAAACGTTATTAAAAAAAAAAAAAGTTCCAGTTCATTCTCTAAGTTTCTCCTCTTTTTGAAAAAGATGGGAGGAATAAATAAATAGAGAAAAGGAGCAGTGAAAAGTGGTGGTAAATTGATGACAGGAAGTATTTGTGACACAGGGCAGATAATACTGTAGGAAGTTCATCCTTAGCAATACTGTTTGCCTCAGAGATTCTGGATAGACTCAGCTGGAAACCAAGGTCTGAGGAAAGTGAAGGAAGGGTGCCTGCCCTCTAAGGTCTGTCTGGGAAAGTATTTTAGTCTTCTGGCTAGAGTCTTTCTGGTAATGTACTCCAAAGGGTTCTGGTTTCTATCAAATGCAGATCAGATTGATATAGTGAGGCTGCGGGTTCACCACTCTAACCTAACAAACTCGTCATCATTTTTATGATGGATGCTATATGGAATATTAAAAAAAATCAAAAGCTTTTAAAAATGTGAATTAGGTAGCATGCGCTGGGATGAGTTGGCTGGAGCTAGAATACAAAGATTTCTTGCCAGAAATATGTGATACAAAGGGGAGCAAGGTGAAACCCAGGAGTCTTTTAATAACAAAGAGGGCAGCCACTCCATTGATTCTTCAAGAGGGACAGGCAGGGTAAGCGAGGTGGTGGGGTGGCGATGTATGTGAAGCAGGGGCTGGACTGTGTGGAACTTCAGGTTGGCGATGGCAAAGTTGAGAGCCTCTGGGTAAGGATCAAGGGACGAACGAATAAAGGGGATGTCGTTGTGGGAGTCTATTACAGACCGCCTGGCCAGGACGATAGCGCCGATAAATTATTCTTTACAGAACTAAGAGAGGCCTCGAGATTAACTCCCCTTGTCCTTATGGGGGACTTCAACTTGCCAGACGTTAACTGGGAGTGCCACACGGCTGACACGAGCAAGTCCAGGAGGTTCATGAAGCACCTAGATGATAACTTCTTGGTGCAGGTGCTAACGGAGCCAACTAGGAAAGGTGCCCTCCTAGACCTGTTGCTAGAAAACAGAGAGGGCCTGGTGGGAGATGTGGTGATTGGTGGCCGCCTCGGTCATAGCGACCATGAAGTGGTTGAGTTCAAAATTTACGGCGACAGAAGGAAAAGTGCCACCAAAACCTTATCCCTAGATATGGGGAAGGCGGACTTCAGGCTGCTCAGGGAACTAGTCAGCAAGGTCCCCTGGGAAGCTGCTCTTGAAGGCCTCGATGTCCACCAGTGCTGGTCATTCTTTAAGCGATGCCTCTTAGAAGCACAAGAACAGGCAGTTCCTAAATATTGCAAGTCAGGCAGGCGGGGCAGGAGGCCGGCGTGGCTGACCAGGAACATTCTAATGGAGATTAGGTGGAAACAGAGAGTGTTTCGCTACTGGAAGGAGGGCCAGGTGACATGGAAAGAATACAGGGATGCTGTTCGTGTTTGTAGGAAGAAAATTCGTGTGGCTAAAGCACACCTAGAGATGAAGCTGGCTGTGTCTGTGAGAGATAATAAAAAGGTTTTTTTTAGATATGTGAATGGAAAAAGGAGAACTAAAGAATACATAGGGCCGCTCCTTGATAGGGAAGGTCTCCTCACAGACAATGACATAGGCAAAGCAGAGACGCTTAACGCCTTCTTTGCCTCTGTCTTCAATGCCGATGATGGGCTTCGGGACCCAGGGTGCCCTGAGCTGGAGGACCGGGACGGTGGGGATGACAAACTCCCAACTGACCCTGAATGTGTGCGGGATTTGCTACTCCACCTGGATCCCTACAAGTCCATGGGTCCGGATGGGATTCATCCCCGGGTGCTGAAGGAGCTGGCGGACGTCATCGCGGAACCTCTCTCAATTATTTTTCAACTATCTTGGCAGTCTGGAGAGGTCCCGGTAGACTGGAAGCTGGCAAATGTTGTGCCGATTTTCAAGAAGGGTCAGAAAGAAGACCCTAGCAATTACAGGCCTGTCAGTCTCACGTCAGTGCCTGGTAAAATCATGGAGAAGATGGTTCTCGAACTTATTGAGGCGCACCTGGGGGACAAAGCAGTCATTGGTCCCAGCCAGCATGGGTTTGTGAAGGGTAGGTCCTGCCTAACTAACCTGATTTCCTTTTATGATAAGATCACCCGTATGGTGGACCAAGGGAAACCAGCTGATGTGATTTTTTTGGACTTCAGCAAGGCTTTTGACACGGTTTCCCATAGGATCCTACTGGACAAAATGTCCACCATACAGCTAAATAAAAACATCATCCGATGGGTGAGCAATTGGCTAACGGGCAGGGCCCAAAGGGTTATGGTGAATGGGGCTGCGTCAGGCTGGCGGGCGGTCACCAGTGGGGTCCCTCAAGGCTCCATTTTAGGGCCGGTACTTTTCAATATTTTTATAAACGATCTGGATGTAGGAATAGAAGGTATTTTGAGCAAGTTTGCTGATGACACCAAACTTGGAGGAGTTGTGGACTCGGATGAGGGTGGAAAGGCCTTGCAGAGGGATCTGGATAGGTTGGAGAGCTGGGCGATCACCAACTGCATGAAGTTCAATAAGAGCAAGTGCCGGGTCCTGCACCTGGGACGGGGAAACCCTGGCTGCACGTACAGACTGGGCGATGAGACGCTGGAGAGCAGCCTAGAAGAGAGGGATCTGGGGGTCGTGGTAGACAGCAAGTTGAATATGAGCCAGCAGTGTGCCCTGGCAGCCAGGAGGGCCAACCGTGTCCTGGGGTGCATCAAGCACGGCATCGCTAGTAGGTCGAGGGAGGTGATTGTCCCGCTCTACTCTGCGCTGGTGCGGCCTCACCTCGAGTACTGTGTGCAGTTCTGGGCACCACAGTATAAAAAGGACATGAAACTGTTGGAGAGTGTCCAGAGGAGGGCTACGAAGATGGTGAAAGGCCTGGAGGGGAAGACGTACGAGGAACGGCTGAGGGCACTGGGCCTGTTCAGCCTGGAGAAGAGGAGGCTGAGGGGAGACCTCATCGCAGTCTACAACTTCCTCGTAAGGGGGTGTCGAGAGGCAGAAGACCTTTTCTCCATTAACACCAGCGACAGGACCTGCGGGAACGGGGTTAAGCTGAGGCAGGGGAAGTTTAGGCTTGACATCAGGAGGGGGTTCTTTACAGAGAGAGTGGTTGCACACTGGAACAGACTCCCCAGGGAAGTGGTCACTGCACCAAGCCTGACTGAGTTTAAGAAGCGATTGGACTGTGCACTTAGTCACATGGTCTGAACTTCTGGGTAGACCTGTGCGGTGTCAAGAGTTGGACTTGATGATCCTTAAGGGTCCCTTCCAACTCAGGATATTCTATGATTCTATGATTGTATGATTCATTTGTTTTTGCACTAAAGCAATACTAGTTGGACTACTGTATTAAGAGAAAGAAATAGAAGTTTATCTACAATTGGAGTTAGGTTTATTATAAAAGTTGGATTCTGAGTTTCTCTATCTCAACTGAGACATTCTAATACTGTTAGGCAGTGTTGTGGTTTAACCCGGCCGGCAGCTAAACACCACACAGCCGTTCGCTCACCCTCCCCCTCCCTCTCTGGGATGGGGGAGAGAAACGGGAAAGTGAAGCCTGTGGGTTGAGATAAAGACAGTTTATTTAAGAGAGAAAATAATAATAATAATAATAATAATAATAATAATAATAATATGTACAAACAAGTGATGCACAATGCAATTGCTCACCACCCGCTGACCGATGCCCAGCCCAACCCCGAGCAGCCGGCCCCCCACCCTGGCTAGCCACCCCTATATATTGTTCAGCATGACGTCAGATGGTATGGAATACTCCTTTGGCCAGTTTGGGTCAGCTGTCCTGGGTCTGTCCCCTCCCAGCTCTTGCTGCCCCCCCAGCCTGCCCGCTGGCAGGACAGAGCGAGGAGCTGAAAAGTCCTTGGCTTAGTGTAAGCACTGCTCTGCAGCAATTAAAACACCAGCATGTTATCAGCACTCTTCTCATCCTAATCCAAAACATAGCACTCTACCAGCTACTAGGAGGAAAAATAACTCTGTCCTAACTGAAACCAGGACAGGCATATAATGTGTTTGTTAGGATGTTATTCTTTTTATGGTTATTATTTTTATATATGAATTATTTGCATATACATATATATATAATGTGCATTTTTAGCACTTGCAGTCTCTTGTTTATGACTTCTACTGCTCCTACCCTTAGACATTTACCTTAAACCTAAACACAGAATCACAGAATCACAGAATGGTTGAGGTTGGAAAGGACATCGAGAGATCATCTAGTCCAACTCCCCTGGTTGGTACCCCTGTATAACCCTGATTGGTATAGGATGCAGGTGCCCAAAAGACATGCAGGTACTGGTAATTAGCAGAATGGGGCCATCTCCCAAGCCCCAGAAGGTAGATAATCTAAGATGAGGCGTAAGACTATACTTGAGACTGGGAGTAAGCAAGCATAGATCTATGAACTAGAGGTTGGATGTTGTCTGAGTAAAGTCTAGGTGTCCAGAAAGCCAAGGCAAGTGAACACAATCTGCTGTACTTGCACCTTCCACTGTTTTATGTATCTGATCACATGCTAGTCTCTTAGTTATCAGCCTTGTATTACATGCATGTCCAACATTTTGTGATTAGTTATTTACTTTACTTAAATGTTGAAACATTTAGCACTCAAAGCTAATAATTGCTGACTTCCTCTATTCAATTCACATACTAGGCCGTCTACTTTGGATTCTGTATTTGAATGTTTCTCAGCTAATACTTTCTTCTCTCTGAGACATATTTTCTCTGGCTGATAAAAGTGAGATCCCAGTATCCCTTGCTTAGTAGCCTGCTTAGTCATATATAAAAGTAAGCAGTATTTCAGATTTCATGTCTGCAGCTTACCTAGTTACTTACAGTGCATTTAGATCATAGTGAAGACAGCTAGGCTTCTTGCTTTTCAAAACTGCATAGTATACCTCCTCTGCACACAAGATTTGAGCATACAAATCTATTGAAATGTGATAGGATTAAGAAGCATGACTTATTTAGGCTCTTGAAAATCCAGGTCATAACTGAGTCATAAACTGTGTATGACTGGGAGCATCACTTTTAAATATAGCAACCAGATTTTATTATTTTATTTTATTTTATTTTATTTTATTTTATTTTATTTTATTTTATTTTATTTATTTTATTTATTTTTTGTGTCTGTGCACTGTTATAAAAGTGCGCTTATGTTTTAAAGACATCGAGAACTGATCAGCCACACACAAAAGTTAATGCAAGTCTTGACCTATTATTATAAATATGATTATTATTCTGATGCTTTTATTCCACAACACATTGTTCTAACCATTGTATAAACACATAAAATAGATAGTTCCCTCCCCAGACAGCTTATAATATAAGTAGCGGTGCCTGTGCAAATATGAAAATGTTTTACTTATGTATGAAGTTTACAAACATAACTTTGTATATTGAAGTATTCAACAATTTTATAGAACTACTGAGAAAATGTTTTAAACCAACATCCAGTTCTCTTTATGGAAGAAAACTGAACAAAACCAGATTTGTATGCAGAGTATAGGTAGGCCCGTTGTTATAAATAATGCAAACTTCTTCAATACGAATATACTGTACATGAGAAGCTCATTTTACTTGTGCGCTTCTCAAGCCAGTTATCACAAATGCATAAAATGTAAACATGGTATATTATAATTTGGTTAGGAAGAACGTTGAGGATTTAATGTCCTATTAGTATTTTAATGCAATACTTTTACTGAAGTTTATTTAGTCAGGCTCCTATGATCCTTGTTAGGCACCTGCAAGATTGAAAATGAGTGGATGTCCAGAGTAACAGTGCAAGTGTTTGTATTATGCTGATACCATGCTGTGTTTGAGCCACAGATGGAACCAAATGATTAATTACATCACAAAAATTCCTCAGGCATCAATTTATTAGGCTGGCCTGCCTTGAACTATATTAGTTACGCCTGGAACTAGATTTCAAAAGACCTCAATGTTTAGAATACTTTCAGTGCAGGCTTCACATTCATATTAATTTCTTAACACTTAGCTTTTGGCACTGGCCAGAATACATACCCAAATCTCTGGTTTTATACAAAACTCTTTCCATACTACTAGAACAAGGCTCTATTTTGGCCATTTCCAGGAACAGTACTTTATTTTCTTGAATTACCAGCCTTTCCTGAAGTGTCAGGAGAGGCTGAGAGAAACATAGCTACACCAAGTGCAATAATGCAGAATTAGGAAAAGGGAAATGTATGCTGCTTCTAATTTCTACTGAGTTCAAGAAAGAGTCTTGCTTCCTGGAGCTCTCCTACATATGACACAGCTTTGCACTATCCCAGAAGCTTATGTTTGCTTTACAGACTCATTTAAGCCCTCTACTAACCTTTGGAATGGCTTTTTCACCACATAACTGAAATACCAGATTTCATCCTTTACTTGCAACCTTGTCACCACATACCTTCAGCTGAAAGGGAGACAGATTAAGAGATTTAAAGAGCCAAATCCTACTTTCAGGAGATGGCTTTTCCTGAACACATAGAAAATTGCAGATGCACACCAGTGAGCATGCTTTTATCCTATGTGAACGATGAAAGAAAGGCACTGATGTCAGAGGCTGTACATGACACAGATTTAGTGTATACTCCATAGGGCAAGGAAGGATTTTCTTTGTGGATACAAAGTCAATGTCTTCAGCTTTGTTCTCAATTTTCATCTGTAAAAAGTAAATTAAAGATCTTCTGTGTTTCATACAGGTATTTCTAAGGAGAAGCATTTTAATGTGTGTAAATCTGTGGTCACACAGTTATAGCAGGAGACTGGAATGGAAGTGGGAAGATCCCCATCACTGGTGAAGAAGGAGGTGATAAGTTTGCATGAACTAGAGAAGAATTTGTGACTAAAATGTAGGAAAGCTGCAAAAACTTCCACAACTTTAAGGTGATTCTCACAAAATCTGCATTTATGGTTCTATAATGTCATGTAAGTTGTGTAAATATTGATTTCTGATATGAAAATGGAGAAAGTTCCCATTGATCTGTAGCATCTTCACACTTTGACACTTAGCAGGATGAGGTGACTGTATTATGATCTTCTGTACAGCAAAATCTCACTAAAGACCTACAATTTCTACCCTCTCCACTAACAGGACTTCACCCTCTAACCAATTTAGGTACCCTAACTTAATATACGTAGCATGGACAGCATCTTCTTGCCCAGCAAAACTGAAAAAATTGTACATTTTTTGATATTGCTAAGGGCTCCTCTGTGTTTTCTCTTTATACTTCTCAGGGTTTCAAGGAAAGTGTGGGACAAAACTTTCAGGTATTGTCACTCATGCTAAATGTTGTCCTATCATATTTACCTTATGCCACCAGAGGTCCTATTTAAATCACTGTATACTCTAAGAAAAATGATACTGATATGAGAAAGCTGATAAGAACCAAGCTGTTAGGGAAGAAGGTCTGAAAATAATAATGTACTGCACGTCAATGAATGAGCAGTATACGTATATGTTTTTGTGCAGCTCTACCTCTATGTATTCACTAGAAGATTAACTTAAGTTAGCAGAAGAGTAGAATGTAATCGGTCTAATTGTGTAACACAGAATACCAAATCCTCCGTGTGTACTCTGATGGAATTGAGACTAATGTTCCTATTGACTTGAACTGGGCTCGCATTTTTTTTTTTTTTTTTTCTTAATGGGTAGAAATTGGTCACTTCTGACACCAGTTGGCATAGAGGGTCTTTCTTGGTTAAAATGTAAACTTTAGTGAGTGGAATAATAACAGAAATGAGACCTTTGTCTCTTGAAATTAAAGTGCTTGTAAAGCTGAAGCTGCCAGCTTTGTATATTACAGCCTGAGGAGATAATATACTGAATCATTCATTTCCTTTTTGTATTCTTTTTTCTTTCTTCAAAAGCACATTCTGTTTCAAGTAATTTCAGTCCAATAATGAATATAACACTGAGTGACTCACCATCATACAAGATCTGCTTTGGGATATGCTTTATCAGGCTTTGTTATTATGCAGTCAGAACACTGAGAAAAAATGGGACAGTAAACATATAATGTGATGATCTTATGCTTCTTCCTGATGCTTTTAAATTATTAGGCCTTTGTTTGGTGAGAAACCCACCTGTGTACGCTGAGATTACTCTAAGTTTATCTTCTATCCCTCACTATCTGAAGAGAGTAGCTTTCTAATTCTAAGGCTACATGAGAACTAGATTTTTGTTCAAATTATTTTTGCAGTGATAGGGGTCTGCCTTGGCTCCAATATGATTTTCATTAAAAACTTTAATGGAAGAATAGAAGATACTCTTGTTAAATTTTCAGATAACATAGTGCTGTTGGTATGTTACCGGACAGGCCCAAGAATAAAACTGGGACTGTCAAACCAGGGTATAGTATTCAAAAATGGATATTGTTGAATAAATGCAGAGTGATTCACATAGGAATAATTAGTTGCACAAAACCTAATGATTACTGACTAGGAAGATATGCTTCTTGGTAGCAGATCTGCATAAAAGGAAAAATTATCAAAGATTTAAAGTGCATTTTCAGATTATTTCATGCTCTGAAAAAGATTTGCAAACTGAAATACAGCTTACAAAATGTGTGACATAGTTCTTTGATTCAAGACCATTAAACCTTAGATAAAAGACTGCGTTCAGTTTAAACACTGATATTCAAACAGGAGTTGGTCAAACTGGACACATTATGGGAGAGATCAGAGGCATGCAGGCATGACCAAGGAAGAAGGGTTTCGTCTGAAGATGTTCAGAAAGCGAAGACCCTAATAGTTTTCAAATACACACATAGATACTTAAGAGAGTAGTGTGCATAAAAAAATAAGGGGATATAATGGACTTCATTTTCAGGAAGGGCAATTTAAATTTGAAAGTAAGGCTTCCCAATAGTAAGAGCAGCACTGAACAGATTACTGGGGAATTTTGGCATCTCCACAATGGTTTATAGAACAATTTACACACGCATTAATTGAGAATGTCATAGTCCTAATTGATCCTGTCTAGGAAATCCATTCAGATCCCTTCCAGTACAACTACTCTCAGTCTGTGAGTTCACTATAAACAATAAACTGACAACAATCTTATTTCATTAAATGCAGCTTTAAAATTGTCTGTTTACAATACAACACTTTTCAGGCAGCTATGACACTATGAATGAGTTTAACATGAAATTTTATTTGATTTGATGTTTCCATTCAAGAAATACAGTTTCATCAACTGGAAAACACCCACTAATGCTAAATGAAGATTATGGTTGCAGATCACAAATTTGCATGAAATAGCAGTACTCTAAATTTTTTGGTGCCTTTCAGAATGAACCATTGCTATTGAAAATTCTGATAAATTCAGCAGACTTTTTTAAGCAACTATGACTTGATTCTCTAATGGACCCAGTGCTTGAAAGAAAATAAGCTTTAGACTGAGAATTTTTTATTTTATTTTATTTTATTTTATTTTATTTTATTTTATTTTATTTTATTTTATTTTATTTT
>CM021733.1:111117038-111179338 GCA_011075105.1 Heteronetta atricapilla | reverse complement strand
TTATTTTATTTTATTTTATTTTATTTTATTTTATTTTATTTTATTTTTTTGAGGCTTAACAGTCATTCTATTGGATCTGCCAATAAAAGAAAGTAGTTGATACGGAATTATGTGAAATGACATAGTGAAGGTCTTTCTGTGAATTCTTTTGCTAACTGAAAATAGTGCATTTTAGGCTGTTGAAGCTGATCATAAACTTATTTCAGCTTATTGGGCACACAAAAACTACATCTTGATCTTGCAGAAGAGATTAAATCTCAGTTTCTTAAAAGCAATGTTTGCAGGATTACAGAGAAAAGTGCACAAATCCAGTTAATAAATCTGGGAAACTTTCCATAGGAGTAAGTTAAACAACCAACCAACCAACCAAACTACCAACAAGAGTGTAACAAACAGATTCCATGAATGTAAAAGTGAATTAAATTTGTTATGGATCTTGTAAGATGCGAAGTGATAATACTCATTTTAAGCAAATGCACCACCTAAGTAAAATTATATCCTTCTGAAGTAAATCCCACAGGGGATTACAGTCAAATTTATTTGTCTTAGACATTCAACAGCTTCCTTTGCACATCAAGCATAAATCTTTGCTTGGGGAAGAACAGAATAAATCTTTGTCTATGCTGGACATTTATCAATTACAGGAGAACTGTGAAGGGCAATAATATAAAATGTACTTTAATAGCTTGCTTTTTGTTTTCAATTTTATTTTGTAGAAGAATCAGTGGAACTGTTGCTTCTCAACTTCTCTTAAATTTCTAGGAGATTGTCACAGTGTTAAATCTGTAGAAGAAATTCACATGGTTATGGGAATTGTAGCAGTACAGATTTTAATATAAAGCTTGGATTGACTACACAGAGATGCACTGGCTAGGGGTATGGAGTTTACATGAGATTTGGCCATCTGAGTTAGGCATAGTTTAGGCATGCAAATGGAGGACTGACATTCAGATCAAAACATCTCACAATGGTTTATGTAAGAAAAAAACACCAGGGGAGAGCTGAGAGCCAACGAAAATTATGAAGACAAACTCAGTGCTGAAGACAGTGTAACTGGAATTTTTCTTTTTATGTGGATAAGGACTGTTTTATTTCATACTGTACAGATGTACAGCATGTAATCCAGTTTGGTGGACATTCTGTGCTTGACCAAACTACAGAAAGAGCAGTACTGGCAGTCAAGAAAATTTTGCATTTTTATGTCTGATTAGAGGTTTTTAATGTTGGCTGTATGCTTTGAGAACAACAGATGTGCTTTCACATGATTACTAAAGCATTTATTTCATTCTTAGAAGGTGGAGGAAACTGTTGAGGAATACAGGGAAAGCTAAACAACGACCTCCAAATTAAACCCTTACATAATTATCCATACATTCTGATTTTAATAAACCACATATTCTGACTTTAATAAATGTCTAATACACTTAAAGCTCCAGCATTGATTAATTAAGCTGTAAGAGTCTATGCATGTTTTACACCACTGAATCTATAGAGAGTGGATGACTGGTTTTTTAGATGAAGTACAGTTATCACAGGTATGAGCATAAACTGGGCATGATACCTGCACTGATTTGGAAGAAAGCTTGACAGGCTGTGTATTAAAACTTTCCATAGGACTGAAAAAAGGTGAATGCTATTGTCTGACTTGTGAGCATTTTTGTTCATCTGAGAGCAGGACTGCATGCAAAAATGTCTTCCATTTTGATTCATACTTGTCACATGATTTGTTCTTATAAAAACATTTCCAATTTACATGCACAGCTGATGTGAAATAGCAGCCATGAGCAAATTCAGAAAGCAATCTCTGAAAAATTCAGCCAACTAGATTTGCCCTGGAGTGTTACTAAGAGTAATGTGAGAACCCTATGAAAAGTTACAGCCTTATAAAATATAACGGACTTCATCCTGTTCCATATTTATGAGCTATAGTATCAATACAACATTGTAACGAACTTGAAATGGTACAAACTTTCTTAGGGTTTGACTCAGCTAACATTGACTCAATATTATATTAGTAATTTTAATCATGTTCTTGTGTATGTGCAGGATTGGACCTTTAATCATTTTATTTTCTCATTGGTTACTAGGTAAAAGTAAAGAAGCACGTAAAGCGGAAGAAATTTAGCAGGTGGAGTGTTAGTCCAAAGGTGCACTGCATTGGAAAGTTTGAGGAAAATTGGTTCAGCTATTTTTGAGTTAGCCATGTGTTTTTCAGCTGTTAAGAAAATTGTTTCAGCTATTTCATGCTTGGGTAACTCAATCTTGTTTAAAAACATCAAACCTGTTGTGCATGTAGTCTTGAAGTAAAAATGCATTCTGCTTTGTGAGAAAGAAGTTACCTTATAAATGTTAAAGGTAATAATCATAAAACATGCTGAAAGAAGGTATTCCACCCTCCTACCTTTCTCTGGATGAGGACTACAGAGAAAGATGATGATCTGCTCCCTCCAGGCTTTGCCTATCTGAGGGTTGCCTTCAGAGAAGTCTACTAATATTTCTTGTGAGTAAATGCAGACCAACGGAGTGAAGATTTCAAAGGTGGTGCTGAAATTTTTTATTTCTCCTGATTTAATATACTTTGAAAAGTAAATGTTGCTGATCCTAATCTATTGATAGAATGAAGATCTGCACTGAAAAAGGCCATACCTGTGGAATTACATTGTCTTTGGGACATTCAGCCAGTTCTGAATGGCCTTAAGCAGTCCTCAACTCTAACACTGATTGAAGAACCACAAAACCCTGTATTTCAGTAGAGAAAGCTTGTATTTATTTATTTAACTTCCTTCTTACAATGTCATTTTCTTGCTGTAAGCACTTCCCTTAACTTATTAATTTTTTTTCTATGCTTGGATACTTCTTCTGGGAAATAGTGTGCTTGCATTATGTGTCAAATACATTTTTTTCTTACCTAAATGCATTTATACATTAAGTATTTTTATTAATAGTGTATTTGAGAGTATTTTTTTTAGTTTATACATTTCTTATTGGCAGCTACTACCTTGCAAAGCAATTATGTTATGGACTAAAAATATTCATGCTGTGCTAAGCCAGAGGTAACTTAGCACAGAACATAAGCAGAAGGTTTGATAGTATTCTTTTGCTTCCCTGGGTTATGCATGCAAATGAATTCAGGTATTCTAGTGGCAGAACTATTTACCAAAATCTTCTTCTTAGAAAGGAAGTTATGGAGAAGCTATACATTTATGCAAGGAGAAGGTCAACTTTAATCCTCACTACTCAAGAACTACATTCAGGTTTATCACAGAAAATTATCCACAAAGAAATGTAAAAAGAAGCCAAATATATTTCTTATTTTTCTCCTAATATTCATCCAGCCTCTAGACATTTCATTTCATGCAATTTCTTAAGGCTAATATGATTCATCAATTTAGATACCCTTAGTGGAGCCTTCCCTCAAACCATCAATATACGTAATATATTTTGGCAAGGAATTTCCTAAGTCTCACCCGTTATGGGAATAACCACATCCTTTGGCAGGTTTTAACAACATCTGGTTGTGATTTTGTAAATATATAAATAGAAATGATTATTCTTCAAAAGTCCAGTGTCTGTAAAGAATACATAAACAGTGGTCTTCACAAAACTGAACTTTTAATAACTTTTTTATATTAGATAAATTCAATAGTTTGTATCTTGTGCATACAATGAGTGCTACTGTAATGCCACACTCGGCTAAATATGCCTAGGCAAAGGGGAAATGCTATAGCAAATGTTGGAGATCAAAATTTAATCTTTCATTTTTGCACACATAAACACTAATTTAGGGCTAGTTGAGCAAGTTATATAATCAACTTAATAAATACTTATTTGTATGGCATGTAACTTCAGAAAAAACTTTGTATGCGAATAAGTGCCTACCACATTGGATCTGTTTTTACTATAATGTACTCCCCACAATTTTCATAGAATCATGGAATATCCTCAGTTGAAAGGGACCCACAAGGATCATCAAGTTCAGCTCCTGGGTCCCCAAAGTACCAACCAGAAGTCAGACCACGTGTCTGAGAGTTATTCAAATGCTTGAACTCTGAAAGTCTCAGTGCTGTGACTACTTCCCTGGGGAGCCTGACCTCCCTCTTAGTGAAGAACCTTTTCCTGATATTCTTCCTGAACCACCCCTGTTGCAGTTTCAGGCCATTTCCTCAGGTCCTATTGCTGATCATCAGAGAGCAGAGATCAACACCTGCCCCTCTGCTCCCCCTCATGAGGAAGCTGTGGACTAAAATGAGGTCTCCCCTCAGTCTGCTCTTCTCCAGGTCGAACGAACCAAGTGACTTGTTGAAGACACCAGGTGCTCTTCATACGTCTTTCCCTCCAGAGCCTTCACTAAAGTAAGCAATCTTACTTTAATACAACTCTTTTCCAATATCTTACATTTCCCATCAGGACATGGAACAGAACCAAGGCTTTGGAGACGTTGGGTACATATTTGTAACATCTTTGGTGGCATTACATATAATCTATCTGAGGCATCTAACTCAAGTGCCAAGTCTCTTTGAAGTGCCAAATCTCTTTGAGGAATTTGTTTATTGAATAGAGATTTATTCCCTTTCCATAGCATGTGTTGGAAAAGCAGTTGAAATATGTGCTCTAGAATCATTATGTGGAGAAACATATCTTTCTCTGTTGACTACTTTGGGAGGCAATAGTGGCTATCCACATCTAAAACAAGTGGTGTGAAAAACTTTCTGTTAGGTAATGAAAATTTTCACTAAATTGTGAGGAGTACAGAAGTGTGGCTTAGGATTAGTGCTTCCTTTCTTGAACAAGAGGCAAGTCTACTACCAACATCATGAAGATGTGCCCAAAGTTTCATGGATTAGCAGCACCTCTTGAATATTTGTTTACTCTAGGAACTGGTCTTTCACTTATACAGAAGAGATTAAACTTTTCATGTGGGCTGTCCGAGGGAGGAGAAATTTGACTCCCCTGTACAGAGAAAGAATGAGAAATGACGTAAAATGTATCTGACATAAGTATGTATCATTCTCATTCTTCTGCACAGGAAGACATCTGCCTTTCTCCCTTTACTTCTGAATGTCTCAGATTAAAACTGATCTACTTTACTCAGTCTGGAGAATATCTGAGTCCTTGAGCAACCTTGTAATTTAAATGGAAGTAATCATAATGGATAATAATCAGTGGGAGTTAAAGGTATCAGACTAGCCTTAATCAGTATGGTGAGAGCTGGGAGAAGAAAAATGACAACAAAAACGTTCAGTCTGAGATTAAACAATATAGAACTTGTTACAGCATTTTGAAATTGTCCATGTCCACTCTCTAGTCAGCAACATATCAAAACACAGTCTTGTTCCGTCCTCCAAAACACACACGCACGCAGAAGGTAGTCCGCAAACAGCCAGTCTGTGTGGTTATGGACAGCTGAGAAAATGTAGTACAATTTCAGCTTCAATGCTCAAATTGTTTTTCTATAGGCCAAATATTTAAAACAGCTTTACCTCTGGTCCCAGGTGTTGCTGATGCAGCAGATTTTCTCTTTAACCCCCCCAAATCTGCAGGGAAAACTGCTGAAGTAAGAAAGATCTTTAATTGTGCAACCAAAAATGTTAACAAAAATCAAACAAGCAGCATATATATATATATATATATATATATATATATATACATATTCCTAATTAAATGTTTCTGTGTTCTCATCAAGGGATGCATAGGAGTGTTTTGAGATTTTCAGTGATACTTGGTTCTTAGTATCTCAGAAGTTATATTGGATCTGTGTCAAGTTGAATCATGACCTGCTTATTATAGATAACGTGGTGGGGAAACTGGGACAGAGCATGAATTTCCACATGTAAGACATCTTAAATTCCAATTAAGTAGCTCAAATTTGTGTAACCATTGAACAGGACAATAAACCAAGATCATTTTCTGGCAGATGTGTGTCTAGATCACAACCTGTCATCACAAGTTGTAATTGGCATCAGTAAAGAGGTCTGAAATGGATAAGAGAAGTGAATGATGGTGGCAGTACAATAAATGGTCCGCAAAGGGTTGAGAATGGGAGCACAGGTGAGA
Source organism: Heteronetta atricapilla (assembly GCA_011075105.1). Classification (NCBI taxonomy): domain Eukaryota; kingdom Metazoa; phylum Chordata; class Aves; order Anseriformes; family Anatidae; genus Heteronetta; species Heteronetta atricapilla. Next base: position 111,173,284 of record CM021733.1, on the reverse strand, counting down.
CAGAGAGAAGGATGTGTCACAGGTGCTGCCTCCTCATTTTAGAAAGAATGAGGAAAGTCCAAGTTCTGTGACTTCAGAGAAAATTTTACAGGAAAATCAAAGTTGCCATTTCTAATAATGTCTTTATTTTCTTATCAGTCTTTCCAACAATATTTCACAGAATCACAGAATAGTCTAGGTTGGAAGAGACCTCCAAGATCACCAAGTCCAACCTCTGACCTAATGTTAACAAGTCCTCCACTAAACCATATGCCTAAGTTCTATATCTAAACGTCTTTTAAAGACCTCCAGGGATGGTGATTCAATGACTTCCCTGGGCAGCCTATTCCAGTGCCTAACAACCCTTTCCGTAAAGAAGTTTTTCCTAATATCCAACCTAAACCTGCCCTGGCACAATTTTAGCCCATTCCCCCTCGTCCTGTCACCAGGCATGTGAGAGAATAGACCAACCGCCACCTCGCTACACCCTCCTTTAAGGTACCTGTAGAGTGCGATAAGGTCACCCCTGAGCCTCCTCTTCTCCAGGCTGAACAAGCCCAGCTCCCTCAGGCTCTCCTCATAAGACTTGTTCTCCAGGCCCTTCACCAGCTTCGTAGCCCTTCTCTGGACTCGCTCAAGCACCTCCATGTCTTTCCTGTAGTGAGGGGCCCAAAACTGAACACAGTACTTGAGGTGTGGCCTCACCAGATCTGAGTACAGGGGGACAATCACTTTCCTGGACCTGCTGGCCATACTGTTTCTTATACAAGCCAGGATGCTGTTGGCCTTCTTGTCCGCCTGAGCACACTGCTGGCTCATATTCAGCCGACTACCAACCAATACTCCCAGGTCCTTCTCTGACAGGCAGCTTTCTAATCACACATCTCCCAGCCTGCTCTGTTTGGGGTTATTGTGCCCCAGGTGCAGGACTCGGCACCTGGCCTTGTTGAACTTCATACAGTTGGCCTTGGCCCATCGGTCCAGCCTATCCAAATCTTTCTGCAAAGCCTTCCTACCCTCGAGCAGATCGCACCTAACTTGGTGTCGTCTGCAAACTTACTGAGGGTGCACTCAATCCCGTCATCCACATAATCGATAAAGATGTTAAAGAGGACTGGCCCCAGCACTGAGCCCTGGGGAACGCCACTAGTGACCGGCCTCCAACTGGATTTGACTCCATTCACCACAACTCTTTGGGCCCAGCTATCCAGCCAGCTCATAACCCAACAAAGCGTATGCCAGTCCAAGCCATGAGCAGCCAGTTTCTTGAGCAGAATGCTGTGGGGAACGGTGTCAAAAGCCTTACTGAAGTCAAGGTAGACCACATCCACAGCCTTTCCCTCATCCACCAAGTGTGTCACTTTGTCATAGATCAGGTTCGTCAAGCAGGACCTGCCCTTCATAAACCCATGCTGACTGGGCCTGATCACCTGCTTGCCCTGCAAGTGCCACATGATGACTCTCAAGATAATCTGCTCCATAAGCTTCCCTGGCACTGAGGTCAAACTGACAGGCTTATAGTTCCCTGGGTCTACCCTCCAGCCCTTCTTGTAGATGGGCGTCACGCTTGCCAGCTGCCAGTCGAGCGGGACCTCCCCTGATAGCCAGGACTGCTGATAAATGATGGAACCGGCTCTTCTGCCGGTTCTCTCAATACCCTCGGGTGGATCCCATCTGGCCCCATTGACTTGCGTACATCCAAATTCTGTAGCAGGTCGCCAACCATTTCCTCATGGATTGTGGGAGCCACATTCTGCTCCTCATCCCCTTCCACCAGCTCAGGGTACTGGGCATCCAGAGATCAACTGGTTTTGCTGCTATAGACTGAGGCAAAGAAGGCATTAAGCACCTCATCTCTGGTAACTAAGTTTCCCCCCAACATGCAGTAAAGGGTGGATATTCTCCTTAGTCCTCCTTTTTGTACTGATGTATTTATAAAAACATTTTTTCTTGCCTTTAACAGCAGTAGCCAGATTGAACTCCAGATGAGCTTTGGCCTTTCTAATTTTGTCCCTGCATTGCCTCGCAAAATCCTTATAGTCGCCCTGAGTGGCCCACCCTCTTATCCAAAGATTATAAACCCTCTTTTTCTCCTAAGCTCGAGCTACAACTCTCTGTTCAGCCAGGCTGGTCTTTTTCTGCACCGGCTTGTCTTTGGGCACATGGAGACAGACCGCTCCTGAGCCATTAAGATTTCTTTCTTGAAGAGTGCCCAGCCTTCCTGGGCTCTTCTGTCCTTCAGAACCGCCTCCCAAGGGACTCTGCCAATCAGTGTCCTGAACAGCTCAAAGTCAGCCCTCCCGAAGTCCAAGATGGCAGTTTTACTGGTCCCCTTCCTGACTTCACTAAGTATCGAGAACTCTACCATTTCATGGTCACTCTGCCAAAGACAACTCCTGACACATCTCCCACCTTCTCTGTTAGTGAACAGAAGGTCTAGCGGGGCACCACCCCTGGTAGGCTCGCCAACCAGCTGCATCAGGAAGCTATCTTCCACACTCTCCAAAAAGCTCCTAGACTGCTTTCTCTGGGCTGTGTTGTGCTTCCAGGATATGTCAGGGAAGTTGAAGTCCCCCACGAGAACAAGCGCTGATGATTTTGCAACTTCTGCCAGCTGCCTGTAGAACTCCTCATCCATCTCCTTGTCCTGGTTTGGCAGTCTATAACAGACCCCCATCAGGATGCTTGCCTTGTTGGCCTTTCCGCTGATTCTAACCCATAGCAACTCAACCTTATCATTCCCAGTCTCAAGTTCGACGACATCAAAACACTCTCTAATATAGAGAGCCACTCCACCACCCCTTCTGTGCTGCCTGTCCCTTCTGAAGAACCTATAGCCAGACATTGCAGCACTCCAGTCATGAGAGTGGTCCCACCACGTTTCCGTGATGGCAACCAAGTCATAGCCTGCCTGCTGCACAATGGCTTCCAGCTCCTCCTGCTTGTCGCCCATGCTGCGTGCATTAGTGTAGATGCACTTTAGTTGAGCCTTGCCTTCTCCCCCAGCCTTGCCATTGTTCACCCTGGCACACCTCCAACAACCTTTGTTTCATCCCCATCCCCCTTCTTACCTAATTTAAAGCCCTCTCAATGTGCCCTGCCAGCTCCTGGCCTAGGATCCATTTTCCCCTTGGAAATAGTTGGGACCTGTCTGCGGCCATCAGGCCGGGTGCCAAGTAAAGCGCCCTGTGGTTGAAGAACCCCAAATTCCTGTGGTGGCACCAGCCTCTGAGCCACGTGTTTATCAGGTGGGCTTTCTGTGTCCTCTCTGAACCCCTCCCTGCCACTGTAGGAATGGACAAAAACACCACCTGCATTCCCGCTCCATCCACTAACCCCCTGAAGTCATGTTTTATATTTTTTTCTCTCGTTAATGTCATCACTGCCAGCCTGGACTATCAGTAGTGGGTAGTAATTGGAGCGGTGAACCAAGCTGGGAAGCTTTCTGGCAACATCCCTGACCCTGGCCCCAGGGACGCAGCAGACTTCCCTACAGGTAGGGTCAGGCCGACAAATAGGGCCCTCTGTTCCCCTGAGAGTCGCCCGTAACGATCACCCTTCTATCTTTCTTGGTGGAAGCATTCTTATGGCGTGGAGCAGACTTCCTCATCCTAGGCTTCCTGGCAAAACTTTCTACCACATCCTCATCCACCGCTCTCTCAAGCTCCAGGGCCTCAAATCTGTTGCATAAGGGCACCTGGGAAGGTGGGGCAGGTGTGTGGGGGGGTATTTCCTGCAATGTTGAGCAGGAACCTGTCTCCATTCCTCTTCCACTCCTGGGTCCCCTCCCTCTGCCCGACAGCGACCGGGCCAGGGGTCCACCCCCATTTGGGGAGTCTCACCCTGGTGCTTCTTCAGGCCTTGCAGGGAGTTGTTCCACCAGTTTATCTCCCACTTGCACTCCCTGATGGCCCTCAACCTCTCCACCTCCTCCTTGAGTTCTGCCACCAGGCAGACCAGGTCATCCACCTGCTCCCACCTCACGCACACAGTATCTCTGCCTCCCTCAGATGGCAGCAGCAGCCTCTGACACTCTCTGCATCCAGAGACCTGAACTGCCGTACAAAAGTACTGGCAGTCTGTCTGGATGGCTACAGACTTTCTAGAGAGAGCTCTCTGCCTAACGTTGATCATCGCGGCCTAGCTAGTGGTAGACTGCCGTCAGATGAGTTGTTCTTACGGGCAGGGGGAACGCCCAGCCCCCTCTGCTCGCCCTCCCTGCTCGAACTGCCGCGCGAACTGCCGCGCCTCGCCCCGCCCTTCCGACGCGCCACGCCCTGTTTGTCCGTCCTGGTCGCCGCGCTCCTGGTTGCTCGCGCTCCCTAGCGGCTGCCTTAGAACGGCCGGAGCGGGGCGCTGTTGGCTCCGCCTGCGCCTCGTCAGCGTCTCTCGCGAGGGCTGACGGGTCGTGGCGGCTGCCTCGGCTGCCTTGAGTGGTCTCGGTGCCGGGAAAATAGCCCTACCTGTTCCGATCCCCCGCTCTGCTGCAGAACGCGTCTGCCGATCGCCTCGGCAAGTGGCCCGCGGCGATTTGTTACTGTCCTTATGTAGAGCAGCACCATGTTAGCTATCTTGACCTTTCCCAGTGCAGTAACAAACTAGCCCAATCTGGAAGCAGAACGGGGGAGGTTCTCAATTTGGCCAGTACTGTAGTTTTATATGAAAATGCTCTGGACATTGATACTCATTTTATGACAACTATCAACGGGCATATAGTGCTGGAGATGGTCACCTGCAGCAGAAACTCTGTCTCAGGACAATCAGGACAGGGGACAAGGAACTAGCTAGAAATCCATTCCCTGCTCTTAAAAACTTGCCTGTTAAACATGCCTCAGAAAAAGAAACAACCCCACAACTTCCTCCTCTTCTCTACCCCCACAGTCTTCCAGCCCAAGTAGATTGATGTGAGAAAATGATATAACTTGCTTCATCTTTCATTGATTTGTCTTGGGATCATTCATAATGAAGGATGCTTATTCATCACTGAAGGATGTTGATTTGTTAGAATGGGTCCAGAGGAGGGTCGTGATGATCAAGGAGCTGGAGCACCTCTCCTGTGAAGAAAGGCTGTCTTTTGTTTAAGCTGTGGCTTTTCTGTATTTAAAGCGGGCTCATAGAAAAGATGGAGAGTGACTCTTTGCTCAATCAGGTAATGACAGGACAAGGAGGAATGGTTTTAAACTAAAAGAGAGGAGATTTAGCTTAGAGGTTAGGAGGAAATTCTTCACTCAGAAGGTGGTGAGGTGCTGGAACTCTGAGGTTGCTCAGAGAAGCTGTGGATGCCCCATCTCTGGAGATGTTCAAGACCAGGTTAGATGAGGTACCAGGCAACCTGACCTAGTGGCATCCCTGCCAATATCAGGGGGCTTGGAACTAGATGGTCTTTAATTTCCCTTCCAACTCGAGCCATTCCATGATTCTATAATAAATTCTATAGAAGATAGTAATATATTGGTTTGAAGGCCCTAATAATGATTCTGTCAGTGAGCAGACCAGCAAGAAGATAGAATTCTGGCATGGAAATGTTTTCCACTAAACTGAAACAGCACAAATTATAGCAATATAATAAGCATCAGGCTGAACAAAACTAACTGCAGTAAGGTCATATAGATGAATTAGTGCATTCCCTGATGGTATAGAAACTCTTGAAAGTCTAATAAAAGAAAATTAATTAGTAGTACATTTAATTTATTGGAAGTATTTTGAATAAGAATAGGAGTACGTTTCTGAAGGTTGTGAAAGTGCTTTTAAAATGCTTTGATATATTGACTGGTAGAGTTAATTTGTCACTTGCACATTGTTATTTAATGTTGCTGCCTGTCTTGGTTAATGTGTTTCCTGAATATGAATATTTAATGGTCTTGGGTAGCAATCATTATGTTATTTTAAGCTTAATAAATTGTTAAGACCCCTCAAGCCTTTTATAAGCGTGTTTTTGTTGTGTAAATATAGTAAAAACAAATGATTGTCTAGCTGCTACCCGTTGTCAACCTTGGCAACAATGTAAGTGGTTCTCTGGTGGACATTTTAGAAGAAATGAACACTTTCTCAGAAAAGCAGAGAGCAGCCAGAAGGTGAGGTCCATCAGCATCAAACAGTTTGGAAGAAAAGAAAGGAACTACTTGGTGACCATCTTAGCTGTTCCAACAGGACTTTGTAGTACAAGCAGCTGGCTTACTTTCTCTATATGAGAATGAGAGAGGTTTTTAAAATGAAGTGTTGGCATATAGTCAAATAGTTAGAAATGAGCCATAAATAAATTTGGGTTGAAAATTTGAGAATGCTTACTTACCACCTAAAGTGTGTATGAAGTGTGTTTCAAGACAGATCTTGCTCCTTTTTTTTCCTTGGACTTCAGGAGGCTGGACCTGATGATCCTGGTTGGTTGCTGTTTTCCATTTTGTGTTTGGAAGAGTTACATCTATAGTACTTACTTGAGGTTTCATGTAAACTGCAAATACTGTTATTAAATATTAATAATAATTATTATTAGATTGCAAGAGATTTGAACTCATTTACCAAAATAAAGCACATAATGAGGAATGAACTTCCACAATTTCAGATGTCTTGTGTTCAAGTGTCCACACCCAGCTAGTCTCCTAATGATCTCTGAACAGTCACTGGTGAGAAAGACAATTTTAGGGTTTCATTTATCTAACCTATTTTAGACATCCATTATATCCTTTTAGATATTTTTTTTGTGTGTGTGTGTGTGTGTGGTCCTTTGGAGACCCAAGAGTTGGACTTGATGATCCTTGTGGGTCCCTGCCAACTTAGATATTCTGTGATATATTTCTATGATTCCATTTTTCTCGAGTTGCTTGGATAATTGCAGATTTTTGTTTTATAGAAGCTTAAACTCTGATCAGAGAACTTCTACAGCATTATTTTTCAAGATTTGGTTCTATATTCTAGTGTTATGATGTATTTTTCTTATTTCAATTCATTAAAGAAGAATTGATATATATTAAAGTAAGAATTTTCTGCAATCAAATAAAAAATGGTGTTTAAGAGGTGGATTGTATTTCTTCAAACTAAAGCTGTGCCTTAGATATCAGAATAGATTCTTACCTTTTCAGGTGCTTTATCTTATTTCAAAAGAAAAAATCTTTGTGGTTATATATGCATAAAATATAACATATATCAACAAAGCAGTATTTGCTTTTTTAAAGTTCCTAGTAGAATTCTATTACAGAGTGGTGAATACAGCATTGAATAAAACACATCAACCTACGTTTTCCTATCAAAGGTTGATCTTTGCAAGCCAGGCTGATGACTGAACAGGTGGTGATGTGATAATGGATCAGATGGGTCAATGAGATGAGAATTTACATGAAAAGTGAAAGTATGAAGAACTGGAGGTCAAAATTGCTTCTTATATGTCTGATAGAAAATCACTTGAGCAATGATCATTCATCTATCAAGCATTTAGCAGCCACTCAGCTCAATGGAAAAATCTAAACTGATTGTATGTCAGATGGAAAGGGTATAAAGGAAAGCAGAACAGAAATATCTGGGTATTTCAAAATTATGAATACAAAACCTACTGAAAATAATAAAGACTTATAAAACACCTTCAGTTGCCAATAAATTCTTTCAGCCTGCTGAGGTCTTCAGTATGTTACAGGGACACAAATAGCTGCTGAAATTCTTAATTTATGAAGAGATTCACTATGGAACTGGAACTTTCTTACTCCGTGTTGAACCACAAGATCAATTTCTCTATTTCCAGAAGGTAGATGCTTTTATATGTACTTCCTTATTTGTCTCGGTGTCTGTATTGATTACATTTTCTATTCTATACATGTTTGATTCACTACACACTGCTGTGAGAAGCAGAAATCACCCTTTGTGATTTCCTTAGTATTTGCTGACATTGTGCTATTACAGTATACTACTGTAAGATTTTTGCATTCCTTGAGGGATCTGTTAAATTCTCCTGGTTCTCAGTCAGCACTGGAAATGGATTATTTAAATTTCAGAAACATTTTCCTCAGGGGAGTATTGATATTGTCTGCTTTGCAACAGTCTTTCTTGCAGATAGGAGGGACCAGTATGGAAAAAAGTCCCCAAAGATATATTAGCACTTGAATTAGTAGCAGCAGTAGTTTATGCAACAGGCTTCCTATGATATTGTTTATTTTGGAAAGAGGCAATGTCCAGGCCAGTACAGTAAGCAGATCAGCTGAGCATTTCAAACAGTTCCTAGCTGTGAGACATGTAATGGTAATAAATGTTACACCAGTCTAGACAGGCCTTTGTCTGTAAGGATGGTGAAGCATCTGTCTTTGATATGGCATTTTGTTTCTAAATTGGACAGTCATCTTCAGAGTCACTAGCACAGCTTTCTCTTTGTGGAATGTCAGTGTGAAAAGAAAAAAAAATATTTTCAGCTGGTGTATTTTCCCATTGGCACTGTTCATACCCGACACTTGTGTTCTGATTCATAGCATCTATCTGTCTCTTCCCCTCCATGGTACAGTTTTCCTGTTCTCTTAATCCTTCTTGTGGGTTTCCCATCTATTATCTGCTATGTTTGTGGTCTGTCCTCTCTGTTGAACCAGGAAGAGATTTCACATCCTCCATTTTCTCTGACTCTTCAGCTTTTGCTCACCTGGTCTCCTCTCACTTATTTCCCTCCCTTCCTTCAGGAATATTTGCTCTTTCACAGCTAAAATCACAGTCTGTCACAATCTCATCCTGGTTTTCTTTCTCTGATCTTTGAACCATGTGCAGCTCTGGATCACTTCAAACAAAATGATTCTTCTGCAGGTGTTTTTCTTCTTGCAGGATGGTTGTCCTGACAAACTGTGTAGGAGTTTGGGATTTACAGGTGAGCAAATCTAGAATTGACCTCCTACCATAGTGAGCTCTGTACCTTGCTATTGTATGGAACCATAGCAAATGATCTTTTTAAAACTAATCCATTTTACAGGTCATAGCATCACAGAATCATTTAGGTTGGAAAAACTTTCAAGATCATCAAGTCCAGCCATCAACTCATCACTAAATTCTAGTAGCTTGCCCACACATCTATAAAATACCTCTATGGGGAGTCTAGTACTTCCCTAGGCCACCCATTCCAAAATTTGGTTACCCTCTTCATGAACAAATTCTTCCTAATATCCATCCAATCTAAACATCCCCTGGTGCAACTTGAGAACATTTCCTTCTGTTCTATAACTTGTCACCTGAGAAAAAAGCTGACTTCAACCTTGCTGCAGCATCCTTTTGGTAGCTGTAGAGAGCCATGAGGTCTCTCCTCAGTCTCCTCTTCTCCAGACTGGGCAACTCCAGTTCCCTCAGTCACTCCGCACAAGCCTTTTTTTCTAGTTCCTTCACCAGCTTCATTGTGCTTCCCTGCACACATTTGAGCAACTCAGTGTCATTCTTGTAGTGTGGGGCCCAAAACTGAACACAATATTTGAGGTGTGTTCTCACTATATACAAGGGGAAAATCACTTCCACAGTTCTACTGGCCACACTATTTCTTATGCAGGCCAGGATGCTGTTGGCTTTCTTGACTGCCTGGACACACGGCTGAATCAAGTTCAGCCGACTGTCAACCAGGACCCCAGGACCCTTTTTGGTCAGACAACTTTCCAGCTACTTTTCCCCAGACCTATATTGCATGGGGTTGATATGATCCAAATGTAGGACCCAGCACTTAAGCTTGTTGAATGTCATGTAATTGTACTCAGACCATCATTCTTCCTGACCTCAAGCAGATCATCACTCCCACCTAACTTGGTGTTGTCTTCAAAGGTACCAAGGGTGCACTCAATCACCTTATTCAGATCATTAATAAATATGTTAAACAAAACTAGCCCCAAGACTGAGTCATGCTGGGTCATTCATTTATCAGTTATTATAAGCCCTAAGTCATTTGATTATCATCAGAAATTATTAACAAAAATGAATTGGAGGGGAGCACAGTAAGGCTCTGAGTGCAGAATACTGTGGTCTCACATTTTCTGAGTCTCACGTTTGCATTTAGCATGACTATTTAGAATGATGTTGATCATCTGTTCAATGTTGAGCATCTGTTCAATAAATTATATTTTATTCATAATAATGCATTTCAAATATTTGTAAGAATCAGAGACACAGTAAATAAGTACATTTCCTTTACTGAAACCAGAATCTGGTTTTTTTTGTGCTTCTTTACACCTCATACACATTGAAAGAAACCCTGAATATCTGAAAACTCCATGGGGGAAGTACTTTCTTTTTCTGGTTTTACGACACTTTGTCCAGTGATATCCTGCTAGACGACAGCAACACTCATAATGAGCTTTAATAATAATTAGCTTCTATTTTTATGGATGCTTACTTTTTGTGATGTGTTTTTAATGATGATTTAAAATTGTAACACTTAATACCATTGCCATTCCAAGAAAAAAATATTTAAATCATATTAAGAAATCAGTTGACTATTTTTTTTGGAAAAGTGCTGTCAAATATGTTCCAGGCATGGACCCTTTGAAAGACAAGTGGCTTCTTAAGAGGAAATTCTGTTGCTAGGACACCATAACAATAAAGTTTCAGGATAAAGTATATATTTTTTAATTTTAAGTAAGAAATGTTGATTAATGACCATGCTTAACAGGCAAAGAACTAAGCTATTAAAGACATCTCTATTGTATCAAAGAACAGCTGAAGCATTCAATGGATATTTTAAGAAGGCAGTATAAAGTGGAGGTCTTCAAAGGAAGTCTAGCCAAAGTTAAAGAACCAAGGTGTCCAGAGCATGCTGGTATAACAAAAGTGCCCAAGTATCTGTACAGGATATTAAATCTCACATCTGAATTTTTAAAATTCTATCTGATCAGAATAGTATTTAATTTGAGAAAGAAAAAATCTCCCATCTATATTTTCTGAACACAAATTTTGAATGAAATTATCTTGAGTTTTCTTATGGTCCTGCCCATCTGTTATTTTGTGGATTTGTGAAATTTCTGGTTCTATTTATCAGTGAAAGGGAAATACTGGGCTGAACGGTCTTTGGCTTCGATCCACTGTGGAAATTCCTCAGTGTGTCAGCAATAACTGACTATGTACAAACTTTGTTTAGAAATACATATAAATAATTCCAGTCTCATAAAGTAAGATGGTAACTTATTGATGGTAACTGAGAATCCAGTATTGATCATCCATGTTTCATTGACTAGCACCTTAACCCACAAAGAGACTACTGAAGTCTAAGAAGGTTTCTTTTGGAATAACAGAACAAGTAGATGCATTAAAATCTGGCCCCACATGCTCAATATTTATTTAGTTGTTTAATCCCACTGGTCTTGATCCTGTTTACAACTGCTGAAAATTGACTCAAGAGTAGACTAATAAGTTCATAATAGTATCAAAAAGCAAGAAATCTTTAAAATGCCTATTTCTGCAAGGAAATGAAATTGCTTTCTGAGAACTAGCAACATGAAACAAAATGCAGACCTTTTCAACCGTGTTACATCACTTTCAGCTGTAAAAATTGGTGACTGGGTTTTCTAGAGGTGTCCACACTGGGGATCTTTAGAAGAGGGTATCTTTCAGTCCTTGGGTTTCTTGAAGTACTGACATCTGGCTAGAGGGAAGATATTGCTGAACAGAGGAAGAGGCAAGGAAGAATACTATTCTGAATACTGTAGATATTGCCACCTGTGCAAAGAGCAGGACATGGCAACTCAACTCATCCTGAAACACCAGAAGAAAAAAAAATGTTACTATTAAGATATATGCTCAATAGCTTTTTCTTGATAAGATTTTCTTAGAAGAAAGGATTAAGTGGTGAGAATCTTGACGTGAGCTTGTGTTGTGGTTTAACCCAGCCGGCAGCTAAACACCACACAGCTGTTCGCTCACCCTCCCTCTCTGGGATGGGGGAGAGAAACGGGAAAGTGAAGCCTGTGGGTTGAGTTAAAGACAGTTTATTAAGATAGGAATTATTATCAATAATAATAATAATAATAATAGTGTGTACAAAACAAGTGATGCACAATGCAATTGCTCACCACCCGCTGACCGATGCCCAGCCCAACCCCAAGAGCCGGACCCCCACCCTGGCTAGCCACCCCTATATATTGTTCAGCATGACGTCAGATGGTATGGAATACCACTTTGGCCAGTTTGGGTCAGCTGTCCTGGGTCTGTCCCCTCCCAGCTCTTGCTGTACCCCCAGCCTGCCTGCTGGCAGGACGGAGTGAGAAGCTCTAAAGTCCTTGGCTTAGTGTAAGTACTGCTCTGCAACAAGTAAAACATCAGCATGTTATCGGCACTCTTCTCATCCTAATCCAAAACATAGCACCCTACCAGCTACTAGGAGGAAAAAATAGCTCTGTCCTAACTGAAACCAGGACAGCTTGCAACATGTGCTTGCAGCCCAGAAAGCCAACTGTGTCCTGGGCTGCATCAAAAGAAGAGTGGCTATCAGGGTGAGGGAGGTGATTCTGCCCCTCTGCCCCTCTGGTGAGACCCTACCTGGAGTACTGCATTCAGCTCTGAGGTCCCCAGCATGAGAAGGACATGAATGTGTTAGAACAAGTCGAGAGGAGGGCGAGGAAGATGACCAAGGGGCTGGAGCACCTCTCCTATGAAGACAGGCTGAGGGAGTGGGGATTGTTCAGCCTGGAGAAGAGAAGGCTCTGAGGAGGACTGATGGAGGCCTTCCAATATGTAAAGGGGGCCTACAAGAAAGCTGGGGATGGACTCTTTGTCCAGGGGTGTAGTGATAGGACAAAGAGTAATGGCTTTAAACTAAAAAGGGTAGAATTAGATTAGATATAAGGGAGAAATTCTTTACTGTGAAGGTTGTGAGGCACTGGAACAGGTTGCCCAGAGAAGTGGTGGATGCACAGCTTCATGTTAATTTGTAACATTAAGTGTATGATAGTTTTTATTTAATGCAGAGTTACTGTTTATTATGTTTCAGGCTGGTTACAAGGTTCTATGTATGTCTTATATATTTGTTTTATTGAAGCTAATATGTTTTATTGGAATTATTAATGAGTCCTTATGAGGAATTTGCATGTACTAATCCTTTATAATGCTTTTTAAAATTCTGAATATATGAAAGTCTGGCTTCTGCTACTGCAAAGAGTTAATCTGAAATGTCAGGCTAAAGAGAGTAAAAAAGAATTTATATATTTTTGGGTGTATACCTCAAAATGCCTCTATTCTGGTATATATGTATTTCACAATTTTTGGACTATGTTTTCTGGAAACCCATTGGTCCAGAAAAAAAATATGCTGTTTTCCAAGCAAAGCAAAGCAAACCAAACAACAACAAAAATGATGTTGGATTTTATCTGTACTCCATGAAAAACGTGGTGTAAGAAGTATAATTCCTGCTCTGACAGACAAGCCTTGTCACTTCCCACAAGAACAGGATCATGTTGATACACAACAAAAAGGAGAACTAGACATCCAAGACCTTATTAGCTCTGCATAAAAGAAGCTTAACAACTTCAACCAATTGTTTCCCACAAGGTGAAAAATGCCCAAACAAGTTGGGAATGAGAGCTAAATCAGATTGCTCACTGATAAGGATCCTTCCCAAGGCTAATAACAAAGGTTTACCACACAACCAGCGGATTAGGCATTTTAAGCCTCTGTCGGCTAGTGCCAAGGAATCTGGTGTGGTAATTCTGCAATCTGTAGCTGTTTGGGTAGCTATCAAAAATAGTGATGAAGAAAGCACACATAACTGAAATGTGTTTTATGTAATTTCTCCTACATTGTGAGTAAATGAGATTTACTCTCCATAGAAAGCATTCCTCAGGATGGAGAGGAAACCCAGTAGTTAAATGTTGTAGAGAAGAGCATGAGCATGAGAGGAGAAAGAAAAGAGAGAGAGGTTTTCTTTGTCTAAGTGAGAATGGGAAAGCTGTTTTCCTTCACAAGTGCTTGGCTGCACCAGGTGTTTAGGTCCTGCTTTGGGGGTTAATGGCTCCCTACATAAACTACATTTGAAAATGATCTGCACCGAGTGTATGAAAGCTAATCGTTTACTTTATGGCTGCATGTTACCTGCTGCACTCGAGTTGCATTACTCTGAGCTCTGTCAGGCAGCTGTGTGTGTAGTAAATCAGAATGTGTAGTATAAAAGCTTGCTTTTTTGCAAAATATTTGAAGGAAATGGAGTTTTCAGTGGACTTCTGTGATACATTCTCATTTTGGCTTCATTATTTAAGAAACATTTTGCATCACTTGTAGCTTGAGTGTAATAGTTCCTTTCAAATCCAGTTACACTAAGCAGTTATCTACAATTTAAAAATGATTGATTGTGACTAGCTTCTCTTTTAAGACAATCCAGTATTTTGATAGCCAGTGAAAGAGGAAAAATACAGTTATTGGCCCTGTACTTTTCTGCATGACCTCTGTCTGCAGACCATCACCTACATTCAAATAGACCTGTTTGTGTTTTGAATAAATTATTCAATAATTTCAATCAGTGATAGCTCTCTGTCTCTTTTGGAGTGTGACTTCTTTTTACCATCCAGCTGAGTTGCAACTAAATGCTTCACTGTGCTCCGAAGCAACTTTGCAATTTACTTCTGAATCTTTAATGCTCTCACAACACATCACGGCTTTCTCTGGTGACAGAGGTGGTCCCGCAACTTACAGTCTTGTGCTTCCTTTTTTAAGTCAGTGACAGATAAAAAGGAAGAGAGTAAAAAGTTATTCAGAGGTGAGAGAAGGGCAGTGTAGATTACGAACTAAAATGCTCACGAGGCAAATCCTACAGCCACAGTTAATTGAATAGTTAAAATATCTCAGCTTCCATTTGTAAGTTCCAAAATATAGCCTTTTGTGATGGCTTTATTTTTCACTTCCGCTGACTTGTGCTAAGTCTGCAAGTCTGGCAAACTGCTAGAAAGCTCTGAAAATAAGTGAGCTTCATTCACCCTGTGGATTTATCCACAATCCCTCCAACTTGCAGTTTTATTCTGCATATAAACCTGAAGTCCAGTGGGGCTGAAGGTGGTGTCTTAGACCTTTCAGATTTTCCTGTGTCGAGGAATACAATAAAGAAGATACCTGTCTGTACTGGTACCTGATTTGTCTCCTGTCTGTCACTTGTGAAGGAGCAGTGGTGGAATAGTGCCTTTCTCTTAAGAAATTCTCTGGGCTTCTTCCCTGTGGGAAACAGCACAGCATTGTGATGTAGATTTTCTACCAAATCTCACAAATCCCTCACTGTGGGGATTTCTCTTTTCAGTCGTCTATCCTCCTGTCTGTAGAGCACTCACATTCAATACAGGAGGCTTATCACTTCCTTTTTAGAACTGTAAGAACCAACATCACAGCCTGCAAAAACCCACCTGGTGAGCAAGATCTCATTTATTCAATTTTTGAGTCTCACTGAGGACTGCTCTAGAGAGGAAGAGCCTCTGATAAGTTATTTGCTGTTTCTTTTAAAATATGTGTGCCTCAAGAGAGTTTCAAGAGACTTCTTCTGTACATCAGCAGATATAGTGTAATTACATTTGCTGTTAAATGGATAACCATGATGGCCGATATTTACTTGGTAACACCTGCCTAACTCAATATGTACTCGAACCTCAAGTGTAAATTATGTCATTGCCTTACAGGCATAAAGAAGGAAAAAAGGGCACAGCTGTTAGGGAAACAGACAGACCCACAGGCTGACTCAGGACTGAAAGGTACATTCACACTGATTGTCCAAATTAACATCTGACCAGGGCACATGAAAACTGCCATACAATAGGTGGACAAAGCTCTCTTTTCTGTGGCTTGTACTTGTGCTAGTTTTCACCCAAATGGTGTTGCAGTGAGTGTCTATACACAAGTGCTCCTGAATTCGCATTTCAGACGGAGGCAAAAGGCATCTTTGAGGGGCACATTGGGCTTGCAACACCCCATTACAAGAAGCCCTGTATCACTCTGCTGATGTACATAGGCTTATGCATGTCCAAGTTGTATCTCACTGTACACTAATGTGTTTTTATGGAGGATGATATACCCACAGAAGATCAGAATTGAGAGTTAGGCTGTGGAGTTTGCAGCTGCTGTGTCATTTTATTTTTTCTTTCTAGTATTTGCCAGTCAGGTTAATGCAGAGTTAAGAGAATAAAATTGTACAACTATAAAAATAAAACTGCAAGAGCCTAAGTATTGTGAGACACTGCAATAATTTTATAGTGAACAATGCAAGCACTTAAGATAAATCCAGCTAAAAATACACAGATAAATAGATGCATTTATATCCTTTCATACCCAGGGAATAAATTAATATTTTTTTTTTTTTTTCTGTTAGGATAATCCCTATTTTTGATTAAATGAAAAAGCTTAGATGCAAATACTGAACTGAACACAGAATGGCTGATTGTTAACAAACAGAAATATTTAGTAATAGCCAATAACAAGGTATACTTCAGAGTGCAATTATCCTACTTGCAGCTTGACCTAGATGCCCAAGATAGACACAAGAATATTGATGACTTCTTTGTATACCCCAAATGACCAGTATTTAGACCTTACAATTCACCAGGTGAGCAACAGTGATGTGAAGGTCCAATAGTAAGACAGAACCCTGGTTCAGCAGACACCCGGCATGTTTCCTGATAAATTACAATCATTTGCTAATATCTGTTCAAGATCCAGGCAGAGGTTATTGTAGGGATGCTTCAGCTCCACTTGGTACAAGCTGCAGTTTAAAAAGAAAAGTGATCTGCCAACAGTAATAACACTGTCATAAATCTGGCGGTCCTAAGCCTTATTTTATATCTTCTGGCTTTTTAATTTTGCAAAATCATTACATGTAACACTAAGAAGAGTACTGATACACTGTTTTATTATAGGTGGGTCTCTATTTATATAGACCTAAATAATATTAGAGCAGTGATTTAATTTTGATTAGGGCCTGAATCCATTTTACTGGCACCTCACACACCTAAGCAAGGTTCCTTATTTCAGAAACTTTTTTTTTTTTTTTCCAAAACCTACTTTCCCTTTCCAATTTTAATCTTATATTTTATTTTTTTTTATTTTTTTTTTTTTTTTTTTTTTTTTTTTTTTTTTTTTTTTTTTCTGCACTGCCCCTACAACTATGTTAAAAACACTTTCAAAGAAGTTGCTTTGGATTAAACTATTTCAATCGTAATGTCTTCATTATAGTATTGCTTCATTATAGTATAGCTTTTACCTTGAAGACTGTTGGAAGAATCCCTTTGACAGTTTATACTATCTGTTTTGGTCAAGACTTTTCTAAAGGTGAGGTGAGATAACTGTTCAGCTACTTGACCTTCTTGGTAATGGTCTGGTAGAAGATTATTATAATCTTTCAGCTTCCAACTGTGATAAGCTAGTATCCAGGTAGTGTTTTCCACTGTAATATTTATGATCTAAGGCTAATTTTTTTCTAGGATGGAAACTAAAATATGTCTGGTTTAAGAAATGTTCAGCTGGCATGAATATGTCATATTTTGTTTTCATATGTTTTCAAGACTAAAGGGTCCTTTTCTGTTGGCTCTGATAGAGCCACAGATAATTGACACTGGATGAGACCAAAGGAGGTCATCTAGTTCACCCTCCTGCTCAAGGCAGGCTCAACATCAAATCTAGATCAGGTAGCTCAGGCTCTTGCCCAGTTAAATTTTCAGTATCTCCAAATATCCCAATATTCCACAGAATCTCAGGGCACCTGTGAATTCCTTAAATAAAATGTACTACATTTATACCTTAAATAAATGTACTACAATAGGATTAAAAGAAAGTGGGTTGGTTGTCAGATAAATAGGAAAGTTGCATAATGCCTGATAAGGGACAGCTCTATTTTTTTCAAGTAAATTTGTCAACCTCATCAGCTATAGTTTATAACAAAAATCCAGATTGTGTTCACATTAAATGGCATTTTTGTTTGATTGTTTAATATTATTTTTATTTTAAACATGGTGGTTGATGGTAGAAAGGAGAGCAGCCATGAAACGTGTGTTGGTGTCAGTACATTCTTCTTGAATCTGACTTCCAGCCTGGAATGTGGTTGAGGATGAGGTGGGGTAGAATCCTAGCAGTCTACCTCCAAACATAGTATAACTACCTATTACTTGTAGTTATCCAACACTTTTGTGCATATTTCTTAATTTACTACATTACAAGTACACCCCAAAGTCTATTTGACCTTTTTAATTTTAATTTTAATTTTTATTATTATTATTATTTTGTGTGTGTGTGTGTGTGTTGGGAGCTTAAGTATATCCATGCAAAGTAACTTTATGATAGAGTAAGTATTATTTTGGAGGGAATAAAGAGCTACTTCCACTCAAAAATATCTTCATTTATTCTTAAATCTTGCTTAGTTGTAATACTATTGTAGTGTGCCAACTGGTGCCCCTCTACTGAAATGTTAATTATGTTCAATAAAAATAAGAACTTCAGACTAAGAAAATTATGATGAATTTGAATATGTGCAAGAATCCATCATGAATAGAGCTGCCTTGTGAATAATATTTTCTTCATGAATGACATACTGGAATACTTAGCTTTAATTTGCTTGAGTTAAAATATAATTAAGGCAGTGCACAAAGTTATGATTGCTCTCTCCCTTTCATGAACTTTAAATGAATTATCTTTTTCCTATTTTAAATAAACATACATGTAGATAGATACATGTACAGACTGATTTACAGCCTTCTGAAATTTGCTGGATGGTTGCACTCAAAGATTTGCAGTCAATGACTCAGTGTCCAGGTGGAGATCAGTTATGAGTGGTGTTCCTTGGGAGTGAATATTGGGACTGACTATTTAACGTTTTTGTTCGTCACATGGACAGTGAAATTAAATGCACCCTCAGCAAGTTTGCCAATACCAAGCTATGTGGTGTGGTCAACACACTGGATGGAAGGGATGTCATCCAGAGGGATCTTGACAGGCCTGAGAGGTGGGGCTGTGTGAACCTCATGAGGTTCCACAAGGTCAAGTGCAAGGTCCTGCATCTGGGACAATCCCAAGCACAAACACAGGCTGGGGGAGTTGATTGATAAGAAGCTTAACATGAGCTGGCAACCTGCACTTGCATCCTAGAAAGCCAGCTGCATCCTGGGCTACATCAAAAGAAGCGTGGCCAGAAGATCAAGGGAGAAGATTGTCCCCCTCTGCTCTGCTCTTATGAGAATGCACCTGGATCACTGCATTTGGCTCTGGGGTCCTCAGCACAAGAAAGATGTGAACGTATTAGAACGTATTAGAGTACAGAGAGGGCCACAGAGATGATCAGAGCCTGGAGCACCTCTCCTGTGAAGACAGGCTGAGGGAGTTGGGGTTGTTCAGCTTGGAAAAGAGGAGGCTCCAGGGAGACTTTATAGCATCCTTTCAATACCTAAAGGGGGCCTACAGGCCTTCAGGAAAGCTGGGGAGGGACACTTTGTAAGGGTTTGTAGTGATAGTACAAAGGGTAGTGGCTTTAAGGTAGAAATAATAGATTTAGATTAGTTTACTGTGAGGGCTGTGAGGCAATTTGAGCAATTCAGAAAACCTAAGCCCCCAGCTCCGCCTGCCTCCCCCCCCCCATTGGTAAGCATACCAAATCACATCTAATATCTTATTCTTGAAATTCTTATGTCTTCAAAGGGAGTACTGAAAACAAAGGAAATGGCTAAAGCTTGAAATCCTGGAAATAGAATTAACAATTTACTATTAACAGATATTTTATGAATGTT
Organism: Heteronetta atricapilla; assembly: GCA_011075105.1. Taxonomy (NCBI): domain Eukaryota; kingdom Metazoa; phylum Chordata; class Aves; order Anseriformes; family Anatidae; genus Heteronetta; species Heteronetta atricapilla. The sequence goes on along the minus strand of CM021733.1, from coordinate 111,153,635 downwards.
TATTGCTGGGGCAAACACTGTCCATGAGTTTGAATAATTATTTTGTCTTTTGTCTTTACCCTGGTTTATGTACAGACACCAATCACACCCATTTGGTTTATGAGCTGAACTCTTTTTTTTATATATATATAATTTTATTTTACTCTCTGTTCTCTTCATCATTGTAGTGATCCTTCTCTATGTCTTTTCCAATTTCATGTCTTTCTTGAATATAAATGACCAGAATTGTACACATTATTACAAATTAAGTCTCAACAGAACTTTGTATAGTGGAATTAATGCTTTTCTTTCTCAGCTGGAAACACCTTGACTGATGTACTGCAGGATGTTGAGTTTTTCTATACTTCCCATCCCTTGCTAGCTTATAGTCATCCTGTGATCAGCTTGTACACCTGTGTCCCTCTCTTCCCAGTCACTTCTTATGGATGAGTTCCTAGTCAATAACAGAAATTTCTGTTCATAGTCCCCAATGACCTTCCTCTTTTTATTATAAATTTAATTTAATTTAATTACACTTATTCCCATCCTCAGGGCCATGCAGTTTTTTTTGTGAAATACCCTAATCCTCTTCAGTATTGACAATGCCTTTTAGCTTTGCATCTTAATACTTCTTTAAGCCAAGGTTATTTATACAAAAATTTAACAAGATTGGTCCAAGGCCAACCATTTGTTACCTCCCATCAGACTCAATTTTTCCTTTTCAATGCTTCTCTACTAGCCAATTCTTTACTCAGCTCAGAGTTTCACTATAAAGTCCCATCTTCCTAACCATAGTTAATACTTTTTTTTTTTTTTTTTTTTTGTATAACACTGTATTTTACTGAATGGCAAATAGATGAAATCTAATGCCTCTTTTTTGGTTCGTTGACCTAGACAAAGTTGACCATAGCCTGGCGGGTTCTTTTTTGAACATGTTGTATATTTATCTATTTTTCTACATTATACCGGACTTCAAAATGCATGTTACATGCTTTCATTGCTTTGAGATCAAGTGGTACACCCTTTTCTCTAAACTTGGTGGTCCTATATCTGATGTTGAATATACAGTGATTATATGTATAACAGAAAAGAGGTGTCATTTGCCAGTACTTTCAGGTATTTTTGGTTCCAAAGCAATTGAGCACACAAAACCACAATTAGCTCAACAACTCTTTTGAGATACTGAAGCTAAAACGAGGGTTTGAAAAGAGGCATTACTATAAGACCTAAATAATTTTTGAAGGACAAAAGAAAAATTTTGAATAAAGTTTTCTATACTACAACAGTAATAATTAATTGCTCAGAGCATTGATATTAACAATTACACACAAATGTTTATTCTTTGGAAGCAACGTATATATGTCTTTTTGAGAGGAACTGGGTATCTTTTATTACCAAATATTGTACAATATTGAACCAATAGTAAATAAAATATAGTTTCACTAAAAGTAATTGTATTGGTCAGGCTCCTTAACCATTGCTTAAACTCATACATTTTTATTGCATGAAAATTGTTTTCATAGTGGAAAATATCCAGAAAGTTTGACATTGTGAAGGAAAACAGTGTACATTGAATCACTTCAGCATGATAAAACTAGGTCAGAATTCTGTCTTTAATATGTTTAATTTTAGACAGCCTTCCAAATTAAAGATGATCATAGCTTCCAAAAGTGTTATTATTTCTGACTGTCCTGTCTCATTGACAGTTGTACAGCTGAAATTCATTCCTATTGTTTATATTTTTTAATTTGCAAATGCAATTCTAAAACCCTTGAGAAATGATATAGTGAATATAAATACATGAAGAAACAATAAGATGTAGAATAGCAAATAATTTGCAGTAAGTTAGACTGCATAGACACAGGAAAAAAGCACAACAACTTATCAATGTAAACTTCTCTTATTTTTTATTTTCTTTCTTTTCAAAAATGAGCTCAATTACAATATAAACTGAATAGGGTCAGAAGCTGGGTTATCAATATGATACAGAAAGCAATAGTAAAAGCTAATAGATGATTTGTATATAACCTTCACATCAGTTTAGTGACCAGTATAGTATATTAGCAAAAGACTGTGCATTGTACTCACTAGCATAATAAGATATTTTTCTTATTGTAATACAGAAGACATTAATGTAATACAAATGTTCATTCTACCCTGCCTTATCAGAAATTTCCATGTTGTATTTATATCTTGGTCTCCTGATTATTGGTCTGGTTTACATAATAGTATAAGTACAAAATGGAGTACTCTTTTGAAATGAGAAGGACTGCAATAATGAAAGAGGAATAAGGAAATGGAAGAAAACAGGTAAGAAAAATGCAGTAAAATAAGACTAATGAGGGAGAAAGTGAGAGACTATGTCAAAGTAGAAAAAGAAATAAGAATGCATAAAAAGTAAGAGACAAAGACAGAGAATTATTAATAAGAAAAGGTAATCTTGTCAGTTCTTGTGTCCAAAATTGATGTTAAGATCCAATTTTCAGTTCTGACTAAGCTGACTTCAGCTTAGGTATTCATATCATAAATGTGCATGAAGATGGCCTTTCATCATAATTTCAGCAACTTGATTCTTGGAAATGTACTTACAGAAATAAATTGAACTTGGTATACCATTAAGTATTGGAACTCAGAGTCAAGTTTTTGCTTATGCTTTTGTATGTTCAGATAGGAAAGAACTTATACATTGATATTAAATTTATATTAATGCAGCCCGACCATTTGGGATGTCTGTATTCTCATTGAGTAATACTTTCAACAATTTAAAGTCATTCTGAAACTAACCAAATATTTACAAGAGATGTCACTATTTCTTCTGAAAATATCAGTAGATTGTTCTTAGTTTACATTTACTATCTAAATGAGAGAAATAAAATCTTCGTACATCTCCAGTTAGGTGGAATGAAAACCACTTCTGACTAAGTTATTCTGCTGCATTAAGTCTTTATTCCCCTGTTGACTGTGAACATTGTCTCAGTAGACCTTAGCTCTTTAAATTCTGCCTAGATTGGGTCTTTATGTCTGTATTAATACTGCAATATTGCATCAGTATTCATGCTAACTTAGCATACCTGTCTGTGCATAACAATGGACAAAGAGGATAAATAAATGAGTCAACAGCAATCTAATAATTGCCTAATAATTTCAATACATGCACAAACAAAAGATTACTCACACATGTAGGAATTTGGTAAGAGCAATGTAGGAAGCATATTCAGAGACTTTAGCATGTTCTTTCAAACTTTCTGCCATATGCAAGACAGAGATTGATTGGGTTTTAAACTGTGCTTGTGATATGGAAGAACATTAAAGGTAGCTAATCAAAAAGGGAAATAAAGGATTATTGTTGAAATGCTAAACTCAGCTGTTTGTATCTTGTTACAGCTGCATTTTGCTGACAAGTTCTCTCATCTTACAAACACTGAATAGATCATGAATGGTGCCTAGAATATAAGACCTACAGTACCAATATCTAACCAAATGCTCATTAAGGTTGTTCAATCATTTCACAGAAAAATAAAAATAAAACCCAACCAAATTTTAAACTCTACAAAGTGCTCAAAAAGGAGCTCTATTAATGCTCTATTACTGGCAATGCCAGTTTGGTAGTTGTGGCTACAAGAGAAGAGCATGCTACACAGAACTAATGTCTTTAATGCAATTATTTAGGCTAAACTAGATTGGATTTGGAGAGAGCAATATTTCTACTGACTCATTAAAGTCACCCTTCACCCTTTATTTTCAAAAGTGTTCCATATAATTGCAGAAAGTATGTGCATTTTCTTGTTAATCTATTTTGTCCCAGCATTAGGAAGTATGTTCTTTCCTGTTTTGTCCCATTGATGTTTATCTAGCCTGTTCCATTGATAATAAATTGAAGGATTCCTTTCATAATCTATTAAAATATGTAACTATTTCAGTTAGAGAATCCATCCTAATACTTCCTAGTATCTTATGCCTCTGGCTGCCGTTTAATTCAATTAATTCCTGTCCTATTTCTAGTGACATAGAAATCAGTTGATTAATTTCTTTTTTGCACCAACTCAACACAGGAGAAAACTTACTATGTCTACCTTAATCTGTCTCTACTTTGTATCATAATTTCAGGTTTGCTTTAATCATTTTGCTTTAATCTGTCTCTACTTTGTATTATAATTTCAGGTTTGCTTTAATCATTTTGCTTTCTAACTTTATTATTATTATTATTATTATCATCATCATCATCATCATCATCATCATTTTATGCTCTCCTCCAATTTTTTTTTTTTTTTTTTTTTTTTTTCTGTGAAAGTAGGTGCAGGATTGCAGCCTTTGTCTACAAGTGAATACAATGAAAGTAGCACAAAATATGTATGAAACCTCAATTTATCCAGCTCAATCTTATTGCTTTATCTGGGCAGAATAAATGCAAAAAAAAAAAAATGCAGTTTTGTGTGGACAACCCAAGTAGAGTCTGAATAAGCTAATTCCAGCACCAGAGTTGTACAAAGACATCATCAGCATAGGCACAGTGCTCTGCATGCACTAATTAACCCTGCACTAACACGGCAAAACTGCTGCGGTTCTGTTCACAGTTCAAATGACTATCTCCACATGAAACTGCTTTAAATGGTATCAAAACATTTGTAAAGCACCTTGCACTCTTGGGGAGAGATGAGACTAGAAAAAACAACCCTAGAAGTACACAAATATCTATTTTTGTAACTTGAAGTATAAGTAAAACTATATGTATTTAGAATAATGAATAGTGGCTTGTTACTTGTTACGCACAATTGCTGTCCTCTCCCAACACTTTGTTAATTAATGTTTTGCCAGAGGGCATATTAGCAGTTTGAAAAATCCCTATTTACCTAATGAGTTTCACTGATTCCACAGAAGTCCTAAAGTTGAGCAGATAATAGTTATGGTTGTCTTTTTTTTTTTTTTTTAGTTATTCTGGCTAGGAATCTTTAAAGCACCTAAATACTGTTGGAGGGTAAATGATATATAGATAATAATATATAGATACCTAAATTTTTAAAAGAACACTTGATAATTTCACTCAGATTATAATTTATTCAGAGGTCAGTTATATCAAAGTTGAAGCCTTTATATCTATAAATGGAGTACTTACAAGGAAAGAAAAATTGTCCCCAAACTTTATTCAGTTACTTACAGATCTAATTTTTGATATCACATTTTTTATTATATTTTTTTCCCCTGAATAATGAAGTGGAATAATAAGTCGAGTTCATAGACTATCTGATACTCCTTCCCAAAACATGATAGAATATTCAGTATTTCTTTTCTTTAAATTTTTTGAATACTTAGTTTCATCTGGACATTTTACTTTAATTTTGGTCAGTTACCAGTTACTTATTTAGCAAAGGGTGTCAATATTCTGGGCATTCCTCTTCTACAGGAACCACATCTTTGAGTAGATGTGTTATTTGGTGTTTCCTAATGAAGGAAATATTGACCAGTTTGTGCATTTCCACCTCTGCATTTCACCCTGATGTGTGGACAACCATGGTCACAACAAACTGAATTGTTGTTTCTCTCAAGTTTCTGTGATTTTTCATTTTAGGAATTAAAAAAACAGAAGACCAAAACCAAGGGAAAAACAAAGAAACAAAAAGGTGGGGGGGGGGGGGGGGGGGGCAGGGGGGGAAGAGGGGGAAATAGCTGTTTTAAAGGTAATTGTCCCATGCATGCCCTTTTACAGTAACAACTTTTTTTTTTTTTTTTTTTTTTTTTTTTTTCCTGTGGTGTTTGACAAAGAATCTGCCAACATTTAGCAAGGGCTGCAAAACTCATTTCCTGCTGCCTGAAGCAGCTTGTGCTTCTGGTGGGGCAGAGTAGAGTTCAGAGTCATCTGTTACGTGAATGAGAAGATGCACACACTTCAGGAGGAAAGCAGATGAAGAGGCTTTTCTTTCCACTCCAGTAACTCACAGCAGGTGTTATAGATATATTTCCCCTTCTCATGTTGCTTTCATTTTGCTAGATTGTATCATGGCATTGCAGACGATACAAATAGGGATGTACGATCTAACAATGATGGTAACTTCATTCATACCAACATTTTCCAATTCAGTATTTACTTCCCAGTCACGAGGAAATATAGAGACACTACACCATTGGAAAACAAATAAATAATTTAAATGTAAACACTTGGGAATGTAAAATCTCTTGGTAGATCTCAAGAAAATCTACCAGGCTCCATTTAAAACTTTCAATTTGAACTTCACATAGAAAAGTTCTGCCAGAGGTCCTACACTTGCCCACTGCTCTTCTGTCTTCCATTCACTCACTTACATCACCCTGTTCCTTATCTGTGTTTAAGATCAAATGAGATCTTAAGAGCTTGTCTGCACTTTCAAGTACCCCCTTAACACTGGTCAAAAGATGGGTCCCACCCTCCTCCCTTCCTCACCTCCCAGTACCTCTCCCTCTTATCTAGCTTTTACTGCCCTTTCCCCTTCCTCGTGTCCTAGCCCAATATCACTTTGTCTTTTAGCTTCTCTAGGGACAGGATTGGATGCTCAGTAGACATAATGACGGTCCACGTGTAAAAATGGTTTTAAAGTAAAGAAAGGGGATAAAGCTGGGAAGAAGGAAGATGCTTGAAAGCAGGGGAGAAAGATGTACAGGAAATCTGTGGTACGTTTTTGCTGAATGAATTAGACAAATTTTCCCAGGTAATAGACTATTGACAAACTCATCAATTCCATATTATTTATTCATTATTTTTTCTGCTATGGTGACAAGAGATTTTCTTGCTCCTTGGCTGGATAACTCTTTTTTTTTTTTTTTTTTTTTTTTTTTTTTTTTTTTTGTATATTATCCTGTGCAATGGTCTGCCTTTTTTTGAGCTTTAGTGGCTAGGTCACTGGGAAACTCTACCTAGAGCTGCTTCTCTTCCAGCATGTATATGTCAGGATGTTCTTTTGTTGCTGGTCCAGGTGGCTTGCGTCAGCAATGTTCATATCATTTCATTCTCTTAGCCTCCAAAACAGGGTGGTGACATCTACCTTATCTGTTGGAACTCATTCCTGGACTCAGCCAATTGCCAGCCCACATCTGTGAATTTGTTAGGATTTGACCAGTTGGCACAAGCCAAAACTGTCCCAGGGACCACTCTAGTAATTTAACAGTCTCGATGACTGAATTATGGAAATGCTCCCTGCCACCGATCAATTAACTAGTGTAGATCTAGTTTAATAATATTTTTTTCTCTAGTACAAATGCATAATTCCTTGCAGCTCTATTAAAGTTCCAGAATTTAAAACCTTACAGATGCCTCATCATGCTGAAACTGGTTTTTTTTTGTTTGTTTTTGTTTTTGTTTTTGTTTTTTTTTTTTAAAAAAAAGTGAAGACTTTATGATGGCATTCTCTAAAATTAAAAAAAAATAGAGGAAGTTCTTAAGTTTTGTATGTACTACATGAGCCACCTATAACTGGAGCACCTAAGTCTTGTGACTCCACAGAGAATTGGAACAATAAATTTGAGCAGTGTGAGCTGCTTAGGAAAGGTCTGCATGAGTGTGGGGACTGAGAATGAGTTAGCCTATGCCTCCCTGTGGATAACTTGCCCCACAGAGATCTGGGTTGTATTACTGGGTAGAACATGTCTGAACTGTTTCCTGAACTTCATCCAACACATGAAATACTCCTTAGGGCAAGTGGAAAGAAAAACATCAGTGTATAGAACTTATTAGTGATCATATATCGGAAAAAAAAAAAAAAAAAAAAACATTAATATTTACACCTCTGTCAAGAAAGAGTCTAACAGGAAGCAGACAAAGGAAATCAAATCAGTGAATGTGTTGGATTCAGTTCCACTGTCTCTTTTTTGATATCTGAGTATTACCTGTTCCTTATATGGAGCTTGTTTTGGGACAGTAGAGCTCCAACTTCTAAATGACAGGCAAATATGAGATTTTTGGTGGTGGAATGGTTGGGGTATAAGATGCATTTGTCTGTTCTTTTATTCTCAGACCTACAATTAAGAACATTTTCTGAAGTATGGTATCTTAAACTGTTTTACCTTGAAGATTTAGCTGATAGCTATGACACCTTTCCATATGCAGATACAATTTCATTATAAATCATCTACCTATGGCTGGGTCAGCATTACAGTTGTGTCAGCTCTCATTAGTCTATGACAGCAGATGTGAGACACTGACACTAGAAATAGAGAGCCATTATAACCAAAAATATTCTATCTCCCTTTGCTGCCTTCCTTGCTCATTGCCAGTTATATTATTTTTACTCTCTGCTTTTGTGTGCTTAAATTCCCCTTCTGTGCATTTTTAATCTTTCCTGTATTACCTTGTTTTCCATTTGGCATATGTATACTCTGCTTATTTCTTGCACATTGTTTGTATACCTCTGGAGAAATTACAATATGGTAATTAATTAAAATAATTGCATTTTAAATAAATGAGAAACAAACCATATGAACCTGCTCATTCTTGCCATACGTATTGGAACGATTTGCAGTCACATGTTAGCAACCAGGTTCCTATAAAAATTAGACACAGAACTGCATATGGTGGCATTTTAGACATTATTTCCTATGTTTCTGCATGGTTTTGAGCAAATTTCTCTAAGCCTACAGAGATAATTTAATATGAATAACCTGCTTGTTGGCTTATTCCTTCAACTCCAGGCACAATGCACAGCACTCTGCAACAAAATTATGTTTAAACAAGGTTAAGCCTCTTTTTGTTACGGATTCCTGTCTATCCATATGTTAAACTATTGAGAATGCAGCAAGCTGTTGAGAAAAAGTTCAGATGTTTTAGGAGGCCAAACTCTTAAAATCTCAGCTGAAGCATATCCTAATTTACCTGAGGGCTGTGGAAAAATAAGGCAGGGAAGAAAAGGTGTGCTTCTGGGAATCACAGAAAATATTGGTATAAACTATTTGAAAGCTGGGGGATTCATATTTTAATCGTGTGCCTACAGAAAGTGATCAGAAAGCGGAAGGAAAAGCTGCTTCCTGTTGGTAGTATAGGGCTGAATCAATGCTTCTCCATTTGAGAGAGTCTACTTATGTAAATACTGTTATGAAAAAAAAAAAAGCTTATTTCCTCTCATATCTATCTTTTGATCTGTCAGCCTGCTAATAGACTCTTCCCTCTTTGTTTCTTTATTAGTTTCTTTGTCCTCTTCTGCTCTCTGTTTCTCCTTCCATTACTTCTGTTTCTCTCCTTTCATACTTTTCACTCCTTTGCACTGTCCTCATCCTGAAATACCCAGTAAGCTGCAGGCTGAGGTACTTCTGATAAAAGTGTCAACACACCATACTGTGTTACCAGTTACACTTTTGCCTTCAGTAAAGGGGCTCACACAAATGAAGAAAAATGTCTGATACCTCAAAGTCTGTGAACTTCAACTTTTTGTAGAGAAAACAAAGAAGAGGTTACTTAGAGGGTGACTTTCTTCTGCAGTGGCTAACAATTGGCTAACATCTGCCATTTGGCACTGAAGTTTCAGGAAGAAAGCTGTGTGCTAGATCAAAATCAAAACCCAGAGACTGGAGCCTTTAAATCATATACTTGTACTATGCACAGTAATTAACATTGATGGGGTATTTAAACTGTCCATGAACAGTCAACACAGGAATATAAAAGAGAAAGGCTTATTTAAATTTATTGATGATAACAATTTTTACTGAAGACAGAGAAAGAAGAAAGAAGACTTCTGTAGATTGGATCCTGATTAGTGGAAAGGACTAGTTGGGCAAAAGAAGAAAGAAGGCCACTTGGGTGATCAAAATTATTAAATGCTGAATTCTTGATTTGTAGGAGTGGAAGGAAGGAGAATGGTAAAATAAGGTTTTCAATAAAGTATTTTACAATTCAGAAAAGCCTGCTGGAAAGCAAGTATAACAACAACAACAACAACAAATTATTTTAAAGAAGTAACACCACTACACCGAACTGCATTGCTGAATAAGAAGCATAGAAACTTAGCAAAATTATGATGTCTCTCAAAATAGGAACATTTAATTGGCATCATACAGAAAAAAAATACTCTCAGCTATTAGGACCAAAAGCAATAGCATGATGCAGGTAGGAACAGAACCAGAAAATTTAGCACACAGACAGGAGAAAATAAACAAGCACAGTCTCTAAATACATTGATAATAAAATGACCATGTAAAATAATTCAATGGGGACAGAAAGTTTAACTTGCTAGAGTGAAGCAGCTATTACTTTGAGCTCTGTAAATAGGAATGTTGTGTCCAAGCTGTAATCTTCTCCTCAGGGCTGATAAGCTTTCAACAGGACACCACTCTTCAGGCAAGATGTGGATCTATTAAAGAATATCCAGAAGAAATAAATGAAAATTTTAAAATAAGCCTGCAAGCTTGGAAAAATGGGTTTGTCTTATCATGAAAAGACTGATAGGAGCTAGAGAGATGATCTGAAAACAACCTTCCAGTACATAAAAGGTTGCTGCACAGATGAAATGAAATAAACAGTTCTGTGTGTTCACAGTAGGTAGGATAAAATATAGTGAACTTGAATTGTAGCAACAGTTGTTAGGGGGAAATATTCTGTCTTCAAGGAGAAGTTGTGTGCTGGAGGACATTATGCTGGAAGATGGTGGACTGTCCACAACATTACAGGTGTTAGGATGGTATATTCTTACTTTTGGACTCATGTTTGCAAGTTTTTTCTTGACAATTGAAGAGCTGATGAGTTCAAGGGCTTGCAAAGGCAGATAATTGCAAATGGTTAGGGATAGCTCCTCTCCTGTATGAGACTTTCGTATTCATGGAAATTAATCCCTGGAAACGATGGGAAAAACTTGTTAGCAGATGACTTTTGTACTAACCACTGTGAAGATGATGACATAAGAACCTTTATTACTATTTAAAGGTATTGTTTAGTGCTCTAGCTTTCATGTACATAGTAATATCAACACTCACAATGTTTTTTTTTTTTTTTTTCTTTAGAATTGGAATGCTCCACTTGATATATATATATATATATATATATTATCTGAATGACTGCAGGTACACTGCTAAATAAAATGTGAGAAATTTTGATTTTCAGACCCACTGGCTTGGTCTGGGTCATGTTCATACTGAGAAAAAGCTCATGGCATCCCCAAAAAATAGTTTTGGCTACACCCAGTCTGTTTTCTGGGAATCAGTCGTGGTCTATGCTAGTCCCCAGACTGTGTGCAGAAATTGTCTTTAAGAATGTTATTTGGCATGGAACAAAACCATGCCATGGTGTGAGATAACTAGCAAGTATCATGGAAAGATGGGTGTAGGGCAATGCTTGAACTCAGATGATGGATGTCCTTCATGTACTTGAGTAGAAGTAGCCAAAAGGATCATTTGTGTGAGTAGAAGAAAGCAGTATAGCCATTGTGAGTAAAGGCTTATCTGTTAGGATTAACTTCAAATGCTGAATATTGAAGCCCTAAATATTTACTTTTCCAAACAGTATCTATGAACAATTTGGTAGATAACACAGGCCACAGCTAGTCCTGACAGACAGATTTAACATGATGACTCGAGAGGCAGGAGACCTTTTCTCCATTAACACCAGCGACAGGACCCGCGGGAACGGGGTTAAGCTGAGGCAGGGGAAGTTTAGGCTTGACATCAGGAGGGGGTTCTTCACAGAGAGAGTGGTTGCACACTGGAACAGGCTCCCCAGGGAAGTGGTCACTGCACCGAGCCTGACTGAGTTTAAGAAGAGATTGGACTGTGTTTAAGAAGAGATTGGACTGTGCACTTACTCACATGGTCTGAACTTTTGGGTAGACCTGTGCGGTGTCAAGAGTTGGACTTGATGATCCTTAAGGGTCCCTTCCAACTCAGGATATTCTATGATTCTATGATTCTATGACTCTGCTTTAGAGGGGAAGGGGAGATTTTCCTGACTTTTAGAATGTTTTTCTTATAGACAGGGGAGTTGGGAGATTGCATGAGAGACTGATTTAATTTTGAAATGCAACATATTTATAACCCTGTTCCTTGGAGAGGAACTTGTGAGGGAGAGAGGAAAACTATGTTTACTAAGTTGCAAAGAAACAGCAAAAATAATTTTAAGCCAATCTCATGGTTTTCATGGCTTGACTCATAAGTTTGGAAAGCTTATGGTTGGAAACATTTCAAGATTTGTGAAACCTTTTCAGCTAAATATTATTATATCTTTAATATATGGAGCCAAGTCCGTACCCAGCAAACAAATACATTTCCTGATGAATCTAACAGAAGCTCCTGGCTGCAGTTCCCTTGAGAATTTGGCTCTGTTTTTTGATAGAAAATATGGACCTTGTCATGATTCAGGAATTTTAAAAAGCCCATACTTACTGGGATGCTTGACTGAAATCAAACCTCCTTACTTTTCTGTTGCTACATGTATTCTATGTAATGCACCTCACATGTATACCTTGCTCTTATTATTCAGACATGAATCTTTGGGTATAAGAACCAAGTGCTGTATGAAATGCACAGAGAAAACAAGGTCCAGTGGGGTCATACTGCAGAACTGTGATGATGTACAGCCATTTGAAGGAATTGAGCCTTGTTGCAGGGGCTAAATGACGTGTATATGCATATATATGCATATGTATATGAAGTCTTTCGGCCAAACATTGAAAATACCAGAATAACCTACCTTTTTTGTTACCTTCTCTACTAGACAGCAAATGGCTGAGAATGGGGCTGTGTTCTTCAACATCCATTAAAGTGTGCAGCAGACTGCAGCCCAATGATCACTGGTATTTTGGCACTACCATCACAGTGATGACACTGATTATCATGATTATTAATATTAGTACTGTTCCTAGTGATTATATGAATTATTGGTTTCAGTAAACATAAGATTCCAACATTAACTATACCAGTGAGTGAATCATGACTTCAATACTGAAATGTTAAAATAAATACAGTTTCTGGAAAAATGAAGGACAAGCAGAAAACCAGTGTTGCATAGGTGTTGCAAGATCACATTCAGAACTGAAATCCCCATTTTTATTAGTATAATACATTGCTCTAGAGATATGATTCATCAGGTGCTTCTAAAGTTTAATATGGTGTCACTTTTGAAACTAAAAAACACTGTTCATGTTTGAAATGCAGTCAGAGTTGGCACTTTTACCACATACCTGCAAACATCTCTAAAGTTCATACAACCTCCACTAGTTATTTTTCTCCTACTAGACTGTCTCCCTATCTATCTGCTTCTTTTTAAAGGTACAGTATATAATCAGCTAGCTTGTTAAGGGACTTAACAAGGTGAAAAATATTCAATCACTTCCCTTGTTTACAATGCCTACACCATCCTGGAAAATAACAACATGGTTCCTGTCCTCATCTCCTGTACTGATTAGATATATTAGAGTTTAGTTAAGGCAAATTCTGCTAATAAAATGCTATTCTGAATTCATTTTTCTGCCCACAAATTTCTTTCAAGCAGAGGAGTTTGTGTTTCCACATTGAGTCCTTCCTGCCTGTGTTTTCTCTGTAGCTGAGTATGATATATAATCACCTTCTCCAATTGGATTATGAGCTGCCTTGTTCATGCTAATTTACTTAATTTATTCATCCTCCTTGCTCATTCTAGTGATTTTTTACATGCTTCCTCTTCTGCAGTGACAAATGATAAAATGATAAAACGGTGTGGTGAGCCCTTGTTAAACACATCACCTACATCCTGCGTCCCTTTTGTCTTCAAATGCCTGATACAATTTTGGATGTCGTGCAGCCCTGACACTAAGTAATGTTTTGAAGGAAGTAAATTCAGGCAAGTCTGACAACCACCATCTTATCTGACAAGAGCTGAGCTGGAGACTACCAGGCAATGTTTATACTAATAAATTAAACATGCCTGGGACTGTTCTCTGGTGCAGAGGCCAAATGGGTGGAAATGCTGTTAAACTTGCTCTCCCTCTGAAACAGGAGGTTTTGCACTGGGCTGTGTATCAGGAATTGTTCCTTGTGTTTCTCCCAGGCTCTTTTTGGGAGGCTGTTAGCTGTCCTGAGCCAAAGCTGTTACAGAGACCTACCTGGCATTTCACGTGGGCAGTCAAGTTCATCTCCTTGATGGCACTCTGGCACTTCTAGCACACCAGGTCAGACAAAGCCAGGGGGTACCACTCTTAGAGAGGTACTCTGAAAATAATTTGCTTTCTTGTGACTCCAAACAATTTTTTTCACATGATTCAGCACAGCAGTTCCTGCTAAAAACCCATAAATATTCACAAGTATTTGCCAACCAGACTTCTCTAACCATGAGTTTTAATTAGCTTGCATTTCCCTAACTTGGACATCACTGAATGAATCTGTCAGCAGTGCTGAACCATTAAGTTTACTTGATAAAAGGAAGGCTTTTGTTTATGCTGAAAAATGAACATTATTTTCCTGAGAATATTGTGCCTGCACCCCCCTTTTTTTTGTCTGTGTTAAAATTACCAAAATGTGTAGGTAGTATATTATTAGATCGGTAGATGAGAGAGGAGAGCCGATAAGAACACATTATTCTGACATGTATTAAAGAACAGTAATGGCGACACAGGTTTAATGACAGTGCGATAAATAAGATGGAGAGGAAAGTTGAGTACATACCGGGTGTTCATGCATAATGGAGTAGGAATGCATTGTCTGCTGTACTTTTTCTGTACCAGTAAATTGCCTTTGGATAAAAATACCATGCTTAGCTACTCTAGAGAAATACTGATGAAAAGCTAATGCTAGTGGAATAGTATCTGCGTGCAAACACTATCAGCTAGGCTTTCCCAAGCCTTTGCTCTTTATTAACAAAAGTATCTGAGAAGCATGAGGTCAGGAAATGAAAGAGAAAGGCAGCCAAATTCCTTCTTCACAATGTCCATTGCCTTAACAGTGAGGTTGCAGTATTTCAGAGCTAGAACAAGTTGGGAAACACAATGTTTCTTCTGTCATAATTCAAAGCTATTCACTAAAGGAAGAAAATTGAGGGAGGGATGTAGCAGTTCAGTTTGCTGGGCTGCATCCATTTCTCTAGAAGAAAGATTCAGGTTGGAGCAGTGAATATTATTTCAGGTATGCTATGAAACTGGGTGCAACCTCAGGTGGTTGGTACTTTAGTGTTGGTAGACATTATTAGGTAACATTAGGATTTGTAGAAAGTGTGCTTAATACCAGCTGAGACCAGCAGCATGGCTCAGTCTTGGGACCAATGTTTAACATTTTTATCCATGATCTGGGTAAGGGGATTGAGTGCATCTTCATTAAGTTTGCAGATTACTGTAAGGTAGGTGGGACTGTTGATCTGCTTGAGGGTAGGCAGGCTCTGCAGAGGGATCTGGATAGGCTAGAACAATTGGCCAATGTCAATTGAACAGCATTCAACAAGGGTAAGTGCTGGGTCCTGCATCTAGGTCATATCAACCACATGCAGTGGTATAGACCTGGAGAAGAGAGGCTGAAAAGTAGTTGTACAGCAGAGAAGGACCTGCGTTTCTGGTTGGCAGCTGACTGAACTTGAGCCAGCAGTGTGCAAGGGTGTCCAAGAACTCCAGAGACATCCTGGCCTGCACCAGAAATGGTGTGGTCAGCAGGGCTAGGAGAGTGAGTGTCCCCTTGTACGTAGCACTGGTGAGACCACACCTTGAATACTGTGTTCAGGTTGGTGCCCCACACTACAAGAATGACACTGAGTTGTTTGAGCATGTGCAGAGAAGCACAATGAAACTGGTGAAAGGATTAGAAAACTAAATTGGGAGGAGTGACTGAGGGAATTGGAATTGTTTAGTCTGGAGAAGAGGATGCTGATTAAGAATCTCTCTACAGCTACCTGAAAGGAGGCTGCAGCAAGGAGGTGTTGTTCTCTTTTCCCAGATGAAAAGTGATAGAACACAAGGAAATGTTCTCAAGTTGCACCAGAGGAGGTTTAGATTAGACATTAGGTAGGATTTCTTCACAGAGAGGGTGGTCCAGCACTGGCATGGGCTGCCCAGGGAAGTAGTGGAGTTGCCATCCCTGGAGGTTTTTAAAAGATTTGTGGATGTGGAACTGAGGCATGTGGTTTAGTGATGGGACTTGAGAAGTCAGGCTGATGGTTGGACTTGTTGATCCTGAAGGTCTTTTCCATCCTAAGTTAGTCTATGATTCTATGACCTTATGGCTCTTTCTGTCGAGAGCTGTTGTAGAGTAACTTGTTTTTCAGTCAGTATCTGTTTAAAAGATTGAGAAAGTTTCTTTTACATATTGGTCTTGTACTTGTTTCCTGCTGACCTCAGTGATGGAATGGAGGAAGGAGCTTTCTGGGAGTGGAAGACATTTGAATCTGAAAATTTAAATTGAAGCAGAAAACAGTGGATTATATTAATCCACCTTTCTTAGATTATATTGCACCTCATTTTATCATGCAGTCTGATTACAAGCTGTTTGTAGCATGGAATGTAAATTATTCAAACAGGTCTGTAGCTATAATTCATCTGTGAATAAATCTAGGCTAGAAGATAACACAGATTTTGTAACCATGAAGAGGGTAATGGTCCAGGTGATGTTCCAGTGGGAGTGCTGGGTACAAGAACTGCCAGAAAAAAAAAAAAAAGATAATGAAAGGGATTCATCAGTACAGTTATTTCAGACACCAAGGCAGAAGAGTTCTTGAGCTTCCCAGCATCTTCCTGTCTCCTGTAGCTTTGGACCTATATTTGCTTTCATAGGACTTTCCTAGGTATTTTTAGTTCTCTTGATGCCATACTACCACAGCTTTGATTTGTGTAACTTCTCAGTCAAGTTTCTTTTCTATTGAAAACAAAACATTTCTATAAGGAGGTTAATTTCTGTGATGCAGTATACACTATTTGTCCTGTTGGAGCTGTGAAGAACAGAAGTGCTCTTCCTCTGATTAAGGTGCTGGAGAACTAGGAGGAATGCATCCTGCTTGACCATGGTTTGCTTGGAAAATCATAAGTAACCTCTTAAAATGGGAATAGCACTTTCTTAACCCCACAAGGCATGGTGAGAGATAAGTACACTTAAGCCTTTAAAATCACTCAGATAAGCTCAAGGGGTATGCAAGTCTTTGACTTTTGAATGCTAGTCTATAAGTGGGGAAAGACCATAGAAGAAAAAGATAGTGTCCGTGAAAAAAAGGGGCTCAGGAGATGCATTTTTTTTTTTTTAATTAGTATTTTTTATTTTCATCTTTTTGTTTGTTTGTTTCTTGAAATGAGTAAATGAGTGTGTGGGACAGTGCTTCAGCAAGCTGCCACTTTTTATTTCTGATTTCCCCTGAAGACTTTCTTGTACAAGGTGATTTACTTTCTCCTCCCTCTCTGGCTACCTCTGGTGTTTCCTCCACAGCAACTGAACATCATCTGTATGCGCTTAATGACCAGATGTTCTCTGTCGCGCCGTTCCTCCAAAACTAGGCTGGAGCAAAAAAAAAAAAAAGGGACTCAAAGCTAAATCATCCAGGGATTACACTAACAGAAAATGATGCTCTTGGTATGGAAACTATTAAAGAAAACCTGATTTTGTCTTTATATACTAGGGTTCATTAACTTTCTCTCTGGTACAGCTAATGACCTGAACAGAAGCTGTGGTTCATTAGTGATCTTTCTCTCTCTGCCTGGCAATTGAACAGAAAAAAAGAAAGAGCTGGAAGGAGAGGTAGAAACTCTAAGTAAGACAGAACAGTATTACATGTATCCAGGCTAGAGGAAGAAAATATTCTTCCGTTCTTGTCCTTATGATAGGAATGATATGGTATTTATAGATAAACTCATCCTTTATGCCAAAGTGGATTTAGTCACCAAAAGAGAAGCAAAAGCATTTTGTTTACACTCTCTTTACCAATTTCTTCTTCCAGAGTTGCCAGGAACTGCTTTGATCTCTGGATCTAGTAGCATCCCTTAGGATTGTCCTGCCTTATGCTTCATAGATCCATGGGGTCATTTTGGCAGCAAGGAATAGCTGCAGGGAGGTTCAGGGGTACCCTGACGTGCTCTGCTTTGCAGGCATCGAGCTCCTGCAGGAAGTACCTTGCCAGTTTGCATTGCTGCAGCCAGCTTTCCAGCTGCCTTTGGCAGTAAGGTTTATTCAGCAGGGTAAGGAAAGAGTGACCAGTGCTGTTGCATGTGCATCTGGATTCAGGGGTAGTGCTGATACAAACCAAAACATACTCAGGAAACCATTAAAAATGTTTCTATTTCCCTGTATGGAGAAAATTCTGCTTTTTCTGTGTTACTCGTAAAAACCTCCTTTGTGGAGCTGTGATTGTCAAGGAAATCTGTTCCTCTTCAGCATGCCATTCTTACAGCACAAGAAAAGCTCTTTAAACTCTATTGAATTGTTACTCCATTTAGAGGGGGGGAGAGGAGTGGGACGAAGAAAAGAAATACTTTGCAACATTAAAATATTACATAAATTATGAAATAATATACTAAAGTATTCAACCACTCAAATTTTCAAGGCTGTTTATTTTTTTCTAAACTTCATTGTACTTATTTTTTAATATCATAATAAAATTGAATACCTCTTATCACCTCTCATATTTAAACTCAGATTTCCCAGGAATAGATGTGCAGTTTACTGTGACTTTAAAATAAACATTATCAAATGTAGCATGTGAATTCCAGGCAAGTAGTGAGAGAATTACCTGTCACTGAAGGTCATTTTTCTCTCACTCACTATTATTATTATTTTTTTTTTAAATTTAGAATGCAACACTAAAATATATACCTTAAGTGTTTTTAAAGGAATTATTTTTACAGAAAATCAAATGGAGACCAGTGGCATGCTAAATAGCTAATATTTGCAGGTGGTTATTGCAATGTCAAACCTGTACATATAAACTGGGTAGTTTGTTTGGGGGAGTTAGTGCTTCTAGAAAGCTTCCAGAGAAAAACAGGATGGATGAATGAATAAGTGGACAGAGAACTAGTGATAGAGGTTTCTAGAGTAGAAAAAGGCTCTTGAGCCATACATAAAGCCATCATATAACCACTAAAATTAGACATGGAAAAGACATGTCAGACAATGCTGTCTGTCCCTTTGCTATTACAGCACTGTTCCCTAAATTATATTGCTTTGTCCAATCTGGCTTTAAGTGTTGGAAGCAATAGATCATTGCTGTGGAAGGCTGTGCCCTACTCCAAGAGTTCCCACACCTGAATTTTTCCTGGTATTCCATATAAATTCACTTTGTTTAATTTCTTCCCATTGCACTTACCTATATCCATATACTCAAGCCTTGCCCCCTTCCTATCTGAATGTTCATAGTAACAGCTTTGGTATTGTTTCTTTTACAAGACTTTGGGAATCAGATTGTCTGTGAGTTTGCCACAAAGTAAGCATTGTGATGCCTAAGGATGTGCTAGGTTTCAAGCACCCAGATGGACTTAAGGTAGGGATTAAACTATGAGCAAGTGTGTAGTGGATGAAGAATGAATTATCCATTACAGCTAACTAAAAGATAACAAAAAGTCTGAGCTCTTCATCTTGCCTGTGTTCAAAACACTGGTGAGAAAGTTGTCATCTGCTGCTTGTGTTTCAGAGATTAGGAAGCTCATGTAGAAATAGGGCTATAGAAATAGGGCTAATAAAAATAATGTCACCATGAGATATCGATACAGTTTAGAGGTTTTTTTTTTTTTTTTTTTTTTTTTTTTTTTTTTTTGGGCCCAAAGTGGCAAAGCTAACTCAAACACATGCAAAAAGATCACAGAATAGTCTAGGTTGGAAGATCATCGAGTCCAACCTCTGACTTAATGCTAACAAGTCCTCCACTAAACCATATCCCTAGGCTCTACATCTAAACATCTCCTAAAGACGTCCAGGGATGGTGACTCAACCACTTCCCTGAGCAGCCTGTTCCAGTGACTAACAACCCTTTCAGTAAAAAGTTTTTCCTAATATCCAACCTAAACCTTCCCTGGTGCAATTTTAGCCCATTCCCCCTCGTCCTGTCACCAGGCATGTGAGAGAATAGACCTACCGCCACCTCACTACAGCCTCCTTTAAGGTACCTGTAGAGTGCGATAAGGATGCCTCTGAGCCTCCTCTTCTCCAGGCTAACTAGTCCCAGCTTCATGTGAAGATGATGTCCCAGCTCAGTGAAGATCATCACTGTGATCTAGACTTCCTACATTGTAACATGATGTAGGTTAGTGACTTTGTTTTTCTTTGTTGTACTTCCAAGGCTATTTGTCTGTTTATTCAGGCCTCATAAAAATAATGCCTTTTATCTCTTAAGAGGTCATATGTTTATTTTGTTGCTTTCTGAAAGTGTTGTTCTAGGTCAGCAATAATACCATTATCACTTGTAATGCAAGTGGGAGTTTGGGAGTCCTGACACTGATGTTCTGAATTCTTGATATAATATACCCTTCTTTTCACACTTCCCATTTGTAGAAAAAGTGTATTCACCAAAGTGTTGATCTGCCATACCCATGTACACACTCTTGTCCTCCGCTTTGATTGCATTATTATATAAACATTTCAGGTTTGGGGGATTCTCTGTGTGTGTGTATTGAAAGCAACAGTAGTGGACTTGCTTGTCGATGTCCAAGGACCCAGGGAATCATAGATGGTCTTGGTTTGGAAGGAACCTGCTCATCACTAACAGTGGGAGGGACTTTGTTCCCCCAGCTCTTATCAACAGGTTCAGGGAAAAAAAAAAAAAAAAACTGTATCTGGAACTTTGTATGGAAGCACAAGGGGAAGCAAAATCGGCAGGGAGAAGGTCTAGAAATGCCTCCACTTTGTAAGTGAGCCTCTGTATGCCACTTACTGGCAGCACAGTGGTCCTTGCTGTTGTCTGCTCCTCCTTGAAGGCCCCTCAGTCTTAGAACAAAGTGCCCCGCTTTCATTGACCTTTCTCCTGTATCCTGTGGTCTGCACATACTGCATATGCCTGGGTTGCTTCAAAGAGCTGTTAGGATGCTGCTCTCCTTCTGGTGACTTATAATGTTAAGTTCATTATAAGCCTGAGTGGCAATTCCTGGTTTCAAAAGTTAGTTACACAAATGTCGTTCATATTGGCAGAAGTGTCATACATTCATAATTGAAAAGCAGGAGTGGTTTGAATATTGTCCTGTATTTCTGCTACTGCAATACAATTCATAAATAATAATAATAGGGAGGACTGAAGTCAGTCTGGAGGACTGAAGGTGAGAGGGAGTCTTTTGAAAAGAGCTCTAGTAAGAAGGATAAAGATGAAATGCTGCAGCATTGTATGATGTTATAATTGGCTGGTGCAATTACATTTTGTTTACCTTATTGGTAATGCAATTTATTTTCACAGGTACACTTTGAGAATTGTAAGTGTTAGATGTGCTGCAGAACAGATCCTGACTACACTGATGTATTTCCCTTGGACCTCTGTGGGCTTAGGAAGAATAGGATTACATGCAAACGACTCTTGACAGGTTATGTGGCATTGATTTGTAAAAGGGGTTGCTCTTTGATTTTCTGAGTATAATTACAGAATCTCACTGTTTTCTTTCTCGCTTATTGATGGCTGAAGGGCTTTCATAGCAGTGAATTTAATCTCAGGAGAACCGTGATCTCTAACTTTCTAAATTGTGGTGACACTGTCATACGTACTAATGGCTGATATGGGTGGTAAGGAATCACTGCATGAATAAGAAAAGAAATGTATCTTCATTTTATTAATGAAAGCTGAAAAGCAGCTCTTCTGGATCTATATTTATAGCTCTGGATACAGAGCAACTTCAGGGATGTTTAAGTCAAATGGTGGAAATTAAGACTATTTTATATTGCCCTATAGAACGTATTCCCAAGAGGAAGGTTGACATGTTAGTCCATTAGTCATCAAAGACAATTAGTACTTATATAATGTGAACATTTATATCTAGCACTCAGAGCAGTATTTGGTATGGAACACCTAAGTCTAGGTTTGGAGGAATCTAGAAACCGAGGTGTGAATGTGAATGTTTATAATATGCTCTCCACAGTTTGAAAAGAATGTGTTTTATCAATGAGATGAAACAAATTTTTAGTCTGGAATTTTCAGAGTTTCAAATACATTTATTTTCTTGCCAACAGCATCTGAGCACTGATAAGTCTTGTATTCCTGCTTTACTTT
The DNA here is from genome assembly GCA_011075105.1 of Heteronetta atricapilla. Classification (NCBI taxonomy): domain Eukaryota; kingdom Metazoa; phylum Chordata; class Aves; order Anseriformes; family Anatidae; genus Heteronetta; species Heteronetta atricapilla. Next base: position 111,131,596 of record CM021733.1, on the reverse strand, counting down.
GTAAATACCTGAGCATCTTTCTGTACTAGGTGCTGATCTGAAATTCTGCTGACAAATCCAGCAGCTGGGTCTAACTACAAATCAATGGCATGGACACACTGGGATGTTGCTGTTGCAGCATCCTTCTGTAAGGTGAAAGGAAAGGCTGTTTGACTTTAAAAAGGTGCAGCCCCTCTAGTGCCCTGGTCAGTGAAAGGTGAGTGTCAGTGGGCATCAGACTGGCTGAACCAGGGATGGAGCAGATTTCTCTCTGAAAGAATAGAAGAAAAGGTGGAGGATAAATCTCCCCCTTCCAAAGGAGCAAGGTGAGTGAATTTGAGTTTGGAGACAGGTAGTGCTTCACAAGCTAAACTTTTATTCTCAGGGGAAATATTTCTCAGTGCATTTCACAGCTGTTGTTGTGGGCTTTATGCTTGACATTATCGCTTGGGTGGAATCCCAGACTGAGGAAAAGTTTTGTGTGTGCCTCTGGTTTGCTTGTAAATGTGATCTGACTATATGTTTGGTAGGAGAGCATAGTAAATGTGATGAAGTAAATAAAAGTAAGGAAATGCATGGCAAGTAAGCACCTTGCCACTGTCAGTTGAGCCCTCCTGCAGAGCTGTGGGAGCCCTTTTCCTCCTATGGATGTCTCGTTTGTACTCACATCACTTCACACCATAATGCAGTACAAAGCAATCCATGTGCCTGGGGCTATAGAAGGCGTCTGGAAGAACGTAAATGTGAGACTGGGTGCTGCTCAAGTCAGGAGCCTGCTTGTTTTAGCTGGGGAAATCCTGTGTTGATCCTGAGCTGGCACAAATTTCATGCTCCCCTCTGCAACTCTTCCCTTCTGGTCCCTGGTGAGCTGGGTGAGTGGCTCCCAACCAGGCTTCAGAGTGAGAAAAAATAGCAATATGTTTTCCAGAGCTCTTAAAGAGTTTTATTTTTTACATTTCTTGCAAGCTACTGCTGTGCTTATTTGCCTATCAATTCATTTTCTCCTTGCTGGTACATTTACTCTATATTTAGCACATTTTAAAAGAGGACAACTAGATTGTATAGACACAAAATCACACAGTAGGGCCTTATTTACTATACCATAATAACTGTGTTCATAAATCTAACCTCTCTCTGACAGCCTCATATACCTGTCTTCTCTTTCTCTCCTTTGATACCTGTCCTTGCCTCTCTCTCTCTGCTCATAGCAGGCAGTAAGAACTGCAGTCGTTCAGTACCTCTGAGTATTATGGTCCATTTACTTAAATGTGGATGTTGATATTAAACTTAAGCCATCCATGTTTGACTCTTTTGTCTTCCTTACATTATTGTAGTGGTCTGTTGTTTATACATTTACAAAGACATTTCTGGGATATTAAGATTTATACCAGGCAGGAAAGTTGGGAGTGGATGTTTATCTCAAATGCAGTTTCCTCGGTTATCTGAGTTTTGAAGGGCTCTTTAAATGGTAAAATGCATTCAGACTAGCAGGTGATGCTGTATTGAAGGCCTCTGCTGAACACCAAAAATATTCAGTAGGTTATTTTTAAAGACATCCACTTAATTTTAACTTTTATCATTTAGAGTACTACAGTTTTTTAACTATAGTATACATAATATAATTAATAACTATATACTACCATATAAGTATGTATAATTTATTCAAATATTTTTCAGCAAAACAAACCAATAAGGAATCTGATTAAATTTTTGCTTACACTCAAACTTCCTGTAATTAACGTAAATGGTGAAGTAGAGGGAAGTCAAGCTGGGCAAGACTGAAAGAAATTAAAGCGTTTCCTAGGGTAGCACAATTACTAGTCTTGAACAGTGACACCTTAACTAGTTTGTGGACCAAAGTGGTAGACTGGAAAGGTATATTGCCACAACTGTTCCCTACAATTTCTGTTGTATTTACAGTAAAAAGCTTAAACATGGAGAGGCATGCTTATTCATGATAAAAGCGTCTAGATTCAGTTCTTTGGGAAACAACTTTGGGAAAACTTCTCTTGTGTATGGAACATGGCTCTGCTTTCTGCTCCAGTAGCTTCATCTCAGTTATCCCATTTATAAAATGAAAAGAAAAGAGCTATGGTATATCAGCATGCTGATGTATGGAGAAGCTAGTGATGGAGCTAGAAACTGCTCTGTACTGTCTTCTGAGCCAGATGAAGCATGTGACCTTTTATCTTGCAGTGCACAAACTATAGCTGATTTTGGCTAACTATTATATGTTGTATAGCTGTTCGTGATACTGAAAAGATATAAGGTACCAAAACCCATTAAATTAATCTAAAAAATACCAGTCTCCAAGGTTGTACATGGCGTCACTATTAACAAAAAAAAAAAAAAAAAAGAGAATAAAGAGAATTTTCTCGTAAACTCTGTTTTTTCCTGGAATGGGAGTTGTTGTTATGTAACTAATGCATGCTTCAGGGAGGGCAAATCACATTCTTTTAATATTCTGTATATGTAAATGTGCTCACAGCCATGTGAATGTAATGATTATTTTATTAATCAGGCAATAAATGTGCAAAAAAGGGGCGGAGAACTGAGGTTGTAGTTTTGTCCTAGCAACTCTGAAGACAATCTGTTTCAGAGGGATCTATGTGAAAATATACACATAACTTTCAATATGTTTCGGGTCCATCACACATTGCTTCCCTTCAGTGATCTCACCACACTTAGGGAGATAGATGAGTGTATCAGAAAATAATCTACATATAATTTGTCATATTTGGGTACCAGTGACAGTAGCCTCTCTGCTTTGGAAGGGTTAGTATGGTGAGAAAATGAAATAACTTTTTGCCCCAAGGGTTTAGCTCTTCCCACACAGCACAGAGGGCAGCTGGAAGCTTGTGTGGGGAAAGTGAGCTGCTGAAGCATTGCGCGCTTAATGTGGCATGAGAATACCAATGAGACGACTTACTGTTCACTGCTGCCAACCCTTGAAAATAAGCTTGAAAGAAATCCTGACAGGATTATCACAAGAAGTCCCTCGGAAGGAAAAGGAAGGGCTTCAGAAACAAAATCTATCATTTGTCATTCCATCATTAACAAATTGGAAGAGCTGGCAGAAGAATTGTTGGCCTAAACCCGGAACATCAAAAAGTAGGCAAGAAAAATATACTGGGGAAATATTCCCCAGGAAGGAGCCCCATGTTGGTGGGGGAAGGAGTTGGATGGTTTCACTGGCCCTTTTAGTCTTTGATTTCTAGGATTTTATTATGTTATTCTGCAGAATAAAGAGTGGTTAAGATGATTAATGGGCTGCACAGTTTGATGTATGAGCAGACAGGCAAACAAGTGGATCTGTGCATCTGGTGGCTGAGCCAGGGATGCCTGAGCTGGAGGGGCAGTAGGCAGGAGTGTTGTACCCTGCGATTTGAGGAGATATAATTAACAGAAATGAAATGAAAATTAGCTTAGAAAATCTCTTAACATGGCATTTGATTGTTCCCACCTGTGATCTCTCCCAGCAGCAATGACATCCCATCCAAGTCGCTGCACCAAGCTGGTGCCTTTAGCTCTCCCTGACCCTCCCAGCTGCAGTGCTCATGCTCATGCCTCCCTCCTTCCCCGAATACCCGGTTTGATGAACATTCATGCTGACCTTCCAGGTGGGTCAGGGTATGCACTCTGTTTTCTGGCTGGGCTCTGCAGCCTCTACCTTGCAGAACATCGTCTGGTGTTCCGTAGAGAAGCTGGGAGGTGTGAGGCATCACACGCCATGTTTAAATAAAAAGACTATACAATAAGCTAAAGGCAAAAAAAAATCCCATCCCAAATGAACAGAATAGAACAGATTAGATGTAGAAGTCTTCAATTCATGATATGGCCCAAAACAATCATTTCAGAAAGATCTCTGCAGGTAAGAGGCCTCTGCTGACACCACCCCTGGAGAAACCAGCTAGAGTAGAAGGACTCCTTCTTCACAGCCATTCCCTCCTATCTACCAGGCCAGACCAGCTGCCAGCTCACCTGCAGACTTGGAAGAGAAAATTGAGAGCAGCAGATGTTGTAGCCTGCCGAAAGCTTGCTGGTAGCTGAACGTTTGAACTCCTAGTGAAGAGCTCTTGTGGAGAAAGCCACTAGCTGACTGCAGAATTGCAGCACACCATACTTTTGGATGATTTCAACATTTTACTGTGAAGCCTCTCTGTGAAGGAAAAAACCCTGTGTATCAGGATCTTCCTAGCAACCTCACGATGGAAGTTTGTCCTGCCGCTCAACTGCCTTGCTGGAGTCTTGCATTGAAGTGTTGCTGGGAGTGTTGCTGTCCTGCAGTGCTTTGGGAAAGTGATGGGATTTTTTCTCTCCAAACTTAGATTTGAGACCCTCTGTTCTATAAGGCAGAACAGAGAGAAAATTATGTGTGAGCATCTTCTGGAAAACAAACAGACAAACAGAAAAACAGCAACAACAACAACAGCAACAACAAAAATATATATATATACATATATATATAAATCTAGTGAAAAGAGAGAAAAGAGTATTATCCTGCCTTTTTCATTTAAATTTCCATCACAATACAATCACATCTCATAAAGTATGAGGTATGAAAGGTATGAAATAAAACATATGCATTTTACTCTCTCTTTAAGCCCACGTTCTATCCAAATAAATCTTAGAGAATGCAAAACCATAGATACTCTCCTACTTTGTCAGACCACCAGGGGCTCATCAGACCCAGTTCTGCCCAAAAAATACCTGGCTACAGTTGCTTAAGCAAAGATTTCTTATCCACACAGTTGATTGCTACAACTCAGTAACATTGTTTTCCATTTTATTCTCTGTCTGATGCTGCTAATTTTTAATGGTCTGGTTATCATTCTGACCACTGCTGAATATCAAGCTGAAGTTTTCAGAAAACTATCTACTGTGACTCACTGATGATGATGTGGAGTTGTTCCTCACTGTGTTCATCAATCGGCATTTTTTAACTCTTAATTTTGTCTGCACTCCCTGTTGTTGGCTTTGGTTGATTGCAAGTTCTGTGTGATGGGCACCAAGCAGGGTGCTGGACCTGCCTGTGGTGCTTCATGATGGCAACACAATTATTTCTTTCTTTTGGTCTGTTTGCTGTTGAAAGTGATTAATTGCATACAAAACATGATAAAAAATATATTCATGCCATTGCAAACCCGTCATATTCTGCTTTAAATAACATGGTGGTTTTCACCTCCCAGGTGAATGAAGATGACATTTTGCTTTACATGGCAATAGATATGGTGGAGATTGTCAGTGTTATGTAATATTAATATAAATAGGGTCAGCCGTACATATTCTGTCTGATGCTCTTATTTCTTATTTCTATCTTTTCTGTTTTACCTCCTTAGACCTTGTAGTTACCCAGTGATATTTTTATTAAATTATTTATTGTAGTTGGATGATTGATGTTGTTTCACTTTGTTTCTTTGCAGCTTCCCGATTCTTTAGCTGTCAGAAAGACAAGCACTCAGCGATTAATTAAAGCCTTTATTTTGCTCTGTTATTGTTCATCTTCAGTCAAATTCTTATGTTTTCCAGAAAATAATATATATTCCCCAAATGCAGGTTTCTAAAATTTAGATCAAGGAATATCTTCATTTATTTTTCATTATTTTTATTTTGATTATATTTAATTTTTTATACGCACACACATATAACATATCTTCTTGTGAAAGATGCTAAATTGAAAGCTCTATACAAGAAAACTACATGTATGGCCTGATGCTGATTTGTCAGCATTGTAAACTTCTTCACTGTGTTCTCTTTCTTTTCCTCCAAGAAAGCAGAGGATAACTGAGTATCTCCTTGCCAAGACTACCAAACAATTCCCACCCACCCCTCATCTTTAATTTCAGTTCCAGTTTTTGTGTTGTTTGGACATACAGCATGGATTCCTCTGAGCTACCTTGAAATGTATGGTGGTAGTATGTACCTCTGAGTTAAGATCTTTTTATAGTTCAGTAGAAAGTATTAATGTGGTGAATCAATTTCATCTTAAAATATATAAGTAAATAGGCCTGGAGGACTGTACTTATTCCCTGTCATTGATGAGAAAGGGGCTAGATTAGATATTTAGATATTTGGTTAGATAAATCCCACTCACAGACACTGGGACTGATTTATTTTGACTAGCTGGACACAAAGAAAGTGATACCTCCTAGTTCCTTTGGCAACCTGGGGCAGGCTGCCATTAGCAGAAGCCTGCAATTTCTTGAGACATCTTGTTCCTGAGTCAAATACCAAAATATGTTTTTGAACATTCTCTTTCATATATCTTCATGTGTAAAAACTGGTTGCAGGGATGGTGTTATGGATCACAGAATCACAGAATCATAGAATGGCTTGGGTTGGAAGGGACTTTAAAGATCACCTAATTTCATTCCCCCCTGCCATAGACAGGGATGCCACCCACTAGATTAGGTTGGCAAGGGCCCCATCCAACCTGGTCTTGAATCAGGATGATTTTTGTTTGACTTTAGCAATTCCCTAAATGGAGTACATTTACTGAGATTAGGTCTACATAAATACCAAGGTATTTGAACTGTTCTGTCACTTATATCTTCTGTCCCTGGTGTCTTGCTAGGATATTCTAATTTCTGTTTGAAAGTACAAGTCATACCAAATCCTGCTCCTACAATTTATACACAGATTCTCCAAATTTTACGTGGCATAATGCACTTGTTTAAATTACATGCCAGGGAGTCTGCAGAAATATATCAACAAGAGGTTGGCCAGCCTTGGCAGCCTGGGGCTGGACCTCTGTGTAGAGGTTTTTGCGGGTGTTGCAGGGAAGTTATTGCAAGGAAGAAACAACAGCAGCAGGCTGCTAATGTTTACCACTGGGGTGTGTGATGAGGAGGCACTGCGATATCTGACCAGCATGCCAATCAGCCATTTGCCCTGGAAGAGCCATTCCTCATTCCTCTTGGGAAGAGCTGATGGTCTGTCTGGAAGTGTTTTAAAGTGTTTTTGACTTTCTTGAATTTCTTTCCACAGACCAATTTCTTTTTCATGAGGTCTCATGTGAGAATAAACTCATTAGATTCATGATTCCCCAAATTGCTGACTCAAGAATACTTCTAAAGTTTTGAATTGCCATGTATATAGCAGATAGTTTTTGCTGGTAATCAGGACTTGGTTTTCTTTTCAGTTTTTGTTTAGAATTTTACCTAATTATTCTGGTGCTTCTCATTTCTTGCTTCCTCTGTTTAATGTTCCCAAAGACCTGACTGACTGCACCTGAAATTACAGTTATTTGGCCCATTGGAAAAAGAAACATTGGCTCAAGTAAATTACAGAAGTTAAATACATATGAAAATATTTTGCAGACAAACAAACAAAAAATATAAAAACACCACAAAATGACAGATAAACAAAATACAAATAAAAATACATTTTTTTTTTAACATCCTGAAGTTCCAAAGTTCCCAATTGGTATTGAATAGATACTTTGCTTTTGGAATTTTACATGTCATTCCTGAGCTACTGATTTTATTGAAAAGATGAACATCAGATGTGGAAAACGCAAGACATGAAAGAGTGAATCTGCTGCCAAAGCAAGTACCTGAGCATATTCCATAAAAAATTCTGCATATCTGATTTTCATTTTTTTTTTTTGCCAGCCACTAGCATATTTTGTTATATATAGAATGACCTTTTTGTGTATTTTCAGTTGTAGAGTGTAAAGACACCCCCTCATCATTCCCCATTATCAACTTGCTTAACAGAAAAGGATGAAGAGATTTCTTCCTGTTACATATTTAATCGTATTGAACCCCAAAAATGTGAGACAGCAAGAAAGTAAGTTTAACAAATTCTACCCCTCTTCTTCTTTTGCCAGAAGAGTTAATTGCCTGTTTCATATAAAGTGAAGTACAATTTTTTTTTTTTTTTTTTCTGGTACCTTTTGTGTAGATTTATTCCACTGTCACAGAAAATTCTGAATTTTCTGCAGGTATATAATATATACATGATGTTAAGCCTGGGTGAAGGAAAGGGTTTAGATATCATAATACTCTAAGTGGCAATGTCTCTTCAGGCTATACTAGGATCCAGTATAGGGTCTGGTACCATGCGACAGAGTATCATGCACAGGAAAACAGAGTTTAACACTCAGTTAAACACATCCCTTCCCATTCCATACAACAGGGTTTGTACTTTCAAACTTGTTATTGGACCATACTTGGATTGATATATCTCTTGAATGTTTTCCAGGCATTGATGAGAGGACAATGAGTTAGCAAAAGCTGTATCAGGGACTGCACTGACACTTGACCCTTCTGGATAGTCAAAGAACAATGCTCGAGCCTGTGCTCTCACAGTGTTGCTTCTCTCTCTGTATCTCTTGCTCATTCACTTTTTGTTAGCCAAGGCAGATGTTGTGTCATATAGATTGAATAGGAAAAAGTTAGGAGGGTTATAGTCAGCAAGGGGAGCACTGGGACACCTCTGTCAACTAATATAACATACAGCAAAGGGAGATGGATGCCTGGAATAAGTATACTGCACTTTAGACAGTTACAAATGCGGGTATAAGTCAGGGACCTGAAAAACAGAACTGCCAAGTGTTCTCAATGCTGATTTGCAGTCAAGTTCTTTGCCTGGTCTCCCTCTGACACCAGTGGAGCAAGAGCATGTATGCAAGAGCTCAGGACATGCTCTCAAACCCTGCTTACAGTGGGAGCTAAGATGGGACTGATGTCAGCTCTCCCATTTATTGGACAAACACACCCAAGATTATATGTAAACTCCAGCTTCAGTTGTGCAAAATACCTGCCTAGCCACAGATCTTAAAGTTCCAGAAATTTGTTTTTCCCAAACACATCAGCTGAAAAATTACGACTTTTTTTATTATTAAAAAAAAAATCCTGGAAATATGCATCTGAGTACTGTAATTGATATATTTTGATTTAAAATCTTTTAATTTAATTAATTATTTGATGATGAATCCATACATATTAAGCCCTAAGTCTTCTGTGTCTTCTGTGTCCATTTCATTTATTTATTTGTTTGTTTTTTTTGTTTGTTTTCAGATGTGTCTCAGGAAGTTTTTCACAGAATCTGTAGTTTATTTGGCTGCATTTCGTAGAACTTTATTCTTTGTGATAGAATTATATGTTGGCTCTTTAGCTGGGTTAACAGGTAAAGTCTTCTGTACCACCAGATTTAGTGCGGATTTTGGAGGTATTTTTTGTTTCTTGAACAACAAATGAGGCTGATATCTTCTGAAAAATGATCACATAGTGAAAATAGTCACTCAACCACAAATGAAAATTACATGGAAAATTACAGATCTAGTGGTTCCTAACTGTATACTGTTTGATTATTTTATTGTATTTTAGTTTTTAAATTAATTGTTTTGTGTGTAATTTTTTGATATTTTCAAAGAAAGAGAAAAATAATTGTTATATGGTAACTGAACAACCTCTTTAGCAACGTTTGAGTTACAAGCCTTTAGCATTACCTAATTTTTCCATTTCTGTTAAAAAACTAGCAAAGAATGTTTATTAATTCACATTTTGAGCAGGAGAAATAGTTCAGGAAAATATTATCTGGACATCTGTAAATATCTTCTGTGAGCTGGAAATAATTATTGGAGTCTGGTTTGGATCTATCTTGGTAAGTTGGAAACTGAAAGAGCTGAGACAGAGTTTCTAGATTTATGTGCTAACTTTGGAAGCTTAATGGAGAGTTTAGTTTGGTCATCTATTGCCTCTCCCAAAAGAGGGTTGCTGGGACTATATCATAAGTCTACTGTGCAGCATGTTACATAGTCGATGGTGTTCAAATAACAATTACAATCAACATCAATTACAAAGAGGAATAAGAATGAAAGACCTGCTTTAAGTGCTCTTAGATTTTTATGACTCTCTAGCCCTTGTGGAATTCTTTTCTGTTTTTTTAAAGCAATCTCAGCAGCTTCTTAATACATTTAAGAATGTGTCATGGTGAATCAACTCCTGGAAAGCTAGAAAAGTGCAAACATAGGACTTGAAAAAATGGCAAGAGTAAAGGTTATAAAATGATGGGCCAATTCTTACTGTGGGAATTTAGTCAACCAAAAAATTGAACCATCTTTCTGTAGGGCAACTAAAGGAACACCAGATGAGTAAGGAGTAAATTAGTAGGCAGCAAATGCAGTGAGTGTTAACTGATTTGTCAGGTTTATATCATATCAGATCAATCCAAAATATTTTTATGCAAAGTAGCAAGCTTTAAGGGTATAGGCACTATAGTTAGGCTTTGTTCAGACTCCTACATTATCTCACATTACATGAGCAAGTCCAGATTACTTTAAAGCAGGGACAAAAGTGTCTGCGGATTCTCTTTACAGAGAAGTTACTGGTGCTTCACTGTCAAACAACTAAGATGAACTGAAGAGAGTTCCACAAGGATCTGTTCTAGGCTTAGTATATTAAATGCTATCATTATAATCCATCACCAGGTTGTTAGAATATGCTTATTAAATCTGCAGATGAAACCAATCTGAACGAGGCAGCAAACAGATTGAAAGATAAGAAGTAATTCAAAATGATCACAACAATTTAGAAAAACAGTCTTGAAAACAAATTATAATTTAATTAAAACAAATACATGGTTCTGCATTTAGACAGGGATAAACTGTTGAGAAAAATACAATGAGAAAAGCTGGGATAAAACAGGAAACAGTCCTGTGGAGAGGTATTTGGAGGTTGCATTGGGTCAAAGACTAAATGTAGGTCAAGAGTATCATGCCATTGCATGGAGGTCAAGCATTGCTGTTTGATTTATAAACAGCAGCATAGTTCACAAAATTTATAATGTAATCTTTCCGCATAACACTGCTATGTTTTCTGAGATCTGAACCCATTGGAGGGAATCCAGAGGAAACCGATGAGTACAGTTTGGGAAGTCTACAAAGGATGTATAGAATTCACAAATCAAACTAGAGAGGTTATAAAAGTGTCTGAATGTGTAAAAGAGTTGTACAATGGAGTAGGATGATCACAGAATCACAGAATTGTAGGGGTTGAAAGGGACCTTGAAAGATCATCGGGTCCAACCTCCTAGCCAAAGCAGGTTCCTTAGAGCAGGCTGCCCAGGTAGGCATCCAGATAGGCCTTGAATATCTCCAGGGAAGGAGAGAACACAACCTCCCTGGGCAGCCTCTTCCAGTGCTCCGTCACCCTCACTGTGGAGAATCTCTTTCACATGTTGTTGCAGAACTCCCTGTGCTCAGTTTTGTGGCCATTACCCCTTGTCCTGTCCCCACAAACCACTGAAAAGAGGTTGGCCAAATCCCTCTGTCTCCCACACCTCAGGTATTTATAAACATTGATAAGATCCCCTCTCAGTCCTCTTTTCTCCAGGCTGAACAATCCCAGGTCTCTCAGCCTTTCCTCACAGGGAAGATGCTCCAGGCCCTGTATCATCTTTGTGGCCCTCCGCTGCACTCTTTCCAGTAGAGATCCCTGACTTTTTTATACTGGGGAGCCCAGAACTGGACACAGTACTCCCGGTGAGGCCTGACCAGGGCAGGGTAGAGGGAGAGGATCACCTCCCTTGACCTGCTGGCCACAGTCTTTTTAATGCACACCAGGATGCCATTGACCTTCTTGGCCACCAGGGCACACTGCTGGTTCATCGTCAACCTGTCATCCTCCAGCACTCCCAGGTCCTTCTCAGAGCTCCTCTCCAGCAGGTCGTCCCCCAGCCTGTACTGATAGGTGTGGTTGTTCCTTCCCAGGTGCAGGACTCTACACTTGCTCTTGTTAAACCTCATTTGGTTTCTTCCTGCCCATCTCTCCTGATGGTCCATGTCTTGCTGAATGGCAGCACCACCTTCTGGCATATCAGCCACTCCTCCCAGCTTTGTGTCATCGGTGTACTTGCTAAGGGTAGACACTATTCCCTCATCAAGGTCATCGATAAAGATGTTGAACATTATGTTTTCTATGGATATGAAGGGTAAAACAAGAAATAATAGCTCAAGCTGAAAAATGAGGTATCTATTTTAGATTTTAGGAACTGTTTTCTAGTGGTAGGGATTGGTGGGCATTACGGCTGCTTAATAAATTGTGTAACACTCATCATTAAAGGCATTAAAGAGCAACTTAAGCAAATGGGAATAACAGTTCAGGGAGGTGATGGTTGCCATTATAGTAAGAAGAATGAATTAAACAATCCCTTCAAGTACCTTCTAACTTTTCTTTCTCTGTTTATGCAGTTTTGTCACATATTTAGGTCTGGGATATGGAAGAAAGAGACACCATAGAGATGTCTCTATTCTTACCCACACCATCTTTTCTCTATCAGGTCCAGGCAAAATGAAGAGAGTTGCAGTGAGTCCTCTGCAACAGTGATAAGAAATTTTAGTAAGTAATAACTATAATTAAAAAAATATATACCTATTGTTGATCAGTGGTTAATGAAGCAAACCATTTATTTAGACACCTACAAAAATGTTCTGACTCTCTCTACAGTTGAACAACTGTGACTTCTACTGAGATTACTGTGAATTTCAAATGCGTGGGACTTCTGTAGATCAGATTATTCTCCAGAAATATTTAATCAACTTTAAAAGGATATATTTTTTTTTTTTTATTATGGCATTAGTTGCTCATGTTCAAATCAGAGGTGATATTTATAAAAGTCAGTGTATAACAAAATGCCAGAAAAATATTTATTAGACTTTTTATTTGTGGTCATGATGCCCTTCCCATTTTTTTTTTAAAGACAAGAAGATATTAACCTCAGCTGTGGTTGCAGTCAATGTAAGAACTCCTGTTCCCAAGTGATCTTCAAAGCAAAAATATTAGGAATAAACATGAGAGCTGCACTACATAATAAAAAGTCATGACTCTTCCTTTAGGACAGAAAAACAAGCAAGCTGCAAACAAAGACCATGACAGTCTTTTCTCCTGATGTCTGTACAACGTATTGGTGGATCTTTCTTTTGATGCTGCAGTAGTAAATAACTGATTTTGCTGTATGCTTAGAAGACTTCAAAGCTTCCTGATGCTCTCAAATTTATTAAAATATTCCACAGTCAGGTTTGTTCAATATGCTTTTTTGAATGTCATTGGCAATTGAACTATCAGTACTTTGAAATGGTGTTTTGTATTTCATTTGGTTATTTCACCATAGCTATATCATTAACACAGGAAAATTAAGTATTAGAGAGAAAACACTACCCCCTGTCAGGTGTTGCAATTGCTCTGGAATAAATACTGGAAGTTGAGAGGAGCACTGTTGGCCAGAAGGGTTCTCAAAATGTGAATGGTTGGCAACTGGATCATAAACTCCATTCTAAATTAGTCCCTACTTAGATCTTTGATGGGAGTGAGGGTGCCTCACTACCATAAGGATGTTGAGGTGCTGGAGCATGTCCAAAGAAGGGCAATGAAGCTGGTGAAGGGTTTAGAGAACAAGTCTTACAAGAAGTGGCTGAGGGAGCTGGGATTGTTCAGTCTGGAGAAAAGGAGGCTCAGGGGAGGCCTTATCACTCTCTGCAATAACCTTAGAGGAGGCTCTTCTCCCAAGCACCAAATTATAAAATAAAAGGAAATGACCTCAAGTTGCACCCATGAGAGTTTTAGGTTAGATATTAGTAAAAATTTCTTCACTGAAAAGGTTGAGGAGAATTGGAACAGGGATGTAATTGAGTCACCATCCCTGTAGGTTTTCAAATAAATACATAGCTGTAGAAAAATATGTGCTTAGGGACATGATTTAATGGTGGACTTGGAAGTGTCAGGTTAAAGATTTGCCTAGATGATCTTAGAGGTCTTTTCCAACCTAAATGATTCTATGATTCTTATATTCTAAATGGGTTTACTATTTGTCTTTGATGGTTGGTATGAATGAGGACCAGATTTAGCTGAAATCTTTGTACATAGGAGCTTGCAGAGACTGCTGCCTACCTGTATTGTTCAAAAATGGCAAGGATCTGCAACTATGATTTGGCATTATTTTTGCCTAGTTAATGAAGTGTAGCAAACAAGAATGTCAGTTGCACCATGAAGAGCCAGAAGTAGCCACCAGTATAGGCTAAGGAAGGAGTGAAGAAATGAGAGATTCCATGATAGGACTGTGGTTAAAGAAGGTTTTTTAGATTCCTCATAAAAAATCTGCTGTTGTCTGCCCTTCCATTCTCTGTTCCTCCACAGCTTCCTGGGAAACAAGGGGGATCCTCTAACATTATTCTAAAGTATTTCCATGGGGATAGTTCCCAAATGATTTTGCAAGAGTCAATTCTCAGAACTACTTTAGCTACCAGACTTTGTTGTAATTAGTGCTTACTAATTCAAGCAGGGCAAGGAGTCATAAAATTTTACAAGTGCTTATGCTTAACATGGAATGCTTTTTCTTTTCCAGCTCTTGCTGAAAGCTTAAAAGTATGTGTACTGTGTTTACTAAGACAGGCCTAAACCACAAAGATTTTATGTGGGTTTGAACTAGCAGTTTGTCATTTTAGAAATTCTTTTAAGGATAGGACTAAGTTCCTGGAACTATGATCTATTGTTTTGATTTAAACCCATCCCTAAATTTTATTCCTACATCCTTCTCTTCTCTTCTCTTCTCTTCTCTTCTCTTCTCTTCTCTTCTCT
>CM021733.1:111092380-111117028 GCA_011075105.1 Heteronetta atricapilla | reverse complement strand
TCTTCTCTTCTCTTCTCTTCTCTTCTCTTCTCTTCTCTTCTCTTCTCCCAAGCCTATTTTTAGCAAATGCTGTGTATCTCTGAAAGTCTGCAAAGGTTTTTATGATCAGAGGAGTAATTAGGACTTTACTTCAGCTCTGGTATGTGACTTTATCTATAAGACACTTGCTGTGGTGATACCCAGGCAATCCTGTCAAGTCTATCATACATAAAATCTTCAAACAAAAGTATCCGATGCAGTCCAAAGATGTATTACTGGTACATGCTATCATGTGATTTTTAAACCTGTTTGTTCTTCTTCATGTCTCAGGATAAGATGATATTTGGTGAAATGTAAAAGTGTTTATTTCAAAATGCATAAAAGAAGGAAACAGCCAAGCAATGCAACGTTTGAGTGTGAAAATCTAGAACAAAGCAGAATTTTAAAAGGGCTGTGCAATGTATTGGATAACAAGAATATTTACAATACAGCCTCATACTATCAAAATTTCTGGAAGGAAAATCAAGCTCATGCTTAGGAATTTAAAGGTAACTCTAGCTCCAAAGGATTCGGGTGAGATCTTTATGCAAGCAGATTATTTTTATATTTTCTTAAAGCTTTCTCTAAAGCATCTTGTAATGGTCATGAATACAGACAGGATGTTGGAATACATGAACATGAGATGATTATTGAGGTGATCCTATAGTCACAGCAAGGAGAAAAAAAAATATGTATGTTTTTGGGAGGATTGCTGAATGGGGGCGAACATACTTAAGCACCCTGCAGCTACCAAACAAGGGTAACAGTTTCAGGGCAATGACACTTGAAAGTGTGTTGTCAGATGAATGGAGCCAAGTTTTGAATTTACTTTTGCTGGAGACTGAGAGTGAAATGTTGAGAGTTACACAAGAGAGGTGACATTTACTGGTGATAAGTTTCAGGAACAAAACTGCCTTTCTGTCACTGTGGCTGAGCAAAACTAAAGAAAGTTGAAGGGAGCCTTTGATACCTTTACTGTCCCATCTAGTGTGCAGTTTTGCTGTGTGTTTTTTTAACAATGAGAGAAAAAAAAGGGTTTATATTTATTTGTCTCTATCTGAGTCTGGTCTTCTATCTAGAAAACATCTCTAAAAGCACACCAAGGTATTTGTATTTAACATGAGGATGACAAATAGGCACTATTTCATGGAATCATGGAATCATTTAGGTTGAAGAAGACCTTAAAGATCATCAAGTCCAAACATCAGCCTGACGTCTCAAGTCCCATCACTAAACGATGTCACTCAGTGCCACATCCACACATCTCTTAAATACCTGCAGGGATGGCAACAGGGCAGCCCAGTCCAATGCTTGACCACCCTCTCTGTGAAGAATCCTTCCTAATATCCAATCTAAACCTCCCTTGGTGCAACCTGAGATCAACCAACACCCCCTTGATGCAGCCTCCTTTCAGGTAGCTGAAGAAAGCCATGAGGTCTCTCCTCAGCCTCCTATTCACACTAAACAAACCCAATTCCCTCAGTTGCTCCTTATAACTCTTGCTTTCTAGTCTCTTCAACAGCTTCATTGATCTCTGCACACACTTGAGCAACTCAATGTCTTTCATGTAGTGTGGGGTCCAAACCTGAAAACAGTACTTGGGGTGCCAGTTGGCACTATTTAAGCATTGCAGAAGAGAACTGATTCAGAGCCAAATAGACGTTGTCAGACACAATCTTTTATATTTAACATGGTGAAAGAGTTGAGCACTGATGGTTGCCACCGGCTGTGATGTGAGCCCATGGAAGATACATTATTGTCACCCCGGCTGCCACTGAGATAAAAGTACTGGGAGCAGAGCCTGGCTCTTTGCAAACTGTGGGAGCTCCATGGGCAAAGAAGCACAAACTTTGTCATCACAAACCTCGGCTATCTCAGGAGGTCTTGAAAATCTCTCTGAATTTTTGAGAAATTCACAGCACCAAGGAGATGTCGAGAGACGAAGGGAGAGGTACCCACAGGCTCACATGGACTAAAGCACTAACCTGTGCAGGTACCAAAGACAAGCAGAGCTACTTTTTGTGCTAGCGCATGCCCCACTGCTTCAGTTCCCAGAAATTTATACTACAGTCAATGCCTAGTTATCAGCAAAAGCATTGCTCTTCGCAAACTGCTTATCATCAAAGGTGTTAGCTGCACATACATTTTGCAGCCCTTCCCCCAGAACTACTTGTCATTAAATGTGGCAGCTTCTGAAGAACTATTGTTACTTGTAAATAAAATATGGTTGCTAAGAAACACTATGATTAACATGCTGACAATACAACCTTCTTTGATTGTTTGGGCATCAATTGTCTGCTTCTGTAATCAGTGAGGAAATAATTTTTGGAGGATATTTGTCAGGCTGCAGAAAAGTTTTTATTTATTTATTTATTTATTTTTGGAATTAAATTATAATCTAGTGTTTCCATACAAAGAAAGGGTGTCCAAGACATATTTTTTGTGCTTCTGTTTATGTAAATTTCTCAGCTAAGAAAAAAAAAAGGTTAGTGATAATAATACATCTGCCAAACTAGTCAAATAAAGGAAACTGAAAACTAAGGTTCATTAATTTTTTACATATAACTTTATATATATATATATATATATATATATATATATATTTTGCTGGTCCCATTTTGAATTTCTCCAACTCTCAAAGTCTTATGATCATTAAAGTCTTTTGAAATGAACCCTTTGGACTAGCATGTAGGAAACCACCTGTACATATAGCCTGTTGTTTCAGTACAGAGTGAGGGAGTTGAGTCTCCCTTGCCTTTAGGGGGAGACAGAAAAATGTTGCATAGTAATGGTGACATTTCCTTCTTTCTTAGTAGGTTGTCTATGGTGGCAATGGTTGAGGCTTGAAGAAAAGAGATGATCATGCTTATCAGGTAGAATATTACCCTCCTTACCTCCTATAACTGGATGTGTAACTGCACTTGCATATGTTGTAACAGATGGTGCTTCTCTGAAGAATGGCTGAAAATGGCACCTTCCTACCCAATGTTTCTGCCTGCTGTGTGTATTTAGAGTCATGTCTGCTTACTAGAATATTTAAAAAAATGTTGTATTGTCTATTAGTCTTGCAGAGCCAACCGAGCGATGATGGGTGGCATCTATTTTCTGCTAATGTAAATGGAATTCCAACCACAATGCACCTGTATTGGCACATGGACAACAATAGTTCTGCATGGGTATCTCTGTAGGCACAGAGTGCGAACAGCAGCCATGCCTGCTGGAATCCAGTTCAGCATGGATGTCCTTTATGACTAGTGGTGATGGATAAAATCCCTGCCCTGAGATCTTACAGCAAATTTTGATTTCCAGAATCTAAGAAAAATAAACTTACTTTATTTCTACTTGAGGGTGGAATTAACTATAGGTATTGCAATGTAGCATCTATGCATTCACTTTGCTTGGGTGAGAAAGACAGATGATTATGCCACGAAAGGACAATTAGGCAGTTATATTTGCTAAATATAAAGAAAACTTAAACAACTTAGGGTTTACCTAATAAGTGAAAAGCAACGAGTTTCAGGAAAAGTTGAATGACCTAGAAGATAAGCAAATGAATAAAGGAAATGTGTGACTGGTAGTTAGCTAAGCTGTAAAAGGAAAGGTAACAGTTTTTCTGATAAACACGTGCACACACAAAATCAAGCAACTCCTTCCCCTCAGCAAAAACAAAATTACTTCTGACCAGTGTGGCATTACCTAAATAAATGTTTCCACATCCCATAGGACATCTGGTTGACACCCTGAAGTATGATATTTTGAATGCCATCATTCTCTTGATGTGTATCTACCCATGTAATGATTATGCTGAGTAATGTTGGTAATCCTTATTATTTTGTGGTACTGAAGTTATGAGGGTAGAGAAGGTGGTATTTATTATTTGGCCGATTTCAAGGCCAGAAGGACAGCCCATAACTATCAAATCCAAATCCCTCTTCACACTGGTGATCTAATTTCTCCGAAAAGCTGAGTTATAATGTCCATTTCAGAAAGTTATCTCAACCCACCTTAACAACTCAGACTAATGGTGAGTTGCCACCTCTCCTCATAAAATTTAATTTTCCATGTTGTGTCTTATCTCAAGGTTAAATTTTCTAATTTCAGCTTCAAATCATTATGTCTCATTATGACAATGTCAGCAGGTTTGAAAACCATCCTACTGGATAGGTTTTCCATGTGCCAGGTTCTATATGCACAGGTCAAGTCAACTTTCTACTTTTATTTTTGATAAATATAGTTGAGCTTTTTAAGCCTTACATCTTTAGATTTGATTTCCAGTCTCTGGCCTATTTTTTCTTTTAACTTTCACTGTGAATTCCATGTTATTCTTCAAGAACTGAGTCCAGATATATGTGTCTTATTGTACTGGCAGTTTTATGAAATTAAAGTATAGCAGCAGTAGCAAGCACTTCCCTATTTTTATTTGATAATCACCTTTTATGTAGCTACGGATCATATTAGCCATTTAGTCAAAGAACTACTTTGAGAGCTTATTTCAAGGTGATTATCTACAACAACACTCAAGTCCATTTCTGAGCTACTGCTTTGCAAGAGAGAGTCTCTTATTCTGTACCTATAAACTGCATTCCTGGTCCCCAGATATATTGCGATGTATTTAGGTGTCTTTAAACCTGTTTTGTTGAAATGTGTTTGAGCAGACATTTTAGATAATTCTGCAGCAGAGCCCTATCTTTTTTATTTACTGTCCTACTATGCTTTGTGCATATGCTGTTTCCAGTTCATTGCCCCATATATATAGAGAACAATGACTATTTGGGGGAACCTTGTAGAAGCAGCTGTGCTCACTGATTTCTTAATTGCTGCTTTCTGAACTCTGTAAGATATTTCTATTTGGGCTAATGTACACCCTGTTTATTCTGCATAATTCAAGTTTGTTTTTAAACCAAAGTGGCTAGTGGCATTAGATCAAATGCCTTGTTAAAAATGAAGAATGCTATGCCAACTTGGACACCTTTATCAACAGGACCTGTAATTCTGCCATAAAAAAACAATAGGGTTATTTGAAGAGATTTACTTTCTACAAAGCTGGGTTGACTGGCATTAATTGTATGTTTAGCCACTGTTTGTTGATAGAATACTCATTTAACTATTCCATTATTTTTTTCTGGGATATACATCAGCCTAATCTTTCTACAGTTCCTTAGGTTATCTCTTTTACCCTTATTAAATATTGGAATTACTTTGGCAGTCTTCCAAGCCACTTCAATATCCTAGCTTTCTAAGATCTGTTAAAAATTAAAATAAGTGACTAAGAACATTCTTAATTAAAAAAAATGTTTGGATGTAAGTTATATGTTAATCTAAAAGTTTTTATTTTTTTTAGCAGATGTTTTCGCATGTTCTTCTTTTTATCGAGAAGTTTTTTAGAGGAAAATGGTAAATAACAGCCCTTTGTTTTTGTTAGCAGGATATGTTTATAGCAGAAGTTTCCTTTCTCTATATCACTGTTTAGAATGATTCCATCTACATCTCCTGAACCAATACTTATAGCTGACCTCAGATGACTCTTCCTAGTACATATAAACATTCCCATTTCCTGAAACCCTGTGTATGCTAATATAAAATGCATTAAACTAAATTTCTCAGGAGTTGTTTATGTTTTTAAATCATATAGCATTCATTTATTTCCTCCTCTCCCATGTTACATATAATTTATTGTTATTTCAGATCCCCTCTTAACATGACACTTTTTGTCTTAAGAAACCTTCTGAACCTGTGGAGTCATTTTAAACAACCATGTGGAGAGTTTATCTCTCCTCTCTTTCAGATGTCTCAGAATTAGACACCTGAATTTCAGCTAACCACTGAGGTGATGATGATGATGACGATTATCATTGTTAGAGATAAATAAATCTCTACAGGGAGATTTATCTGATTTATCTTAGACACACTCATTTGGATGGGATGAGATGACCACTGGAACCTCTTATTTCTCCCCTGAGACACCTAGTTTAGACTTAATGCTACTGATGTGTAGACACCTGTGTTACAGCATATAGCTCCCACCTTCTGTTTTTGGTAACAAACTGGGCAATTTTTTTCCAGCAAATATCCCTTAAGTTGAAGTCACCCATCATAAAGCAGCCTTTTTTGACATCCTCAAGGGAGGAGTTTATATAGGCTGGGTGAAAATGCATGTCCGTCAGAACTTTTTATCTGCTTTTTTGTGAACATTCAAGACTCTGGATCACAATAATAATTCATAGTCACCTCTTCTTGTTTGTTATCTACCCTTTCAAAACTGGCATAGAAACAGACTTTTGACTATGAAATGTTTATTCTTTATAAGCACAGCTCTACAATAGTGGCTGGAATCTGTCTTTTTACTGTGTTTGACCTGTTACAACCCCTATATGTTGTCCACCTGGTTTGAGTAGAGGAGCAAATGATAGATGAATCATTGGAGCTGTAGATCCTTTCAGCCTGTTATTTTCAGCATTTGAGAGTAATATGTTTCCAGTTATGGCAATATCTCATATGCAGTAGTATCAAAATTGCAGTCTTGCTTTTTGGCTCCCCTATCATTCCTCCCTGCTTCTCTGTCAGATTTATACAAGCACTGAATGGCCGGCTAGATAACATTTATACATTCTAGCGTTGTGCCAGCTGGCCAAACTTTTTCCTTCAGTTATGCTGCTAGCTTCAGGCAAGCTCCTCTTTCTCTAAGCAGGCAAGAGAGTCCAACATGGCTGGCACCACAAAACCTTGCACTTCATCCATGTGGCATAAAATTGTACTTATAAATTAGCCCCTCAAGCTTCCTGCTCCAGCCTCTGGCTGAGACTTCTGTTCGTTACCTAATGCTTGTTATCTTACTGCACAAAGGCCTTAGCTAAATGCATCCGTGAGAACATCTGCATGGCATTTTGCAGGAGTATGTGGATGATCTCTGCTTGTGCTTGAAGGTAGTTGGATGCAGTGGTGCAGCCATGTTTGAGGTGGGGTGTGCTCAAGCTGATAAGACCTGCAGGGAGGCAGGGCACATTATCTCAGTCTCCACTGTGTGATAAATATGCCTTCTGGCTTCCAAACTGGAGCTGGCTCAGTGGGTGGGTAGAATAAGCTGGCTTCTGCCAGAAAAATGCTGTGTAGACATAGCCCATGTCTGGCTAATGAAGGAAGCAATGAATCTTTGATATTTGATTCTCTTGTAGATACTGGTAATTTGCTGTTATTTCTGTTCAATCGAACAAATAAGCATAAATTGTTGCCGTTGGTAGGGAAATAGAAATGTAATCCAGTACTTTTGGCCAAGTTTAGAATTCAGATACTGATTTTTTTTTTTTTTTTGATTATATGTTTTTATAATTTTCCTTTCATTTTTTTAAATTCAGCTTTCATGTGAGAAATTGTTTTAATAACAAGTTTTTCAGTTTCAATCAATATAGCAATAACAAAGACCACAGGAGAGGAGGAGAGGAAGGATAATTCTTTCTAGTAAGGATTTCAAATTGAAATTACTTTTTTTTTTTTTCTTTTTTTTTTTTTTTTTTCCTTAACCCAGAATACTGCCAACTCTACTCTTGTTGCATGACTTTGGTCAGGATAGTTCAACAGGCTTCTCTGTTTATGTCCCAGTACTTTTCTGACTTTCCTGCCTTTTCCTTCCCTGTTGTCTTTGGAGTCAGTCCTCCTGGGACATTTCATTCTTCTATTTACTTATTTGTTCTATTTTCTGAGGCCCCTGGGATGATTTTTAGATCCCTGAATTTCTAAATTATTTAAGTGTAACCATTTTGAGATCCTCTACTCCGAAAAAAACTGATAAATGTAGGGACAAATGGTCTTGGAAGAAAACTGTTACATGGATTTTTTAAGGTTTAGTAATGAAGTATAATTTTCAAATAACTGTTCATTTTGACTAATAGTCACTAATTTATCAAAGTAGTTTTATTTTCCTCAAGCTCTGCCTGTCTTATCACAGTGCTGTCTTGAAAGCAGTGTTCCACATCCTTCGGAACCTGGGTGATAGGCATGGATTTATTGCCCTGAAAAACATCTACCCCTTCTTTTGCCCTTCTATGTCCTGATGCCTCCTTCATCTCTGCTTCCTTCGTTTGTGTCTTATATTTTTGTCTTTGTTTGTGTATCTGATTTTCGCTTAGCTAAAGTCTGGAAGGAGTGTCAGTCTTCTGGTACATTGGTGCTTACAGTCTCAATTTATAGGAATGGCACTCCCAAATTCCCAACTAAAATGATCTTTACAAGTCGAATTATAAACACAGCTCAGTTCTGATGGCCAAGACAGACATAATTATTCAAAATATTGTCTTTCCTGAAAAAACATCAGGATGCTTCTCTTTGCCTCAGCATTTCACTGTTGCTGAGCTGCAGCAAATCTTAAAGACACATTCCTCTTATAGGTCAGATTTATTTATTTATTTATTTATTTATTTATTTATTTATTCTTATTTGTTTATTTACATTTTAATTTTTACTCTTAATTTGTAGGTTCATGACACTATCTAGGCATTTCATGTTCCAGCTAGGAACTGCAGTCTCCCACAGTATATTTCCTTAACTGTAGAATAGAAATTAAAGTATTCTGCTCAAAGTGCAGGTGGAGATAAGCTGGTAGGAAAGTAGGGAAGACTTCTTATTGGAAAATATTATCAAAAGTCTGATGTATTTCATTCCAATTCTTCCCATCTTGTTCTTCACACAGACAATATCGTAATCTCTTATACCTTCTGCAGTTACATTTTGCCACAGAAGTCCTTCCTTATGCATTCAATATTACCCTCTAATTTTTAGCAGGCTAGAAGATTTTGCTTTTCTTCAGTCAGAACATTGAAACCATAATTCTTCCAAATCCAGTAACTAATCCCTTGAAACATGTTCTCACAATCAGAAGCAGAGGGTAGGCAATATGCAGAATAAACACAGTCGAATTCCTTTTTTCCCCCCACTGGAGGGATTTGTTTTCTGCAAATCATGAGCTACCAAATATCATGATTATTTGCTAAATAATGAAAGGGAAGATTAAGGCATTTCTTAAGCTCTGGTGAGTCTAGGAGCACAGTGCCTGACTATTAAATAATGCAGTATTGATGTGATAATGCTTAAGTCACTTTGTGAATTTTTCCCCCAGTGATGGCACTGTTGCTGATGGTGTCTCTGAATACTTATTCAAAGTACCTCCATCAAAACAGAAGCAGAAGCTTGTACCTAAAAGTGGAGTTGTGTGGGCCTAGCAGAAGACAAGCAGGGTTTGCTGAAAAAGTGAACTGGAGTTTGTGGCTGACTTAATGAAGTTTGGATGCTCTCATCAGATAGGAAAGGTGAAGGTGAGGGTGTGAGAGCTCAGAAAGGGGATGTTTGTGTCTTTCTGTAGACTGTGACTAAGTGGCATGATTTACTTGCAGGAGTGAGAGAAAATGCTAATGTGAGCCCTCAGAGGGAAAGGAGTTCTTACATCATCGTGGTATCTGCCACTAAAAAGAAAATTTTACTGCTTTCCCCTGTTTCTGTCACTGGGGCTGGATCTAAGAATGCTGTTGCACTTGTAATCCCCAGGGACCCAGCCCGCTTACAGACACATTGGAAAACTATTACTCTGTGGTATGAGCTTTCCTACTCTGAAGACTCTGCAGGGATAAGAACTTGAGTCCTGTGGGGAATAATCATGTCTCATTTTCCTATTTTTTGCTACTTTATCTGGGAGGCATTGAGATTTCTGCCCTTCTCCTTAAACAGGAGACTTCCACCCACAATTGTTGTACTTCTCCCCATAGGCAGACATTTACATAGTAGTTCTTAAGGTATTCCCTAGTCACCCTTTGATGCTGTGGCTCTGGAATAGTTTGTCCTGCTCCTTACATCCTGCTACCATGAAAGGAGAAGTTGCTTCAGATGAGGGCTGAGAAATTTGCACACTAGAAATTTACCCTCCCAGGTGAGGTCTCTGTCTAATATCGTTAGTGCTGGATTTTGTTGTTTTGCCTATCATTTCTTCTGCCACTGGAGGTCAATGCCATGCACTGATTTGGATAGCTTATTTCCTAATGGGGATTGTGTTCACCTACACAGAGCCATCTCTTTTTTTGTTCCAAGTGCACCTACAGTGTGATTGGCAGCACACTGTAAATAATTAGTGAAAGTAATGATATAAATCCCAGTGGTAATCTCATCCTATTTAGGATACAACTACAATCTGAACTTCAGTAACACCTTTGACATAATCAAACATCCCAGAGCCCTTTACAAACCATAAATTACTCACCTGTAAAGTAATGACTTCAGGGAATTACAGTAGGCAATGAGTCCATTGATCGGTGCTGGTACAAAATGAAGGAGAGGAAGTACAGCAGAGGCCACTCTAAAACTCTCTTTTTCTTTCTTTGCAAATTTCACAGATTCACAGAATCACAGAATTTCTAGGTTGGAAGAGACCTCAAGATCAACGAATCCAACCTCTGACCTAACACTAACAGTCCTCCACTAAACCATATCCCTAAGCTCTATATCTAAACGTCTTTTAAAGACTTCCAGGGATGGTGACTCCACCACTTCCCTGGGCAGCCCATTCCAATGTCTAACAACCCTTTCGGTAAAGAAGTTCTTCCTAAGATCCAACCCAAAGCTCCCCTGGTGCAACTTAAGCCCATTCCCCCTCGTCCTGTCACAAGGCACGTGGGAGAACAGACCAACCCCCACATTGCTACAGCCTCCTTTGAGGTACCTGTAGAGTGCAATAAGGTCACCCCTGAGCCTCCTCTTCTCCAGGCTGAACAAGCCCAGCTCCCTCAGCCACTCCTCGTAGGACTTGTTCTCCAGGCCCCTCACCAGCTTCGTCGCCCTTCTCTGGACTCGCTCAAGCATCTTGATGTCCTTCTTGTAGTGAGGGGCCCAAAACTGAACACAGTATTCGAGGTGCGGCCTCACCAGAGCCGAGTACAGGGGGACGATCACCTCCCTAGCCCTGCTGGTCATACTGTTTCTGATACAAGCCAGGATGCCGTTGGCCTTCTTGGCCACCTGAGCACACTGCTGGCTCATATTCAGCTGACTATCAACCATCACTCCCAGGTCCTTGTGTGCCTGGCAGCTCTCCAACCACTCATCTCCCAGCCTGTAGCTCTGCTTGGGGTTATTGCACCCCAGGTGGAGGACCCGGCACTTGGCCTTGTTGAACTTCATGTAGTTGACCTCAGCCCATCGGTGCAGCCTATCCAGATCCTCCTGCAGAGCTTTCCTACCCTCGAGCAGATTGACACACGCACCTAACTTGGTGTCATCTGCAAACTTACTGAGGGTGCACTCAATGCCCTCGTCCAGATCATCAGTGAAGATATTAAAGAGGACTGACCCCAACACCAAGCCCTAGGGAATGCCACTAGTGACCGGCCTCCAACTGGACTTGGCTCCATTCACCACAACTCTTTGGGCCTGGCTGTCCAGCCAGTTTCTAACTCAACGAAGCATATGCCAGTCCAAGCCAAGAGCAGCCAGTTTCTTGAGGAGAATGCTGTGGGAAACGGTGTCAAAAGCCTTGCTGAAGTCAAGGTAGACCACATCCACAGCCTTTCCCTCATCCACCAAGTGCATCACTTTGTCATAGAAGGAGATCAGGTTCGTCAAGCAGGACCTGCCCTTCATAAACCCATGCTGACTGGGCCTGATCGCCTGCTTGCCCTGCAAGTGCTGCATGATGACTCTCAAGATAATCTGCGCCATGAGCTTCCCTGGCACTGAGGTCAAACTGACAGGCCTGTAGTTTCCCGGGTCAGTCCTCTGGCCCTTCTTGTAGATGAGCATCACGTTTGCTAGCCGCCAGTCAGCTGGGACCTCCCCTGATAGCCAGGACTGTTGATAAATGATGGTAAGTGGCTTGGCCAGCTCCTCTGCCAGTTCTCTCATCTCCTTGGGTGGATCCCATCCAGCCCCATCGACTTGTGCACATCGAAGTGCCGTACCAGGTCACCAACCATTTCTTCATGGATAGTGAGGGCCACATCTCTCTCCTCATCCCCTTCCACCAGTTCAGGGTACTGGGTATCCAGAGAACAACCGGTATTGCCGCTAAAGACTGAAGCAAAGAAGGCATTAAGCACCTCCATCTTTTCCTCATCTCTGGTAACTAAGTTTCCCCCCGCATCCAGTAAAGGATGGAGATTCTCCTTAGTCCTCCTTTTTGTGTTGATGTATTTATAAAAACATTTTTTATTATCTTTAACAGCAGTAGCCAGATTGAGCTCCAGATGAGCTTTGGCTTTTCTAATTTTGTCCCTGCACAGCCTCACAACATCCTTATAGTCCACCCTAGTGGCCTGCCCACTTTTCCAAAGATTATAAACCCTCTTTTTCTCCTGAGCTCAAGCCACAATTCTCTATTCAGCCAGGCTGGTCTTATTCCCCGCTGGCTCATCTTTGGGCACGTGGGGATAGACTGTTCCTGCGCCATTAAGATTTCCCTCTTGAAGAGCGCCCAGCCTTCCTGGACTCCTTTGCCCTTCAGAACCGCCTCCCAAGGGACTCTACCAACCAGTGTCCTCAGCAGCACAAAGTCAGCCCTCCGAAAGTCCAATACAGTGTTTATTTCTGGTCCCCTTCCTGGCCTTGCCAAGAATAGAGAACTCCACCATTTCGTGGTCACTCTGCCCAAGACAGCTCCTGACAATCACATCCTCCACCTGTCCTTCTCTGTTTGTGAAGAGAAGGTCTAGCGGGGTGCCACCCTTGGTAGGCTCACTAACCAGCTGCGTCAGAAAGCTATCTTCCATGCTCTCCAGAAACCTCCTAACCTTCCATACTGTCCACTCAAGGATACATTATTCCATGCTGGTCTGCCAGTAGGTGGGAAGTGATAGGATCCTGGGGGTGATGCAAATGTATGGCTTTATTGCCTGTAGGCAAAACTGCTCTTTAGCCACTGATGCAAATAAACAAGTAAGTCACTTCCTGAAATTTGCATGTGCCACTTTCAAGAGCAGAGTTTTTTGTTGCTTTTAAACAAAAAATAGCTGTGATTGCTTTGGACACATCAGATGCTATGCTGCACACAAAGCCAGGGCTGCCTCAGCTCCTGGATACTTTCCCATCCTAACCTGCCCTCACTGTGACTCAGACTGACATTGCATTATCAGGTTAGTAGGAATTTTCTCCATTATCAGTCTCATTTGACATGGGCTCCAGTTCTGTAAACCTTAACTTTAGGAGTCCATGAATCCATAAGCACTCTTACTGAAATTACAGGGATTATTTGCTAATAAGTGACTTCTTAGTTAAGAAAGAGTTGCTTAATCAATAACTCTGTTATTTATGCAATGGTAATGAAAAAAAATAGATTAAATTCCTTTTGTAATTAGAAATACTACTGTGATTAGGATTTTTTTTTTTTTTTTTTTTTGCGTTGCATGAAAAAAATATTGCTGATTTTTAATTTTTATTTATTTTATATTTTTTAAGCTGAGGAAAGACTATGGTATCACGCCTTGTATTTGCTAGCGTAAATACATCTTAGCACCACTTGGAGCTCATCTCAGTTTTGTAATGTTCTGGGACTACATGTTTGTTATAGTCCTGTTCTGGATTCCCAGAGTATTTCTGCACTTGCTATTGTGATGCCAGCTTGACACCAGTGGGACCACCTTATAGATGTCACTGAGTGCAGATCAAAAAAATCTGCCTCTTGGAAAACAAATATTTTGGCAAGATGGGAAACAGTTACAATAGCAAATATTTTGTCTAGATCTCAAAGGTATAACTCGTACCTTAGTTTAAAGCTGTTTCATGCTCTTAATTGCTTGTCTTGGGTATTGGACATGATGATAGACTGAAAGCCATGGGGAGTTCTCATGGAGAAAGACAGCAAAGTTTGATCCAGGAGGCATAATTTTGAAATTCAGCAGAACAGTTGTCTTTGCCCCTTGGATATGATTAGTGAAAGAGGGCTGGTGTTGAATTTAGCAGGTATCTATGGGATAGGGTGTCACATGCAAATCAAAGAACTTAAACATAATTCTTATAGCTCTTATATTTTAAAAATATCTTTTGTTGTACTAATTATTGTGATTAGATCCAAGGAATATTGAAGCTGACAGGAAATTTCTACTGCATTCTGTGGGCTGTATAACAGATCCTTATTGGCTTGTAGAGGATCATAGAATCATAGAATGGCTTGGGTTGGAACGGACCTTAAAGACCTTCTATTGCCAACCCCCCTGCCATGGGCAAGGATGCCACCCACTAGATCAGATTTTCCAACCTGGTCTTGAACACCTCCAGGAATGGAGCATCCACAGCTTCTCTGAGCAACCTGTTCCAGTGCCTCTGATGAAGAATGTCCTCCTAACATCTCTAAATCTCCCCTCTTTCAGTTTAAAATCATTCCCCCTTGGCCTGTCCTTGTCTTGTCTGAGTAAAAAGTTGTTGTCCATCTTTAATATAAGCCCCCTTTAAGTACTGAAAAGCCACACTGAGATCACCCTGGAGCTTCCTCTTTATGCTGAACAACACCATCTCTCTTAGCCTTTCTTCATAGGGTATGACAAATCTTTCAGGAACTCTGTGCTGAGTGTTCACCAGTGTATCAAAGTAGGTGCAGAAAGGAAAATGAAGCTTCTACAAGATGGGATTTCATCAATATTGTCCTCACTGGGATAACAACAGCACTATATTCTGCTTGAAAAGTAATGGTGATCTCTGTAAAAAGCAAACAAACAATCAAAATGAAACAGTCTTCATCCCTGTCAAATCAAATGCTTTTGTTTTCCTCTCTCATTTCTAACCAGTTTATCTCATACAGGGTGTCAGATATATTGCAAACATTGGCAGGAGAACATATTACAATTCCATGGTAGTTCATGGATTTTTTCTGCTTTTTGCTAGGTATGAATTAGTCCTAGCACTTTCAAAATTCCTAATTCAACAACTTTGCCTTTTCTTTGAATATTGGGAACTTTCACTTTCACTGGAGCCTACCATCAACTGAAAGGACCAGAATGTAACTGTGTATGTAAATACTGACTGATAAGTCCTTGTCTCTTGAAATTATCCCAATGAGAGCTTTAAGTTTTAGCTTCTGAAATGTAGTAATTTTCTTCACAAACTGTATGGTTACATACTGACATTTCTTGTGCTTTCTGTGAGGAACCATGAAGTAGCATTTATTAGCATCTTTCTAATTGTCCTGAGTTAGTATGCATTTGTTATTCTCCATGAGATCTAGCTAATTACAATAATACCAAAGAGTGATTATTGTTATGCTTCATGTTTAAACAAAGGAGCTCAACAGCTTTTTATACTTCAGTGAAAGTGATTTAAAAATGATTAAATCAAATGAAATAAGATTGATATAAATATTTTTAACTAACTGGAAAAGAGATAGTTATTGAAACTAGAAAATAGATTGCCTTTGGTACATGGGAAAACAGATTTAAATTGCTTTGTGGTATAACAGTTACAATTTTGCAAGATGAAAAATGATTGTTTCACTATTGCCTTGTCTACTTCTGTATTTTTTCCCCACCTGTTCTATCCAACTCTGTGTTTAGAAAGTAATCTCTCTGGGGCAGGGAATTACATTTTTTTATTAAATATGTGGCAGTCATCCAGCACAGAAGGGCCCTGATTCCAGGTTAGGGTATGCATTAGTGTGATACAAGTGATAAATATAAGCCTACATCATATCAATCAGTAAAACCATAAATAAATGATTTTTTTTTTTTTTAAAAAAAAAAATCAAAAACAAAAAACACACACATTTTTACTGTGGATTTAAGGTGGAGGACAATCTACTGCAGAAATATGACATGGAGAACAAATGAACTGGAGAAATAGGATGTACCACTGTGAAACTGTTCCAATGTAACAATAAACATATCTATCTGTGTCTAAATTTGAGGTAAACCTTTCATCACCTACTTGAACTAGGCACCCTGTCTCCCGTGAACAAGCACATCCAAGCATGCATGTGGAAAAAGTTTGTTGTCCAAGAATATTCCAAGCCAGTCAGGGAAAATCTAGTGAATTTATTTGCCTATGGATTAGAAAGTTCAGGATATTAGTTGTACTTGGTAGATATCACATTCTTTGGTGAGTTTTAAAGAAATTAGACCTCATTCTTAGAGTATTAGCAGCAGCTAAAAGAAGTAGAAGAAACAGAAGCAGCAGAAGCAGAAGCAGCAGAAGCAGAAGAAGGAGAAGCAGTAGCAGCAGCAGCAGCAGATGAAAAGATACCAAAAAGAAATCTAGAGTAATAGGGAACAAAAAAGTCAACACAAACACTTAACAACGGTCAGTTGTAAAAAGGACTAACATGAGTCTGAGCATAAAATGTCGAAATCAGATGTGTATTGGAATACTGTGTATGGCTGACATCTTTGTTTTTAATATAACATTGAAAAAAAGGCAAAAAAAAACAATGATGAAAAGACCCATAAAAATGAGGTGAACATATGATAAATGTTCTCAGGAAAGTGGCCTGGATTGTACTATGCAAATTCAGCAATCTAAAGAGAATGTCTTATATTACAGGTTCAATGGTTCTTTAAAATATATTTTAAAAAGAGGTAGTTGTTCTGGATTGAAATAAATTTCTGGCAGGCTGGGTTCTCTGGGTCTGTGATCAATTGGATGTCTTCATGTGTTTCTGAGGCATACATTTTGATCAAACAAAAGGTATTCGTAGTGCAGGAATAAATAGGTAATTTTTATGTAAAGTCAGGATATTTGATCAAAAGATATTTTTTGGTCTTGAAAGCTGTGATTCTGATAAACCTTTCAGACTCCACTAATATAAACTGGTTTTGAATCCATGAACTGCAGATACAAGATTATGTGTCCTACTAAACATCACCTTTGCTAATCAGCTCTTCCCACCCCTACTTTTAATCTTTAATAATATTGATATATTTTTGATATTTTCCAGGCTAAAGATTGTTTTATTTATTTATTTTTCCAGTGGACACATAGTGAGTTAAATGCTCAGGAGGAACAAAATGCAATTATACAGGTTTTCATTCCCCCATACATGCTAATTAGAACAGATAAACCTTTTACTACAGCATTTACAGTATTTGTGGGAATAAAGTATCTGGGAGATAAGAAGGGACAATATTTCACTATAATTTAAACATGAAATATTTTTTATAATGCACCTATGGGGAATGGTTCAGTTATCAGATGCTGAGGCAGCAATGTATTTATGAAGCATTATTATAAAAACACATAGAGCAATGGCAGGCTGCAAATCACAGCAAGTCACTCAAGTGCTGTTATAATTCTTGGTAGAAAGCCACCAGTACATTGTGAGTCTGAGTTGTGACACTACCTGGAGCTGCACAACCAGCACATGGTAGGTCATTACAAAACTTGTCTGGAAATTTATGCTAGGAGTAAGAGGGAGGAATGGGAATGAAGTGTCAGAAATTATGACCTCCTTTCATCTGTGAAAAATCTCTTTCTATAGTTAGAGGATCTCCTTTATTTTAAGGATTAAAAAGGAAGAAGGAGAAAGTAGAAAACCTGGAGATCTAGTGAAGCTTTATAAAACTTAACTTATGTTGTATTTTCTCTTCTCTTCAAATCTACTTAACTTCCTTAACTACTTAGGATTGCTATAGCATCTTTTAATTTATTTTGACTGTAGAGAGATTGTATTTTAGCCTGACAGTTTAACACTTTCTTAAGATGAGAGATGCTTCTTTTGGACATTCATCTCTAAATCAGTGAGGCTAATTCAGCAGGTGTTTGAAAAATGTGAAGAAATTTGGTTTTCAGCATTTTGCTGTTATCCATGAAAATACCATGCATACATAGTTTTGTGACTCATAAATTTTGAGCTGGAAACATCACATTGAACTTCTAATTCCTATTTCATAGCACCCTTCTGAAATCCAAAATGTCAGTAAAGTGAGTGAGAAAAATATAATAAAAAATGACA
Source organism: Heteronetta atricapilla (assembly GCA_011075105.1). NCBI lineage: Eukaryota > Metazoa > Chordata > Aves > Anseriformes > Anatidae > Heteronetta > Heteronetta atricapilla. The sequence goes on along the minus strand of CM021733.1, from coordinate 111,099,108 downwards.
TGGGAATTGTCAAAATATTAGATATATACTGAGAAAAACAACAATATATGAAAACATGGGAGGTTCTCTTTACATGGTCTCTAATTTAATTGATAACTTGTGGTAATGACATGAAGAAAAAAAAAAAAAAAACATATTCTACTTCTATATCTGCCAGAAACAAAAAAGAAATCAGTCAACATTTTGGTTCTTTGTACTTCTTTATCTCAACTGGAAATTAGCAGATTGAGTATAATCTTTGTCTGCTCTATTTTGCCAGATCCTAATATACTTCATAATAACAGCCTATTGCAATGATTTGAGTGTCCAGTCTTGGTTCCATACATAGCCTTTTACTTCTCTCTGCACATTACTTGCAAATGCAAGCACTCAAAAATGTTTGTGCTGTGCAACAGGGGCACTGCTGTGAGCAGCTGCACACACACACAAAAAACCCACCACAAAATAATTGTTATAGTTTTGTACCTCTGAGTACCATTTAGATCCCTTGACCAAGAACTGTGTGGAGAAAGTTGGTCTTTCCAGTCTCTCTCTCTCTCTCTCTTTTTTTTTTTTTTTTATTTTTTTATTTTTTTTGTGCTGGAAACTTGTTTTTGCAGTTCCAGAATATCTTCAATTTCTTAAGAGGAATGAATCTGGAATTCTGTTTTCTTTCCTTCTCCACAACCCCACAATAACCACTAGCATAAATTAAGTGCTTGAGTATGGTAAGTGTCAAGAAATTTAATTATTTCTCTCAAACTGTCTTTCTCACTAAGGATGATGGAAAAAATATGTACCCTAAAATAACTTTAAGAGTCGATACTAGGAGGAAGTAGCAGTGGTTAAAGTTCTGGAAAGGTTCTGGCTGGTGACAAGTTATCAGGACTGGATGACATGCTGAAGGAATTTAAAGAAGTTACTGTCAAAATAAATGTAATCCCTCATTAAGTTAATCAACCACACCTGAGGAGTTTGATGGCAGAAAGTATAATTACCTGTTCAAAAAGTGCTAGAAATTGTAGATTTCAGATCTGCTTCAGTATGAAAAAAATATTCAAATTATAAATGAAGATTTATTTTGTTTACGGAACACTCTGAATAGTACTGAAAGGTAAAGCTGAAAAAATATGGCTGCCATAAAAGAAAATCACACACCTCTAACTTCTGAATATTTGAGTAGAATTGTAGGTACAAGAAAGCAGTTATTATAACTAATTTGGACTTCCACAAGCCTTTTATGAAACACCTTGAAGGAGGCTTTCAAATAAATTAAGTAGCCCTATTACATGATAGATGAATTGCACTTATGTACCAGAAACTGGTAAAAAGGCAGAAAACCAGGGCTGAATTATCTTATCCTAGATGAGATGACTCACCTTATGGAAGTGCTTCATGGTAACCCTCTCTCAGGGAAGTCTTGTTGACTAGTTATGACTACATATTTTACTTTTAGACAGCAAAAAATGTTTGATGGGATACACTTAATCCCTACCATTCAATATAGAAGTACCTGATGAAAAACACCATGTTCTGCATAGCTTGATGTATCAGTTATTAATGAGCTAGAGAAGAGATGAACTGTGCAAGATGATAACACTTGAAAGCGATACAAATATTTCACTGGAGGGGAATGAAGGATTATGAAGAATTCAATGTTCATAAGTGTTTGTTTAGGTATTAAAAAGGCAAATTAAATTGCAAGTGCAATAGAAAAAAAAATAAAAGAATAATTTGAAGTAACTATGAGTTAAAAATAAACTCTAGCTCCCCAAACAAATAAGCTCTCCTACCATTTATGGAGCTCTGTGATTCATAGCTTGTCCTGGAACAATCTTTCCTGTAACTGTGATTTCTCATAATACCACATTTCCATCATATCAGAAGAAAAAAAAAAAAGTAAAAAATAATAAAAATCTATGCTTTCTCCTTCCACTTCCCTCCAGCTTCCTCTTTCAAAGCTTGATGCTTTTTGCCTCCCTGCTCTCCCAGCTCAACCGATCATTGCTGCCTTGCTGCTCCCTGATCACTGGAGCTGAGCGACTGCATTGAGATGTGGGATAAACCCAGGGTGAGCTGGCCAGGCTGGCCAAGGCTGAAGCAGAGGAGGCAAGAGGTCAGCTACAGGTGAAGACATCTATAGGTGAAAGCTGCTGCTGATCTTTTTCTCCTTCCTTATACTTCCTCTCTCACTGTTCATTGATGAAGACAAATAGCAAATGGAGATGTGGGAGCAGTACTTGACTAAAACTACTGCAGTGAGAGCAGGAGGGGGAAAGCTGTGCTAGGAAACTCCTGCTGCCCTGCAGGCAGAACCTGGAGATCTGTTGAGAGCAGGAGTAGACAAAGCAAAATACCACTTGTTGTGTTATGGTAAGGACTGGGATATAAAACAATCCTGAAGATAATGTTGCAATGTTTTATAAATTATGCTTGATCTCATCTTGCCTAGTGTCTTTTACTGGTCCTATCAGTGAAAATGAAAACAACAGCAGCAGAAATAAATGGAGGCCAGAGACATATTGGTTAGAGAGTAGGATATACTCCTATATGAGGAAGAATTAAAAGGATGGAGATTGTCACGTCTGAAGAAAAAAAAAAAAAAAGGAGTGAGGAAGATGATAGAAGTGTATAAAACAATGAATAGTTTAAGGGAAGTAAGTCCCTTTTATTTGTTCATTTGCATATCAGAAATAGAACAAGCTAAGATAGACATTTCTAAAGGCTCCCTGGTTTTGTGTAGCTGGCAACCCCTGTGATAACTCTAGAGTACCCTATTTTGGCTTATTTTATTAACTAGCTTGGATTGTAAAGCTGCATTGTAAACCAAGACAAAAAAACAGTGAAGTTAAATGATCACAATTAACATCTCGTGTTAATTGTTAACATCTTGTGTTAATTGTTAGGAATGGGCAGTACTGGTATTAACCTATTTGTATAGTAGCTAGAAATACTTTGTGCTGTTTGTTTATTAGCTCTCTAAACAAACAGAAAGAGAATTAGATGCCATTTATGCTGATTTGCACATTTTAAAGGGGAAAATATTTCCTGTTCAATAAAAAATGTTTTGCATCTTCTAATTAGATTTTCTGGTGGTTTTCATTTCTGTTTCACATAGGATGTCACTTTATCTATCCTCAGATATAATCCTGGAAATGTAAAGGTGGGCCAAACACTGGAGTCTTTACAGTGGTTTCATTATGTGTTGTTAGAATATTGAGATTAAATTATACTACCTTTGAAGACCAAAATCATTTAACGCTGGTATTTTAATCTTAAGCCAGGACTGAATAGCTATTTTCAAAACAAATCATTAAGCTTTGTGATTGTCATGTAAGCTTCTATATGTATGCCATTTCTCCCCCAATTAATGTTGAAGGTACTTGTATTCTAGTGAGCCAAAGACACGGAACAGCTCATTAAGTAATGCTGGGATGGAAAGCCTCTAGCTACTTATGTTAAAAGAAGTATAAACAGCTAAATATTTCCCAGGTTTAGTAAAGTAGTGGCCTTTATATTAATAAAGGAATCTTTGCTCACAACATGCCCAAAATATATGCTACATCTGAATGAACTCTTTGAAAAACAGAGATTCCTAGAAGGAAGTTTAAGTGATTTAAGCTTTCTACAGTTTACATGAAGGCATTAAAGAAAAAAAATAGTAAAATCTTCAACCTTCCTGCAATATGCCAAGCTAGCACAAAGGGAAATTTTTGCATAGCTTACTTAAAATATTCCTGAAATAGATGAAAAGCCAGAACCCAGACATTTGAACAGATGTAGGCAAATACTGAAAAAAGGAATAGCAAACATATTGGTGAATTTCAAAAAGATTTTCCTTTTGTTGGTAACTTTTGTAGCTGAACTTTTCATTTTTTAACAATTGTATGCATTGAAGCTCACAGATGTTTATGAAAAGCAAATTTTAGATGATAAATCAAGATTTACTTAGTCTCTGTGACAGCAGACTACTTAAATGTATGTTTAGCTTGGAGTCTGTGGAAACATTTGAATACTTAAATCTGTTCTTATGTATTTTTCTGAATTAGGTCCAGAATCAGAAAATTAGACCAGGTTTATGATTAAATGAATCACATTGTGGGGAGAAAAAGGTTATAAATTTTAAATCAGCAATCCATCTGATAGATAACCGGTTGCAGTCCAAATACTGTATAACTCTATTAAATATTTTTATATTAAGCAATCCAAGGAATGAAATTCATTGGCACATGTCACTTCAGTGATTAGTGAAGTTCTTGAACGGAAGATTGCTGCAAACAGCGCATTCTTCATTCCCAAATGCTTACCCAGACTTACATATTGTTAGGTAAATAATTCTGGGGCACTGTTTTCATAGGATATTGCACCCAAAAGTAGACATAGAGAAAAAAAATAAAATGAGGAAGAATGATGTTTTGTTTGTGGAAGTCTGTTGGAATATCACAGAATCACAGAATCACACAATTTCTAGGTTAGAAGAGACCTCAAGATCATCAAGTCCAACCTCTGACCTAACACTAACAGTCCCCACTAAACCATATCCCTAAGCTCTACATCTAAACATCTTTTAAAGACCTCCAGGGATGGTGACTCCACGACCTCCCTGGGCAGCCTGTTCCAGTGCCTAACAACCCTTTCGGTAAAGAAGTTCTTCCTAACATCTAACCTAAAAATCCCCTGGCGCAACTTAAGCCCATTCCCCCTCGTCCTGTCACAAGGCACGTGGGAGAACAGACCAAGCCCCACCTCACTACGGCCTCCTTTGAGGTATCTGTAGAGAGCGATAAGGTCTCCCCTGAGCCTCCTCTTCTCCAGGCTGAACAAGCCCAGCTCCCTCAGCCGCTCCTCGTAGGACTTGTTCTCCAGGCCCCTCACCAGCCTCGTCGCCCTTCTCTGGACCCGCTCAAGCACCTCCACGTCCTTCTTGTAGCGAGGGGCCCAAAACTGAACACAATACTCGAGGTGCGGCCTCACCAGAGCCGAGTACAGGGGGACGATCACCTCCCTAGCCCTGCTGGCCACACTGTTTCTGATACAAGCCAGGATGCCGTTGGCCTTCTTGGCCACCTGAGCACACTGCTGGCTCATATTCAGCCGACTGTCCACCATCACTCCCAGGTCCTTGTCTGCCTGGCAGCTCTCCAACCACTCATCTCCCAGCCTGTAGCTCTGCTTGGGGTTATTGCGCCCCAGGTGCAGGACCCGGCACTTGGCCTTGTTGAACTTCATGTAGTTGACCTCAGCCCATCGGTGCAGCCTATCCAGATCCTCCTGCAGAGCCTTCCTACCCTCGAGCAGATCGACATACGCACCTAACTTGGTGTCATCTGCAAACTTACTGAGGGTTCACTCAATGCCCTCATCCAGATCATTGATGAAGATATTAAAGAGGACTGGCCCCAGCACCGAGCCCTGGGGGACACCACTAGTGACTGGCCTCCAACTGGACTTGGCTCCATTCACCACAACTCTTTGGGCCCAGCTATCCAACCAGTTTCTGACCCAACGAAGCATGCGCCAGTCCAAGCCAAGAGCAGCCAGTTTCTTGAGGAGAATGCTGTGGGAGACGGTGTCAAAAGCCTTGCTGAAGTCAAGGTAGACCACATCCACAGCCTTTCCCTCATCCACCAAGTGCATCACTTTGTCATAGAAGGAGATCAGGTTCGTCAAGCAGGATCTGCCTTCCATAAACCCATGCTGACTGGGCCTGATCGCCTGCTTCCCCTTCAAGTGCCGCCTGATGACTCTCAAGAGGATCTGCTCCATGAGCTTCCCTGGCACTGAGGTCAAACTGACAGGCCTATAGTTCCCCGGGTCTGCCCTCCGGCCCTTCTTGTAGATGGGCGTCACATTTGCTAGCCGCCAGTCAGCTGGGACCTCCCCCGATAGCCAGGACTGCTGATAAATGATGGTAAGTGGCTTGGCCAGCTCCTCTGCCAGTTCTCTCATCTCCTTGGGTGGATCCCATCCAGCCCCATCGACTTGCGCATATCCACGTGTTGTACCAGGTCACCAACCAGTTCTTCATGGATGGTGAGGGCCACATCCTGCTCCCCATCCCCTTCCACCAGCTCAGGGTACTGGGTATCCAGAGAACAACTGGTATTGCCGCTAAAGACTGAGGCAAAGAAGGCATTGAGCACCTCCGCCTTTTCCTCATCTCTTGTAACTAAGTTTCCCCCTGCATCCACTAAAGGATGGTGATTCTCCTTAGTCCTCCTTTTTGTGTTGATGTATTTGTAAAAACATTTTTTGTTATCTTTAACGGCAGTGTCTTTTTATCTATAAGCAGTAAATTATTTAATAAAAAAATTAAGTTACCAATGACTAAATCAGAGAAGCTGAAATTGTCCTATGGATGGAATGAGCAATGGAAAGTTTCCTCATGAAATCAAACCGTGTTTTCCACAATTTACCTCATAGGCACAGAAGGAAATGCTTTCTGCATTGGGAACTATTATTATTGGATATAACAGTTGAGTTGTCTATTTCTTTAATTAATTTTTAGTCTGATCAGCCTGCTGACAAACAGAATATTCAGATTTTATTTTTAAAATATTTTATGGATAAACTATCCATTATTGCCATAATGCTCAAATGTTTTATGCTGAAACATTCTAACATTCAATCAAGAAAGGGCCGGTTCCTTTCTGATTAACTAATTCTAAATAATCGTAAATAGCTTTTTTTCTTTTTTCTTTCTTCTTTTTTCTTTTTTCTTTTTTCTTTTTTCTTTTTTCTTTTTTCTT
>CM021733.1:110943092-111092370 GCA_011075105.1 Heteronetta atricapilla | reverse complement strand
TTCTTTTTTCTTTTTTCTTTTTTCTTTTTTCTTTTTTCTTTTTTCTTTTTTCTTTTTTTCTTGTGGTTGGAGTCATGGGTTTTGGTAGATTTTTGAAGTTTATTACTGTAGGTTTGAGCAAAATCTTAGCATATAGGTTTACTGTTCTTAATGGCCAGTAATATGTTCATATGGAGTACAGAGTCACGAAAGAGTAGACAATGTTTTTCTCACCATCTTGTCAATGAAAAATGTTCCAGTGCTAGTGAAATGACATTTCTTGAAACTTTATTATAAAATCTTGAGAAACTTCTTGTCCCTTGGTGTTTTCTATTGGAACTCTGCTTGGGATCTTTGAGAGCTTAATATCAAGGACTCAGATTTCTGTATTTCAATCTTATCTTGGGAACTCAAGCTGGCTGTTGGCTTCTTTATATTTATCATATTCATTCCCTGAACACTTAAAATTAGATCATAAAGTACTGCTAGACAAGATCTGTTTTTTTTTCTCATTTTGAATTTCATTTTCAAAAATTACAGAGCAAATAAGAGAACAACTAATTGTCGTTGGTGAGAGTTGTTCTTCCTGTTAGAATAAATCAGGTATAGGATCTAGATAAATCCTTATGATGGTTAGCTAATATTTGGCAGTAATATTCTTCTCACTTTAAACATTGACAGTGAATGACCCTAGACTTCCTTTATAGTCAATCTGTTGATAATGCAATTGTTTCCAATAGTGACTATTAGGATCATTTCATGTGTAGTTCATGTGATTCATTTGAGAAATATCTTTCAGGAAGACTAGAAGTACTCTTTTAAGATAATGATCTTAAAAGAGATCCCTTATTTGACAATAAAGTATCCTTCCTTTGACAATAAAGAGAGCATAGAGCATACACTCACTGGTTTAAATGTAGACTTCTGTATACCCAATATCTAACTTGGATTGCATGAATTGCATCTAGTTGTTTAGATTGTAGATGAAGACTGAAACACAGATTTTTACACAATTATACATAGCAAGACATGCAGAATCACAGAATGGCTGAAGTTAGAATACCTCTGGAGGTCATCTGTTCCAACCTCCTTGCTTAAGCAGGGCCACCTAGAGCCGGTTGCACAGGACAACATCCTGGCTTTTAAATACCTACAAGTAGGGAGACTCCACAACTTCTCTGTGCAATCTTTGCCAGTACTCATTTACCAACACAGCACAGAAGTGTTTCCTGATATTCAGACAGAACTTCTTGTGTTCCAGTTTAAGCCCACTGCCTTTTGTCCTGTCACTAGTCACCACTGAATAGAGCTTGGCTCTGTTCTCTTTGCAAACTCCCTACAGTGATTTATTGATAAAATTCCCCCGATCCTTCTCTTCTCTGTGCTGAACAGTCCCAGATTTCTGTCTCTCCTCGTAGGAGAGATGCTTCAGTCCCTTAATCATATTAATGGCCCTTCCCTGGACTTTCTCCAGTTTTGCCAGCTTTCTCTTCTACTGAGGAGACCAGAGAATGGAGTCTGGGAGCAATATTGCCTTCTCACAATTTATTTTGCTTCCAGTGTTGTCTTCTAGGTAGAAAGTGTACCCAGGAGGATGCCTAGGGCGAGGAAGTCAACTCCACGCCTCAGGACTGACTCCACCAAGAAAGAAAGAAAGGTTATTGTTGTGGGAGACTCTCTCCTCAGCGGAACAGAGGGCCCTATTTGTCGGCCTGACCCTACCCGTAGGGAAGTCTGCTGCCTCCCTGGGGCCAGGGTCAGGGACGTTACCATGAAGCTTCCCAGCCTGGTTCGCCCCTCTGACTATTATCCTCTTTTGATAGTCCAGGCGGGCTGTGATGACATTGAAGAGAGAAGCCTCAAGGCTATCAAACGGGACTTTAGGAGGCTGGGGTGATTAGTGGAGGGAGCGGGAGTACAGGTGGTGTTTTCTTCTATCCCTATGGTGGCAGGGAGAGGTACTGACAGGACACGAAAAGCTCACCTGATAAACACGTAGCTCAGGGGCTGATGCCAGCACAGAAATCTTGTTTTTTTGACCATGGGGCGCTTTACTCAGCACCTGGCCTGATGGCTGCAGACGGGTCCCTGTCGCTAAGGGGAAAAAGGATCCTGGGCCAGGAGCTGGTGGGGCTCATTGAGAAGGCTTTAAACTAGGTATGATGGGGGATGGGGCTGAAACAAGGCTTGTTGGAGCTGTGCCAGGGGGAACAATGGTAAGGCCAGGGGATGAGGCAATGGCCCAGCTGAAGTGTGTTTACACTAATGCACGCAGCACGGGTAACAAACAGGAGGAGCTGGAAGCCATCGTGCAGCAGGCAGGCTATGACTTGGTTTCCATGACGGAAAGGTGGTGGGGCCACTGTCATGACTGGAGTGCTGCAAAGAGTGGCTATAGGTTCTTCAGAAGGGACAGGCAGCACAGAAGGGGTGGTGGTTTAACTCTCTATATTAGAGAATCTTTCAGTGTTGTGGAACTCGAGGCCGGGAATGACAAGGTTGAGTCCCTTTGGGTTAGGATTGCCGGGAAGGCCAACAAGGCTAGCGTCCTGGTCGGGGTCTGTTATAGACTGCCGAACCAGGATGAGGAAATGTATAAGGAGTTCTACAGGCAGCTGACAGAAGTTGCGAAATCATCGGCGCTTGTTCTCGTGGGGGACTTCAACTTCCCTGACATATCCTGGAAGCACAACACAGCCCAGAGAAAGCAGTCTAGGAGCTTTCTGGAGAGCGTGGAAGATAGCTTCCTGATGCAGCTGGTTAGTGAGCCTACCAAGGGTGGCACCCCGCTAGACCTTCTCTTCACAAACAGAGAAGGACTGGTGGGAGATGTGGTGGTCGGAAGCTGTCTTGGGCAGAGTGACCATGAAAGGGTGGAGTTCTCTATTCTTGGCAAGGCCAGGAAGGGGACCAGCAAAACCGCTGTCTTGGACTTCCAGAGGGCTGACTTTGAGCTGCCCAGGACTCTGGTTGGTAGAGTCCCTTGGGAGGTGGTTCTGAAGTGCAGAGGAGTCCAGGAAGGCTGGGCGCTCTTCAAGAAGGAAATCTTAATGGCACAGGAGTGGTCTATCCCCACGTGCCCAAAGACAAGCCGATGTGGACGAAGACCAGCCTGGCTGAACAGAGAGTTGCAGCATGAGCTTAGGAGGAAAAAGAGGGTTTATAATCTTTGGAAAAGTGGGCAGGCCACTGAGGAGGACTATAAGGATGTTACGAGGCTGTGCAGGGACAAAATTAGAAAGGCCCAAGCTCATCTGGAGCTCAATCTGGCTACTGCTGTTAAAGATAACAAAAAATGTTTTTATAAATACATCAATCCAAAACGGAGGACTAAGGAAAATCTCCATCCTTTACTGGATGCGGGGGAAACCTTGTTACAAAAGATGAGGATAAGGCTGAGGTGCTTAATGCCTTCTTTGCCTCAGTCTTTAGTGGCAATACTGGTTGTTCTCTGGATACCCAGTACCCTGAGCTGGCGATGGGGAGCAGAATGTGGCCCTCACTATCCATGGTTGGTGACCTGGTACGGCACTTCGATGTGCACAAGTCGATGGGGCTAGATGGGATCCACCCGAGGGAACTGAGAGAACTGGTGGAGGAGCTGGCCAAGTCGCTTTCCATCATTTATCAACAGTCCTGGCTATCAGGGGAGGTCCCAGTTGACTGGCGGCTAGCAAATGTGACGCCCATCTACAAGAAGGGCCGGAGGGCAGACCCGGGGAACTACAGGCCTGTCAGTTTGACCTCAGTGCCAGGGAAGCTCATGGCGCAGATTATCTTGAGAGTCATCATGCAGCACTTGCAGGGCAAGCAGGCGATCAGGCCCAGTCAGCATGGGTTTATGAAGGGCAGGTCCTGCTTGATGAACCTGATCTCCTTCTATGACAAAGTGATGCACTTGGTGGATGAGGGAAAGGCTGTGGATGTGGTCTACCTTGACTTCAGCAAGGCTTTTGACACCGTTTCCCACAGCATTCTCCTCAAGAAACTGGCTGCTCTTGGCTTGGACTGGCATACGCTTCGTTGGGTCAGAAACTGGCTGGATAGCCGGGCCCAAAGAGTTGTGGTGAATGGAGTCAAATCCAGTTGGAGGCCGGTCACTAGTGGCATTCCCCAGGGCTCAGTGCTGGGGCCAGTCCTCTTTAATATCTTCATCAATGATCTGGATGAGGGCACTGAGTGAACCCTCAGTAAGTTTGCAGATGACACCAAGTTAGGTGCTGTCCTGGTTTCAGTTGGGACAGAGTTGTTTTTCCTCCTAATGGCTGGTGAGGTACTATGTTTTGGATTGGGATGAGAAGAGTGCTGATAACATGCTGGTGTTTTAATTGCTGCAGAGCAGTGCTTACACTAAGCCATGGACTTTTCACCTCCTCGCTCTGTCCTGCCAGCGGGCAGGCTGGGGGGGCAGCAAGAGCTGGGAGGGGACAGACCCAGGACAGCTGACCCAAACTGGCCAAAGGGGTATTCCATACCATCTGACGTCATGCTGAACAATATATAGGGGTGGCTAGCCAAGGTGGGGGGCCGGCTGCTTGGGGTTGGGCTGGGCATCGGTCAGCGGGTGGTGAGCAATTGCATTGTGCATCACTTGTTTGTACATATTATTATTATTATTATTATTATTATTATTATTATTATTATTTTCTCTCTTAAATAAACTGTCTTTATCTCAACCCACAAGCTTCACTTTCCCGTTTCTCTCCCCCATCCCGGAGAGGGAGGGGGGAGGGTGAGCGAACGGCTGTGTGGTGTTTAGCTGCCGGCCGGGTTAAACCACAACAGGTGCGTATGTTGATCTGCTCGAGGGTAGGAAGGCTCTGCAGGAGGATCTGGATAGGCTGGACTGATGGGCTGAGGTCAACTGCATGAAGTTCAACAAGGCCAAGTGCCGGGTCCTGCACCTGAGGCACAACAACCCTAAGCAGAGTCACAGTCACAGTCACAGTCACAGAATTTCCAGGTTGGAAGAGACCTCAAGGTCATCGAGTCCAACCTCCAACCTAACGCTAACAGCCCACCACTAAACCATATCCCTAAGCTCTACATCTAAGCGTCTTTTGAAGACTTCCAGGGATGGTGACTCCACCACTTCCCTGGGCAGCCTGTTCCAGTGCCTCACAACCCTTTCAGTGAAGAAGTTCTTCCTAACATCTAACCTAAAACTCCCCTGGCTCAACTTAAACCCATTCCCCCTCGTCCTGTCACCAGGCACGTGGGAGAACAGGCCAACCCCCACCTCGCTACAGCCTCCATTGAGGTACCTAAAAAGAGCGATAAGGTCAACCCTGAGCCTCCTCTTCTCCAGGCTGAACAAGCCCAGCTCCCTCAGCCGCTCCTCATAGGACTTGTTCTCCAGGCCCCTCACCAGCTTCGTCGCCCTTCTCTGCACCCGCTCAAGCACCTCGATGTCCTTCTTGCAGTGAGGGGCCCAAAACTGAACACAGTACTCGAGGTGCGGCCTCACCAGAGCTGAGTACAGGGGGACGATCACCTCCCTAGAGCTACAGACTGGGAGATGAGTGGTTGGAGAGCTGCCAGGCAGAGCTGGGAGTGATGGTGGACAGTCGGCTGAATATGAGCCAGCAGTGTGCTCAGGTGGCCAAGAAGGCCAACGGCATCCTGGCTTGTATCAGAAACAGTGTGACCAGCAGGGCTAGGGAGGGCTATGTGGAGTAGGGGGTGCATATAGTGCACGTTCTGGATGGCAGAGTGCTGTGCTTTGTTTCTGTGGCTGAAACAGTGTTGTTAACACAATGATATTTTGGCTATAGCTGAATGGTGCTTGCACAGCTTTGGAGATTTCTCTCCCTCCAGCATTTGCTGCTCTTTCTTAAATATAACTTCACAGAGGTGTTACAGATTTCAGTGATGGCCTCAGCTCTGTTCTGCAGTGGGTCTGTTTTGTTGTGCAGTGGTGGGTCTGCTGCTGGCATGAGGCAGTCCCTACCTTTTTCTCACAGAGGCCACCCCATATCCCCCCCCCCACTACCAAAACCTTGCCACATAAACTCAGTACAGCAAAGCATGAAAAAGTGTTTCATCTTAGTGGCCTCAGTTACTTTTGCTGTCCCTGTTCTACTCTCTGGAATTTTCTCTGGGAAATTTCCAGTTTCCACTTTTTTCTTCTGATAGAGTTTCTTGTCCTTCCTCACTAGAGCCTTCTCTCCACTGAAGAGCCACAGACTTTTAATGATGCACAACATTGTATGCTGCAAATAAACAAATGAAAACAGATGTCATCATTGCATTCATTATGGTTTTCCAGGGAAAAATATGTGTACAGAAAAAGGCACCAAACAAATCATAATATTTGAAGAACATATATGTGGAGTTTCTCCACAGTCCTTATTAAGAACATTATTTTTGAAGTTCTGGAGTATCTAGGATCATTCTATTAAAATCCTCCTGTTTCCCAAATAGTTGATGTTTTACTAGCATTTAAAATATTATCAACACTGTAATGAGACCTTGTATTGGTTCTGTATGGAAGGGTTCTGGCATTTGAGGAGGCTGCAGGGGTGGTCTCTGTGAAAAGAGACCAGGGACTGACCCCATGTCAGACAGTGTTGGTTCCAGCCAGACTCACTGCTGGCTGACATTGAGCTTCCATTTTTTTTTTTATTATTATTTTTTTTTAATTCTGAATTCAGTTTCCATTTTTCTTTTTAATATATATATATTGATATATTTTTTGCATGAAATTGATGAAGATGTATTGTTAAAGCAGGATCAGATTCCCACTCCTCACCCCCCCTTTATTTTGTTACAAATATATTTCAAAATAAGTAATAGCAATAAAAAAAAACAAAGGAAAGTTAACTGAAACTGATTTCTTTGAGAAATTACCATAGAAGCTGAGAAGTGGTGGAAGGCCCTCTAAACAAGATAACTATAAAAGGAATCATATATTCATTCATAAAGTGGAAGGTATTGGGATGCTCTAGAGACAAATGTTAAAGCTGATATTGGTTAGCATGGTGATCTACAAGCTTTAGAATGCATCAGTCAGAGGTGATACTGTCAATGTCATGGAGGATGCAGAACAAGCTACAGAGAAATTCTGAAAGAATAGAAATGTGATAAGATATTGCAAAAAGAGATTTGAAGAGAAACACAGCTGTGACTCTTTTTGGAGAATATCATACAAAATGCAAAATCATTGGAAAATAAAATAGGTTGGGTGGCAGGAAAGTCTATGTAACAACGCAAATTGTGAAAAGATGGAATAAATCCCTCCAGGAAGACATGTATGCTCCTACACGTGGTAACAGATCAAATTGGTAAATAATCTGAAAATTGTTGGAAATGAACTTATTTCCTTGCACTAAGTATGATAATGCCTGCAAACTTAATCTCAGTTAAAGGAACCTCCAAGATACCTCCTTATCTGATATGTTTTGGTCCCAAGGAGGTACTTCCTGAATCAGTATTAAAAAGGAATAACATTATGACTCCCTTAATGAAAAGAAATGTGGGAAAATTCAAAACATAAGTTCATTCCATTCTTTCAGCTTTATGTTTCTTGCATACTTTCTGTATAAAACAAGATTATAAATAAGCTGATATATTAAGTATAGTGGAGTGCAAGCATATCTAAAAGCTATTACAGGTAAAGCAAGGACACCCATATCATGTACCTCTCCAAGTAATAATTTAAACCTATTTGACTCCCTTTGGGGATTTCACACTTAAAAATAAAATCTGCACACAGTTTATTCCTGTTTAACTCCTTCTGTTATTATGAGCCCTTAGACTGCTGTGTTAAGGAAAATACTAGAATTACCACAGGTTGAACTCTGTAGCTGACATATATTTCATTTATTCTCTCAAATTTGTTCATTCCATTCATCATCAAGGCACCTGAATACCAGGCTCTCTTCCCTAAATCTCCAGCCTTAGAAGGACATGGCCTGTTTCACTGCCTCACACTGTCACAAAGCTGTCTCTTCCACTGGGGTGGTGTTGACAGTGCCATTATCTCTTTACACTGCGAGATGATACAGAAAGACTATATATATATATGTTATGTTACATCAGTCTTGAAGTTGTTTCACTATATAAAAGAGCCTCTGTGTCATAAAATCATAAATTTATGGAGAATCCTGTTGGAAAACTTTCAAGTACAGTGTCTTTTCTGCAAAATTGCCTGAACCATGCAACTCTGTCTTGCACAACATATGCAGAACAGTTGATTACGAAATGTGGAAGATTCCCTTTAGGTTTTCAAGCAAGTCCTTTTATTTTTTTTTATTTATTTTATTTATATTTTGCACTTATTGAGATAAGAGAACACTCATTTCAAATGTTCTTATCTGAAAAAAAAAAGTGAAAAACACAACAGGAAATGAAGTGACATTCTCAACAGAATGTGAGGATCATGTTGTAGGTGCAATCCCTGACCTGTCTTTATCTGTATCTCTGTCTACTCTTTTTGTATGTACCACCAGTGTATGGTGCAAGCATGTTTCATTTGCAGTACTGTTTGTAAATTCTTGGCCTGCTTGACATTTACTATCACTATGCTTTGCCACAGCTGTCAGATTAGTCAGGTTTTTTTCCCCATTTTATCTGAGTTGGCTTTATTCCCAGATTCCAGATGAAAGTGATAGTGTTTTGGTTGACCATCCCATTCCAAGTGTTAAACACTGTGACTGCAGGCTTGGATGCTCTAGTGGCATGCTAAAGCTGTCCAGTTTTCATTCCCTTCTCTCCCCTCTGTCCCCACATGCACACACATAGCAAGCCACTGGAATATAATGCTGGGGTGAAGCCAATGTGTGGAAGCACTGAGAGTACATTTAGCTGTTCATGGTTGGAAAATATGGTAAGTAGGGTTAAAATGAACACAGTGTAGAGTGAAACCATAGAAACTAGACCACAAAGATTAAAAAATATATATTTTATTTATATTTTATTTATTTATTAAGATTTATGCTTATGCAGTGGTGGAACACTGACCTTACACATTCTAGTGATGAGAAATAATGGAACAAAATAAAATATCACAGGAAAGGACTTTTAATCATCTGACATTCAACTGAGACAAAACTTCATCTTCTGGGAAGTTTCATCAACAGGATGAAATTTGATGCAGAAAGTTCTCACATTATATATATATATTAATTTACTCTATTTAGGCCTGTGTATACTACAGTAATTCTATGTTACTGTAGGACTGTCTATTAAAAACAAGAGGTGTCTATAGGTCACTTAAGAATGCTGTACAGTTCTGTACCTCCCACACTGATCTGAAAAACTGCATAACTCTAGGTATGGATTATTTTACATTTCATTCAGATGCCACCTATGGTTAGCTAACTAAATGGTCCATCTTATTGCTTTACTCAGTTTAGGTATTAAAACTTAAATCACTCAGCTGTTCTATTCTTCTGACTAAAAAATTACAAAAGTTTTCACCACTGCAGGTCTTTGATGTCAGCAGCTAAAACTAATGATGGAGGACTGTTCCCTCTCACCTCAACATTGAGAGCTCACTTGAATATGATTTCAGTTTTGGCTTGTTCTTACATCAGGATATATATGTCTCCAAAGATCTATTCCTGAGATGAAATTAAGGGTGCCCATTAGAGGCATAATGTCATTATCTCCAAGATATTTACTTCCCTTCTGTCATCTTGCCACACGAACCAAGAAAAAGAAGATTGATAAATTTTGGGCCCTCAATACAAGTGATATGAACAAACTAGAAAGTATTCAGTGAAGGGCCATAATTATGGTAGCAAGTTATAGAATATGACTGATGAAATCATAGAATCATAGAACAGCTTGGATTGGAAGGGACCTTAAAAATCATCTAGTGCCAGCCCCCTGCAATGGGCAGGGATGCCACCTGCTAGATCAGGTTGTCCAAAGACCCAAATAACCTGGCCTTGAACACCTTCAGGAATGGGGCATCCACAGCTTCTGTGGGCAACCTGTGCTAGTGCCTCACCACCATCTGAGTGAAGAATTTCCTCTTAACATTTAATCTAAATCTTCTCTCATTTAGTTTAAAGCCATTCCTCCTTGCCCTGTCATTGTCTGCCCAAGCAAAAAGTTGTTCTCCACTTTTTTTTTTTTTTTTTTTTTTTTTTTTTTAATATATATATATATAATCCTCCTTTAGGTATTGAAAAGCTGCAATGATTTCCCTTGAGCCTCCTTTTCTCCAAGCTGAACAACCCCAGCTCTCGCAGCCTTTCTTTGTAGGAGAGGTGCTCCAGCCTTCTGATCAACTTCATAGCCCTCCTCTGGAACTCTAACAGATCAACATCTTTCTTGTGCAGTACTCCAAGTGGGTTCTTAAACCCCACAGAGGGCACAATCACCTCCCTTGGCCTGCTGGCCACTCCTCTTTTAATGAAGCCCAGGTTGCATTTGGCCTTCTGGGCTGCAAACTTGTACTGTTGGTTCATATTGAGCTTTTCATCCATCAGGAACTCCCAGATCCTTCTCTTCAGGGCTGCTCTCAATGACTTCTTCTCCCAGTCTGTCCTCATGTCTGCGATTGCCCTGACCCAGGTGCAGCAATTTGCACTTAGACTTGTTGAACCTCATTAGGTTCACATGGCCCCATTTTTCTATGAGGTTGATTAAGTTGGTTTGCTTAACTTGGAGAAGAAAAACCAAAGGGGGATGGTGAGGATAAAAGTATAGAAATTACAACAACAGATATTTTGATTTACGGAGAATAATGTTTTCATACTGAGGGGCAAATATTAAAGCAGGATGCCCAGATATGCTATGAAATCTCCATCCTTAGAGATATTCAGTACCCAGATGACTAATGGGCTCTTTTTACCTACTCTAATTTGACCTTGCTTTATGCTGAATGTTGGATGAGAAGGTCTCCAGATTTCCTTTCAAACTCAAATGATTCTACGAGTCTATAAGTCTAACGAGTTTTTCTACAGTGCAATAGCAGTCAAACTATCTGTGGAGGTTTCTCTAATCTGGAAAGGCAAGGGAGAAGCACATTAGCATTTTGTGTTTGCTTTCCATTCTTAGGAATTCCCCAGAGCACTGTCATTTGCTACTTGTCACATTAAAACAAAACAGTGCATCTTTTGGCACATGTAACATTTTATAAACAAAGGAACTAAGTTGTTTGGATTCAGCAGAAAGCCAGAGGGACACTAACACAACCATGCTAAACAGTTAGAGGAGTCAAACTTCTGAAAGAGCTTCTTAATTTCAGTTCAATTACCTATTTCCATGTACATTATGAAAACAAATGCTGTTTCTAGAAAATCCAAGAGGTAATTGGTAGATTGTTTTGCAAATTCTGGCCACTGCTAATGTGAAAGCATTCTTCTCTGAAGCTCCAGGCCTCCATGACAACATCAGAATCAGTCAGTTTGACTCCTTCTCATTTCAGATATAAACTGGATATTTTTTCTCCCTCAAGCCAAATTCTCTCTCCTTTTGCTCTCATTCTTTACCTTCTAGCAGCTAGTAGAAATGCTGTATACATGTGAAGAATGAAAATGGATCATATGATGAAAGAAATTAATCCTGCCTTAGAATATGACATGCTTAAATGCATAAATCCAGAGCTTCTTCAATAACTGGATTCTGGACTGCAAGGTTTCAGTACAAGTTTAGGTTTTTCAATCAGTGTTTTTATTCCATTTTAAAAGACGAAATATATACAGAAAATTATGAAAGACAAATAAAAAGACCACGTGCTAATATATAAATGGACAGAGACAGAAAACTGTGTTTTATGGTTTTACTTAGAGCAACTTAGAACTAGCAGCAGCCTCTTGTTCTATGTTTGAGTGATGTCACTCTTAATAGATAATACACTGTTAGCTCTTCTCACAATTTGAAAATAACAGCAAATCTTGTAATCTGACTTTCTTTATCATGTAGTAAATAGTGGTCAGGCATCCAAATATTGTTTTCTGTGTATGCACCTCTTGTTGCAGTAATGATGCAGCAAACTTGAATTACTGTTGACATGTTAGAAAGCCTCTCCCGACACCAGTAGAGTGTCGGTAGGGAACAGCTATCTTGTTCCCTACCATCCCATCTCTTTCAGTTCCTTTTCTGTCTCTTTAGACCTTAGGCATTTTTTCTTGTTGTTGTTGTTTTTTCATTGTTTTAGCCTGAATAAGTTTATCTAGTCTTCAGGTTTATCCTCAGCTTCTCTTGCTGGAAGGACATTCTTTTTCTTCTGTCTTCTGGCTATTAGGGCCACCATTGTGTTTTCCTTTCTGTAGTGCTTTTTAAAATACCGCTGGATTTTCTTTCCAGCACTGCCTATATCTTCTTTCCTGAGGATTCAGGTTTTTTAAATTATTATTATTATTATTATTTATTTTTTTACCAGCTAAATGGGAGAGCTGGAAAGGGATATGGAGGAGTGAATTATTTATCTCTTTCTTTCTCAGACTACCTTAAATGAACAGGGTTAGAATTTGAGGTCTTAAAAATATGAGGTCTTAATAATTCCACTGGGAGATTTAAGAAAACCCAATGAGGTTTAGCTGAATCTTAAGATTAATGGCCTATACATTTTTTTTAACCAAGATTTTTTTTTTTTGTATAGATTTTTATAGATCTTAACCAAGATTTTTTTTTGTTTTACTGAAACTAGGGACAAAAAGGAGGAAAAGAACAGGAAAAAAAAGTATTCTTTAGGTCAGTGAAAACAATTTCTCTGTATGTATGTACTCAAACAGACATCATATTATACCTATCATAGGCAGTCAAGTTGGTCTGTATTTTATTGTAACCCAACAAAAGCATCTGAGAGACTAATTCTGGGATGAAATCTTATTTGTTTCAGGTCATTGTGTTTTCAAAAAGCTAAAATGTAATCTCAGACAAGACTTGGCCTTGAAGCACAGAAGCCACAACACGATGCCTCTGCCACTGTATGGCTGCCACAGTAAGAAAGACACTTTTACAATTAAGTGCATTAAAATACTCTTTGGAAGTTCAGATTTGGTGATATTAGATTCTACACATGAACTGTTCAGTCCAAACCCTTCCTTTTCTTTGTGTTGTGCAAAAAGCAATTTTAATGCTAAATTTGCTTTTGATATGGTTCGATAACAATGCAAAATGGATGAGGTCTAATAAAATAACACAAAGTTAAAGGCAAGCTTGAATTCTTGGCTTCACTATCATTTTACCTGGATTTGATAAATGACACTGCCTGCATGGTAGACTGTATGAGTTGTCATATTTTTTTCTAAGATCCTGTCTAGTGAAAAAGTTAATGTATTTTTTTTTTTTCTCCTTCTGAATTTCTCAGTGTGGTAATTGCAATGTATTTTTTAATTAAATTTAATTTTATTCTTCTAGATGAGAACCTTTAAGTTGTTCTGTCAGGATGTTCTTTGATGCTAGGTGCATGTCAAATTTGTGGACACACACTTGGGTTAGAGACTCTATTCATACTTTGCACATTACCAAATGAATCATTTAGAAACCATATTATCAAGTTTTCTTGACAGCCCCAAATTCATTTACCTGACATTACCATTTTTTTTTTTCCTAAAAAACTTGCATGATTTTTTCCTTTAATCTACCCTTTTGCTATGAAAGAGGGATGTAAAGAATTCAAACTTGCTGACTTTTCATTAATATTTTTTCTTGTCTCTAACTTCTTGCTAGAGATTCTGCAATAAGTATTTTAGCTCTGTAATAACATTTGGACTCTATGATTTTTTGGTTTTTAATGCTCGTAAGGATTAACTATACAAGTTCAAGTATACAAATAAAATCATGCTGTGTTGTAAGATTCTTTTCTTTATTTTGTTTTCTAAATAATTTTTCAATAAATAAATGTAAATAAATAAAAATGTAAGTAAATAAATGTATTTAACTATGTTTAAATTTTGAGGGAGCCATGTTGCCTAATTTTATAAACAAAAAGGTTACATTCACTCTACAGCAGTCAAGGGAATGGACCACCAATGTAGTCTGGTCCCTATATTGCTCTGGAAAAGCAACTAGTTGCTGAGGTCAAATAAAAAGTACAGAAATCGGAGTGAGATCAGAGATTAAGAAGGCAGCTGGTAAGGAGTGAAACCTAGAAAAATTATTTTGTTTAACCTGCTACATTAAGGGTCCATTCTCACCCATGTCCAGTAGAAGTGCAGATAACTAAGAGTAATTGTAACCTGCTGAGGGAAAACTGAGTTTGAGATATATGAGTCTCCTTTAGTAGTAGTAATTATATTTACACAATACTTCAGCTGTGGGTAGAGCCAGCTGACATTGCTATTCCTGCAGGGTATAGCTACTTCATTTGCATACATGACTAGAAGTGTGAATTAACCTACATAAGTGTGAGATAGTTTGAGACAAAAGCAGGAAAATTGGCACACGTCATACATTTTTTACTCAGAAAGTGGATCGTTTTCCTCCAACAAGCCAAGTACGCTGCTCTTCTAAGCTGAAGGAAGTTTGCCATGTGCTCAATAGATTTTTCTTCTGTGGATTTATTTTCCACCAACAACTCTGCCAAGAATTCCTGCTTTCACTTCTTGTGAAAGCTGCTTCACCTCCACATGTTAACATAAACATCAGCATTATAAAAAAATTAATTACTATTCTAATCAGCTTGCTGATGTCTATCTGATCCCTTCAGAGTCATATATACTTCTAAGATAGCCTCTTTCTCTACTATAAGCCAATCTTCCTTCATAACTTATGCATTCAGACCCTTAATCATTTTGCATGGCCTTTGCTGTGCCTTTTCATTATCAGCAATGTCCTTTCTATAATAAGTAGAGTTGATTCAGCTGATACTCATTAGATATGCTGTCTCCTCCAAATACCAAATGTTCCTGCAATATTCAGACGGGATTTGAGTGAACGTGGTGTGGGAGGCTGAAAGTGGTGAAGACAGCTATCTAATCTTCCAAACTTCTGTATCGTTTGGTTTGCAATGTCTTTGAATATTAATTTACATTGTTATGAATCAGCTGACATGCTTGGTCATATATTGTGTTGGCTTCCTGTATGACCATCTACCTTTTTAACACTTTCCCCTCACCACAATCTTACAGAAGGTAGAATATTCTGCATTTGTTTGAGATACAGTGATGGGAGCTGCTGGAGCTCCTTTAGCTCTTCCAAACAGATCCCAGTTCACTGTGAGAGGAGATAGACAGGTCACTGACACCTGCTTCAACAGTTGTTGACCTGTTTCTCTGCTTATGGACTTGATCTATAACTAAATGACATCATGGTTAGGCCTTGAATTTCTTTGGTAGTAAGATCAACACTAACAATATGAGGCCAAGTTACAGTCCCTGTAATTCTGATGACTTTAAAAGGGCTGTGTGACAGGTAAATAAGTAGGGAATTTGGCTTAAGGAGACCACAAGTGCACACTATTGCTAATGTAGTCTCATTACTGCCCTATTTAACAGAAAAAGACACTGATTATATATACAATGTAAATCCTAAGGCCTTTTCTACTTCTGCCAAACACTGTAGAGAGGGATTTACTGCATTATCCATTATCACGTCCAAGTCTATTCTTGGTTTGTATTGTGCTTCATTTTAGGCTATAGTCTCTGTGGATAGTTTTGATCCTCCCTTCTCTCATTACTTTATACTTCTCTGTGTTGAACTGCATAAGCCAATTATCAGACCATAAACCTCATCTATCCAAAACATTTTGAATGTGTATGTTCTGTGCCTTTGTGGCTGCTGCCCTCCTCCTATTTTGTGTCATTATCAAACAAAGGCACATTTTAAATATTGTCATACACGCCCCCCCAACCCCCTTCAAAGTCATTCTTAATTAGATAATGATTAATTAGATGTTTGTAAAGTACTTTGAATAAACAAAGTACTATAGAAGCGCAAAGTATTATTATTAATATGCATAATTGTCAGTGTTATTAATACTGAGCTTTGCTGCAGCAACCCTGTCATTACTGTTCGTCATCCTGAATTGTCCGCTCTTTCCAGCACAAACCATTTCCTCTTTACAAGCCAGCTTTTAATCCAATTCAGTGCATTTACCCTTTGTAATATGCTCTCTGACTTAGTAAAGAAATCTCTCTGTAGTGTCATGTGGCACCAGGAGCGGCTGTGAAATGCAGACAGATTATATGACCATCCTTTTCCCCTGCATTAACAATCCAGCAATGTGTTCAAAGAATTCAAGCCAAATTGGCACACATGCTTTTCTTTTTAAGAATCCATGTAGTATCACCCTTACCGGGGGGTTGCAATATATTGTGAGTACCCCTGTTGTGCAGAAAAAAATAATGTAGAGAACAAGTCTGCTGACCTCATCAGACGAAGCTCGGCAGGAATGCAGAAGATTGTCTTGGTTAGTTTCAGACGGTGAATTAAAGAGGGAAAAGAGGGAAGGCATATTTGAAAAGGATAAGGCACTTTTCTATGATAATGCCCTGTTTCACTCCAAGACATCACCTATCTCAAAGTTTACAGAGGTGTTGAGTTAAAAAAAAAAAAAAAAAAAAAAACAAAACTCTAAAAGGAAGAAAACCAGTCCTAAGCCTAAAGGTATCTAAACTGTAAATAGCCATTTCAGCTGAAAATTATGCCTTCAGTTAACACTACTGATGCAAATATCTCACTTGGCAGTCTCTGCTCATCTACATCTGTTAGAACAGTGTGAGATCTGCTAGCCTGTTGGTCAGAGCCTTGCTCCAACATACAGGTTCCAGGAAATTATAAGTTTACATGGGCAGACTTGAAAACACTGTGGAAAAATTCACTTTTCTTCAGGAAGTCCCTTCACTGTGCCAGCTGAACAACATTGGCAACATATGCCAACTACAGTCAATTACACTAGCTTATACTAATATGCCATGCAGAAGTAAAGGCAGGCAAAGAGTCCGTGCCTCTCACTGGCTGCCAAAAAGAAAATCTGTACTGCCCTAGGTGCTGCAAAGCCCATAAAGATCACATTGGGGTATAAGCATTAGAGCCAGATGGAAGGAAGATGGTTAATGAAAGAAATTGAAATTTGGAACTTGTCCTGAGAAATAGCCAACAATCTTCCAGCCCAGAGCTCTGTGGTAATCAGCAGTGGCCCAATAACATAGGGGAGTAGAAAACAAGATCTGTAGTCAACAGTCTTCATGTCTAGGAAAAAGACCCTGAACGGGACTTCTGTATAGTGCAGTTATAGCTTTGCATGACAAGTTAGCCAACTGACTCCTGGGCTGCAGTCAAAGCTGAGACAAAAATCAATAGGAAAAAAACCCCTATAACTACATGATCCAAAACCAATAATGCTGGGTACATGTTCTGGAATTAAACCAGTTGTTATTATTATTATTATTATTATTATTATTATTATTATACTGCTGACCTTCCTAAGGCTAAGTCTGCAATCAGTGATTCTATTGTTTTCTATGTGCTTTTTGTTTGTCCTAGTACATGTGAGTCTCCACAAAACTGTTTGTTCCCTATATTTAATAGCCATATTAACAGTAGATGGCCTTTTAAAATATATTTTTGAAGACATGTATTTGTTTTTCAGAATGGTTTGTAAATGTTAGAAACATCCTCCTAATGAACTCCAAGATACCAACAGATTATGAGCAATAAAAAGCATCTAATACAGATGTTCAAGGAGAATGAAGAATGGTGAACTCAGAGCAGAAGATATACCAAAATCATTTAATCAAAGTTTGAACTGTCTCACATTACAGCATCTAGGGAGGAAGTCTAGGTTAGGTTTCTGATTTTAATTTGTGCTTTTTTCTCATTATAATTTAAAAAGAAGGTCTCAGACCTGGACTTTCCCAATATATAGAAAACCTTATTTCAAAGACTAGCTGGTTGCATGGGTTCTCAAAAAGACACAGCCCTCTCATAGTTTAGTACAGATGAATGATGATGATGAAGCTAGCTGAGGTCTGAACCAATAATAGCTATCTGGTCTCTGCTTTATATCTTCTGTATTTGTTTAAAAACGTGTCACAGAAACATAATACCTCACTGCTGCTGACTGCATTAGATTGCATTATCTTTTCTGGGAGCCTTGCAGAAGGAGGAAATATTACAGAAGGAGATGTGCTGAGGTCAGCCATTGTAACTGGGACAGTCACAGTAGCACAACCTGAGTCTCTTCCTATGTATTCTGCTATAAAAAAGTCTCTCTGGATGCTATAGATAAAAAAAAGGGAGTTTAAGGAAAAAGAGTTTCAAGGTGTGGAGATCCTCAATAAAAACTGGTTTTAACTGGACTTCTCTATGTTACTAAAAGACAGCAGATAAAAAATGCACAAGTACAGGCATGGGCAGCAACCTGAGTGGTGCAGCCCAGCCAGCTTAGAGGGATCTTTTAACCCAGTGATAAGGCTATGTGTGAGGTGTGCCTGCAGCAGCATAATGGGTCACGAATACACAAACCTACCAAGACACCTTTATAAATCAAGCTCCATATATCTCCAGCTTTATTCCTTTCACTTTATACGCTCCATTCTGTTCTATATCTACACAGGTAAAATCTCTCATTACTCCTCTTCTGGCCTTTCCTTATGCTCTTTTCATCAGTGGCTTAATCAATCATTTCCCAGTTTACTTCAACTTTCTGCCCAGGTAGCCACTGGCATATTCCCAGAGCAACTGTAGTTTACGTTCTGAAACAGGAGGCCAAACTCAGGGGTGACTCCAGTTCTTGTGGGAGTGGGTGGAGGGAGACTGTTAATAGGATATACAGAAATAGATGCCCAGAGGAGAGTGCTCTTACATATTCCTCAGTTAAAGTCACTTAATTTATACTTTACAGGCATTGGAGAGTCATAATAGGATCAGATAGAACAGATGTGCAATCTGTGCAAATATTCCTCAAAGAAGAGAAGAGCCCCAGGACTGATTTTGGTCAGTGTTATGTATACAGCCTAAGAATCCATCATATAAACTTCTTCCATTTGTTAAAACTCCAGAGCTTTCAGGCTGCAATTTTGACACCTATTTACCAATACAGAAGGAAATTCAAGCTGATGGAGCCATGGAGGAGTTCAGACAGACCTCTTGTGAGGCAGTTGGGGTCCATCCCTACAAGAATTTTGTCTTTCATAAGATCTTTCAGTCTTGCTTTTCTTTTAAGTATGGATAGTATGCATGGTAGCACTAAGCCCAGATTCACAACAAGCCGGAATGGGAGGTGTATACCACATAGGAGACATACTGTACCTGCACAGTAGTTCTCAGAAGGCTTTTCCCAGCTGAGCATGAAAAATATGTTTAGAAGATGTTAGAAGATCCTGACAGCCTGTATTCTGAGAAAGGTAAGACCTATTTGTGTGACTGTGTAGTTTAGCACTACTGTTTATGATGACATCGATTGAAGCAGATTTATTGTTCTTCAAAAACAGGTTCAGTAAATGTGCTGCAGGTTTATTGTGCATTTATGTAGCTTTTGTAGATATTGCTGGCTGTCCCTAAACTTGCAGCAAAAGGTACACAGCAACTCAGTCTAGGTGTGTCAGAGAAAGCTACAAGGTCCTTTGCAAGATAATGTACAGTTTTTCTGTTTTCTATAACAGCTAGTCATATCTTAATAGTATTATTTTGAAGAAATAATGAATAGCATATGCTGTTCTTTTTTTTTTTTTTTTAATCTTTTCTCTTCACTCTCCCTTTTGCTGTCCAACTCCCTCCCCACTCCCCCACCAAGTCCACCACAATATTTTCCATTGAGACCTGACTGAGTACAAAACATTAGAGCCACTACTGCTTGAAAGTGTCTGAAATACTACAAAGACTGTGTTGTAAACCACCAGAGTGATGTTTTCATAGCACAAAAATAAGTGTTGCAGGTTCTAGTTTGTCGTATGAGGTTGTGCGGAAATATCTGAGGATGCAAAGCCCACAGAAGACAGGTGGCAGACTCTGCAGAGGAAAGGCATACAGAGCAGTTTTATTCTTACTGCCTACTAAGAAACTCTCTTTTATGTGTTAGCCCCTGATCAATGCCTAGGTACTATCTGGAAGAGTCTTAGCTTCCAAAATGTGGCAAGCATAAAACAATCTGAACAATTAAATGCCAGTGCTTAAGTCTATGCCCTGTTTCTGTCTTATTTTTAGTAGCAGTAAAGGCAGTAATAATATCCATTTTAATATCAGGTGTAGCAGTGGAATTTTTTGGGGTCTTTTGGGATTAATACCTTTAGCATCCTGTTTTTAATAATGCCATACAATTTAGATTAACATTTTGATACTTGTGTACTTAAATTGGAACTTAAATTCTACCTCTATCTGCTTAAACAACCAATAGTTATATGCCTAGATCTGTACCACTGAGTCTGGACAGGTCTTAAGGCCAGTGGAAATTAATTGATCTTTAAAAACAAGGTTATCCCTTTATTTAAAATCATAGAATCACTTAGGTCAGAAAAGACCTTCAAGAACATCAAGTCCAGCCATTAACATTGCACTGCCATGTCTACCACTAAAGTAGTGGTCGTAGTAGTAGACTTATTTGAATCAGGTGATTTTAAGAAGTCATGATTAGTTCTTAATCATGATTTAATATTTTTTCTTCAGGCTCATATTCAACAGCTACTCTTCAATGATTTCTTTCAGAGATTAAAGAAAACATTCCTTCAGAAATAAGAATACAACAACAACAACAACAACAACAAAAACTCTGCAATCACAGCTGTTTTTTCTTAGATAATGGGTTCATAAGATATGAAGTATGTAGTGTAGATATGATATGGTATCTGACTGCTATCTCTTGAAGTAAAAGATTTCCTTCTGCTTTCTTGCACTTTGGGGTTAAGATGAGCAGAAAAATTTCCCTTACTAACAACTAAGAGCATTCACGTGGACAGTTTTTCTGTTGTAGATGATGCATAATAACTTGATTGCCACAATAATTTGTGTATAAGCTTATGATGTCAATAACCAAAAGCTCTAATGCAAATGGAGCACTGAAACAGGCTGCCCTGATATGTTGTGGAATCGCCACCCTTGGAAATCTTCAGAAGTTGCCTGGAAACAATCCTGGGCCAACTTGAGCAGGTTGGACCAAATAGCCTCCAAAGGCCCCTTCCAACCACAACCATTCTGTGATTCTGTAATTTTAGTGTCTCTCTGAACAATAATTTAAATGTTTTCCTTTAGCATAATAGAAGGTTCTCTTTTGAAAGGTATGAAGGCTATTTCTGTACACTGAATCGCAGAGATGTTTGTACAGTTATGGATTTAATATTAAACTCTCAAAAGTTTTGAATTGTTTGGCTTAGAAGAAAGCATAATAGACAATTTTTTGTGACCCTTTGATCTGTTCTGATTGTAACCCCAAAGTAAAATACACAAAATAGTAATGCACAAAATATGTGTGTAAAATCATAATTTTGGTAATGTTTTCAAACAAACAACACATTCCTACACATTTCCCATTTTTAAAAGTAAAACATAACATTCTTTTGACCAATTTCATTGAAAAAATAGGAGTCAATGTAAAATGATTTTTGAAAAAGAAAAAAAATAAATAGTTCCCTTGTATTATTTACCCATTTTAATATCATGAACTTCACTATTTTATTATTTTATTTTAATTTATATTATTTTATTTTATTTTATTCCTTTGTTGGCTGGGATTTTACACTCTACTGAATAATCTTTTTTTTTTTTTTTTCTTTTTTTTTTTTTCTTTTTTTCTCATTCCATAACAAAATCTGTTTTATAAGTAGGTTCTATCCTATAGATAAAAAGGACATACAGTTTTATAGAAAACAAGGACACATTCTGAATGCTCTATGTCTGAGTGGGTAAAACAGTTTCAGACAATAAGATCACTGTCATCTCACTTAACTTTATACATCCAAAAATCAGATGTCTATTAAGAGATAATAGTCTAGCCTCTCTCTACAGCCATTGTATCCAAAGCAGAAGAAAACTATAGACAGTTAAAAATTGTTTGGTTATAAGCACTGCTTGAAAATTGTTAGTCATGTTGAATTAAATCAGAGTAATTTTGATGTAGACAAGTAAAAGGGAAGATGGTGGTTGTGCTGAAAGAGAATGTGTATTGGTCTAAAGAGAAACTGGTTTTAGACTTTCTCACTGTCTAGGTTTCAGTTAGGACAGAGTTATTTTTCCTCCCAGTAGCTGGTAGGGTGCTATGTTTTGGATTAGGATGAGAAGAGTGTTGATAACATGCTGATGTTTTAATTGCTGCAGAGCAGTGCTTACACTAAGCCAAGGACTTTTCAGCTTCTCGCTCTGTCTTGCCAGTGGGCAGGCTGGGGGTGCAGCAAGAGCTGGGAGGGGACAGACCCAGGACAGCTGACTCAAACTGGCCAAAGGGGTATTCCATACCATCTGGCGTCATGCTGAACAATATATAGGGGTGGCTAGCTGGGGTGGGGGGCCGGCTGCTTGGGGTTGGGCTGGGCATCAGTCAGCGGGTGGTGAGCAATTACATTGTGCATCACTTGTTTGTACATATTATTATTATTATTATTATTATTATTATCTTAATAAACTGTCTTTATCTCAACCCACAGGCTTCACTTTCCCGTTTCTCTCCCCCATCCCAGAGAGGGAGGGGGGAGGGGGAGCGAATGGCTGTGTGGTGTTTAGCTGCTGGCTGGGTTAAACCACCACACTCACAGACTGTTTTTCAGATTTGTCTTATTTTATAATATAACTAATGTTGTCTGATTTAACTTTATAGGTTGCTAAAAATGGGATGATGGCAAAAAAAAAAAAAAAAAAAAAAAAAAAAAAAGGAGGTGTTGCAATACAGAAGAAGATAAAAATCTCTCTGAAAGAACTGTCTGAGACCTTTTTGTGTAATAGAAATGGCCTGACTATAAGTGTACAATGTAAACTAAAGTAATAATTTGTGGTGGTTTTACCGTGCTAGGCAGCTGAACACCACAACCGCTCTCTCACTAGCCCTCCTCAGATGAGGAGGGGAAAAAGTAAAGGAAAGAAAAACTCACGAGTTGAGATTAGGATAATTTAATTAAAGAGGGAAAAAAATATTAAGGAAATATTATTATTAATTAAACAATTCAACTAAAGGGATAAAAAGAGGAAGGTGAAGAGGGAGGGGGAAAAGGAATAACAAAACAAACCAAGTAAAGACTATGTGGAAGTGTAGAGGAAAAAAATTACTCTCTACTTCCCACAAATGAGCAGTGCTTGACCACGTCCTTGAAGCAGGGCCTTAACACACGTAGCCGGTGTTCGGGAGGAGGACGGACATTTTCGCAACGAGAGCCCACCACACCCCCCTTCTTCCTTTTTCCACCTTTTATTGCTGAGTGTGACATGATATGGTATGGTATTTGGTTGGGTTAGGTCAGCTGCCCTGGTGATGTTTCTTTCTCACTTTTTTGCCCACCCCCTAGGATGGTTAGAGAAAGTCCTGATGCTGTGCCAGCACTTCTCAGCAGCAGACACAACATTGGTGTGATACCACTGCTGTTCTAGCTACAAGTGCAGAGCACAGCATTGTATGGACTGCTTCAGGGAAGGTTAACATCCCAGCCAGACCCAGTACATAAGTCTAATTGAATTGCTAGTAGGAACTTTTGGAAAAAATGGAGACTCATCTGCAAAAATCAGTAAAAGAAAGGTCCTGGGAATATGAGTTGTTTTTAGAATAACTGAGTGAGCATGAATAAATTATGAATCCATCAAAAATGTAAATGTATGGATCAGGAAACAAAAAAATTCCAAATATTGCAGACAAGTATATTGACATTGGAAACTACCATGAAGAAGCCCCATCTGGATTTTTATTTTTATTGATCTATAGTTGTTCAAAATAAAGGCTACATCCACACTAAAAAAAACCTAAAACTAAAGCCCAAAGTTGCTTAAAAGACAAACAAGTTCTCATGAGTCCTAGTTAAATTTAGTCTGGATATTAATGAAAAGATTTTAACCGCCAGAGACATTAATTCTGAAGTAGCCTTCCCATAGGAGCTATGAGAATAAAAATGTGAAATAATTTTATAATGGAATTTATTACATTTTTAATGAGATTATATGACATGATCACCTGAACAGGAAGGTGCTTCAGAACATTGAAGATCTCTTCCACTTCTGTATATTTATGTCCCTAGGTGCTTGTTGTAGGCTGAGTTATGCTTCATTAGAAGAAGTGGCAATATTTTAAATGTCATAGACTATTTTTCCCATGCAGGAAAGACACAAGAGACTTCTCTCGTGGGTTTGTTTGACAAACAGACTATGTGCAACATTGTTAAAAATAGGTGTTTGTCAGGTAGGTCATCTGTGACTTCTGTGAAAAGAGGTACTCTAAGGAAAAAGTAAGTCGGTGGAAACATTTTGATTTAAAAAATAGAAAAGACCAGAGATGTGAGTTAGTGGATTAAAATGATTTTCTCTTCTCTTACACTTATTTTTCATTTTTTTAAAAATATTTTTTAATTTATTTTTTCCTACACTGAGGATGCTGAAATAATTTTAGTTCTAAAGTTAGGAAACCTGGAATTTGATTTTTTTCCACCTAGTCTCCTCTTGGAAGGTGTGGCAGGAAGGTCAGGGTAAATTAATCTGACTTCTGGAAGATTAGGAACATCATCTAATACAAACCTTGTATTTGTTGTATTATTTTATAGAATGTAGGTCACAATTAATTATTTGCAATCAACCATAAAAGACCGAGTCATTATTCTCAGGTAACATACTTGTTGCATGCCTTCTGCATGTGAAAAGTGAAAAGAGAGCAGAAATTCTTGCAAATGTTATAATGTATGAGAGTTTCAAGTAGCCAGAAGTTTCACACAGCAATTGCATAAATAAACAATTGCCTTTTAAAGTAATGCTTAAGTAAGTCAATTGAGCCATTGGAAATCCAGTCCAAGTTTTGAACTAACGAGAAAGTGTCATAAATATTCACATTTTCTTACCATTAGTCTTAAACCTTACTACCTACAGGTACGGAGATAGATGAAGAATCTTAAATTTAAACCTTCACTGCAGAGCAATGAAGAAGGAAGAAAAGAAAATTAGCTTACCCAGCTACGTTTTTAGCGAGCAGCCACTAGCAACGATTGTACAGGAACATCATTGATCTTGGAAGGATAGCCTGAGAAAGTCAGAAATAGAGCAATATAAAAAGTAGAGCAATGGAAATATACAGTGAATGGTTATGCTGGCAGGATATGCTGTTACTGTGATAGGAACTCTGAGGGTGTCTATTTATTATTTGTCTATGATATCATGAGGACAGAGTTCACAGAAATTAGATTTACCAAGACCAGAAAAGTATTTTATTTCTGCATCTGTACTGCTGAGGCCAGCAACTCAAATAATAATTTTATCTTGACCCTGTACAGTCTGCAAATGGTTTATGAATGGGAATTATACAGACTCGCGGTTTTGCATGAACATTCACTCTCTTTGTTTGTACACACAAAAAATGGTGATGGACTATCATTATCCAAATTGATAGCAGCTGTGCTTACTAAAAAAAATGTTTTCCTCAAATCTGTTGACATGTCAGTAGTAATAAAAAAAAGTATGTCATATGGTACACCGAAACTCCTTACTTGTCACAGCCCATTTAAATGTGTACTGCATCCAATCCAAGAAATATTCTGTAAAATTAATATATTTGCTAGGCTCTTTAGTACAGACTCTACTATTCTTAGGGGAGATATTTTGAAGATATCCTTAAAAATCTAAATATTTAACTTCCCTTCACATTTGCATGATTTAGTTGGAAGTTCTCCTTTTCTTTTTAAATTTTATTTATTTAATTATTTCCTCTCATATTTCAATTCATCCACCATTTTGTTGCTTGAAACTGATGTACTGTCATATTAAATGACGAGGGACCAAAGTAAGCTTATGTGTGGTGCCAGGCTAATCACGGCTATGGTTTTAATAGCTGATATCTGCTCATTCTCAGAGGCACCCCTAAAAAAAGCATCCAACACTGCTTCTAGGTATCTTCAGTGAGGTGTTTACTATTTGTTAGTATTAAATTTTTAGTTTATAATTTTGAAGTTTGCAGTCATGTTTGATTAAATTTGATGCCTATCTTACTTTGTGTGGATTCAGCTTGGGTTTCTGGAGAGATACAAAAGTCAAAAGGGGGAAAGAGGTTTTGTGGGACACATTGCAATCTCACAGAAAGTATAATATTCCTTTGATGTTTAAAAATGTGCATTGTCTGAAGAAATCAGTGGCTATTCCATAGGGAAAGCCTTGCTTTGTATGGGTGTCATTTGACTGTATGTCTGATGCAAATGCATTTAAGGCCTTTTTCATAATGATTTTACAAACTTAGGCAACAGATGTGTGTCCCTGCTCGGAGCAGTTTACAGTCCCTGTTGAACAGACAAGGAAACATCAGGGAGATGAAAAAACTTACTATAGTTCAGGACCTGAGCCAGATTTAATGCAAGACTTCTAAACCACAGTGCAGTGACTTGTTTAGTACATCACCTTACCTTCTGTTCTCAATGAAAAGCAAAAGAAAACCTACAAAATCAAGTGATGTAGACAAGATAGACTCTAAACTGAGGAGATCAGAGACAGGCAAAAGCCACAGGAAAACTGAGTTCAAAACGGGGAGCACTGTGGAAATGCAGAAGGTCACAAGCAGCAATGGAAAGAAAAGAGAAAGATATTGTAAGATAGCAAATGGTGTGTTTCCTATTCTGAGAACAAAATATCTGCCTGCTGCCTGTGCCACCTCAGAGGTTTAAAAATTCAAGTAACAGGATGGATCATAAAAACAATTTCACTGAGAGTATTTTGATGGACTGGCCTAGCCCTCCCTTCACAGGTCTTGAAGCCCTCTGCCAGATTCTCCCCGCTCCTGCAGCAAGATCAGGAGATGAGGTCACTCTTTACCTGATTTCTATGACAACAGAAGGCAGTTCAGCCTCTGATCCACTCCTGCTTCTCCCCAGTTCCTGGCTAACTGAAGCTTCTGGCTTTGGCAATACTGTGGCCGTGGATTTATGCTCCGGTTGAGGCTGATATCATTTCCAATGATAAATGGAAAAATAAGAAGTGGCTCCCTTTAGAAAGAGTAATAAGAAAAATTCAGGAGAAGGATCTTTTTCACTAAGTAATTGGAAAAAAGGAGGTGGTTTTGAAAGAACAGGACTGAAGACAGAGGCTACCTATTTTTGTCAAGACTACACGGAGTGCAAAGATATATGAAGAAAGTATAATTGTCAGTCACTTTCCCATGAAGGATATTTTATGTAGTAATAAACGAGACAAACAGTCACTGAATAGGGCTTTATGGGAAGTAGTTTTGGCTGAGTTGTACGTCCGCCTCTCAGGGTTTCTACCATTATTCACTCAGCTGATGAATTCACTCAGCAGTGGTAGCAGTTTCTAGAAAAGAAGAAACAGCTCACAGAAGACTCAGCAGCTTAGTTTAAATACATTTCCTCTCCCACGCCTGCACCATACTGAGTTCTGTCACTATCTCTGCAGCTGTTGCCTGTTTCACGAATGCCTTCTCTGTATTAATCACCCACATCAGTCCTTTGAGGCAGCTGGAGCCAACCAGCACCATCTTCTCATAGCTATGCCATATGAAGATATTGGGCTTTTAGAGCCCATAGAGTTTCATCTGAATCCAGAAGAAACCAAATTTTTAGTTCAGGATTCAGAAGTATTCAGTAATATCTTGGGATTTAGAAGTTTTGAGTTCAGGTTTCATGTCTCCCTTAATGTTGTGGTTGCCCTCTGGTTTGGCTGGCATGGTTATATAGCAGACGTAGTGATGCCTGAGCTGGTTCTGCATGAGCTAATTTAGACTGCTAAAGCTAAGGAAAACTGAGAAGAAAAACTTAAGATGATTCTACATAGTCTTCTTGTATCTAAAAGATGCATGGCTGCATTGCATAGTGTTTTTCTCAAGTAAGTCAACCTGATCATGCATACATTTTGGCTTGAGCTGCATTGCTTTGTTTAACTTGGTATAGGAACAATTCCCTTCTATTAAAAGTGGAGATAATGTTACTTACAAAACATACTGAGATTTATACTGGGATGTAAAATGTGAGGTAATATCACAATTCCTGTAATGGCTTCATTTCAAACTTTGAGGCAAGGTCATATGAATTGGGTCTTCATCTAAATTGTGGGATTTAGGTCTATTTTTGTGAGTGACAAACACTAATCCCTCACACTACGATATATTATTTTCCCATTTACCCTTTACATGGCATTTGAAGAAGTAAGCTATTAAATAATAATTGTTGTAGTGAAGGGCAGTGTATTTGCCCACTTTTAGAGATTTCTGAAATGTTAATACACCAAGCTATTGCTGCAGCTGTCTCAGATGTGTCTGCCCTGTGTATGGCATGTACTGGATGCTCTAATTAAACCCATTTTCATTTAGTCAGTGGAAAAAATAATCAAAATTGCTTTTTGCACCAGGTTGGTTATTTAATTGGGATGGGGAAAATGAAGAAGCAGAGGAACAGCAAGTGAGTTATACCCAGCAGGAGACTGAGAATAAGCACTTTTTTGCTTGGGAAATCATTGATATCAGTTATCAGCTTGAAATAAGCCTTTAATGCTAATCACTGAATTTTTGTCACAAGCTGGGAATGGGATCTGTAGAAGCTGTTGGAGTTGCACAGCTGAGGTATGATAGAGTGATTTCTTCAAGAACAGTGGCTTCCACTGGGACTTGTGTAGCTAATGGGACTGAAAACTTTTCCCTAGAGGTCATAAGTGACCAAATATGTTAAGATGAGAAGAGTTCAGTGGTTTATGTAAAATGAGATAGTGGCATGAATCCAAGTACTCAGCACACAGGTATCTCCAGGTATCTCCATCTACATGCTAATACTGGAGATTTAAGCTTTTTTTTTTTTTTTTTTTTTTTTTTTTTTTTTTTTTTAATGCAAATAGTTCATGGTGCACAGAGACCACCTACAATCCAAGACCGAAAGATTCCATCTTTATAATTCTGGCTGTGGAGAGGCCCTTATTTTTATATGTTCTATTTGTATAAAATATATGTATATTAATAAAGGAGAAACAGGAAACTATGTATGTCTCCCAGAAAACTACTCCGTCATCTGGCAGTAGAGTTGCCTGC
Source organism: Heteronetta atricapilla (assembly GCA_011075105.1). NCBI lineage: Eukaryota > Metazoa > Chordata > Aves > Anseriformes > Anatidae > Heteronetta > Heteronetta atricapilla. Next base: position 111,063,362 of record CM021733.1, on the reverse strand, counting down.
CTGTATTAAAGCATGGGGAACCCCAAGTTCTCCCATGTAAGAGGAAAAAACTTCAACAGGAGTGGCTCAGAGAAAATTTTGTATTCTGGCCATTTCAGTGTGCAATGTGACTACAAAAGCTCCTGAGAACTGAAATCAGAAGCACCAGCTCAACCAGCACTTTTAAGCCTAGGTGCAGTCTTTCCTGAGAGTCCAAACTCTATCTTTGAGAGAGAAAATCAAAAGATTTCTATGGGTTGGAATGAAAAAAAAGATATTACAGTTCTGTCTAGAATTCTGTAAAAAGAATATAATTAGCAATCGATGCTTTACAATGTATGAAAAGATAAGGTTCTTCATTAAATTTTTAGGATTTTCCATTAGGTTTTGCTTGAATCTGGAAATAATTGTAAGACTTGTGAAATTCCTCCTTCACTGCAGAGAGACTCTTTGGGAAGCTTTCTATGCTGAACCTGCTGTGAAGATACATGGATTCCATTCATTTGCTGAGTTATAATAACAATGTCATTATAGGCCTTATTATTTAAGGATATAACCAAGTGAAGTTTTGTAGGAAAGATCATATCATTTATTAGCAGCAACCTTAAATCTAAATACAGGTTCAGAACCAATTTTCTGAATTTAACTTTAATATGTACAGCAGTTATCATGTCTTCTTTTCCTGCTCCGCAGGTACCTTTTTTTTCTCAATGGTCTTAACTAAGTTAAACCAAGTTAAACTCAAAGCAGTTGTTCTGTACCTGTATTTAGCTGGAAGGTTGGTGTTTCAGCTTCAAAACTGAAAAAGTTTAGTGTGCTTTAAAATTTGGTTGTTTTCTCTAACTACTGCAGTTGGCTGATATATTTAAAATGCCAACAAAAACCCCATCTCCTTGTAAACCATTCCTCACTTCTTTTCTTTTTCCCTTTTAAACTGTTCCACTTTATAAACTGCACCACTTTATAAAGAAGAATGAAAATGCATTTTACTGCCCTCAGATTAAGGTCAATAGCAGCCTCACACTTGCTCCACGGATAGAGTCATCTTTCTGACTCTGACCCTAAAGAAGCAAATCATTTCTGAAATATATTGTGTTTACAGGGCTGTTGGAGATGAGACTATGGTGTAACTGCAATTTCATTGAAACATGCAACTGTTGTGGTATGCAGCAAACAAATTCGGAAGCATATTAAAGGTGTAGTCTTGAGATAATTTTTGAAGTCCAAACATGGCTTAAAAATATATTTTAGTCTTTCTAAATGAGTGTCTTGAAGCTATTTGTCACTGTTTCCTAAGGGAAACAGCAGGTTTCAGCAGGGATAGAGTTAATTTTTCTCCCAGTAGCTGCTATGTTGCTGTGTTTTGGATTTAGGATGAGAATAATGCTGATAACAAACTGATGTTTTAGTTGTTGCAGAGCAGTGCTCATCCAGAGCCAAGGACCTTTCAGCTCCTTCTGCTGCCTTGCCAGCATGAAGGCTGTGGGAGCACCAGGAGCTGGGAGAGGACACAGACAGGACAGCTGGCCCAGAATGGCCAAAGGGATGTCCTGTTCCATGTAGAGTCATGCTCAGCAATGAAACTGGGGGGAGCTGACTGGGGGTCAGTTGCTGTGCATCACTAACTTTGGATATAATTTTCTTCTTCTTCTTCCTCTTCTTCTTTTTCTTCTTCTTCTTCTTCTTCTTCTTCTTCTTCTGCTTCTTCTTCTGTTTCTTCTGCTTCTTCTTCTGCTTCTTCTTCTTCTGTTTCTTCTGCTGCTTCTTCTTCTTCTTCTGTTTCTTCTGTTTCTTCTGCTTCTTCTGCTTCGGCTGCTGCTTCTGCTGCTTCTGCTTCTTCTGCTTCTTCTGCTTCTTCTACTTCTTCTTCTTCTTTCTGCTTCCTTTTCTGTTCCATTACACTGTCCTTATCTCAACCTGGGAGTCTTTACCCTTACTTTTCTGATTCTCTCCCCCATTCCACTATGTGTATGGTGGGGAGGTGTGAACAAATGGCTGTGTGGAACTTAGGTGCTTGCTGGGTTAAACCACAACAGAGCAGATCAAGAGGTTTTAACAAGTTTAAGGTATGCTTCATTTTCTACTATCCCAACAGAAACTCAGTTCCCTTATTAATGCTCTGTCTGCATTCACATCATTGATTAAAAACTCATCTATTCCACTTGGCCTACCAGCTATAATATCACTATCTCACACCTGTTCTGGATGCATATATGTATATATATTTAGCTATGGTTTAATAACTCTTCAGGGTATGGTTCTAACTTTGAGGGGGATATATTACTCCTTTAAAGCATAGCTAGCATTCTGCACTAAAGTGATAGTTCTGTTTTGGTTCAGTGCTTAAAACATCCCTCCCTTTCTAACCCCTCCCAGAAATACATTTTTATATTTGCATTGATCTGAGAGTGAAAATAAATTTTCAATGAATTGATTATATGGGAAGGGGAACAGTGAAAAGAGAGAATCACTCCATTCCTTGCTTCATTGAATAAATACTTTATAGTAAATAGAATTGGAGAGATTGAGAAAAAATCCCAGCCTCAGTTTTACTAGCACTTAATCATGAAGGTGGTAAACAGGAAAGCTCATTGATTCAGGCTGGGAGGAGGTTTAAGTGGGTGCCTTAATTGTATTGTAGAATATATAAGACTTCTTTATCCAGTCCTTACTGGTCTCATGAAAGACATCTAAAGCTTATGGCTAATCTATCCTGAAAAAAAATAATTAAGGAACATTAAAATGAATCATATTGACATTTTCAGAAAACAGTGCCTGTTTCAAGCTATGTTGGAGCAATTTGCTAAATGAACTTTTAGTTTCAACATAGTCCAAAACTGCATTTTTTGTGATTAATCCATCAAAACTACTGCCCAGACATTCTTTCAAGTCTAAGGGAGAAATGTTTTCCCTTTAACTAAATCTAGCTCTATTGATTGCTTATGTCATTTACATTCTCTTACTCTTCAATGATCCAAATCAAAGATTTTGGGCTCCATAATCCTATCCAATGTGCATGTGAAAGATGACATCTTCCCCTGAAGAGCTTATGATTTTATCTGGGATCTGAGGAACAAGACAGATAGAACAGACAACAGAATGTGACTAATATTAGTGTAATAAGCAGTGATCAAAGCACAGGAGGCTTTTACACATCAGAAAATATCCCAGAAGACATGACTTTTAAAGACCTTGGTGCAATTACTCTGTAGATGTCTCACAGCTCTTCTCAAAGACAGGGCTATGTCTCTGATACATTTCTGTTCTGTGGCTACAACTAAGCTGTCCTTTCAGGGCTATGTTGAGTACGGTTTCAGGTTGGGTATGCACATAGGAGATGGAACAGGGAGCTCAAGGTGTTTCACTTTGCTTCTGCTTGCTTCTACACTATTAAAGTACCTCATCAATCATAGGCTTCAACATAATGGAAAATAAGCCCTTATACAACTTGTATGGTCTGTATTAGCTCCAAAGCATCACATAGGTGTAAGATGTGATCATAAAATTGTAATGTAAATGCTACATAGATGTTAGAATTTCTTTTTTTTTTTTCTCTTCTTTTTTTTTTTTTTTTGCATATCTGAGCAAATCTATATTTCCTAACATAAAAGTTTTATTTGTTCTTAAATTACATCCATATGAAAGAAGCTTATTCCAGCTTCTAGAAGGGTGAAAAATAGTATAGGAAAAATAGAAAATGCTTGAGTGAAATACTGTGATTCTAGTATGTTCATTGCTGAACTATTATTTTGGCCACTGCAGTATAAGATTTTTGCAATGCTTCAAAACAGGGTTGAGGAAACCAATTCTATTACTACTGAGAAATGAACTATGATATGAATGTAGGATAAAAAATACTGTAAATCTACAGTAGCCTAGAATTAGGGAGAGTAATGGGGAAGTACAGAGTATGCCAAGCCAAGTTATTATTTTCAGCCATGCACAGATAATAGAGGAAAGGATGAAAATATGGAAATTAAAAAGAAAAGAAAAGAAAAGAAAAAAAAAAACATTTGGAGGAGATATGAGGAAACACTTTTCTATTCAAAAGAACATCAATGTGTGAAGTGGCCTACCAGGCAACACTGTTGAACTTAAACACTAGTGCTATTCAAGACTCTGTAAGGTAGTGTCTCAAAGGGATCATGGTATTGAAAATGTAACGAGGCGTAACTTATCCCCAGAGATCTCTGATTTTATATTATATATGAAAGCTGTTCTCATAAAACAGTGGCTGTGCCTGTACACAGTCTTACAGGAGCAAGCAAAGGCAAACCACACCCCCTATATTTTTCTTTTTGTTTTTGTTATTTTTATTTTATTTTTTTTAATACTGCTTATTTTTGTCCTGAAACTGCCAGCTTTGCAGGGAAACTCTATGCTTATTTTGTCTGTGGTGCAGCTTTATGTACAGCTTTGGCAGGAGGTCCAACAGGTTAATAACAGATGAAATCTTAAAAGGGAAGGTTCAGGCAATGCACATCTACATCTTTCTGATCATGCTGCTGCCCAGGTTGGAGGCAGGATTTTGTGCAAAGGAAAATTCGGATCTATTTAAATGTAGAGTCAGAAATAATATGGTATATGGCAAAAACACTGTTCTTGTTAATGTGGTCTCCTGTGATCCTGTGATTTTGATTTCCTGATTCTCCTCATTGTGATTTGCCAATATTGTGAAAAAGTTGTAGCCTGTTTGGCTTTTTTTTTTTTTTTTTTTTAGGTTATGAGTGCTCAGCTAGCACAAGGGACAATTTTCTGCACATTGAAGAAGGTTGGACTGGAAGCAGGGAGAGGTAGTATGAAGGGGGTTGCGAACACAACATGAACATCTGTAAATACTAAAAAATCTACATCCCAACACTCCTTTGCTCTGCTCTGCTCCAATAGCCAAGACACATGGGGTATGCAGATGAATGTTCTTCTGAGGTCAGCTACATGTAGGATAGCAGTCCACTTTTGCTGCCTGCATTAAATCAAAACAAGGAGGTTTGTGTTATGGTTAATTTCATTTACATGTGGATCATGGCACTGTTCCAAAAAAATAAAAGGTAAAATGCTGATAATCTGCTGCCCCAGATAGTACTCAACTACCAGGTAACAATGTGGGCTGCCTGTTCTCCAGCAGTTTCTGCATCTCTAAGACTCAGTGGGCTCCTCTTAAGTGTACTTTATGCATGGGGGTGGAAAGGTGTTACTTTCCTATCCTTGTTTAGTTGCAGTCCAGGTTTAGGAAGATTATTAATATCCACTTTTCTTCAAGGGAGACAAAACAAGACAAAGTTCTTTTGATGTCCTGGCTGGCCCAGGTAGATGTGTGTGACCCTGTAGTGGGGTAGCGGTAGCCTGGGCCTTTTTCTTCTTGATGGGTTTTCAACTTACAATTTCTAATTTCCTGCACAGTGTCTTAACCAGGACATTGCAGACAACATGTGGGGAAAGCACTTTCTGTCTCCTCTAATGAAAGAGGGATTCAGTCTCAGACCAATGGTCTTTTAGTTCTATTATTATTATTATTATTATTTTATTTTTATTTTATTTCCAACATTACCCTGCAGTGACTGCTCAGGGATGATCATAGGAGTACAGTTCTAGTATGAAGGAGTCTATTCCGTGAAATATCGCAAATATCGCCTGGCTATTCAGTAAGAGTATTAGGGCATTTCTGAAATGGATTTTGATTTCAGACCTCTGGATTCAGTAACTAATGATAGAATTTTTGAAATCTGTTTAAAAAGTTTGTTTATATTAATTGCTCCTCAACCTCATCTTGTGGCAAAGAAGCCAGTTTGTTTGCATTTTATGTACAAAAAAGCAACTCCTTTTGCTTAAACTTGTTTCTTAATTATTTCACTGGTACCTCTGTAATTCATGTGTTCACTCACTCAGTAACCCTCTCATATCCTACCCATGTGTAAATCATCTGTTTGTTCTCATGAGAGTACATGAGAAACAGTAAATACTGCTAAATTGTCCTTTTAGCCTTTTTCTATTTTTTTTTTTAAGTCCTCTTATGATCTTTTTTGACTTGGGATAATTTACTGTGCACAGCATCCAAGATGCAAGCACAGTGTGCATTTACATAATAACATAAAAATGATTTCTGTTTGTTCTTGTTTCCTTTCCTAATAATTCCTATAATTCTATTGCCTTTTTGACTGTCACAGAGAACTGAGTTGATGTTTTCAGAGAACTATTCACAGTAACTCTAAGATCTCTTCCCTGAGTAGTAATAGCTTATTTACAGCCCATCATTGTCTGTGTATAGTTAGGGTTATTTTTTCCTACGTGCACTTATAAACATTGAATTTCATCTTACATTTTATTGCCTATTCATTCAGTGCCATGGGCTCCTTCTGCAGGTCCTCACAGTCAGCTTTAGATTTAAGTATTCTGCATAATTTTGTGTCATTCACAGCCTTTTTTACCTCCCTGTTTACCTTCTTTTCCACATCATTTTTGAATATATTGAATAGCAGAGGTTCTTTAGTAATCTCCCTCCATTGTAAAGACTAACTGTTTATTCCTACCTTTTGTTTCCTATCTTATGCTGGGTATTAATTCATAAGAGGACCTTCCCTCTTACCCAGGCATCTCAGTTTCTTTAAGAGGCTTTTATGAAGGATCATGCTAATGGCTTCTTGGAAACCTAAGAGCGGGGCATAGATTGGATCACATTTTCCACATTCTTTTTGATATCCACAGAGAACTCTCTCTGAGGCACAGCTTCTCTCCACAGAAATTACAATGGCATTTCCTAGGCATGTCATATTCGCTACTATAATGTTTTTTTGCTTTTCTTTTTAATTTTTCCAAAACTCCAGAATACATGTTACTGGTGGGTAGTTCACCTGGTCACTCTTTCAAGACTGCTTGTAGCTTTACTCTCTTCATTTTTTTTTTTTTTTTTTTTTTTGCTATTAAACAATTTAAGCAATAGGATATACCTCTGCTATCAATAGAGCAATCTTACATTTAAGATCTTAACAAACTGTTAATATTCAATTTATTCATTTGCACTGAAAGCTCTGTCATTGTCCAGTCAGTCTGAGGGAGTTACTCAGGTTTATTTCCCATATACATCATCCATTGTATTTATTTAATTTATATGCAGTGACCATGTGCTTTCTGACTGGTATTTTATGCACATTGATCACCCATCAGTTACATTAACTCACTAGCTAACTTCTTACTTCTGATATGTTTTATTGTTAGATTCTATGCCTTTAACATGTTGTTTTCAAAATCTTTTCTGCTCAGCTTATTACAATTTCATATTCAGCTTCCTAAGGTTTTGATACTTTTCTGTTTTTCTTGAGTAGATACAAATTCAATTTCTTCTGAAGGATTTTCACTTCCAATAAACTCCTTTACTGCTTAAACTATGCTGAGTTTTTTCTCATCCCTTTGGAGTTTTTATTATTATTATTATTATTATTATCATTCTTTTTGCTTGTTTATCTTGACCTTCTGGTGTATTTTCTTAATATTTTCTTATGCAGCATGGTGTATACCCAACTAACTCCCATTTTTTGTAGTTCCCACTTAAAGGTAAATAAGACTCTTACAGTTTTTTTTTTTTCTTTGTTTGATTTTTATTACTGACTGTAATTGTATTAAGTACTGGAAAAACATGGGAATTCATATTGACATCTTGGTTTCTGGCTTCAGAAAGCTGTTGTTTATGATAATTGCAAATATGTCTTTCTAATAATATACTTTTTTGTATTGTTTTTGCTTTTTTTTTTTTAATATTCTCAGTGTCTTTTGGAATCTGCTGGTCACTGCTATCACACTAACTGGGCAGTTAGTAGCATAACTCTAACAATCACCTTATCTGAGCAGAGAAAATCTATCCTTTGGATCCATGCATGGCTTGATCTTGTTTAACTTATTTCACTTTTTGATTCACTGTTTTCAAACATGTACGTTTCTCCACCCTGCTCTCTGCCTATTTGCCATTCACCAGCCCTTCCCAGGAAGGCTGACTCTGTACTTATACTAATCTCATATGTTTTACTTCATGAGATTTGATGTCTTCAGGACAATGCTACAAGCCATTGTCAGAGACAAGACAGTAGCTCAGAGGGATCCCTTGGTATGGTCTGGGACAATTCCTGGCAGGAGTGGGGGTTGCTAGTGACGCTGTCGGCATATGTCACCTTCTGAACACTCATTATGCCATGCTTGTTCAGAGAGAAGCATTTCACCTCTTCAGAGGTGAAATTATTTATTCCCATAAATAATGTGGCCAGCAGAACTACGGAAGTACTTGTCCCTCTGTACTTGCCTTTGGTGAGGCTGCACCTTGAATACTGTATTCAGTTTTGGGTGCCTCACTACAATAAGGACATCGAGGTGCTGGAGTGAGTTCAAAGACAGGCAACAAAGCTGGTGAAGTGTCTAGAGAACAAGGCTTATGAGGAGTGTTTGAGGGAATTGGTGTTATTTAGCTTAGAGAAAAGGAGGCTCAGTGAAGGCCTTATCATGCTGTACAATTACCTCAAAGGAGGTTGTAGTGAAGGGGGATTGTCTCTTCTCTCAAGTAACAAGTAATAGAACAAGAGGAAATGCCTTCAAGTTGTGCCAGGGAAGGTTTAGGTTGGATATTAGGAAAAAATTCTTCAATTAAAATGTGGTGAAGCATTGGAACAAGCTGCCAAGGGAAGAATTTGAGTCACCATCCATTGAGGAATTCAAAAGATTTGTAGATGTGATGCTAAGAGACAAGGTTTAGTAGTAGACTTGGCAGTGCTAGATTAAGGATGAGATGATTTTAGAGCTCTTTTACAACCTAAATGATTCTATGACTCTAATATATCTCCATGGTAGTGGAAAGAGGTAGAGAGAGTCTTCCCAGTAGGATATAGATGAGTTCTGGATAGTAGGGTGCTGTAAAGCTGGTAAGTGCAGAATGAAATTCATCTTCCCTGAATGCTGGTGTGATCCAGCAGTACTAAGAACTGTGATTCACTGTGACAAGGTTTTCTGTCCCATGAATTTGGAATCAATAGTCATGCCAGTGGGTGGTACATGGTATGGCCAATACACCTTGAAATGGATTTAGCTGTCATTCCCATGGTTACTGATAGACCTTGAGTGAAGGCCAAGGTTATTTTGAACTTCATGTCCACAGGAATGCATGCCTTAAAAAAATATTCTGACAGTTCAGGATGGTTGTGAGCTGCTCATGAAAGACATCTGCTTGTGTCTGTTCTTCCCAAAATGTCACTGCATGTGTTACTAGCTGTAATATGTCTTCATTTTCCTAGCGCCCTTAGGGAAAAATTGCATGAGTCTGGGAGACCATACTTCCCCAGAGCTCTGGTAGCTGGTCTTGGAGAAGACAATAGAACCATTTCATTTGGAAGAGTCTTCCAATGTTCTCAGAGCCTGATGGTAGGCTTGTGATGGCAAACTTTACCTATAGTTAGCATATGAGTATCTTGAAGTTTTCTATGTAGTGAAATCTTGTCAGAATCAGAGCAAAACATCAGCAATACATATACTTTGTGTGCAGGATCCAGGATAAACAGTGGCATAAAGCATATTTGCCTTTATACAGAGCATACAGGTGTTACAGTATGTGTGCACAGGGTGAAGTATGCAGAGGCAGACATATGTACTAGAACTGTGCTTGATGGGAGACATTACAGGTAAGTGGTGATAGTGCAGGGTTAGGTACTCCAGCCACATTGCAATGTGGACAAAATCCTTGTACCCCAAAAGAAACCAGACACATAAATCAAGAAATGTGGAAAAAAATTTGTTTCCATAGGGGTGGAGGCTGTTTTGTTATTTTCCTCGATTAGCAGAAACACTAGATCCATAGCTTAAAGGTCTTACCTATGTTCCCAGATGTGTGCTCAGTCACCGTGACAGGAAATCAAAATTCCCTGTCCTGCAAGACACGAAGTGCCCTTACCATTAATACACATAACCCACTGATAGTCTGTCTGATATCAACACAACATTTAGTGTGATGACTTGGGCATCTGCCACTGTCTTGTGACCTTTGCTACTTTTTGGTTTTGCTTGTGGGCTTTTCTTCTTTCTCTCTTTGCTATTTATCTACTTATTTATTGTACTTTTCTCATTAATATATAGTCAGACAGTTTCTTTTGTTGGCGTCTCTTGAGTATTGAACTCCCAGTACATCCAAACTTTACTGATCTTGATGACCCTCTATTTTCTTGAGCAGTCAATAATGCAAAAGTCATAGAATCATAGAATGGTTTGGTTTGGAAGGGATCTTAAAGATCATCAGTTCCCTCCCCACCCTGCCTACTCCACCCCGTCCCATGTCAGGGACTTAGGGACTCCCACTTAGACCAGGTTGCTCAAAGCCCCATCCAACATGGCAAACTTGCTGAGAGTGCACTCAATTTCACTGTCCATGTCACTGACAAAGATCCCAATACCAACCCTTGAGGAACTTTTGACTCCACTTGGACATTGAGCCATTGTCTGCAACTCTTGGAGTGAGACCATCCAGCTAATTCCTTACCCACTGAGTTCTCCATCTGTTAAATCCATGTCTCTCCAATTTAGAGACAAGGATATCATATATATCTAGAGTCATGAGGCTAGAAGGACATCAACTAAAGGAGCTCGGAGTCTTCTAGAATGTTCTAATATGAATTAGACCACTCCCAGGAAAAAAAAAACAAAAACAACAACAACAAAGAGCATGAAACCCATTCTTCTGTGGTTACTGACTCTCTTCTCAGGTGACATAAGACTCTGGAACACCTGGATTGCGCTGGGGAGATTAGGCAAAAAAAAAAGTTTTACAATTTCATTGCCTACACTCTGATTTTGTGCTTGCTTTAAAAATGCAGACAATTTCACTGTCAGAAACATTTCCCTGAAATGTATTTTAAGTTTCCCTTTTTTAACTTTGACCCACTATTTCTTGGAAAATTCTCTGGTAACATAAGAAGTAATTTCTTTCACACCTAAGGGGAACGCAAACATCTTTCAAACATTTGCAGATGGTTTCATGCCCCCTAGTCATCCCTCTGCATGCTACATATTATATCCTTTCAATCCTTCTGCACAGGTTGTACTATAAAGCAGAAAGCTCACAAGAGCACTAGGGAATGTCTCTGTCTCTCTATCTCCTTGTCTCTCTTTTTATTTTTCCTTTTTATTTTTATTTTTTTTTTCAGCACAACTTCAGCTGGTGTCATTGAAAGCGGCATATATATATCCACAGGCAGAATCTGTCCCTGTGAATATAAAGAAAGCTCTGGGACAAATGATGTTTTTAGTTACACTATTGGGACCCTGTAGACTTAAGCTTTACCTTCAGGAGGTAGCCTTTTGTGTGTACTGGATGAAAAGACATAGCTCAGACTGTTCTTGGAAATATTCTGCTCTGTTCAGGGCAAAGTGCCACAAAAGCCAAATCCCAAACAATCCCCTAAATTGTCCATCTGGAACAGGTGTTTACAGTCATATAAACAAAATAAAATTGCTTTTTGCAGACCTTAGTGTCAGCCCTCTGCTAAAATGTCTGGCAGCTATTTGAAAACGAAGCAAACAAAACGCTGACAACAAACCAGAAAAACTGGGTAGTGGAGGAGGGAAGAGCTGAGAGATGAATAAAAAAAACTTTCAAAGATGTGAAGGGGGAAAAATGCTGATCAGACTGTATGAGAAAAATCCTTTAATAACAATGATACCTCTAACTTCTCCACAACTTTACATGTCATGGTGAGATTTAAAATAAGTAAAGTGAACATTAATACATCCCGCACATAATGTCTTGACCTTTTAAACTGCAGAAATGGGATATCCCTGTTTTGGGTAGTTAAACATTTTATTTATTTTATTTTATTTTATTTTATTTTATTTTATTTTTGGGGCATGGGGAGAGGGCAAAGGTGGGTGTATTAAAAAGAGTGACAGAAGAAGAAATCCTCTTTGTCTACCTTTACCTGACCTGACATCATATACTTGTTGGAAAGATAGAGTTCCTATTGCCTTTAGTGAATAGAGATGCCAATCTAATCTCTCTCTTTCTCTCTCTCTTTTTTTTTTTTTTTTTTTATAATTTTTCCCTGAATTTTTTAAGCTACATTAAAGACTATTTTCTTTATAATTCCTCTTTACAATTGTTAAAACACTACATGCTATTTGATGGCTTAAAGCATGAAACCTTAGCAAGAGAAGAAATAACATTCTCCATATACAGAAGGTTATAACACCGTGTAACAAAAATATAATAGATTTAGCTTCCCAGAGGTCTGAATTTTTATGACTTGTCCATGGTTACATATTCAGTCAGGGATTAAATCTAGGTTTCCAGGGGATTCCTGAAGGGCAAACTGGAAGTAAAGAAAAAAGAAAAGGAAAAGGAAAAGAAAAAGGAAAAGGAAAAGAAAAAGTAAAAGGGAGACAAGTAATGGTGTTACAGGATGAAAACAAACAAACAAACAAACAAAAAACACCATAAACAAAAACAACATATTCCCGAAGGAATATGGGAACAGTCAAACCGACAGAGAATGAAAGAATAAAGCTGGTAGTCTTAGGATCCAGTCTTAATGCCTTATCTATGTTTTTGGGAATACAACTTTCATGATTTCTGCTTTACAAGTTTACATCTGCAGACAAAGGATTTAAGGAGTGTGGTGTGTTTTGTTGTTGTTGTTGTTTTTTAAGATTCAGAGATGGATTAATCAAATTGAAAAGACTGAGGACTGGTTGTCTATGAATATGTCTATAGATATCACTGCTTTTATAGGCTCACCTCAGCTAGCTTTAAACTAGTAAATCCTGGTTGTGGTAATGCAGTTGTGATAAAGTTGATTGTGGGAAGGACCATGCTGAAACATTTACGTGGGTATCAGTCAGTCTTTGCAGCATGAGTTGAGCTTGGTGCTGCCTGACTGCATTGGTATTAGTACTTAGCTTAGATAGTTTAGAACTGTTATGGGTGCATCTATCTGTATGAGATTATAGCTGTAACCACAGTGACTGAATTCTTCAAACTTCTTTAACCACTAGGATGCATTACTGCATTTCTTTTAGCCCTTACATATTTTTCTGTAACGTTGAACTTCTAAACCAGCTCTGCTTTGGTAATGTTTAAGGCAATGGCCAGGTGAGTTGAAGATACTTACTCCCACTAATTCACATCATCGTTTATTCAGGGGCTTCTCCTCCCTTTTATACCACCTTGAAAAGTATATGAATTAAATCAGTCTTTTCATTGTGCTCTACTACTCCAATAACATGCTAAAAAGATGTGCAGATTTTTTAATATTTTCCCTGTTACTTACATTAAATTATGCATTAAAAAAGCTTCAGCATGGTCCCTTAACAATATTTCCAATATCTTTCTCTCAGCTGAAATGAGACTTATCAGGCTTGTCCCCTGAATCTTCCCATGTTTCTTTCTTGAATCTGGGAATAATTTTAGTACTCCTTAAGTCTTTGGGTACAACTACCCTCCTCTGTGGCCTGCCAAAAAACTTTGCTGAAGGCTTTCTTATTTCCTTTGCTACTTCCTTCAGGATTCTGGGATACAATTCATCTGAGCATGGTGCTTTGTCAAATGTAACAGTCCTAATTGCCTTATTACCTTCTCCAGTGCAATAGCGAAGGCTTTTAACATTTTCCTTTCCCCTCCAGGAGAATGTCTCGGTCCCAGAGATACTAACTTCCACTGCACCCATCCCTCCACCCCTCTCAACCCCCATCCATGAATAATGAGATGAGGAATTAATTTAGGCCTGCAGCAGAATCAACCTAATCTGTCACTAACTTTCCAGTTATGTTCTTCAATGCGTCTACTGTCTCACTTCCTTTTTGTTGGATTCTGAATATATATTTAGAATCATAGAATCACAGATACAAGGAATGGAAAATAGCTATTATGTCATCCAGTTCATTGCCCTGCAACTGCAGGATTATTCTATGCAATATATTTATTTGTTCAATCTGTTTTTAACTTCCCAGATGTTTCCTGTGGAGTCACTTTAATATGTCTTAAAAACACAAAGATTTCCCTGACGCTTAGCTTAGTTTTCTCTTTCTTAATGTGAGGACTCTATTCTAAACTAAATGGTCTGGTATCACTTCTATTTTATTTTTTATTTTTTAATTGTTATTATTATTATTTTCCTCTATCCATCTTTTGTTTCATGTTATTTTCATGCTTTTAAAATAGGTATAGATGACTCTGCTCTTTTGGGGTAATATTTTGACTTCACGCTTTTTCTCTGGTGTCTAAATTTCACATAGAGTGATAATGATATAAAAGGGATAATGATTTAAAAGATCTTAGAATAGGTGGAAGTTGTCTATTGACCTGTATGCCATTTCCAGCCTGCAAGAAGAGACCATAAGTGTACGTGGAATACCCAGTACTGCTGGTGCTGTCTGCTTCCTATGGTTGGCGTGGACCTCAGTGAGCACAGTCTGTTAAAGCAGCCTGAGCCAGGCAATGTGCTTTACATCCATTCCACTCCCTCCTCCAAAGCCCTAAACTCAAAATTATGTGCATGCCAGTTAGCACAGATTTTGCATTTATCTGTTCTAGTGTCATGTCTCCTGGTGTCCCGGCAATGGATAGATATTCAATACAATGTAATACAGAGTTCATTGCTTTCTTTCTTCAAAGGTCTGAACATAAACCGTCTATCCTAGATAATCACAACTGGACTTGTGCACATATTATAGCATCCTATTTGAGAGTGGGATGGCTGTCAGACTTCTATCTAAGGCTGACAGACACAGGTTTCTCCTCTACCAGAGGTGGTAGAGAGCAAAAAGTATAACACCTGAAATAAAAAGCTGTACTTTCCTATTTATATACCAGCTCTTCACTGACTCCACAGCAGACCACTACTGACTAAAGGACCGTCTGAACCACTCCCTTGCACTTATATTCTGCAACTGCTCCATAAATCTATTTTAGGAATTGGACTGTGCCCCTAAATCCCCTGGTCTGTTTTTGTCTATCTTAGACTGAAGTATTAAAAAATGAACACAATATTTCAGGTTCCCAGTTATTAGAGCCATACTAGAAGCTTGTTGTAGGCCATGAACTTTTAAGTAGTTATAGATTGTTTATCTTTACTTTCTTTGCTGTTTCATATCATTTATTACTCTACTGAACCTTATTCTTTTCTACATTTCATAATTTTTTCAATCTTTTCCCCATTTATCTTTGTTCTTTGATATTTTCAGGTGTTCAGCATGGTTCAGCAAGGTTTTAATTTTCCTCATCAAGCTGTGAACCTCTTCCTTTTTCTTTCTAGACAGCTTAATATGGTTTGACATTTCCTCACATTTCCAACAGTCTGTGGCTGCTTCTACATGTAACCGCTGTGATTGGAAATGACTGCATATGATTATTGTTAGACATAATATTGTGATTATTCTGCTGCTGGGCATTGCTTTGAAAGAATGGGAACCCAAAAGAAAACGTATTCTTCTCACAAATATTTTATTCTTAAAAACAGGGCCAAATCATGAGATAAGTAAGCTTAGCATGAAAATATACTCCTTGGCAACAGGGAAAAAGTACTGAGTTGCTAAAAAAAACAGGTAGCCAGCATTATAAATATCTTTAAAAGCATTATAAAGTTAACCTATTATATGTCTAAATTAAGAAGCTATGAAAGATACATATTCTGCATTCCACCTTATATCTTTTACGCTGGTCGCACCTCAGGACTTTGCATTCTCTTCAGGACATATTCCAGGCTGTCCTGTATGTCAGCAAATGCATTATATGCATCTGTATGGTGTTTGCATTGCCTCTTCTATGAAAACAGTGTCAAATGCATCTTGCCTTCTGATATGCACTACTATTCCTTCTCCATGTGGTAGTAGGGAAATTTGCATAAAATATATTCCAACACTAAATATTTTTGTAATTTCCAAAAATATTTGTATATTTCCTGAAGTCACGCCTTGTAAAAAAAGTTTTTGTTCTGATAAAGCTGTTGGAAACTAATGACTTGCTTTCTGTTCTGTGACTGATACAAGTATTGTAGAGGTATTGTACTTTTCACTCAGAAGAGATCTCTATAATCATTTGCTTTGAACTTCTGCATAGCATTGGGTCAGGATTATAGAAACAGGTACTGTCCCTTTATGGAGAATGGTCTAATTTTTTGGCTTGCCTCAGGGGGATTGTAAAGGTAGGAGTGCACTTGTGTATTTGGCTTCAAACTCTAACAGAGAAGAAATTTGGGGGATCAGCTCCTATTGGCAGCAGATTGTAAGAAGCCAGAGAGTGCACTGAGCTGAAAACTGCTCTCAAGGGGCCTCTGCGTAGTTAAAAACATCATGGACTACTGGGGAGAGGACTTGTCTAATAAAAAAAAAACCAAAAGGATACAGCTGGATGGATGATGGGGTCCTTGGAACATGGGGAGCATGAATGGGTAACTTCAGTAGAGAAAGTGAACATTCGTGGATGAAATAGCATGAAAATAATTTATGAAAATATCATTCTGTGTCTTCTTTGCTGAACCTAGTAACTTTGTGTTGCATGGACTCTGTATTAAAAAACTATGTAGTCTTTAAAAAAAGGCAGTTATGACTCATTTATGGGCTTTACTATTAGATTATCTATCATCAGCTATCACTAACTAGTTGGAATTTGTTTTGATGAAGAACAAATGATGAATGAATTCTTCTCCATATGATAAAAAATCTTTGCTGATTCTGAGTAGCGATATACTATAATAAAATTATCTAGTTTCCTCCTCCATTTATTATTATTACGATTTATTTTCTGTTCTTGATTAAATAAATATAGGACATATTTTCTAAACCTACTCTTTTCTGAAATCTTTTTGTTTGTGTCTTCCTCTTCTTCTTTCAAAGTTTAAATAAAAACTCAACACTAACACTAGTGGGCTTGCCAGCTGTTTGTATAGCTGTTAGCACAAAAGAATGATGGCGTTGGATAGTAGAGAAAGTTCACCTATACCAGAGGTAAATCTAGGTCTCTGGCAATCACTGATGGTGGGTGCCTAGAGGATATAAAAAGATTAGTGTGCACTGGTGATTTCCAGGAAGCTCATAGTAATTTGTAAATCAGAAACATCTTGAGATAGAGATGGTGAGATCTAGAGATCTTGCACAACCTTAGGTGATTTGTCCACTTATTTTATGAATGGGTGTAAACTTTCATCAACCATAACTTTTGATTACAAAAAGTTTTACAACATAACTATACATTGAATGAAGAAATAACTCTGTTTTTAACTAGAAGACTCCAAGTTTCAGATTATGTTCCCTATTTAATGTTGAGAACACAAGGTAAAATGATAATTTCTTGTTCATTTTTTTCAATATTGTATATGTATTTTCCATGTTATTTTACACTTCTGTGATATGTTTCCATAGTTATATACTAACACTTCTGCATCAAAAGAATTTCTTATGAAATCAGGGCTCTTTCAGGAAGGGATGGGTTTAAGTAAAGCTGATCTGTCTTAGAACAGAAATATGTACTAGGCTGTCAAATTCCTTAGCTACATGAAAGATGAGCTGAAGAAGGGTAGAGTTTTGCAATACCTGGGTGGTGGGTGTGATGCTGTGAAGTCAGGGATTACAGTTACTTTGTGCCAATAGAAGAGCACAATGAAGCTGAATTAACCTCCATGTGACCAGAATGAGAGACAACTTGCAAAACCTACAAAAGCCAGGTCCCTCCTATGATCAGTGAGTTTAATTTAGATGTGTAGGATAAGTGAAGGAATTGATAAAAGACAGGACAGTTGGTGCTGAGATCATATGAGAAAGGTATCGCCTATGAAAGCCAGCTGATGACAGAAAGTGGATGTCTGGTGTATGGGAAGTAGAAAAGGTGACATATTATTTGTCAAGAAGTCAAGCAGCACAAGGGGTTTCCCAGCTGTAAGAAGACTTTTGTTTAACAGAGGGCCCTGATTCAGCACGATTTCAGAAGAAGTTACCCAAGAAGGAAAGGCACTCCACAAAGAAAAGTGATGAGATGAACCCAAGCCACTCTTTTAGAAATTTAATATCCGTTTTGTTTGTGCTTTCTGTTAAGAATGGAGATAAGCACACACAGCTGCAGGTCAAAAAAAGACTTGAAGCTAGACATGCTTACTCTGTAATGTGCCAGACTATTTACCAAAGAAGCTGCCAGCACTGTGAGTAAATACATCCACTTTGCACATACTAGTCAATTTAGGATCAAACCCATTTAACATCCTCTGCAGCAGGGACTCAATGCACCTGCACAACATTTGGTTTTATCAAAACAGTTTTCCCATTTAAGCTAAAAGAGGTGGGGAAACTGAATCCTTATGTTCAGACCCATTGCTTTTTATTATGGATATGCTGTCAATTAGCCTTGCCCTCATCAGCATCAAAATTAACCGTGTAGTGCTAAAATGATGCAGTTGAAAAAATAATTAGCATTTACCTGCTATTTTAATGTAAGTGAAGCCAAAGACAAAAAATCATCACAAATCTTTCAGTTTAACTTGGCAAAGCTATATTTGTTTTCAGAAGGCAATTTCTTTATTAAGAAAAAAAAAAAAAAGGTAATATGGTAATACAAATATAGCTATTTAACTGCAGATCCCAGACAGAGAAGCCAGAGCAATTCAAATTTAATCTCAGAGCACTCTTATTCCAAGTTTAAATCCCTTCCTCCCTCTACACTTGGCAATTTCTGTTCTAAATTTCTTTAAAATAAGTGTTCTTTCACCACAAAGTCTTGCCACAATGACAGCTGTTTAGCAAATAAACTCAAAAATAAAAATGTTGTCATTGTGAAATAAGATATATTTAATTAAATAAAATAGAGAAGGGAAGTGCTATTACAAGAACATAAAACTGTAAGGCACAAGATAAAACTAAATTACTACAGGGCTGCTCAATTCAATCTAATCCTTGAAGATAAAGATGGAGCCAGAAAATTGCATGTATTGTGAAATCAACATAAGCCCTAAGCAAATATTAACTAGGGATATATAAACTGATTTATAATAAATACAAGTGTGAATGCTAGGATTAGTTAAGGAAATGCAAACCGAGACACATTAAGGTGTAAAATACTCCAGTATTTCTCTAAGATATTGGGAAGTGTACACACAAAAAAGTATGCAGTACCTTGGATATATTTTCAGGTTACCCAATCTGACACATTAAAGAAGAGAAAATATGGAACAGGAGGAAAATGGTGAATTTATTTCTAGTTCTTTTTTGTAGGGCTTAATTTGAAGTTTGTTGTTACCTGTTAAATCATGCTTTTTAAAATTTGTTTTGTTTTTGTCTTTTATTTTTTTATTATTTTTTAACTGTATATTTGCTTGTTGCTCATTATAATTCTACACATTAAATTAATGGAATTACACAATACACATTCAGTATAGTGTATAAGATGCTTTCTGGTACCAAAGGACCCAGATGTCTGTATGATATGAATGAAAGACTATTTAAAGCAATTTTATTTACTATTTTTGTACCTTTCCTAAGAAGGCTTCAGAATATGTAAAAACAGGCAAGAGAGAGTGATCATATATGTCCATGACAATAATGGCTGCATGCTGCAAAAATTTATATGTGTTTATTCAGCAGAGCTTTTACCTTTTGGGTAGGGGAAGCTGATGTGAAATCTCTCAGGTCTGACTCATCTCAGCCACCAAATATCGTCAATGGACTTTGTTGTGCATACCTCATCATACTGACCTGCAAAGCAGATTAAAGCCTCTTAGTCTGACCGTACTGTATCTCCAGCAAGCGAGAATATTGTGTTGTTTTCAATTGATCTTTTCTGCCCTTATTTGTTTATTTTTACAATACTATTTTTCTCTCACTGGAAGGGTAAAAATGATAAGTTGGAGTCTGTAACGGCTTATTATTTTGTGCTATAGAAAAATACTCCGAACTATTCTTAAGACCACTGTTTAATTTGTGAAGTCAAACATCCAAATATAATTGCCACAATCCATGTAGAACAATGAGATGATATAAAACAGGAACAATTTGGGCACTATCTTTTCTCTGTCTTGAGCGAGACAACAGTTCCACTGGAGAAGGTCTGCACATGTACCCGCATACAAGTGAGATTGAAGCAAGCAGACATGATGCTGGGACACGTCTGTTTTACAACAGGGCCAGACCCTGCCAGCATACCTTGCAGAGTTTCTTTGTTTCCTAAGGGAAAACAGTAAAAAAACAAAACAAACAAACAAACAAACAAACAAAAAAACACAGCTTTTCGTATTTTGTTCTCCTAGTCTCATTATTCCCTTCCCACTTTATTCCACTGTCCTGAACTTTCCATTGTGTAGAGTATTGCTTTGTTAGCTTACGCACAGCCTCTGAACCTCACTGGGGAATACTTAGGCATAGTGCCTAAGTCTCAATCTAAACATATCAGTCCTGGTTTCCTTTACCCAAACAGTCCAAATTCACATGTCCTTGCTTCTCAACAGTTGCCTTTCCACATCCCAGAGCCTCACATCTTGGGTTCCCGGCTTTATTTAAAGACACTTGTAATCTGATGGGTCTAGAAGTGCTTATTGGCACTACCATGCATCTCAGCTCATAGTGAGGGCTTGCTTTCCACTCTTGTTTTCCCATTCCTCCATCTAGGTTATGAATTTCATAGAAAAGACATGTCAGATCAGAGGGAAACTATAGCATATTCAAGTCAGCTTCTTGGTGTTGACAACTGGGATTTTGACTACCAGGTAGTCAGTGTGCAACAGTGAATGTGTGCCTCAGGTTATCATGCCTGGTTGACTGTTCCTGTCAATTAGGAAGTTTTGTTTTTCTTTCTGTTTTGTGTTTATTCTTTTCTTATTCTCTTAACCCAGATTTCCTCATTGTTTCCTAAGCTTGGACTCAACTCCTAGCAGTCCTAGTCTTTGGGCTGTCTTCTTCTCACAACAGCTCATAATCTGAAGGGCTCGAATTCTTCCTCTCAAGGAGACTTTTGGCTGGCAAGCCTCTTCAGCCCTCCCGACATCTGGTTTTTTTATATGGATAGTTCATCCTGTCCCCAAATCCCACTTCTTTTTCTCTCTGCCATTCATCCTTTCTTCCCTCAATTGAAAACAGATCCTTAAGAATTCGTAGAATATTTGCTTGGGTGTCAACTGAAATGAGACCGAGTCTGTCAGGTTTTCTGTTCTCAGTTTCAGTTTTCAAACTTACCCAGCTTCATGCATACATGATTTCCTGGAGACTAGAGCATGCTTAGCCATTTCATGACATGAATATATTATGGGAACACTGTTCCCCAGAGGTCAGTGTGGGGTCCAATCCTCTTTAATATCTTTATTGATGATTTGGACGAGGGAATTGAGTGTGCCCAGAATAAGTCTTTAGATGACACTAAGTTCGGAGGAAGCGTTGATCTGCCGGAGGGTAGGGAGGCCCTGCAGAGGGACCTGGACATGTTGGATCAATGGGCAGAGGCCAACGGGATGAGGTTCAACATGGCTAAGTGCTGGCTACTGCGCTTTGGCCACAACAACCCCATGCAACACTACAAGTTTGTGGCAGAGTGGTTGAAAGCTGTGCAGAGAAAAAAGATCTGGGGGTGCTGGTTTATGATTGCCTGATCGCAGTATGCCCGGGTGGACAAGAAGGCCAACAGCATCCTGGCTTGCAATTTCTTTGTAACTTAGGTGAGTTCTACTTCTCACTCACAAGGAGACATTATTTGCTTAGCACATCCTGAATATCATCCATGAGGTTCTGCTGAAAGTTCTCAACACAGCATGAAACTAGATGTATCTCTAACTTTTCTTCTAGACAGTTGGATTCACCTTGGTTTAACCTGTTCATCATGTTTAGATTTTTCCCTCTTTCCATCCGTCTTCAGACAACCTATGCTTTCAAGATTTCCTACAAGGCTCCTAAATCTTTCTCCCAGTAAGATCACAGCATGATTTATTGTTGTTATTTTTATTTTTATTTTTCATTCAACATTGCTTTGGAAGACATCTCTTTTCCAATGCTCATTGTGATGAATTTCCAATGCTCATTGTGATGAAGCTAAGGAAAAATAACCTAACAGCAGTTAAAACTAGTAGGTCATTTAAAATTTAAGTTTTAAATGAAATTAAAACAACTGAAGAACAAGCACTTAGAAACTTCACAATCAAGGGAGAAAACAAATGTTTCTATTGCATTTATGAAGGACGTTATGATATTTGCAGCTTTGATGTTGCAGGAAGATTATCTGCGTTGTTTTGTCCCAGTTACTGAGAGCACAGTAGAAGGACTTCAATGATGCATTAAGTCTACCAACTTTGATGTCATGCTGAACATCCCTGACTCAAATCCGAGATGTCAGAAATGGCTTAGAATAACTGGATGCATATCAAAATACTCAGAATATAACTACTATGATGGCAAATCTTGTATTTTGATGTTAAATCTTGTATTTTGATGTTATTATGATGTTATTTTCAAGACCAAATGAAACAACAGTTAAAAATGTTGAGTGCCTAGTTATGACTGAAATTTATGACAAATTGCAAAAGTCATCCATTTGCTTCACTCTCAGGTGTGAATCTAGACTGGTGCTACCATCATCCCTTTCAAACTACTACCAAGTTACAGAAATACCGTGAAAGCAGGATGCAGGGAGGGACTTGGGCATTGAGACATAGAATACTAAGATGTCTAAAATTTGGCTTTCTGATGTGGGAACAGAAAATATAATGCTCAGTTGAGTTCGTGTAGTGAGTGTGGCATATAAATTTTCATTCACAACAGCCAGAACAGTGTGAGGTAGAATTTAAATTGGGAATTCTTAATGCCATTTGCAAGGATATGAAACCTAGATGCAGAACCTGAAATTTTTTCCAACACTTATGTACTTGGATGACATTGAGACTCTTGTGCCTAGTAATGCCTTTTTTTTTTTTTTTTTTTTTTTTTTTTCCAAATGTCGGTAGTGATGCTTCTGTTGCTCATTCTTTGCATGGTGCATGCATTCAGAAAATGACAGACTTACACTTTAGGCTCTCCTTGGGCTTTTGGTAAATTCTGTGAGGTTACATGCTGTTTCTGCTAAATTATCATATGCTGTGGAGTATTCAATACTTTCTGATTTGCCTTCTGATTGCAATTAACTTTAGAATCCAAAACTATGACTGAGTAAAAAGAAATCACCCTTGTGTTTCTTTCTCTAAGAAACCTGTTATGCCAGAACAAATGTTCCAACTTTCATACACACATTCTGCTTGATTGCAGCCTTCTGTGTCTTTTTTATTTTTTTATTTCTTTTACATTTTTACCATGAATTGATCCAGTCCATCTTGCACTAAGGAATGTAAACCTTGGAAAATCTTTAGAAAATGCAAACTTAAACTGGGTAGAGCCTGGTAAATATTTTCTGAAGTACAGTTTTGAAAAGAACAACAAAATCAGATTCTTAAGAGAGTTTTTCCATTTTAATAAAAAATTGCAAAATATTGGAATTTTAAAAGTTTATTAAAAATGTAATGCCTTATGCTTATGAAATTATTCATGTTTTACATCAGAAATGAAATCGCTCTTTGGAAACTTACAACATAATATTTAAGACACACATACTTTAAAGAGGGTCAACTACAACTGAGGGGGATTTGCATCACATATTGAACACAGTTTGTGATGTTAAATGGAAGAAAATCATGATGACCCTAAAATACCTGTCTTATTAATTATGTCTTATGCAGCCTTGTGAATTTTCTGAGCACTATTCAGATATTAGCTAACAAACAGCATTTCTCTGAGACTGACTGTGTAGAATTGCAAAGACTGATATCTGGGATTAGAGCAGTATCCTGTTTCTGATAATGGACTATAACCGTTTCTTGAGAGGCAACAGGAAAATACTTCTACAAAATTATAGATTTTTTTTTTTTCCTCTAGGATTTCTTTTTTTTTAAAAAATTGTTTTAGGCTGTTCACTTAGAATTTAACTTTTTCTTTAAAGCACTAAGTTTTTGAAAACATTGCAAATGTTTTAAGAACAAGAAATGTGTATGTGTATATTTCCTGATATTCCTAATGTGTTCAGTTGTTTTCACCTTCAAATCTCCACAAAGTGTACCTGAGGATCATTTCCCTCTGCTTGTTTTATCTGTTCCTGTGCTGCTGCATCCAAATCTAGTTGGCAGGTTTGGTGGATTTGCTGTTTCTGAACCAGTGCTGTTAGCATTGTCTCTTTCCACAGATTTCTTTTGAAAACAATAATAATCATATAATCAAAAAAAAAATAGTTCTGCCTGCACTTACAAATTTGTGTCTCAATGTTTATAACCTGGTTCTATCTTATTGTCCTGGTGATCACTTTTTTGCATTCTGCTCTTTCTATAATTCAAATTTTAAAACTAGACTTGTAGAATAATTTAGGTTGGAAAAGTCTTCAGAAAGTCACCTAACCCAACCTCCTGCTCAAATCACAGTTCACTTCAAAGTTAGGTAAGATTTCTCAGGACTCTGACCAGGTAAGGTTTGAATATCTCTAAGGATGGAAATCCCACAGCCCCCTGAGCATTTATGCCAGTGACTGACCACTCTCTTCATGGAAAGAAATAATAATAATAATACATTTTTTTCATATTAATTCTTTGGCATAAGTCTCTTCCTCTTTCTCTAACTCTCTCACACAAATACATGACAGATCTTTGATGAAAATTAATATGGCCTAAATTCTATTTATGTCCCCATTCCTGTTGTCTGGCTGGAGACCTTCGGAGGCACACAGTCAATGGAAAACAGCAGGGGCTGAGCCTTGGTTGAAATGTAGGACACCTGAATCTAGGCTTTTGTCTTTTTCATACGCAGCTGCAACTTTCCACCTTTCCTCTAAATACCAAGCACTTTGTCTCCTGTC
This sequence comes from Heteronetta atricapilla, assembly GCA_011075105.1. NCBI lineage: Eukaryota > Metazoa > Chordata > Aves > Anseriformes > Anatidae > Heteronetta > Heteronetta atricapilla. Next base: position 111,038,536 of record CM021733.1, on the reverse strand, counting down.
ATAGAAATCAGCCAGAGCCAGCTTTTCTATTCTAGCTGGGTTTGTATGCCGTCCTCCTCACTGGGTGCCTTCCAGTAGTGCATTAATCAATACAACTCAGAGCTGTCTCTGGTATTTTTGTTATTTTAGTCAACTTCTCCTCAGAGGTTACTGCCTGGCCATCTTACAAGGAGCACTGCTTTTTTCAGCTTTTTCCAATTGTAGAAAGGAAGAAGCTTTGGGAGAGAGGATGAAGTTGGGTAGGGAGAGATGAGACTTCTTCATTTAAGATATCTCATTCTTTGGAGCTCATGCTGTCATGTTTAATGTGAATTTCTGATTTGGCATTATCTGTTAGTGTGTCAGATCACTGTGATGGAAGATAGATATTGAGCTAGATAGATATGCATATGAAGAAGAGAAGACACTTAACTGAGACCAGTAGAAAACTAATATTGCGGCAATATTTAAAAATGGTAAATGTGACAACCCAAGTAATTATAAGCCTGTTAGTTAGACATTGATCCTTGGTGAAATAAGGGAACATCTGATATAAGATGTTAATAAAAAGCTGAAGAATGGAATTAATGCCAATCAACATGAGTTTATGGAAAACATATCCTGTCAAACTAACCTGATATTTTTTTTTCAGATTACAAGCTAGTTTTTAAAATAAGAGTGTTGATGTACTCTGCAAGTTATTTGACTTGTTAGTGCATAACACTTTGATTAAGGAACTAAAAAGACATAAAATGCACATAGCATGCATTAAATGGATTGTAACATTTTTTTTCTTTTTTTTTTCTTTTACTGATGGATGACAAGATCTAATTGAAAATGTACTGTCATCCTAGGGTAAACATTTTCAATATACTATATGAAGACCAAAGTAGAATTTACCAGTGATGAGCACAGTTCAGTTTTCCAGTGCAATTGCAAATGTTTGATGAGCTGAAGACAAATCAAGTTTATGACCAAGTGTCCTACATCTCAGAAGAAAGAGTTTATATTAATACTACTTTTGTATGCTCAAAGGTTAAAAACTTTACTGAAAGAAGAAGGAAAATATAATATCCTCTAGCAGACAAAAGAATTAAGTTAAAAATTAAGATAGCCCAACTGTCTTACTGGTTGAGTGTGTATCTTCATTTTTTAAATCCGTATCAGGTAGTTAAATAAAAGAGTTTGCTTTTACTGTAAACCTTTCCTTGCAAAGAATGCTGGCCATCCTTATGAAGTTGGAGCCTACCTTGGGGCACACAATCTCTGAAAAGGCTGGAAGATTTCTGTGGATAATCAGTTCATCACAGTCTCGTTAATATGATTCTCAAGTATATAATCAAGAGACTCTTGTGATGTTATTCCAACACTTAATTGTTATTGCTTTTAAAAGTATGCATCAAACTTAAGGAGAAATTAAGTGCAGAACCACTTTTTGGTTGAAAAACCTAACCAGGGCTGGAATGGCAATTTCTTAACTGAGATTGGATTGTTTTCTGAGACATATCCCAGAAAGTAAACAAGAACTTACTCAAGGTACTTCTGTACTTCTTTTCTGGTTTAAAAAACATTTGCAGGCTGGCTGAAATGCCAGTATCTAAAACTGGTTCCCCCAGCCTTCCTCAGGAGGTACTGTTAATGGTAATGTTGGTAATTTCTCTCTCTCTCTCTCTCTCTTTTTTTTTTTTTTTTTTTTTTTTTTTACTCAAACCCTCAAATTTTATATCTTGAGCTCCACTGAAACACCATCCCTTATTAGCACATCCTCCCCTTTCATCTCCCAAAATACATGCTGTTTCCTAGCCTCCATCAGGGCATCTTGGCTCCTGCTCAGTACATAGTACATTTCTCCATCCTTTGCCAAGGTCTAACCTATAGCCCCTGCAATCCTTCACAAGCATCTTATAAAATGCCATGTCATCTGTCCTGAAAAAAAAAATATGATATTTATGCAGCATGGAAATGATTTAAATTGGTATATATAGTCATATCTGATCTTAACAGACACTACTGCATATGTGTTACAATGTAATAAATTTTAAAGAAACCTTTTAGAAAAAAAGAAAAAAAATCTTTAAAAATCTGCATCTAAAAAGTTGAATGAATCAATTGACTACAGGATATTTCTATTACTTTAGCATTTCATCAATGTTTCTCTTAGGACTTGTCTACAGTTGCAAGTTAATTCAAGTGAAGGTGGGCTGTGAATTTAAAATGAAACAGCTACTCCTGAGTGAATCCATGTACTTTTATGCTAGAACAATAGTGCTCTACTGTTCTTTAACAAATCCATCTGTGGACATTCTACTTTTCCATCTGAAAAACTGCAAAAGACTTTTCAAAGTAAGTATTGACTAGTGTTTTGCAGAAATAAGTGTCTGAATAATTTCAAGAGTAGAAAAGCCCTTTTATTTCTTCATAGTCCAAAAGTAAATAAGGCCTATGCTGTGCATTTCCTTCCTTACTTCTGCGTTGTTTGCCAGCCCCACTAAAAGTTTAATTGCAGCTTCTAGCTTTGTTCTAAGAGACTTTCTGACACTGCAAACAAGTGCCCCAAGCAATACCTTCAAACTACGCTAAAATGAGTCTCTTTTTATTTTCCAAGCAGCTGTTATTAAGAACCAGGGACTTTCTGTTTTACATAACAAGTTGTGCCATCTAGCCATCCATTGTCTGTTATAGGCACATTTCCCACAAGAGAATTCCCTACAGTTTACTGTTACAATGATTTTTCATGTTTCAAGATCTCCTTTTGGGAAACCTTTCCACAGACTATTTGGATTCCTGTTGTTTGTGCATTGGAACTTTCTCTGATTTAATTTATTCTCATGAATTTGTCAACTCTATTTCCTACTCCTCTTTGTGTGTAATTCACTTTTGATATTTATGGACCAGTTTTGAAACCTATCTTTATATTGTGATATAATTTGCTAAGTTTTGTTCCATAGAGCAATTCTTCAACATAAAGTATATAATATCAGTGAGAGTCAGACTGCAGGTCTTCATACATAAAAGTAAAATTTTATAAATTTTAAGTATGATAATTGTTACAAAGGCCAAAGAGATTAAAACAAACAAACAAACAAACAAACAAACAAAAAAAAAAAAACACAACCCCAAACCACACAGACACACACACACAAAAACAAATGCCAAAAACTGGAGTTGCGTGAATGGATAAATAATAATTGCACATGTCCCAGTGGTCTTATCATCCAAAAAATTTCTTTGGCTTCTTAGTTGATTAATATTTATCAATTTTAACATCAAAATCCCAGGCTGGGATCTGTTTTCTCCACCCCACGGCCAATCCTTTATTTCTAGCTGCTGACTCAGTTCACCTGAGAAAGAGTAGGTAGAAATATTGCTTTAATCAGCTATTTTAGGGGAAAATATAGAATAAAGACTGGGAACAGTAAAGACTGTCATATATTACCTGCAACAGAGCAATGAGACTGATAAAGTTCATTCAAGTTCTGTAGAGGTATATGAGATTATCCAAACTCCGCTGAGTGAAAGTAGCTTTGTGTAATTTTCCTGATGAAGTGGAGAGGCAGTCATTATTTTTATGTGTTTAAGATTGTTTAGATCTAAAGCAGCACCTATATTTTGGTTTGAATTAAATGTAATATTTTTAGTAATAAATAATTAACATCTATATTTAAATTAGCACCTATATTTTGGTTTGAATTAAATGCAATATTTTTGGTAATAATTTCTTTGATATCCACCCAATGTTGTAGGAGATATTAAGATGAATCTTAGATCCTAAAATATATACTGGTCATAACAAAGGTCTATCTACCATTGTATCCAACAACAGTCAGAATAAAAGTATAACAGAGAAGATTATACTTTCCTCATACTGTGACTTGAAGTAGTAATGTAGAGGTTTCCCAAACCGATGTTGTATTGGGATCATATATTTAACAGCCACTGATAGAGTGAATAGACATTAATTTATTTTATTTTATATTAATTTTAATATTTTATATTAATTTTTATATTAATTTTATTTCAGATGACTTTTGTGCAATGAGTCAATGTTGTCATAGAGCCTTCCATAATTATCCATGCAAAGCAACAGTTACATCTAAAGGAGCTATTACCATAAAGGAAAGAGAGATCATTAAGGAATTACCATTGTGCACACAGGTTATTTTTTTCTCTGTGTGCACCACCTTATATACTTATATATGCTGAATTACTTACTGATATACTTATTAATGATATACTTATTAATGCTGAATTTTAGCATTGCTCTTTTCATCCAGCCACTCAGTGTCATGAAGTTCCTCTGTAACTATTCACTGTAAGCTCACTGTAAGATTGATTATCCTTAACAATTTTGTGATATCTGTGAGTTTTTATATATCAGCTCTTTCTCATTTCCTAAACAATTTGAATGACACTAGCACCAGGCAGGAGCCCTTGGGCAGCTGAGGATAATGATGAGGTTCAGAGCTAAATTTTGTTGGGAGGAACTACATATCACAGTCAGGACAAGCTGAGGACAAGAGACCAGTCAAGGCTGGCGGTGATTGCACCACAGAGGAAAATAGGAGGCTTGGCTGAGTCAGGACACTTGCATACTACAAGGCAGCATCCAAGGTAACGACTGGATTATGCAGAGCAAGTTTCCATAGAAATGAAATCAGGGGTAATATAATATAAGGAAAAAGCTAAGTGATAATACTTATCTGGCAGTGCTACAGTTACTGTCGTATTTCCTACCTGCTGGGATCATCCTGATAAAGCATTTCACTAATGAGGTTAATCAAGATACTGGGAAATGGGAACAGACACTGCCTACAGGGTTAGGTTATGCACACAGGGCTTGGTACGAAGACTCTGCAATGGTACTTGCAGAACTCCTCTGGCAAACGTTAATACATGGAACATTTATTTCTATCTCTTGCTATTAATCCATGGAAGGACTTAGATTATCTAGGAAATCTTATTGAGGGAAATTTTGCTTTTCTATTATTACTGCAATACGTTGCAATCTTCAAACATGTTATTTTATTTTTCCCATTCTTGCTGGCATATTGTCAAATTATTTTAATGATGATAAAATTATCCAGTCTTTAAATAGTAAAACAAATAGTAAATGCTAAACCATGTTGCTCGACTGTGTTCCATTCTTCAACAGTAAATTGCTTAAAATGAAGCACAAATCTATCTTTTTGTTTTCATTTCAGCAATTCTGTTTTGATTTAGAATTTCCTTACTTTTCTACCAGAGGAAGATATGAAGAGATGCAGTTTTGAAGATGTTTCCTGTGTTTTGAGTTTTCAGTGAAAGCTAATCTAACTTATTTGTTAAATTGTGCATTTTGTTTTCATCTCCCCATGTCACTAACTGATACCCTACTCTGTAGTGATCTATGTCTTTCAGTTATATTGCTTTTAGAGGAACAAACCATCAGAAATTACATCTGTGCTGGAGTGTGGTGAAAATGCTGTACTGCTGCTGAAGATGTTAACTTTTATATGTTCCTGTAGAGGAGCTGAAGTTCCTATGGGATATCTAACTTTGAACTAAAACCAATCCACCACAGATGTGTGATTGTGCTCCGCAAACAGAGTCCTCAGACTAGTCTCTGCTCCTTGTGTCTGCTGGGTTTCAATTGTGCTGAGGAAGTAAAATGACTTGAAAGATAAAATGACATTAATGTGGTCTCTCCCCTTCCTAAATAAAGGAGAAGGAACAGACCTAGCTGTCCAGCCCTCAGCTGTCAAACACTGGTGTTGCTGCATTGATGCAGATCATATCAGCTTAGAGCAGCACAGCCTTTTTTCTGGAAACTCAGGCTACTGCTAGTGCTATTTGCACTGCTAGATAAAAAAGGCTAAAGATGGTACAGCTCAGTTTGCATGTACACAGCTAGATTCTCTTACCTCTCTAGAACAGGCCAGCTGTAGCTAAGCTTTGATCTAGGGGCATTCACAGGGCTTTGTGAATCCTTGAACTATGCTTGTGCAGTGTCCAGCTGAAGGTAAAACATATCAGGGACAATGCTGACAATTAAATAATATGAAGTATTGTGTAATTCTTGGGCTGTGCCCAGGCCCTGCTGGGTGACTGTTGCAGACTCAGCACTAGGTGTTGACCTGGCGTGAGCCGGGGCAGTGGCCTGCGGAGGGTTGGTAGAAGAGACTCTTCAACATGGTATGTGGCCTTGGGCTCAGCTCTGAGCCTGCACCCCTGCTTGGGTTCTGTTTCTAGAGGTACCTTATCGACAGCAGGTTGGCAATCTGCCTGCAGCCTTACCTAAGAAGGGCTGGAAGGCTCCTGGGATCTGTGACAGCAAATCCTTCAATGAGACACCCACACAGTGAAATTGATTTTGCATTGAGCATTTCCCAGCCCATTTTCAATGGCAGGCAAATTCATAGTAAGCAGAGTTTGTCAGCAGATAAGTTATAAACAAAGAAAAGCACTGCATTTGTCAATTTGGTGATTTTCTACCAGTTCCTCGCCTGGCGCCAATTCTCAGCTATATTCCAGCTGTCCTGAGGATTAATTAGTTAATATTTATGGAACACTGTGAAGATGAAGACTACTAGAATGTAAAACCAAATGTTTTATTTCCATGGTTTATAAACAGCATCCCAGTAGTCCCACATGGAGCTCATCCTATCCCTGTGTTCACAGATTTCCACTGCAGGTTCAATTGGGATGGCTTTTATCATGATGTAATGTATTTTTATTGCGGTACTAGACCAAATGTATCCTTTAAATTATGTGATTAGTTTCAGTACAGCTCACTCTCCAGAATAGCTATCATAAAGCGTGAGACTTTGAAAGCATTGCCAAATTTAAATGTAGGCTTCAGTCTATGATTTCATGTCAAAAATTTATGCACAGCCTCATTTGTCAGGCAGCATTATTGATTTTGTAATGTGTAATGTTTTTCTTATTGAAAAAGTGTTCCCAGGCCTGAGCTTATTAACACAGTGTTGATTACTCTTTGGGGGCAAGCAAACATTTTTTCCATTTATTAAAGATAATAAGAAATGGGAAATCATGTTTTTTATATACACATTATGTGAATGAAAATTATGGTTACTGATTAAATAATATGAGGCTTGAAAATTAAAGTATAATACAATGCCTCCCCTTTATAAAGCTGCATAAGTTGCTAGAAAGTCTCCCAGTATTTCATACATCTATTAGTAGTGTTATTATTCACTCTTTTTCACTGCAAACAAAGTTTACATAAATGCATGATCTTGTGTATGTCTTTCCAGCATTTCCTTCGTCAGCTAAAGTGATAACTCTGCTTGAGACATTATTATCATTCCCATAGTGAGCAGATTCAAATACACCAAAGGATTGTAGTTTCTGTTAGGAATAAACAGAACCCTGCTAAGCAATCTAAAATTGAAACTTTTTTCTTTTATTTATTGTATTTTTATTTTCTCAGAGACAGCTATGAGATTTAGATACCGCCCTTTAAAAAAAAATTATAAATAAATAAATATTTGTGACGAAGGCCTGTGAAAATCTCAATTAAATATCATACTAACTGAAGAAAAAAAGCATGAAGCCTTCTCTCTTACATGGATTCATCTTTATGAGAGGTTCCTATAGAGTTGAAATGGTATAAAATGTGTAATGCTGCTATGTTGTAAGCTGGCAATATTTAATCAATGAGATATAGATCAAGCTTCTAGCCTTATTGGGGTCAATGTCTAAACACTTGTACTTCAGCACGTTATTTTTCCATGAAACTGCTCAGCAGCTAGTCCTGCATACCCATGCACTGAATTCTCTGTTCCTCTAATGTTCATGAGAAGATTCAGATAGAAGAGATGCTCAGTTCATGTTTTTCCATGTAAGATGTCTTATTTGCACACTCCGTTTTACACTAGGGAAATTGCTGGCAGAAGCTCCTCTTATGTAGTGTGAACACATAAATAAGCTTTGCAGCAATTAATATTGGTCAAGTTTCAAGACAATCCCCACATCTCCACTCTTTTGGAATCCATTATCAACTTTTTCATTATTAAAACACCACTTGATTTGGCTTTACAGACTGCCTATAAATGCCTTCTGTTATGTTCATGTTTATACCCCAAGTCTTTCTCCCCTTCCCAGAAGAGTGTGTGGAAATACATGTTACTTTCAAAACACATAGCACTGGACTATTATTATGTTGCAGGGTTGATAGTGGCTGAATAGACAACTTGTTGGAAATAATTCTCCAGGTACTCTCCTCCTTGATAGCTCAGAGTCTAGGTCTCCTCTGGAGATTTTGTGGCAGATGGTGGTAAAGCTGAAATTAGCTCAAATCTTGCACTCTTCTGATGATTATTTTCTTCTCTGGAATGCAAAGCAAGGGTAGATATCTCTCCTGAAGGAAGCTGATACGGGTCTTGGGCTGGCACAGTAGGAAATTCATTGCAGCATCTTCTTGTGAGATTTCAGCTTCCTCTCCTGCTTAAGTCCACTTGGATTTTTAATTATCTTTCAGATCCTCTATTCATTTTTCTCTCAGAAATACAGAATAAAGCCTACCCCCTGTTTTCTGTCCAATTCATTCACAGTCTTCTGTCGCAATTATTGTACTATAATCCTCTCTCTCTGTTTTAATCCTTTTCCATAGTCAGTTTATTTCAGAATTAGGATTCTTATCCTTTGATCTATTAATTTACAGTTTAACCTTATGCTCTCTTTCTGCTTTTTATTTGGGGCATTATAGAGGATTGCTTAAGTGGGGAGGAGAAGGCAAAGCAGAGCCTTCGTGTTATACATTAAGGATGTCTAAATAGCATTAGGGGAGTCCTCCTAAGGGATGGCTACTGGGAGAAAAATGCAATTTGGATTTGAATTTGAAACCTAAGCAGAGTAGAGAAGCTAGAAATGACAGAGCTGGACAACATTATTCTGATGTTCATTCACTGAATGAGATGTCTTATAGTTGAATTTGCTGAACAACTTCAAAAAAAGTACAGCTGATAAATTTTGAAAAGCAAAGATCTCCCTTCCCCAAAACACACACCACACCCTGTAAATGACTTTTATTTTTTCCAAAGTGGGTAGTCTGACTTTAGTCTCAAATGCTTGAGAATGAAAAGCACTTTTTATTATTTTTATTTTTTATTTTTATTTTATTTTTATTTTTTCAATAGTAAAGGAACACTTAGGGATGAAGTGAAACTTATAGATTGGACACAACTTTTCAAGTTGAAAAATCTGCTCTTTGCAGGATCTTGTATCAGAGTTGCCAGGCTTAAGGGCAATATCATTTAGCAGAAAATGTGGAAACAAAAAAAGTGAATGACAGTGGTTGCTTAAGTGGACAAGACAGAAGGAACTCTACACAGGCAAATAGGTGGATCTAGTACAAGTGCTGAACCATTTTAAGCTGACTTTTTAAGCTGTTTTCCTTGCTTTCTTTTAGGTGCTGCTGTTGCTCTCATCTTTTTAGAGAGAATGGGGCTGGGAGGGAGGGTGAGATCAAGGAACCAATTGATGTATAGATAGCAGCAATATCCACATGGAAAGTGTTTCAGGAGTCCTGAGCTGAAATACTGTTTCAGCTGTAGACTTTCCATGTAATTTAAGGAATCAATCCAATGACTCAACTTCTCTCTTCTGAAATTGGAATAATACATCCTTTGCTCAGAAAGGGTAAACACATCTGTAAAAATAAAGCATTGCAGTGAGAGATTCCACTGAAAAAAACCTACTCAGTATGGTTAACCCTTCTTGGCCTAAGCAACAGCCTGTGCAAGATTCAGGATCTTCTCTCAGCACTGCACAGGTATGCTTCTGAAGGGCCAATAATGTAAACATAAGATTTTTAAAGTAAATAATAGAATACAAATTAAAAAAAAAAAAGTTGCAAAGAATACATGAAAATGAGTATAACAGCCTCTTAGGAGTCTCTGCTATCTGTCATGTAAATAGAAAAGATACAGACATCTGCAAAGATCTTCTAGTACATATGGGGATGCATTTCAGATTGTCTATCCTGTACCCAAAACATTGCACTGTGTTCCTTTGTATATTGGTGTGTTAGCAGCAAGTGAAAGTGAGAAAAACTGCAGTCACAAGCCTCAATTTGTTTGCATAAATCAAATATATTTCAAAGTTTGCCCCTAATGGCTTTTTTATTTGTCCATCTGACACACAGTGCTCTAAATTATGTGCCTAGAGGTGAGTAACACAACCCCCCTTCAGGAAGAAATGAACTTGACAAAGTATGTGACAGAGCAAAAGAAAAACCTGCTTCAAAACCAGCTGTTTGTATTCTGTGACTTTTTCTAAGGGGAAAAATAAAAAATAATGCATTTGCTTATCCAGAAAAAAATGGTGCATTTTCCAAAAAAATTAAAATACTTAAATAATGAAAATATAGCAAGAGAATTGGATCCATTTGAGTCTCATCTTTAATCATAAAAAATGTTGTGGCTTAATCTTAAAAAGCCTTGCCTGTAGTGAATTGTAAATGTTTAAATTGTCATAGAAAAAATTAAGTGATTTAATTTTTTCATTTTCTGTTTCTTCATTTATCTGTTTTCTTTTTCAGATCTTTCTAATGTTCAAAGGTGCCATGGTGAATGCTGATACTACAATAGATGCACAAACCAAAACCTGAGTATTTATTGTCAGATGGGAATCTTTACTGATCCTTACTTTCTCTGGTATGATATTCCTGTTGCAGTGATGCAAGTTGTCAATGTATATGAAGAAAGAACTCTCTTTAGCTGTACACAAACTGCACAGGGTTTTTCAAATCTTTGTCACAGTTTGCACAAACATTAAATCAAGTCCCTAGATTTCAACTACTTGGAAACTGGCAGCAAAGACAGAGAACTATACTAAGTTGAGAAACTGGCTGTCACTCCTGGTTCTGGGCCAAGTGGTCTTCATGAGCATGGGGAGGTATTTTGCTGGGAAGCATTTTTCTTTTTCTCCTCTGAAAAGAAGGCTGGTGGTCAGCTATTTAGTGCATATTGTTCTGTGGCAGCTGGAGAACCATTAGTGGTGGATATACCCTTGCTTGATGGCATATAGACACTCAAGGCAATGGGAAAAGATGCCCAGTAGTCTAGCCCATTATTAATGTGTCTGCTTCTTTAAAAGGTCAACCTATTTTAACGATCAATTCTGTTCAAGAAATGTTTTTTTGAAATGAGTGCTGTGATATTCTTCTGATTTTGATTCTCTTAATCCCCCTTGTGAAGTAATAGAGGTATAAATATTAAACATCCCATTTCCTTTACAGCTTGGATTGATTGGGGGTGGCAATCTGACAACCAGTGTGATTCATTCTCCAAGCCAAAGAAAATCAGTCTTTGATAGAATAATAGAGTCCAACAGAGGAGGTTAGGACATGCGTGATCACCAGCCTCAAACCTAAATTGCTAAGATGTCAGAATTACAAAAGCTGTTCTGCATGAGGCAGAATTGTGGATTTAGCCCCTCAGACCAAACTTACTACTTCTTACTTCAGTCCTTATCTGATAGACTTTCCACTGGACCTGATGCTTGTCCTTTAATATTGCATTTTAGCCTACATAAACAAAATTCCTTAATGGAGATCTTTCTAGTCACAAAAACATGGGGTGTGCATTTAATTGCGAACCAGGAGCTAATACTGAAAAGGGTATGCTCCACAGTGATTGTGAACCTGAATGCTGAGTTTATTCCTTTCTTGCTAAAGGATATGTTTGGTAAAAAGAAGGTAGAGTGCATTTTTCAACAAGTACAAATACTTTTTGGTCTTTTTAATGCAAGTTTGTTGTAAAAAAAAAATGGCTTTGATAGCTTAGTTTCTTTGAGTGAAGTGTAATTTAACTGTATTTGTCCTATCAGCTATGAGAATCTCAGGATCAAGTTGTGTGCCAGGGCAGCAGTGAAATTGTTCTAATGAATATACTTATTCAGCTGTGGGCTCTATTGTACAATCAAATGGTAATTGTCTGACTTCCAGAAATTGTCTGACAGACTGAGTTGTTTGAAAATGTGCTCTTTCCTCTTCTATTTCCAAATTCCTGGGCATGAACACCTTTATTCTTTTCAACTACTTGTATTTATGTTCCTAAATCTCTATGACCTAGAAACCTTTTCTTTCTTTAGGTGAGTACATTTCTTATGCTTCAGTTACTTGAGACATCTGAAAGTAACATACAGCAATGAACAGGCATTCTTCATACTGTAATTGGTTATACCCTGGGAAAAAAGCAACCTGAAAATGTAAATGCTGAGTAGTATCATATAGTACAGCTTATCTGCTAAATATATATATATATTATTTTAACAAATAATTACACATACAATATTTTCCACTGTTATTCACTAGGTGTGTTTTTGTGAGAGGGATGTGTTCAAAACAACAAAAACAAAACAAATAAAACAAACAAACACACAAAAAAATAGCCACCCTCAAACATGCTTCAAGGTTTTATGTTGCTTGTCACTGTAGTGTTGGAGTTACATTCCTGTTAAGATATATGGATGGTTGTCTTTCTCTAACTAATGGAAGAGATGTTTATGAAATCACTAACAATTTGAAGTATCTCTCTCTATATACATGTATATGAATGATATATAAGGTGCATCACTTTTCTCCATATCACATCTAGCTATAAAACTTACACAAATATATATACATATGTAACTGTTTATGCATACTTATGTATATGTAGAAGATAATTAATTTTTCATAAAAAGCTTTTGAGTGTAATACCAGGAAAAAATATTTTTGATAAACTATATATATATATATATTTAAACTAGAAACAGTACAATGCTTCCTATGTTGTAAGGCAGACGGGCCTTAACATTTTTTCAGTTGAATTATCCCTGTGGCTGGTGCCTAGTTTATCCTTCCTGAAGATATAGTTTCTCTGATTTGCATACAAAGGAGGAAATTGCATGTTGTTAATATATTTTGGGGTGTGTGGTCATTTGATTAGGAATTGAATTAAAGTTATCAATCTGTTTCATGTTATTTTCCAACATAAAGCTATTAGAATAATACCTTTCAATCACATGCAAAAATATAGTAAAATAGAGCCACAAGATTTTTCATCTCTGCCATCCTTTAACCTTCCTTACATCGTCACAGTATTTATAAGTATTTAAAACTAATTACAAGGAGGATTGAACTGGGTAATCTAAGAAAGAGAGTTTCAGTCACATTCTTTTTTATGACTTCTGACTTAATTTCTGCAGGGTATGTCTTCCCTAGAAATACAATGGGTGGGAAGCCGGATTTCTCTGGGATTGTTAATATGATATAAACTTTTATTTCTGCATTGTCAGCACAATGCCACTCTAAACCTGTGTGACTAAAAGTTGTAACCTTCTGGTGGTTCTTTGATGGGCTGTTGGAAATGAGTTTCATGGTTCCAGTTTTAGTGGTGAGGCATCCACATCAGAAAAATCACAATTGTTCTTGGCAGTACTAATTGGCACTCTTGTCACCAGCCAAGGACTCTAATGGGATGATGGTAGTCATCCCAGATCAGAGCTTAGGAACATTGCAGATGAAGCTTTTATTCCTGATCCCTGTGCTTTTTTTTGTTGTTGTTTTGTTTTTGGATAGATTTCCAGATCTGTCATACTTTTTTTTTTTTTTTTTTTTTTTTTTTTTTTCCCACGTTATTATATTCTAACAAAAAACCTTTTTGTTAAAACAACAACAACATCAAAAAACAGTAATTTCCTAGGTTGTTGTGTTTCAATTTGAATTACTATATTTTCCACACAGAATTTTAGAACATATCAAGACTTCCTATGTTATGCATTTAAATGTGGTTTATAGTTATGGACAATATCATTGAAATCATTCACTATCTTAGGTAACCGTGTGGTTTCCATAGTGTCACAAAATGTTATCTTTATATATTCTTACTGCATCCTTCTGAGGCTAGGACACCTAGTCTTGTCATTATAATAAAAAGAAGGGATGTGGACAGATACTGTCTTCCAGAATCAAACCTACTGTTTGTAGAAACCTCAGTCTTCAGCTGCCCTCCTCCTAGAAGTTATTGCCTCCACCAGGCAGGGCAGTGTGTATGAATATCTCCTGTGCTGCTCTAGGGAAAATCAGACTAACTTTTCAGATCACCCCATTATTCTATTAGAAGTAGCCTTGCAAATTTTTCCTGAAGGCAGCTGTAGAAATTTCATACAAACTTTCCCAAGCTTTTACATTGGCTCAGTAAACTCTATCAGTGTGTACCAATTAGGTCCTTATCTCCCCATCTGACAAAGTTGGGACAAGAATATAAAGTTTGTCCAGGCTGGAGGCACAAGAAAGATGAGAAGGATATCTAGGGCAAAAAATAAACTTAGGAAAGTGCTAGGCTGGTCAAGTGACACTGGAAGTTAATGAAGATATTGCTACTGGAACAATAGTTAAAAAGGATTAACAGGATTCATGGTAGAGTCAAACTAAGGCCCTGTTCAATAGGGTGCCTACTATTCTTTAAGGATATGAATATATTTTAAGATCAATGTGATCATTCACATATTTGATCTCAGACACCTCTTTACACACCTTGAAGACAGTTACACCCTAGATTAATATATATATATATATATTAAAAGAGTTAAAGGAATAAGAACACTTCTTCAGAGGAGAAATGGCAAAAAAGTGAAAGAGAGAAAGAGAAAAAACAAGAAAGAAAGGGAAAGAACTATAAAAGGAAATTGAAAGGGAAAATATAAAGGGAAAATCCTTAAATTTACATTATTTTGTAAGAATCAGATGTTATTTAAGGTTCTGTAATGTTTTAAAAAATAGTTTTTACTTTCAATATTTTGCTTGCAATCAGAGCTGCAAGTGCCAAAATACAATGTGAAAAGCTGTTTTAATGTTAATTTTGGCCATGGACAGAAGCAGAAGTGTGAAAAATCTCACCACCAGCAATCTTTCACATTGCATTTCTTTCCAATTTGAAGTTTTAAGCAGTTAGAATCAACACTTGATTTTAGATCCTAATCGAAATTGAACCTGAAACATTTCAGGTACTGTCATCACTAATTAGGAGAATTGAGTCTGTGTTTACATAATAATAAATAGCTTTTGAGAGCTACTTCTGAAAGAATGAGTTCTAACAAACTTCCACTCTTTCAGCAAAGTATGATAAATTAAATTGTTGAAGTCAGTACTATAAGCTCTAATCAGGGTGAAATTTTTGTGGTTATAATAAAGGCTCTTTATAGTCTAACATTTTAGGTCATTTTACAGTTGTAACTGTGATGTCTGAACAATACCCGTGATCTTTGTAAACCTTCTTTTCCAATTGCTGGAATTCACTACGAATGAATCCGAGAGTTTGTGTTCTAATAATTACGATGCAGTAGAGAGTAATTACAGATTTTTATTATTAAGCATCTAAGTGATTAATGAGAATAGTAGCTTAGAAAAACATTTATGAATTGCTTTCAAGAAAAAAAAAAAAAAAAGGATGGTAAGTAACTTCTTGCAAGTGGCAGACCTTTCTGGTATCCATGCTTTTACAGAATTACCAGCTGTGAATTTTAATACTTCCTCTGGTCTATGTGCCACTGATTATTATACAAATTGAGATACTATAGGCTTGAAATGCTAGATAGAAATTTAAATGTATTGTTTGTAAAGAATATCTGTAATAACACAAAACACCTTAGAAAATGAAGTACCCTCTCATATTTAAAAGGCTAAAAAAAAAATAAATCATTAAAAACAGTCTGTTCCAAAAGAGAATAATCAAGATTCTAATCTCTTTTTGTAAGTGGAGGTAATGTATGAATTAGAAAATTATAGAAACTGATGTCTCTTTTCTAACAAGTATTATATTGTATTGTCATATATTGTATGACAAAATAAATATACATGTACCTAGACCTTTGTTTCCTTTATGTTCATCAGCTGAAATAATATCAATCACATTTTGGCACTTTGAGACAGGTTCAAGGTTCGTTGTTGCTGCTTAGCTTTATTGAAGTTGGGGAAGGCATGGTATCCCACACACCGTCTCCTTTAGTAAGCCTTGTAATTAAGCAAGGTTGGCTGTGTGATTGGTGGTTTTGCTGTCATCTGCCACTACTTATCAATATCTTGTCTCTAACAGATATATTTCTCTTCCACTGGTATAGTCACAGTTTAATAACATATTTTTATAATAGCAAGACCTATGATGCAGTAAAACACTGCCTGTGATGTAGTAAAAGAGATTTATTTAGCACTCAGTCTTTCTACTGACCATAACAAAGTGAAAAACTGTCTTCAGAACAACTCAGCATCAGATTCATGGTAGAGTCACAAAGCCCTATTGAAGCCTCACAGAAACCTTTAATGGTATTTTTGTCTGGAGAAAGTTTTGTTCATACATAATACTCTAATTTATTTTAGAGTATAAATGTATATAATATAATCTCATATATAAATGTATGAGTGCTGAGATCAACTAAGTGGTTGTGTGCATGGAAAAAAATGTTAGAAACACATTACAGGGACTTTTCTGATATATCAAACCCCAAAAGAAGGAGGTAAAAGAAGGGTGGCTACTCATGAAGGATGCGTTCTTCTGCTTGTTTTCAGTCTCACTGTACAATGCTGAAATGTTGATTCAGTTTGATTTTTTTTTTTTTTTTCCTGAGGATACTATGCTTGAAAAAAAAAAAAAAAGGACTATCTCTGAAGAATATTTTGGATTTCAGAATAAGTTAAGTAAAACGGCATTTAGAAAGCTACATTTCCAAGTTATGCTGTGTACAATGATTATAGCTTCCTCTAAAATCAGATATTTTCTATGAACAGATTCTTGGGTGGGACTGGAACATTGTCCATCCTCATGTGATCCAGCTGTGCACCATCACAGTTTGTTTCTGTGTATGCAAATGAGATTTCACAGAGGAATCATTATCAATCCAGATGTTGCTCCTAGGCAGTATCAGGCTCCTAGGCCTTTGCCATTAAAATACAACCCTCTAAAATTAGTATTGCTCAAGTGATATTAGTACCATATTGCTTGTTTTTCATCAATGAGAGCTATGTAATAGCATGACGTTGTTATGTGACAAAAAAATCATCTTCACACATACTCAGAGGAGCACAGAGAGGGGCAATGGCAGATGGGGAAGCCCAATAACATGCTGATCTGGTCACTCCCAGACCCATCACAGCAGGTATCAGCCCATCAAAGGCCCAACTCCACAAAGAGCAAAAGAGTGCAGTGGTGCAACAGGGAGGGGAGGAATCTTAATAAACCTGATTGGAGAAATAAGTCCCTTACCTGAATCCTCAAAGGGCTGTTTCCAAGGGGAACCTTGGCCCTGTGGGATGCAGGGGACACAATGTTTGGACTCAACAGTTTGCTTGTATTTTTGTCTATTTGGATATGTCCTGAGCCTGACCAGTGTCGTCTGTCCTGTCTCAATGAATTACATTCCTAATTCTTCTCCCATGTGAAGGACTCTGCTCTGTGTTCATGTGTGCATATGGGGGTCTTGGTGCCAACAACCAGAGGGACTGGAGTGTGTGAATTTGTGTCAGCACCTGGAGTGAGCAGGAGCACTGGTGTCAGTGTGTCAGCATTAACAAACACCAAGACAGAGCAGCCAGTGAAGTGGCCTGGGAGCCAGAGAGAGGCCTCCATGGTGGAGACCACAGGAGCTGTTGGAGTGATCAGAGGAGTCCTGACCAGCTGCTGGAGACCCTGGGGCCTGGACTTTGCTTAAGAAATGTATATATGTTTCAGTGAGTGGATGTATGTGTGTGTACATGTATCATTGTATGGGAGGCAAGCACCCAGGAGCAGCTATGAGAATGAATGTGTGTCAAAGCTCATTTATTGGAGATATCCACGGTGTGTACCTGTATGTGTGTGTGTTGGTACATTCAAAGGAATGTGTACCAGCAGCTGGACTGGGGCTATGGCCTCAGAGCTCATATATCCAGATGTCTGTAACTGGGGAGACTGGGATTCAGTGGCAGGTACTGAGCTACTGAGCCTGCTGGAGGTATCCATATTGCACAGGTGGTTTTATATAAAAATAAATATATAGAGAAAATATAATAAGTATAAATATAAATGTATTTCAATAATTATTATAAATTTATTTATAATATTTATTTAATATTCACTAAAAGACCTTAATCCTTCTCAGCCAGGATGAGGCCATTGGCATTGTTGCTGTGAGCAGAATGTGTCTGTATGGGCTGAGCTGGGTGGCCAGTTGGGTATATACATATCTCTTATTTGAATATGTGTGTTTGTGTGCATGTGCCTACTGTGAATACATGCTGAGTCTCAACAGTGGTTGGACCATGGGGGATGGAGCTGTGGCAGCCTTGCCTCTCTGGGTGCTGCTGGATTCAGCAACCCAAAACGTTAGGGACTTGCAAATGGAAGTTATCAACATATTAATAACTGATATTTATGTTTCCTTTTCTTGGTAAAGCAAAGCCAAAGGAAAAGTGAAAAGGAAATAAATGATGGAAGAGAATGGTTCTCCTGTAAAGACACCAAAATCTCAGGCTGAGATAAAGATAATGGGAGTTGGAAATCTGCTTTTAGATTTTTGGTGTTGTAGGTGTTTATTCTGCTATATTATGCTGACAGTGGTTGCAATATTTTTCTTGTTAACCATGGAACTGGTCTGAATTTTGGGTTATTTTTTCCAGCATAGGGGAACTATTCCAAGATGGGTGAAATGCCATATATGTGAATAGATGGATGTCAAGGAAAAAAAAACAAACAAACAAACAAGTGAACAAAAAATGATGTGGGGACTTATTCTTCAAGATTTCAGCTTTCTTAATGCTGCTGCTCATCCTTTATGTCATATGGAGCAAATATTTTCGTGTAGAATGTTCTTCAAAATTGGTGTGTATCTCTTCTCACATGAAAATTCCTGAAAACCACAGGACTTTGTGATAGGATTGTGGGGAGTGTGATACAACTGGAAAAGCTGGGTTGATGGCATTTGTTTCAGAGCCAAGGCACTGACCTACTGTGGTCATACTGGCTGCATGCTCTCTTACTCTGTGGTTAATGCATGAAAATTCAATGCAGCTTATCTCTCAAGAAGAACATTTTCCTTGAGTGCTTCATTTTAAAAGTGCAGCAAGAAGAGGTAATGTGAGAAGTGGGTACTCCTGTGTAAGGTACTTTTTTGTTGTTGTTGTTTTTGTTTGTTTGTTTTTAGTGTCAAAAGTCCTAGCAAATTTCTGGTAAGTATTCAATGGAAAGATTTGCCAAGATCACCAGTATTTTTATGTGTTTAATGACATCTTTCAACGGTATACCTAGAAATTAACCCACAAGTTGACAGTCATGACCTAAATGTTTAATAGGGACATCAATATCTGACAGTCTCATACAAAATTCAGCAAAGACGATATCTATGTTTAAGGGAATCAAATAAATTACATGATTAGCAGAAGATCTCATAATCATTGACATTAAGGCTATTAATGGACTTGACTCCTCCCTAGAATGGGGGAAGAACAAGTATGTCCAGTGGGGCACAGCCAGAACAATCCCCTTCCTTCAGTTATTACTCTGCCTGTGAGGGACAAATCCTGCAGAGTTTCAGCAGGAATATGCATAGAAGAGAGTGGTCACGATGTGATTCCCATCTGCATTGCCCTAAATAACCTGAAAAAGTGGAGGCACTAAACAGCTCCATTGTGCTGAACATCTGAAAATTGTACAAGGAGAAATTCAGAGCAGATTTTTTTCCTTTATTTCTGAAGCCCATAAAATTACTATGAAGAAGAAATATGTACCTTCATAATAGACTAGATAGTGATAAGCAGAAAGTTTTTGAAGAAAATAGCCTGTTGGGAAGAAACCCTTAGATAGCTCCAAAAGATTTTCAGACCATCTTCCCTTTACCACAAAAATAGAATACTTTGTGAAGGATGAAACGTATTTTCAGAATAAAACTTAACCACTGCAAGCGAATGCACTTCCTATCACCCCATTTACCAAGGACTGTCTTCCTTCTTTGTTTTGGTTATAACTGCCTGGCTTCTTTACCTCTTGTATTTGAACAGAAACACAAGTTGATGGATTTCCTCCAACTATATTCTGCAAGCACATTACTCTGGGGACCTTTCATGGAGCCTATCACACACTCAGGAGGTGATCCAGGGGGAAGATGACTTTTTCTACTCTGCTAGCACATTTCTGGTGGTAGTGACTACCTGATCTATCTTTTCTGACACTCCAGAACACGAACCATGGACCCAAAGTGCTTGCTATTGGATAATTGCCATGTCTTAGGGCATCTTTTATTTTTACAAGGTACTGGAAGTTTTCTACACCGTGTTCCAGACATCAAAGTCTTCCCTAAGTCCCTTCTAACCTGGATAATTCTCTTCTTTGTGGAGATGAGAATCCTCTCAATATGTGTTCTGTAAAACAGTAAAACTGTATCTTGTGCCCCATACAAAAATATCCCCAAATTTCTGGGTGAGTAAGCTAACAAAAAAAAAAAAAGTGGAAAAATATTAAAGCCATGATTGAGGATGCAGAAAGCAGTAAAATGAAAATTAGACTAAAGGAAAACCAGAGAAGATGATTTATGAGTCTGGTAGCTATAAAAGTAGGTCTTCAATAGGTCACATTCTCTGGCCCAGGGTTTGACCATCACTGGAACGTGTTTAGTATTCTATACATTGATCTATACCTACCTCTTATGATGACCCCAAAGCAACAATTTGCCTTTATTCTCTCTCTCTCTTTCTCTCTCTCACAAATCTTAGTTATTGAGCAGGATAGTGACTTCAAAGCAGGAAAGACAAGAAAAGCAGAAAGGCCAAACAATTGACTCCTGAGATGCTGGAAGTTTATGATTAGCTGACAAAATTCTCCTGATCTGTCATCCTGTTTTCAATTGTCTTCTGTTGTAGTTTTTATTTTCAATCCACAGCACTTGCCACTACCTGCCAATAGCCTGGCACTGCTGTCTCCCCAGCCTCTGTTTAAGCAGTTGATACCAAATGTCTTGTATTGTGCTGTATAACCCACTGAAAAATGAGCTACTCCTGCAAGGAACTCCTGAGTTTTGTATTTATTTCAATAATTACCTCACAAGTTTCTCCTTCTACCCTGTGAGAACAGTTCTGCCCTGTGGGCTGTTCTCTCCTTTTAAGCAGATAACACTGCATGTGTGCTATTACGGCTCCATCTGTAGTGCTCCTGCCACATACAACTAGCTTGAATAAGGACAGGGGCAGGGGGTCTACCAGGGAGAAAGCCAACAAAAGAATTAAGACAAAACATGTTTGTTTTTCTTCTCATTGCTCTGATTTTTAAAATCTTTCCTTTGGTGAGTGGTTCCTTTTCCTTCTTGCTAGTTGCAATTTCCCCTCTGGATTACTCCAGTGATGCTCACTACCCAGGTCTCATGGAGTTCATTCAATGTGGAGAGCTGATTCCTTTTTGGGAGGCTGCTTGCCAAACAAGTTTTCCCAGGTTCTCAGAGCTCTGCATGTAACTGCAGTAATTACGGGATTAAGCTCATTAATAATATGCATAGGAAAATCATTCATATTACAGAAGGAGCTCTGGAAAAGAGAGAGGTATTTAAATGTCAATGGTGTGAAATTCTGTATATATCTCTGTGTGTATGTATATATGTATGTCATACATTTATGACATATGTATGCATTTTTATGTGTATGTCTGATGTGTATATACACTGTTGTAGCTGCTGCTACAAAGTGCTGTTTCAGATGGAGCACTTATTGATAACAACTTTAAACCTCACTCTATGTACTGTAAATTCCTTTAACACCCTGTGCTTACATAATATAGCAGACTGCACATTCATTACGTGATTACACATGAAATAAGACATTGATAACAAGACTCAATTCTTTGCACATTTAAACTGTTTTTTTTTTGTTTGTTTGTTTGTTTGTTTTTGTTTTTTTCCAACTTCTTTTGGTGGATTTACTGAGCTCATAGCTGTGAGTCTGTACAATATATACCATACTTAACTGCATTCAGGATAAACTGTGGGGAAATTCAAGCCATCTCTATCTCCAAAGCAAGGAGGAGTGGGAAGCAAAAACTGATAGTTACATAGGGCTGTGTAGGAGGGGGAGAAGGGTTGGACTCCACAATGTGTGTTAAAAATTGCATATCACTTTGGGCATGCATGAGTGCACACACGCAGACAACATTCATTATCATTGATGGGACCATAGTAATTATTACAATGAATTTTAATAGTGAGGTAAAAATTAGATCTTTGCTGCCATAATAATAGTCTTTAATGTAACAAAATCAACCTAGATTTTCAATGGAACCAGCAAGATTGGATTTTAGTTATTCATCTGCTCTGTTGATAATATACCACTGCATAGAGCGACGCTTCAAAAAGGGTTTTGTGTCACAAATCTATTTTGGTCTGTTCTCACCATGGTGTCTCATGGTGCCTTCTTATTAAGTCATTTTTTTTTTCTTTTTTTTTAATCTCAGACTAAATGTGATTTAAATATTCCTCACAGGTGTTATCTGAATTAAAAAGGATGACTACTGCTAGTAGCATGCTTTCTTCTTAATAGCACAATGCACACAGCTTCTTCTGCTCTCCATCCTTATGCTGCATGCTGCTTAACTGTGGCTTTTAAGGTTTCATCAATTCCTACTGACACCTTACTGATAAATAGGTCGTTCAGAAATTCAACTGCATCCTAGTCTGAAGGGTTATGATGCTGAGAGGATACTGAATCATTTCCTTGGTTTTTCTTTCACCTCCCACAGCAGGCAAATCCCACCCAGTAAATCTTCAATGAATGGATTATAAATATTAAGGAATTCACAAAAGTAGATTAAATTTCCTATTAATAGGGTAAAAGAGGCACAGCTGGATGTTCTCCTTATTTTAACAAGACTCGGCAACTGGATGGGGATGACTTCCCACCATCCCTGAAATGCAAAGCACAAGGATGCTCACGTTCCCAAAGTATTGAGCCAACACTTTCTGGGACTATTCTGCAAAAAACATTGGAAGCCAAACATGTCTTTAACATGTATTCTGCATGTCATTAACATGTATTCTAAAATGGGCTTCTGCCTTGAATATGTGAACTGAGAGAGAGGTGTTACTTCCCAACACAAGTGTGGTCTGAGGTCCTGGTGATGAGAGAGGGGGAATTGGAGGATCACCACAGCCGTGGTGTGCCAGACTCAGTCTACTCCTCTCTGTTGTCTCCTTTTTATTTATTTTAATTTATATATATATATATATGAGGCAGGGGAATGTCTTCCTCTGAGAGACATTGTGGTGGTTTGACCGTATTAGGCAACTGAACACCACAACCGCTCTCTCACTCCCCCTCCTCAGATGAGGAGGGGAAGAAGTAAAGGGAAAAAAACAACTCACGGGTTGAGATAAGGATAATTTTAATAAAGAGAGAAATATATTATCAAGGAAATATTATATTAATTAAACAATTATTAACAATATTATTATTATTAACAATATTATTATTAATTAAACAATTCAACTAAAGGGAGGAAAGGGAAAAGGGGAAGAGGAAGGGGGAAAGGGAATAACAAAACAAGTAAAGGCTATGTGGAAATGCAGAGGGGAAAGAATTACTCTCTACTTCCCACAAATAAGTGATGCTTGACCACGTCCTTGAAGCAGGGCCTCAATGCACGTAGCCGGTGTTCGGAGAGGAGGACAGACGTTTTCGCAACGAGAACCCACCCCACCCCTCTTCCTCCTTTTCCCACCTTTTATTGCTGAGTGTGACATCATATGGTATGGAATATCCCTTTGGTTGGTTTGGGTCAGCTGCCCTGGTGATGTTTCTCACTTTTTGCCCACCCCCTAGGAGGGCTAGAGAAAGTCCTGATGCTGTGCCAGCACTGCTCAGCAGCAGACACAACACCAGTGTGATACCACTGCTGTTTTAGCTACAAGTGCAGAGCATAGCACTGTATGGGCTGCTGCAGGGAAAGTTACCATCCCAGCTAGACCCAGTACAGACATTTTTACACAAAATGAGAGGACAGGGTGCCCTGGGTCTGCATGAGTCCGTGGGTCCGTGGGTCCATGATGCCTTGAGACAAGTGCTTCCTCCATCTCAGAGAAGGTGACAGTCCAGAGCTGAGCAAAAGTACCATCAACAAAATAATTTACATACATATAGATGAGTGTGTAAACCTATGATTTATCACTGGCTCAAGAAACTCAATTTTCCCGTGTTTTCCACTTCTTCCCATGTTGTTATGGGATATTTCCCACCATAACAGAGTGCTTAGAGGATTGTCTAGGCTGAATTATGCCTCTGTATTACAGTATTTTTTTTTACCAACTGGGTCATAAACTGTGTTGGAACTGCCTAACTTTTAATAATTATTAGCCTTTAAAACTAGATATTGGAATTATGTTTTTGTGAGGATTCCAAAAGACTTTTTGTGTACAGACCTAAGGTGATAAGAGCTCAATTGGATAAATGTAGTAGTCCACAATATTGTAACTTTTAATAAATTACATAGATTTATTGTATTTATTGATTCATTGATGCACATGGAATGATCTGATTTCATAGACTTCTTTGTGGGGAGTATAATAGGGAGGGAAAAAGAACTTTTTATTAGTATCAATTTTTCTATGAAGCTATAAATGGTGAAACGCAAGATGCAATGTGTTCTAGTGATATATTAGACACAATTAGATTGAACAATGACTTGCTTATAAATCAAAATAAAGGAGAAAGAATAAACCATTCCTTACCAAGTGACCATAGAGCTTCCGAGATGAAAGAAAGAGTACAATTCTTTTTCCCATGATTGATACTCATTTTTTGTCTTTGTCATGCATAGATAACAAACATCTTTTAATTATTTCACCTTAATATTCTATTCCTTTAACAGTTTTAGCATTGATTTATTATCATTTTATTAAATAATAGTCTACATTTAGATCATAAAATCATACACAAAAAAATAATAGAAGACTGAACACTAAAGTGATTTTTTTTTTTTTTTTTTTTTTCTGAAATATTACTGAGACAAACACATAGGAAGTGGGGTTTTGTTGTGTTTTGTTTTGGTTTGTCTCAGCTCTCAGCCAAATAACACTCAAAAGGAGAAAAATTCACATTTATAACTTACTCGGCAAATTTGATTCTCAGGGACAATATGTTCTGATGCAGTTGTATAATCAGTTCTGTCCTCCCTCTCTCAAAAGCATGGCATTGCGTTGTGATATAGCACAGTAAACTGGTAAAAAATAAAGGACTGAAAATGATTAATTTTAAACAGAGGATACAGCTCATGACTTCATGATTGAATTGTGTCATTTGCTACTATAAAAACTTTGTAAAAGTTAATATGGATAATGTTGACAAGGTAATGAATCTGCTTGTTTTATCTACTTGTTTTATTAGCTCTAGACTTTTTGACCTACTTGAAAAGGACAAGCACAAATCTGTGATAGCAGCAAAAAAAAAATAATGGTGGTCAGAGAACCTGGGTTCTGATCTTACTGGGAACCTGATCTTACTGAAGATTTACTGTGGAAATATCACCTAAGCCACTATCTTCAAAGTTCATAGATATTAAGTGTGGATCACTTTTATGATCATCTCATCCAATCTTCTATAAAACATAGGCAAATAACTTTTTCAGAGGTTTTTACTTCAAGTGCCTATATTGCACTTGAGCTAGAGAAAATTAGACACTTAAATCTCAGACAGAAGGGGC
Source organism: Heteronetta atricapilla (assembly GCA_011075105.1). Taxonomy (NCBI): domain Eukaryota; kingdom Metazoa; phylum Chordata; class Aves; order Anseriformes; family Anatidae; genus Heteronetta; species Heteronetta atricapilla. Next base: position 111,012,872 of record CM021733.1, on the reverse strand, counting down.
CAAGGATTTGAATCCTCTTTGCCAAAGTGATGAACATCTTCCATTTTTGTCTTGAAGTCAAAGACAGCTATGCATGTTCAATACCTCTAAAAATAAAGACATCTCCCATCTCTCAGTAAGGATATTTATACTTTGCCTTTCATCGGTGTTATGAATTCACTCATATTTGTAAAGCATTTGATGGGAGGTGTTATAGAAATGGTCATACATCATTTACATTGGCTTGAAAGCTGTGTGTATGTGTTATCTTTTTAGATATGGAGACAGGCTATGTGAAATGCTGTTTTTTATTTTTTATTTTTTATTTTTTTTTCCATTTCCTCCCCATGCACTCATTCATATACACACGAAATATTTACACAGTTATCAATGTCATATACAGGGGAAAATAAGATTTTGAGACACTGGGGAGCAGACAGAACAATAGGTTAATAGGAAGTCAGAAAGGTAGAGTAAAATAAATGAACTTGAAAACAAGAAGGGCAGTGCTGAAATGGCTTTGCACTGGGCACTTTTTTCACATTTTTTTTTTTTTTTTTTCAGCAGAGGCAAAGCAAAGGAAAATGTTTATATGATTTAAAATGCAGAGTTGAAGCAGCCTTGCTTCTTGTATAGGTCTTCTGAATGGGATTTGCTTCTGTGTGAAATTAAGTGCATCGCATTTCTAACACCCGGGACATATTAGAAAGTGATCTGCATTGCCTCAGGGTTTTTAGCCCATGCACGATTTAAATATATTACCACAACAATTAAAATGCAGGCATCCTTTTTCCAAATAAATTCTTAGTTTGATCTTCCACTAGGACATTAACATTTAGGTAAGTATAACATATATGCATCTATGTACATGTATATATAAATATTTTGAAGGTTTTGTTTTCTTTTGGGGGAGGGGAACATTGAGTTGATCATATGAAAAATATCTTTCCTTAACGATGCAGTGCAAGTAAATCCCTACAGAAAACATGCCAGAATTGTCAGGCATTGCTCAGAATATCTTTACTATAGAGCAGGACACATAACAAGATTTACCCACTGCCTTGGAGACAGAGAAGGGGTTGTCACGAGGACAGTTCTTAAGAGTTTTTACAAAAATGCATGGCTCCATCTGTCTTCTCTCTTTTCCTTGGCTACGAGAACAGCCTAGCAATTTCAATAACCCAACAAGGGACCTCATGCACCAGGAGAAGTGAGGAACAGATTTTTCAATTTGGCACCATTCTGATTTTTTTTTTTTTAAATGGCAGTTGAAATAATTATCAGCAACTACAGGCAGCTGATGGATAGCATGTTTAATCTATAGAACTAGCTTCACACTCTCCAGTGTGTACTGAGGATAAACAGGGATGTTATGAGTGAGAGAGCTGTATGAAATAGTTCAAATCAAATCAAAGCTAAATTTTTTTTTTTTTTTTTTTTTTTTGCTGACTTAATAGAAAGGAAACTACTGGAGATGTCTTCACAGGCATCATCCAATCATAGAATCACAGAATCTTCTTAGTAATATCACAGTGGGTAGAAGAAAAAATTTTTGGTTGGATGCCCTGACCCTGAAACACTCCTGTAAAGCACACACTGACATAAGCAAAATGTAAATATAAGCACATAAAGAATCAGAATATAGCTATATTTCAGGGTGAATATATAGAAAAAACTCTGCTTACCCACAGTCTAGGACATAAACCAGAGAAAATTCCAGAACTCACTTTTTTTTTCTTTTCTTTTTTTTTTTTTTTCTGGAGGAAAAAAAAAAATGGAAGTTTCAGTAACACTGAATTCAGTTAATCAGTGAATACAATTTAACATGGCTTTGTAGCCCATTGGATTGCGTTCAAAAGATATAGCATCTTGCAGGATCAAGTCCTGTCTGATATTCAGGTAATTTTGCAGGATTTTATGGACAGCCAGATAGGGTAGATAACATGGGCAGCATCCCAAATCTTCAAGTCACAAGTGACTTATTTAGTATTTGTAAGTAAGACTAATGCAAGAAGTCTTCCTTCCTTCTCTCTGATTGATCTGGCTGGTCAATCTGGATTGTTTCTACTTCACAGATGGTGGTTTGTGGTCACAGACTTAAAGGACAGACTTGCCCATTGGCTACAATTTTCAGTCAGTGAATTTCCTGATTATTTCACAGTCACCTTCCTGAAAGTATCCTTTTTACAAACAACTCCTTGGACATAGACCCTCAGAAGCAGTTTCACGTATTTTGGTCGAATTTTGACCTCCAGGTTGGTTTTCTTTATTATTATATTGTTGCTGTTATTATGATTTCTGCTACAGTAATACTTAGAACCTCTAGACTTGGACCAGACAAGGACCTAGCTATTACTGTACTACGAGCTGCACAAACAAAAAAGAAAATTAAATCTTTGTTCTCAAGACTTATAAGCCATATATCAGATGAAAAATGTGAAAGATGAGCAAGCAGAAAAAAAAAAATATATAAGCTAGTGTCATAGACAGGGGGGTTGGCATATCAGAATCTTAATTATTGTAAATGTTTTCATAGGGATCAGAGCAAAAGAGAGATATAAGCATAGACTTGAAGTAGGGTAATGAAACAGCTCTGTTCATAGGGAATTCCTCCTAAGCATGAAAGGAATGAAAAAGCATACATAAAATCCAGCCCAAGTAGACAATGGAGACCAGCATGGTGAACTGATCAAAAATGACATTATGTCACCTTAGAGTGAAGGCCAGGAGATGAGAGGGCTTTGAAAATGCAAACCATTAGGTGCTATCGCACACAACAGTGAAGGAAGAAAAAAAAACAATGGGATGCAGGAATGGATGGACTATGGGTAAATCTGAGGGGCTTTGAAAATAATCTTTGTGTTGATCTTTTGAACCATTTTCAGTATGACAAAGCTGTTGACAGCAAAAGAAAATGAAGATGTTGTAGGAGCTGAATTCTGAAGAGGATTTTAGAAGCAGAAGATTTTAGCTGTGTGGCTGGAGGACACAACCTTTGACTTGGTTGTGTTACTTAGAAAGAACCTGGAAGACTCTGGAGGACCCAGAGAGGTGGTATCATGCCTCATTACTCTCATAGCTTCTTGCAGAGCATATATACTCATGTATAAGCACTCAGCATCTCCCTGGCTGCTGATGGAAAGGAGATTGGACCCCTCCAATCAGCAGAGCTCATGCACACGGAGACGAGTGATGTCCCTAGGGATGGTGGGTGCTCACTGAAGGACAGTGACAGGCTGCTGCACTCACTTCTTAAAGGCTTCACATCTGTGCCCCCTGCAGCACTACTTTTAATTATCCTATTAAGCTCTGTCTCTACCCACTTTAGGCAGGAGAGCTCAAGAGGAGAGATTTTCTTTCCTCCCTTTCAGTGTCATGATGGGCTTCTTTGATTTTCTATCCCTTGAATATACTGGTCTCTGAGAGACCTCCCAATTATTGTCTGTTCCAGCCTTGGCTGATCCTTTTCCTCCCTTCCCTTTTGGTGACTAGTTTTATTTGTTTGAATTTTATCAAGATGTTTTTTAATTATGTTTTTGTTGCATTTTAATCATGATTTTGTTGCCCCTTGCTGCACCTTGAACATAATATAAATATTATAATAGCTTTTCAATGTTTAAATGATACCATGTCTGCTATGATAAAATATGTCATTGCTAAATGTGTCAGGAACAGCCACATTATTTTTTTCACATGGTCTTTGGTTGTTTTTGTGTAGCAAATCTGATTAACAGCCCTCAGCTTTGCTCTTCTGTGCAAAGAACTGGGATATTATCCTTTCCTGTTGTTTATTAAGAAGAAAGAAGAAAAAAAAAAGTGTGAGAAAAATCACAGCCTCTGGCTCAGTTTCTCAGCTAATGTAAAATGGCACAGTGTTATTAAAATCAATGAGACCTGGGCCAGTTTGGTCTACACAGGCTATCTAGTGATACTAACATCATACAGAATATAACATTTCTGGAATAATAATAATATAGCTAGAAATTTCCAATGGCTTCCCAAATTTTAGGCTGATTCACTTACAGATTACAGTACTGGATAAAGGGCACCACAAACAACAGGTCTGGAACTTTATTCTGTGTAAGTGCAAATTATCTTTCTCTGGGTGAAATTCTGGCAAATTTTTGTTATCTTTATCAGGCCGTGCAGGACTTCAAACCATGTTTTTAGATATGTGAATTTTCTTTAGGAACAACATATTGATACCACATTTTTTGGTGCCTTTTGTTCTTCACTATAATATTTTTGGAGTCACTCTTCCAATTAAAGCAAGAAGCAACTGATAATAGAGCTTTGATTCAGTAACTGAGAACAACTGGATAGATTGTAATGTGCTCACATTACCTCATGAAAGGCTACACTAAGTGTAGCATTACTTTATGCAATTGCAGAAAATTGATAGGGGGTCTGTGTGGCCTCAGCAGCTTTCCTGTATACTTTTTATTCCAGGATCAGGGCCTCAACAAATCTTATGTATAATAAATTCCTGAGTAGATAAAATGAGGGCCATCACAATGGAAACATTTTGATCAACAGCACAAAAAGCAGCCGCATGCATAGAACCACACGAGCACCTGAGACCACAGCATGGCAGTGGCAACTCCCTGCTGCACAAGAGACAAATTACAAGTACATTTTTCCAGAAAATATGTCCCTGATGCTGTGCAGCTTTTCTGATGCTTGTGTTTGGATTTTTGTTCTTTTTAATTTTGTTATCACAGGGAAAGTATCCCAAATTTTAAAAGATCAATTTAAAACCTAAATTCTGTTAACTGCCTTTCTTGAGGATGTATGGATTATTAAAATTATAGCATGGATTCAAAAAACAATTAGTTTGGAAGTCCTGAAATCAGTATCCTAAGGCTGCAGAGTATCAGTATTGCTTGTAATGCCTGAGAAAGAACTCTGCATGGCTGAAGGTAAGGAGGCTACAGGGTAGCCCCATCTGTATATAATCAGTTGAGACTGTGTCAGAACCAGGGAGTAAAGCAGATTAACAAGATTAACATTGATAATGGTTATAAGGAGTGGTATTCATTAACTAGGCTCAAAAGATGTATGAAATGTGGAATTTCTGTGCTATAGAAAATTTTCTGAATGTTTTTAAAAAAGGCTTGGAAGCCCAACAAACATGAGACCTTTCCAAAAGTGAAGTTTTGGGAAAAAAATACAATTATAAGGTCTAACCATTCTTGCCTCATTAAGGTGACTATATTTTGCCTTCCTCCCCCTCTCTCCACCCGCGGGGGGCCCCCCCCCCCCCCCCGGTTTCTACAGGAATTGCTATATCATATCACAATAAGATACATACTAAAGTACAAAAACATAATTCTACTTCAAAACTGAAAGTCAAGATGTTACCTTTCAACCCTGTTAAAACATATTCCCTCAAATGCTCTTGGAAAATAATTCTTGTGGAGCTTCAGAACAAACAAAAATTTGGTTCCAAATAATGGCCATTTTCTTAAAAGTTGTGGTACCGGGTTATTTTAAATAAGTTCTTAGCCAGTGAAGTCTGACAGTCTTCTGCACTGAAATGAAGAGAGATGTGAAACCTTCTGTACAATCCCCCCTTGTCTTTCCACCTGTTTGTGGAGAATTCTCCATCAGTTGGGTCTATATTCACAATGCACAATATTATTTCTCTCATGAGGTTTGTTTTAATGAGAGAAAGGAGAGTTAATAAATCATGGGTGGATACAGTCCTTCAGTAACATCACTTGTGGTGATAAATGTCATAATCTACCTAAGTCGTTGTGTACTATTCTTCCCCTCTCACTGCTGAAAATCTTTTTATTCTGAAGAGCCATAAGAATTTAAAAATACAGTTTCAGCTGCCATAAAAAGTTATATTCCTTTTAAAATTTGAATTAAAAACATTTACCAAGCAATCATGACTCAATAACAGTTAATAATTATACAAGATAATCGAACATTATGCTTTAAAACTCCAGCACTGAGAACTGGAGGAGGATTTTTTAAATATATATATTTTTGAATTATTTTACATAATTATCTATCTTTGTTAGAGATGGATTTTTAAAACCTCTTCTCCACTTAAAATATCAAATACTGGTTGCAGCACAGCACAGAGATGGCCAATCCTGTGTGTTTTCATATGGCTCTAAACCATAGGACACATGGTGAATCAATGGGAGAGATGATTGAAGAGCAATTCACAGACGGGAGATGAGAGTGGCTCATCATGGGTCCTATTTTGGGAATTGGTGGGGCTATGCGTTTAGTTTTTCAAGGTCACCCAGTGATATCAACTTCATTAGCCCCTTCTGGCTTGATGCTTGCTATTAGCAGGAGATTCTGATTATACCCACAGTCACTATGCCAGCATGGACTATTAGTTCTCTTCCTGAGATGTGATTTAGCCCTGGCATGGAATCCTTCCTTGAACACCTCAAGAGGTGCATATGGCTCAAGAACCACATGTTGCTCACTTCTGGTCTAAGACCATGAAATGAAACATTGGTTTGATTGTCTCAGAATATTCCCCCCTTAACATGTAACTGCGAATTGCTTTGTAGCACATACTCGATGCAAATTATTTCTCTCAGCAAACACTACAGTTGTTCAGACCAAATCACATATAAGGAAATTTGATTTCCTTTTTACACTCTACAAAAGATCACGGGCTCTTTGGATATGATAGGTTCTAACAGCTATTGATATAAGTGAGCCCAGCATCTAGTGGCATCAAAAAGGAGGTGATGAACACATCCAAAAAACTGTCACTGCCTCCTTTATAAGAGTTTCAAAAAAGATAGGTTCCCTAATCTATCCAATTCATCAAGGGTACTTTGAAAATCCTGTAATTGCTAGTGGATGCTTAGATACTCACATAGAAAAGCCTTACTGTTCTGTTAAAGGCATTGATCACATAACAATTGTGTTATCAGTTCATTGGCCAGTAGACAATGCATATGCAAATGTGTGCTCTTAAGTTGTGCTACCAGAAATAACACTTTTCTAAAAACTGATTTGCAAAATCACTTATTCTGAGTATGGTTTGTCTGGGATAAATCATGTTGCTGTGGAGATTCAAGGATGCTTGACTGGCTCTGCTCTACTGTTGGATACTAAACCAAACCTATGTACTTCATGAGAGAATTACTCTAGCATCTTTGGTTTTCAAAGGGACAGAATTAATTGCTCCCTGCCTAAGAAATCCCCAGATGAATAACAAAGCATGGAAGCTCAAGCTGCAGTGAACAGTCCCTCACACCTTTTCTTTAGCATGACAGCCACCAGCCAAGTGGAACAGTGATAATCTCTTTCAGCAGCACTGCTACAACTATTGCATCAGGAATACTGATATTAAAGATGCTCTGTTCTGATTCTCCAGTGTGTATGTGTACATAACACAACTGACATGACTTTCTTAGCTGTGCAGGATTAGGAAGCAGAAGGCACAATGTGACCAACATGGGTCAGACTGAAGTGTTACTCGTAACATCCACTAACATCTTTGTTTCCAACTGCAGTGTTGTTGATAACAGTGCTGGTCAAGTGTTTAGGGTTAAAGCTGCAAGGCATACTTTTAGTTTGTGTGGTTGTCAAGGTGCCAAGCAATAGACTTATGCTATTTTGTCAGTGGCAGAGTTCTGTGATTGCCAACCCCAAACCTCCATCTGGGTTGCATTGGTTGTAAAATTGTAGGCACAGTACTTTTGACATATTAACTTAGTTTGAAAATCTTGTTAAAGAGTACGTGGTTACCACTGACGATTTGGACATGTCAGATTCAATGTTGTGGTGGTTTTACCCAGCTGGACAGCTGAGTTCCACCACAACTACTCTCTCACTCCCCTTCCTCAAAGGGAAAGAAAACATGATAAAAAGGGCTCAAGGATTGAGATATGGACAGGGAAATCACTCAATAATTACCATCACAGGAAAAACAAACTCAGAATAGGGGAAAGTAATGAAACTTACTACTTATTACTAACAAGCTAGATCAGTGAGAAACTAAAAAACAAACTAAAGCACCTTTCTCCAACCACCCTCTTCTACCTCCTCCCCATGAGAGACACAGAGGAATGGGGGAATAGAGGTTGCAGTCAGTCCATAAAACTTTGCCTCTGCCACTCCTTCACTATCACCCTCTGCCTCTGTTCCATGTGAGGTCCCTCCCATGGGATACTGTCCTTCCTGAACTGAGCCTGTGGGGGCTGCCCACAGGCAGTAGCTCTTCAAGAACTGCTCCCACATGACTCCGTACCACGGGGTCCATCCCCCGGGAGCAAACTGCTCCAGCATGGGTCCCCCACGGGCAGCAGCACCCGCCAGGCCCCCTGCTCCTGTATGGGCTCCTCTCCATAGGCTGCAGCTCTGGCCCAGGGCCTGCTCCTGCGGGGTCTCTCCATGGGTGGCAGCCTCCTCCAGGCCACATCCACCTGCTCCACTGGGGGCTCCTCCATGGGCTGCAGCGTGGAGATCTGCTCCATGTGGGACCCATGGGCTGTAGGGGGCCAGCCTGCTCCACCAGGGGCCTCTCCACAGGCTGCAGGGGAACTGCTGCTGTGTGCCTGGAGCCCCTCCTGTTCTCCTTCTGCACTGTCCTGGGGGGTTGCAGAGCTGGTTCTTACTCCTTGCTCTCCCAGCTACTGAAGCTCAGCATTTTATTTTTTCCCCTTCCTTAAATCTGCTCTCACAGAGGTGCAAACACCATCACTTACTGGCTCAGCTCTGGGCAGCAACAGGCCCCTTTGTAGCTGGCTGAAACTGGCCCTTATCGAACAAGGGGCAGCTTCTGGACTATTTTTATAGAGACCACCCCTGCATCCCCCCCACAACCCGAACCATGTCACGTAAACACAATACAAATGTACTTATCCAAAATTGTTGAGAAGTTTTGGGCTTGTTCTCTATTTAAATGGGAGACCTCCTTGGTAAAAGGTGAGGATAACTAGGCAACCATTTCCGTACAAACTTCAGACTCTCATTTTGACACACTTGTTGCTCTGACAGATAGAAAGGAAATTCTTGATAGGCACTTCTCAAATCTCACTGATGCGTCTTTCACTTTCCTATCCAAGGGCAAGATTATTATTATTTTATTTTATTTTATTTTATTTTTGAGCAGTTTGATGTGGAATTGTTCAGTAGTCTACTTTTAAAACAATGTCTAAAAGGGAAAGCAGATAATAAAAACACAAACAAGCAGGGAATTAGCTAGAGCAAGCTGCCGGAATTGAGTCACTGAAGCGAAGTTTATCAAGGAGCAGGAATACTGTTTTAATCTCAGAAGCAACCATATGCCTAACAGTACAGCCAACACAACGCTACATTAGATCTGCTGCTAGTAGCAGACATGCGTTGTGCTGTGCCTTGAGGAAGTATGCTGCTTACTAAATGAATATGCACACTCACTCTAAAATGCAAATACTGGCCACTACAGCCGGTGGGGGTGAGGATTAAGTAGTGAACTGCACAGCAAGTGGTCAATGAGGAATGGAGACTGTTCTGAGCTGGTGGATGGGTGTACAGGGGATATTAGGATGTCTGGTGTGGATAAATTTTGGTGCCTGGGAAACACCTGAGAATGAGCTGGGCAGGAGATTACTGGATAAAATGATTGAAAAATTGCTGAGAGAACCCCGAGACTAGTGTGGAGAACCTGCTAAATGTTGAAGAGGATTCCGGAAAATGGCTCTGCCACTTTTCAGCTCTTTCACCTTTTCTGCTGGGTGGTACTGCCATCTATTCTTCCTTTTTTACTTTGTATTGAAGAGGACAACTGTCTTTTTTTTTTTTTTCTTTTTTTTTCTTTTTTTTTTCTTTTTTTTTCAACAAGTATCAAAAGTGTTCCTAATGGTGAGAAACCCTAATTGCATGCAATTTTTGTAAACAAACTGAATATAAGCCTAACCAGAAATTTTACCAACTGAATATGGTATATGCTTCTTGGCCAGACTTCAGGGCAAAACTTACCTGTTGATATTTTACTCCTTTAAACTTCTAGTTGTTTAGGCTGTATAAATTAAAATGCTAGCCATGCAATAGGCATGCTCTTTAAGTGTCTATTTAATATATATATATATATATATATTAAATAGCCTATTATATATATATATAAACTTAAATGCTAAAATCCTCATTGGGAATCAAGAAATATTTTTCAGTTTTCTACCTTTTCTTAGGGTGATTAAGTAAGATCTTAGCATCATATTTTTTGACAGGTCTTTTTGAAAATCCCAGTGCAGATAGTGTTATCTGTGCCAAATTAATTCCTGGAGTAATTCAGTTTGATTTATTAAGGGTTTAGCCCTTGTGAGATTTTTTTTTTTTTTTAAATCCATTGTCTTAGAGACATAAACAGAATAGTTTGGAGACATTTGATCACCCAGAAATTAAAATATATAAAAATATAGCGGTACTACTGTTTCCATAAGCATTTGATGATTTGTGTAATAGTGTCATGATGATTTATGATCTGGGAATTTTATATCTATGCCTTTTAAGATGTTGTGTCCTTTTAACTTGTACCTCTGGGGCAAAAAAAATCAGCTCTAGGAACAAGGCATACTTCCCAAGTTTACCCACTTTTGTTTTTGAAATACCAGTTGTTATAATTTTATTTATTTATTTTTAATGATTCCTTATTTGTTTTTCTCTCTCCTCTTCATGCGGCCAGGGGCAAGGAGAAGAGGTCAAAAACATGGCTGAGAGAAGAGTAGGCAAACCCCCACCCTACTGAACTCAATGGGAGGGCTGTTACTGATGTGAATAGGGCTCTCTCTGATGCACACAGCTCTGCTGCCACATTAAGCAGGTATCCCAGTGAGTCAGCACAGGCTTTGGGCACAAATGTGTAATAGGGAAAGTGCATTTCTAAAATATTATTTTCTTTTTGATTTTTTAAAAATTATATTGCCTATAGAAGACACCAGACAGGACATAAAGACAGTTCTTCAAGTCTCTGTGAATAACTGCTGAGATTCCTGCTAAAAAGTCTGCTGAGATTCCTGCTAAAAAGTCTCACAACAGAAAAGCAAGAATGCCCTGATAAAAGCCCTTTAATTTCCCTTCCCCCTCATTTTTTCCTCAGAGTGCCTTTATGTTCTTTTGATAGAAGCACACTGGAAATAATTATAAAAAGAGTTTAAAAAAATAGAAAATCTCTTTTCTCATAATCAGAAAAAGAGATTTCAAAGCTGTGAGAGACATTTTGACCATCTAGCTTGACCTTCTGAAAGCCTGACCTTGACAGAATTTGGCCTTGTCAACCCTGTAAGGATACCAACAGCCTGTGCTGGTCTAAAGTTTAGCTTTCAGAAAGCTTGTATTGATTCAGGGACATCGGAATATGTGGAATCTGTTACAGCATCTCACAACTTGTTTCATTTTGTTTGCATAATCATTTTGCTAGGTTAATCATTTTGCTAGAAAGCTGTACCTAATTGGTAAAGATATTGGATCCACTCATTGAAATAGGGAAATAGGTGCTGTTTATGTACTGTGCTATGTGGCTGTCTTCCCTCTGAGACTGAAGCCTTAATTTGACAATGTCTGTTGTTATGGTGCAGTAGATTATCTATTCAGGTAAGAATTTATGGAGATCTTGTTGGGTGCTTGTTTGTGTTAATTAGCATGGGAGTCAGAGTCAGAGCAAAACATGGGGTCTACCTGTCCAGCTGCTGCAATAGAGTCTCCTTTTCCTCACATTGCTGCTGCATTTCTCCACTCCTGGAGACTCTTCCATTACCAAGTCACAAAAAGCTGATGTTTCCTTTGTCATGGGCTGAAATCCTTTGAAAAGAACTGTGAAAATAGTTCTTCTGGCAGATTTGCAGCCCAGCTAAACAGCTTTCTTGTGTAACTGCCTGCTGCCCTGCAGTGCTGGGGAAGAGGAGGTAAAAATGAGGTCATAGATTGGCCAGAAACAATGGAGTTTTGAATGACGGCATCTACCTTTTTCCTAGAATCAGTGTTTAAGAGCCCAAATGGGGAAAATATCTTTTGCAAAGCAATGGGGAAAATATTTTATAGGCAGTTGTGCACAATCTAAGATCCCAAAGGGAATAATTGAGTTCTACAAATCAGAGAATAAATATATTTTTCGGGCTAGAGTTTAGCAGCAAAAGAAGGAAGGGGCCATAGCAGAAAATCAGTATATATATTTCAGGCAGCTGTTCTGAGCATTGGGGAAAACAATTATTTTCCTAAAAAACAGGAAGAAAAACTGGTATATTAGCGAAGTGAGCATTGAAATGGAATGGAAAAAGACTCCATCCTGAACTAACCTGGGACAACTCACCTGACAACCACAGAGGTGATAAGGGTGCTGGACAGCAGTAGGTTAGGGCAAATCAAAGAGACTTCTTGTTCTGTCATGACCTGGGCCTACTCAGCATAGGGTACGAGCTGCTCTATACCTACTCTGCTTGAGATACCCTCAGTCATAAAATGGAGAATAATATGTTTCAGACTCATTCACTGTGCTTTTCCATGTAGTAAGAACAACACAGGAGGGAGTAAAGTATAATCCATGCAGTATGCAGTGTCAAGGAGGATGTCAGCCTCACATAAAGAAGACTGAAGATGATTATGATCTGTTTCCCCAAAACATTTTCCCCAAAAGCATTTCAAGTGCACCCATGAGCTCTGCATTGGCATATCAGTATTACTTTTAGCCTGTTTTCTGGTATTCATGTGAGAACCCTGCTATTCTTCCCTGTTAAAACTCCAACTTTCTAACAATGGGTTTGGGTGGTGGTGAGTGACTATTTTTTGCTCACTGTTGCTGCCCTCAACATGGCAAGAGGTGTGATTAGCATCTCCTGGCAGTCACTGTTCCTACACAGTGGTCATTAGGTCAAGTCCTTTGGCAGTGTTTCCTCACAGGTTCAGCTTCAAGTGGACTCATAGTGATTTGTTTCTCTAATGGTAGGAGTCAGCTCTTGCTTCACTTCACAGCTATCGTTGTTCTCTGGATACCCAGTACACTGAACTGGTGGAAGGGCATGGGGAGAGAGATGTGGCCCTCACTATCCATGAAGAAATGGTTGGTGACCTGGTACGGCACTTGGATGTGCACAAGTCGATGGGGCCGGATGGGATCCACCCAAGGGTACCGAGAGAACTGGCAGAGGAGCTGGCCAAGCCGCTTTCCATCATTTATCAACAGTCCTGGCTATTGGGGGAGGTCCCAGTTGACTGGCGGCTAGCAAATGTGACGCCCATCTAAAAGAAGGGCCGGAGGGCAGACCGGGGAACTATAGGCCTGTCAGTTTGACCTCAGTGCCAGGGAAGCTCATGGAGCAGATTATCTTGAGAGTCATCACGCAGCACTTGCAGGGCAAGCAGGCGATCAGGCCCAGTCAGCATGGGTTTATGAAGGGCAGGTCCTGCTTGACGAACCTGATTTCCTTCTATGATAAAGTGACGCACTTGGTGGATGAGGGAAAGGCTGTGGATGTGGTCTACCTTGACTTCAGCAAGGCTTTTGACACCATTTCCCACAGCATTCTCCTCAAGAAACTGGCTGCTCTTGGCTTGGACTAGCGCATGCTTCGTTGAGTTAGAAACTGGCTGGATAGCTGGGCCCAAAGAGTTGTGGTGAATGGAGTCAAATCCAGTTGGAGGCCGGTCACTAGTGGCGTTCCCCAGGGCTCGGTGCTGGGGCCAGTCCTCTTTAATATCTTCATTGATGATCTGGATGACGGCATTGAGTGCACCCTCAGTAAGTTTGCAGATGACACCAAGTTAGGTGCGTGTGTCGATCTGCTCGAGGGTAGGAAGACTCTGCAGGAGGATCTGGATAGGCTGCACTGATGGGCTGAGGTCAACTACATGAAGTTCAACAAGGCCAAGTGCCAGGTCCTGCACCTGGGGCACAATAACCCAAGCAGAGCTACAGACTGGGAGATGAGTGGTTGGAGAGCTGCCAGGCAGAAAAGGACCTGGGAGTGATGGTTGATAGTCAGCTGAATATGAGCCAGCAGTGTGCTCAGGTGGCCAAGAAGGCCAACGGCATCCTGGCTTGTATCAGAAACAGTGTGGCCAGCAGGGCTAGGGAGGTGATCCCCCTGTACTCGGCTCTGGTGAGGCCGCACCTTAAGTATTGTGTTCAGTTTGGGGCCCCTCGCTACAAGAAGGACATGGAGGTGCTTGAGTGAGTCCAGAGAAGGGCGATGAAGCTGGTGAGGGGCCTGGAGAACAAGTCCTATGAGGAGTGGCTGAGGGAGCTGGGCTTGTTCAGCCTGGAGAAGAGGAGGCTCATGGGTGACCTTATCGCTCTCTACAGCTACCTCAAGGGAGGCTGTAGCAAGGTGGGGGTTGGTCTATTCTCCCACGTGCCTGGTAACAGGACGAGGGGGAATGGGCTTAAGTTGCACCAGGGGAGTTTTAGGTTGGATCTTAGGAAGTATTTCTTTACTGAAAGGGTTGTTAGACATTGGAACGGGCTGCCCAGGGAGGTGGTGGAGTCACCATCCCTGGAAGTCTTTAAAAGACATTTAGATGTAGAGCTTAGGGATATGGTTTAGTGGGGACTGTTAGTGTTAGGTCAGAGGTTGGACTCGATGATCTTGAGGTCTCTTCTAACCTAGAAATTCTGTGATTCTGTGATTCTGTGTTAGATGAAATTCTTCTTTCCTGTTCTGGTGCCTCAGTAGCTGCTCTGTTAGTACCATTGACAGGTGACATGGAAACTGCAGGTAAAGTCTGGGGAGATGCTCTTTGCAAGCATTGGGTGTAAAGCACTAACTGGAAATGGAAGCAATTGTTGCCATACTATGATTTACACTGTTCATATATGACCATGTCTCCTGGTGGCACCTTGGTCTATGAGCATGGGGGTAAAAGTAACCCTTTCATCCTGGCTAGTCCTTGAGATAATGCTGAGACTTAATCATCAGTTCCATTTCTGTCACAGCATCTGCTGCACTGCAGTCTTAATAAAACTGCTCCATAGTGATATATGTATGTCCAAGACATAACCAGAACTCCTGCTTTGTGTAGTGTCATTGCCAGAGGGTTTTCTTCACTAGAATACCCTTGTGAATTCTGGGATCGTGCTCACCATTCATGGCACCTGCCAGTGATAATTCAGCAGCTTCTGCTGATGAGACAAAAGTCAAGTCCAAGACAGTTAATAACAGGGCCACTGCAGCAGCAAGGGAGTGGGCATGGCAGAGGTCAGGTCTACAAAATTATTTACAGAAAGAGAGCTCAGATTATTCAGATGCAGATTTAGAGCTGGAAAATGCAGTGACTTGGACTCGTGAACCACCAATCAGATATTAGAAGCTAAAGTCACCTACACTTTCTTTATCTGTATTTACCATGAAACATCAGTTAGTATTGATATTGGTCTGCATTAGACCTGTTTCATGTTCTTCAAGGCTTTTCAAATGTGAGCTGTGACTTACTGGTTATCATCTGATAACCATTCATGGGTTATCAAATGGTGTGGTGGTTTAACTGGGAAGAAAAGGCAAGTTCATGGTAGTGATGAAGCACAGAAGTGGGTGGGAAAATTGACATGGAAAGGCAGGTGTAGGGTGTATATTTCACCAACAGCTTCTTAGGTAAAGCAATACTAGCACAAACACACACTATGTGGGTTTGGATCCCTTTTTTGGCAAGGTCTGGGATTTCAGGTGAGTTATGTCTCCCTTAACTAGAGTTTATTGCAGTCTTCATTCCAAAGGTCTTGAAATGCCCCTTCTGCTCTTCTTCCCCCTCTTTCTACAGATTGTATCTCCTACTGCAGATGGGAACATGATTTTGAGTCCATATTTGTGCAGAAAACCCAGGAGATGCTTATGGCTTCTTTTGCGGTCTGATCTGTGTTGTTTCTCTTCTTTTGCTTGTGAAAGAGAAGATCAGTAATCTTCCCTTCAGACTGGGATTTTCATAATCACTCCTGAAAACAACACCCCAAATGCAGCAAAGTATCCCTCCCCCCACTCACTAGATTTATTGAGACTTAATATTTCTGCAACTAGCCCTTGTCAACGAGAACAGAAGAAAGCAACATACTACTATCTAAGCATGATGCTAACAGAACACATTTATTTATGTCTGTTCATTAATTAGACTCCTGTAATGCAGCCAGTTTCTCCTCCAGTTTTTGAATAGGAAGAGCGTGGGTTTTCATTCATCTAACAATGATTTTATGACTTGCAGAATGGCATATAGTGAGGCTCTGGATGATAAACATGTCTCCCTGCTTCTTTGGTGGCTTGAGTTTCTGGACACACAGGAACAGAGAGAGCCCAGTGGAGAAATAAACTTGAATGGTTTGTGTCTTGGGTGTAAGCAAGGAGCTAGAAGCTTGTTCTGCCTGGATATACGTCTGCATCATTCTTTCTGGTACCTATTGGCACCTAACAATGACAGACTAGTAAAATTGGAGTAAAATTTCATCAATTCAAAGAAAAGAGAATGCATAGGAAAAGAAGAATAGCAGAAGACCTATGAACATTCCTTCACATATTTGAAGGTCAAAAAGGGCCTTGGTCTAACCTATTATGTGTTACCGTTACATTTCAGCCGAGCATTTCACCACTTAATCCAGGAGACATCGGTATAAAGTACCTCCCAAAACACATTTTCCATAAAGGAAACAAGAGATGTAAATCTGGTACTCTTTATAGCTTGTTCCAATGGCTAACCACACATACAGTGCTTTATTTCTCATTTGAATTTGTCTAGCTTTAACTCCCATCCACTGATTCCTGTTATGACTTTCTCTGCTAGATTGGTTTAATTTTACTTTCCACACCCTGTTCCTTTCAGATTTATTGGCCAAGTTCTTCTAGAAATTAAATAAAAGCAACAACAATCTGCAGAAGGAGAGAGGAAAATAAATAAAGAAAAAAAATAAAATAAAGAAAAAAATAAAATAAAGAAAAAAAAAGAAAAAATAAATAAAGGGAGGGAGGGAGGAAGGGAGGGACAGAGGAAGGAAGGAAGAAAAGAAGGAAGGAAGGAAGGAAGGAAGGAAGGAAGGAAGGAAGGAAGGAAGGAAGGAAGACAAACCTTTTTTTTTTTTTTTTTTTTTCCTGTTGTAAAATTCACTGAATCCTCATAATAGTATACAGGGTAGTCAAAATTAAGGGTTAGTGTCATGAGTCAAGAGTAACAATGCTACAGAAAGACTGATAAGAACATGTCATATCAATTTAATGTATGTCTTTGTAATGCTCATTTTAGGTATGCTGAGGGAAGTTGGCTTCTAAACACAATGTGAAAGCCAACTATTTTTTAAAACTTGACTTTATGCATGGCAGATTAAGAACTCATGATGTTTTAATGGTAAGTGTTCTAGTCCAAAATCATGCTCACTTCTCCACTTTCCCCTTAGCTGATAGGTTTCTTGCACATGATGTGGTTTCTGTGTGTAACCAGAACCCAGTAGACCCTGTGGAACAGAAGAGTTCTGACAAACCTTGTCTCTGACATTTTTTGAGTGTAACCATCTTCTTTTGATCTTTGACCCAAGGGTAGTGGTGGAAGGGTGCAACTGGAGAAGAACCATCAAATATTTCTTTCTATAACAACTTCAGTTGTTCAGATGCTAGAAGAGACCGAGAGATAATCTGTATATTTTGCTACTGTCATGTACATGAGCAATCATATGTACTTGAAACAATAGTCCAATGACAATGGCTCTGTTATCTTTGAACGCCTTTAATGAGTTCCATATGTCTAGCAATCTGCAGCACAAATTCGAGGCACAAATTAAAATGTGGCTTTTTTCTCAAGGACTCATTGGCTTATTACTGTCGACCATGTTCTGTATGTTGTAAGGACACTGGGAGGTGGATGTCTCTGGACTGTGTGACTGTTTCCTGATCTGAATCCTGTAGTAAGCCAAGGTTTGCAGAGATAGGTAACAAATTTTATTAAACCAACCGTTGGAGAAAATAGAGTAGATGTAAGGAGCACAAACTCTGCTGCCAAAAACTTGACTATTTTTTCCCTGCGTGTATTGGCTTAATAAAAGATAAACCCTCCTTTTGCAAAACTTGTCCTATACCTTCATATCATTATGGCTTCAGTAATAAGGATCTCAGGGAAAATAACTGAGAATGTTGCATTAAGTCACTGTTATAATGCTGTAAACATCTACTCTGGCATAAAAATAGAACTATGGTGTCATTACTACAGTTAGGTTTAGACCAATGACTGTTTTCAGTTTTTCTGTGCGTTTTTTTTTTTTTTTTTTTTTTTTTGCAAGACTGCATTTGGAACTCGTCTACAATCACAATAAAGTAGAATTATATTTTGCATATGTTACAGCACTGTCATGAACAGCAGCAAGCTGTGCATGATTACTGGCTTAGAGTAGGTTATTTCTGCACTGCACCAGTCTACCTGGAATTTGATACAGCAGTCACTGGTGATGTCTTTCCTATTGGCCGCAAAGGTTCATTGTTGCTCCAGCCATCTTCAATCACAGCATCACAAGTTCAGGCTTTGGGAATATTAAAGGGTTCTCACAAAAGAAGACTTTGATGAATGCAGTGATGCATTAAGGACAGGCTGATGCCTTACTCAGAAAATGATCTGTAGCTGCGCAGCTGAGAAGTGATGAAAAGGAACAATCAAGCTCTCTTCGTGATGTTATGTCCTTGCAACACTGTCATATTTAAGGTTTCTCACCCTCATAGCTTGGCCAAGGGCACAAACAATACGGAGTTAGCCAAGGATGATTCCCATCAGTCTGGAAGAATCTTTGGTTCCTTCAGGCACAAAAAATGACACAGATATTCAAGAGAATGGCTTCCTTACAATGGTAGCAGCAGCACATTTTTATCCCATGTTTTTCACAGTAGAGAAACTGGTGAAATCTGGCTATTTTGCTTGGGCATTTAGCTTCAGCCAAAGGCTAAGTGACCCCTTGTGCTACTTGTCAATAGGGTGAAATAACCCCAATTTGCTTCATAGTAGAAATAGCCTTGAGATTATCTAATGAAGGTATTATTATCATTATTATGAAGTGAATGGGAAAAGTGTTTAGATAATTGGCAGAAGAGAAAATGAGAACAGTGAACAGTTACAACTCTGAGGCCCCTTGGCAACAGATACCTTCTTAAGTGTATCTGAAACAGGCAGTTCCCTTGATCAGTACAGACCTCTCTGCTGGAGAGGGAGCTTCCTCTAGAAGTGTAATTGTGAATTTAAATGCACAGGAACTGAGAAACAGAAATAACAAAGTTCTTGATTTCCCCCCCTCCCACTAATTAAATATGCATTTACTGCTAATTATCTTAAAGGTATAGACCACATTCCCTGGCACAAATTCTCCTTCATTTGTTAGGCTGAATAAAAAAGACACAACTTTTCCCATTTGCATTAGTATGTCCTCTTTCTTTTTTTAATATATATATATATATATAAATATAAATTTATATATATATATATATATATTTAAACCAGTGGGCTTTACACTTTACAGGTAGAAAAATATGTCCAGATTCTTACAGGGAGAGAATATCTTTCTTCTGTTCCACCAAACCACAAGAGTGAGACAAAACAAATGTTTTAGGGTAAATGCTTGAAGCAACCTCAGGTCTTGTCCCTGCACCTACTCCTCCACACTCTGGAGTGGTGAAAATACACCAGGCAGGTGAAAACGTTTTGGCTTTATTCTGCCCAGGTGATACGTGATATGGGGCCAGCTAACACCTCAGAATGCTGAGATCAGGTCCCTGTTGCCTGGTGCCAATCCTTATGCTGTCCTCCATCCAGCAAGTCTCCAGGAGTGATGTTGTGGATACACATCCAATGTTTTTTCTTGTATTTTCTTTACTTTATTTATTTTATTTTATTTTATTTATTTTATTTTATTTATTTTATTTTATTTTATTTATTTTATTTTATTTTATTATTTTTGCCATATGAAATTCCAAATGGCTTCTGTCTGCTGTGCCAGGAGGGCATAGAGCTCCCCTAGGTCCTACATGTCAGCCAGCCTGGTGCAGTTTTCTCACACACCATCTCAAAGGGTCTGACAGGAATCAGAGACGCCTGTTCAGACAACTGAATGTCACTCCCTCAGTCTCCTTCCAGCATCATATGGTTATTCTCCCAAAATGTTCCTGATAGTTTTCTCACTAACACAGTTTTAAGGTACTAAAGCTTTCTATAGAAAATAAAAGAAAAAGCAATCTGATCTCAGTATTTCTTCTTATAAGAAAATATATATTTTTACTCTTTGTTGGGGGGACTGTTTATAAATAGGATGTAGGGAGGCACCTAACATGCAAAACAATTATTCACTCCTTACCTCCTCCTCCTTTTACATTTTTGTGATTTTTGGTATTCAGAAAGCCTTTGTTGCCCAAAGTTACATGTTATTATGTTTCTAGATGAAAAACCAAAATGAAAGACAATAAATTTTAACTGTGGTAATGAGACAGGGAGTGTGATCAAATGTGTAGGGACTGAGGCGCTGCATGGTAGCTGCTGAAATAACTGCTAGAGAAGGCTACTTTCTACTTCTTTTTCTCCATTCCTGTTCGTTTATATTGATTGTAAGTTCTTAGCATGTTCCTGTGAATCTACACAATGCCTCATACTACAGTGCTTCAGTCTCAGTTGGAGTCTGTAAAGCCTCTTGTCAGAACATATAATAAATACTTATAAACAAATGATTATAAATTCTAATAGCAGTTAGTGCCACATGAGGATATCACAGAGGCACTGATTGTTCTTTCATTACACTGAGAAACAGAAACATTCAGGCAATCAACACCATGAGTTCAAGGCCTGGCCATCAGCACTAATAATGTCACTTGTCATCAACCTAAGGAGAAACCTGCCACAAGAAGAGGAAAGGACGAATTGCTACAACCCTTCTTTAGAGCAAACTAACATGACATAACCCATATCCTTTTCCCATTTGCAAACTTCAGGGTGTTTTTTTTTTTCTTTTTCTTTTTCTCTCTTCTCTCTCCTTTTTTTTTTTTTTTTTTTTTTTCCCTGAGAATAAACCACTGATAAAATAAACCACAAATGCCACAACCCTCATGGCTCTCATTTGCCTCCTGCAGTTTGATCACAGGAATAAAGTATGAGAGCATGAAGCAGCTCTCCAGTCAAGCTGAAAGAGGAGGAGTTGACAAGCCAGGGAAATGTTCTCCTGTAACCTTGAACTTGTATACACTTTCCTCTGAAAACAAGATGTCTCAAGGCAGACGGGGTGGAGGTGAAGTACTTCACAACATCAATACCATGTCATAAATACCTCAGAACTGTGGCAGCCTGAAGGTTTTGTGAACTCCATGGAATTTAAAATCAACCTACCACAGAGCATTTCCCTTTTACACTAAAACAAAACAAAACAAAAACCATCAAAACAATAAAAAAAAATCCAAGTCCAGCTTGTTGCAATTATAAAGTGTTGGAAAAAGAGGGTTAAACAAAGGAATAACTCCTGTTTGGTGATTCAGTGCTTCAGCTGATAGAGAGCTGAGCCAATAATCTGGGTGATACTCTAGAGAACCAAGGTAGGGCTGAGGAGCTATACTCAATTCCTGGCACATCCACAAACTGTATAATACCAGACAGGTCAGCAAGTCTGATTTGTTCCTCAGTATATCCTCTCTGAAATGGACACATTCCTTATCTACTTTATAGCATAGCTGTGGGAATAAAAATCATTTAAGTCTGCTAAAATGATTTGCACAGGCAGGAAGATGTCTTACAGTCCATGTCACTCAGATGTCCTTTTAATTATCAGGTGGAGAAAAGGGAGATATGACCCCAAAACTTGCTCTTTCCACCCTTTCCATGCTCTACAGCATTCAGAACATGATAAAGTGTTTGGAAAGCCAAGGTAATTCTGGAACTCTTATGAAGAACCTGTGTGTGGAGGTGAACAAATTTTCTGTGAGAGAATGAGTCTTATTTATTATTATTATTATTATTTTTAATTCGTCTTGGAGATATCCTGAGAGAAAAAGGATTAAAATAATACAAATAAATAAACAAACCCTGTATGTCTCTGTTAGGAGAAAGAATTGAGATAGACAGGGATTTCAGGAGAGCTGAGAAAACATAGACATGAGTGAGAGCCCTACAAAGACAAGGAGATAGCAAACAATATGAAAAATGTTTCTACCTCTGGTGGTGTGAAGGGCAGGTGGGCTCCAGGAGCCCTGTGGTTTTGTTTCATTACTGTCAGTCATTGAAAGAGAATGCAATGGCTCCAGAAGAGTCAGTAATTGAAATCCAAAAGAAGAATGAAAATGAAAGGTATGTAATTGAAAACATCAGGAAAAAAATGGTAAAGTACAATTTTGTTCCATGTCCTACAGTACACTGGTGTTTATTACAAATCTATAATAAACAACTATAATAAATAAATTTGTCCCAAGCAAGGGGAATAAGGATTTAGGAGCTCATTGGAGAAGACTGAAAAAGGACATAATAGAGTTTTTAGAGACAGATTGGGGGTGGGAATGACATGCTAAGTTCTACAGACAGCAGTGGAAAACAGGGAAATGAGATCATTAAAAAAAAAGGTTATTAATCATGTGATTTAGTCTAATCTCTGTGGAATGACAAGACAAGGAACATTGAACGTGGTGGGATCTTATATTAAGATAAGGTAAATAATACTCTGCAGGTACTTTCTTCTTTAAAAAACTTTTAGATGACATAAATAGATGAACTAAATCTTACCATGTGACACCGACAGCAAGGCACTGTACTCAAGTTTCACAAGACCCAAATCCACATCCAGCCATTAAACTACATTTTCCTTTTACTTGCTCATAAACTCCTTCTGCTCAAATTATTACGATGTTTCTAAACATGCTATCTGATGGTGTAACAGGAGTGCTTTCTAAGCATGGGTAAGGAAGTTTCAGAACTGTAACATGGTGAACAAGTTAGTTCTGTTGCCTGCTGAGGCTTTATATCATCCAGGAATGCTCACTGGGAATAATTTCAGTGTTGGTCACCTTATTGGTGTCTTCAAAGTTGCAAGAACTGGTCTAACAAGTGAAACTTTGATTTAGGAGATTCATGGGCATTTTTAATCACAGGGGAAACAAAGAAGAGAGTAAGAATAAAAGACAATGCATTGTCTTTTGTCTACATGTAATTCCTATAATAAAGACCTCTGAAAAATATGGGTTGGTGTCTGTCTGCTGTTCTTATGACAGTGCTGCACAGAAGGCATGTGATGGGAAAATTGAGACAGGTGTCTAACACAGACCTGCTGCAGATGAAGGGTGGTTAATAAGCAGGGTGATAACACACGTCATTCAATTCATGTAATCAGACCAGACACTTTATTGAATCCAGGATGAAAATAAAGGCTTCACATTTCTAAGCATCAAAAAAAAAAAAAAAAAAAAAAAGTGTGAATGAGAATATATGCACAAAATCAAAATATGTGCACCCCCCTGTTGACATGAAAAGGACTAATTAATTATCTAAGTTGTCACATCCCCAGTTATTCTGCATTCTGTCTCGCATGCACATTCTCACTCTATCACAGCTTTTTTTTTTTTTTAAGGATTTAAAGCAAAATTTAAATTAAACACCTATGTCTGATATTAGTGATCACAAAATTTTAAACACAAAGAGAGGAAGGAAGAGAGAAAGGTAGATTTAAGGAAAGAAAAGAAGAGAAGGTCAAGAAGATGCAGAAAATATTACAAAACCACATAGGAACAGGGGAAATAAATAGAAGGTGCACATACACCCACAAAATCTCCTCCCAGGTTAATTGTGGCTTACACTTGCATCTAATATTCAGTTTATTTCTGGTAAAAAATTACTTACTACCAACTTTCTTTCTCTAAACTTTGAAGTTCTTGTTTCAGAAGTAGAGCTTCAGGCAGCTTTCCTGTCTGTTTATACATGTTTAGGTATAAGCTGGAAATCAGGTACTTCTAAAAACAACAACAAACAAACAAACAAACAACCCCCCAGTCACTTTCCTTTTATGTTACTGCTGGAATTTTATCCTGCTTGAGCTGTGTTTTTCTTGCCTAATCAGGCTTCTCTATTTATGTCCTTAGGCTGTCCCTACTTCACACTGAACTGTTGCTCACAATGTTTGCTAAACTTTCATTGAACTCATGAACAGCTTTGGCTGTGACTTGCATTAGGGTGCAACAGCTTATATTTCCTGCTGACTAATGTGCTAGAAACCAAGCTATAATCTAACCCTGGATTTGCTTTGAAAAGACCCAAACTTACTTCTTTGGCCTTTAGTTTGCACTGACCTTGAGAAAAAGATTATTTCTATTTGTGTTGCTGGAGAACAGCATTTGGATAATATAGTTGCTTTTTTTTTTTTTTTTTTTTTTACTAAAAATATTTTTTTTAGAGTTTTTGAAATGGAGAAACAGAACATGCAGTGCAGAGACACAGGAATACAGAAACAAACAAACAAACAAACAAAAAACAGAAACACAGAAATAAAAAATGAAATTATAAAAAAATAGAAATCTGATTTTAGAGTGAAATGTTTTCTTTAAAAACAAATGAACAACCCAGCAGAGAACTGAGATGTAGTCATGGTAAAAACATGCATGAAAAGCAATATATTTGTTTGTTAACCTAAATATGCCCCCAAACCAAACCCAAACCCCAATTTCCATTTTCAAACCAGCTCTGGAGATTCATGGATGCTAAAAAGACAACTGTGACCGTTTAGTCTGCCAGCCTGCAAAACACTGAACCATTAATTTCACTTCATAGTTTCTGCATTAGGCTCAATAACCTGAAGATGAACCAAGCTATGTCTCACAGAGAAATATTGATTTTTTTTTTTTTTTTTTTTTTTAAGGTTTCTAGGGAGAAAAGGTCTACACGAGTATATGATTGAACAGTTATTTCCCCAAGCCATTAAAAATGAGCACATATTTCTGCTTTGATTTTCCTGTTTTCCTACTTCCAACTCCTGTTTTTCTTGTTGTTGTTGTTGTTTTAAGCCTGTCTGTGACATTAAATCTCTCCGCTAAATTTTAAAGTTGTATTCTGTTGTAAACCTTCTCCTCATTTTGATACACAACTATGTCTGTGAGAATCTTTCCTATCACCAAAAACTGATGCGATATGACATAACTCAAAAGTAAAAACAGATGTCTTAGTGGTAATTTTTCACAGTGACTCAGGCTGAAGACAATAATACAGTTTTCAAAAAAAAAAAAAAAAAAAGAGAGAGAAAACAAAGGTAGAAAGCTATCAAGGATTAAAAGAAACTGCAAAGAAAATAAGAAACTTCCAGGTGTATCCAAAAAAAGGAAATCCTTTCAAACACATGTCAAATGTGCTTACACACACACAGAGGGGTTCACACCTGCCTCCCTGGCTCTCCCTTCCTCACTGGCTGGGTGTCATGTCTGTTCCATCCTGGAGGAGGCTTCTTGGACCAGACCAGGAAGAATGGTGATGCCATGGAGCAGCTTCTGGCAGCACCAAACCAAATTATGAATCAACAATGTGCTCTGGGAGCCAGGAGGGCCCAACATACCCTGGGGTACATCAGGCATGGATGGCATTGCTAGTTGGTTGACAGAAGGGATAGTCCTGCTCTGCTCTGCGCTGGTGCAGCCTCACCTAGCACACTGCATGACATTTTTTGGGCACCATAACATAAGAAAGAGGTAAGGCTGTTAGAGAGTGTCCAACGAAGGACAACAAAAATGATTAAGGGCCTAGAGGACAAATTGCATGAGGACGGCTGAGGTCCCTTGGTTTGCTCAGCGCAGAGCAGAGCAGGCTTGAAGGGAGGCCTCATGGTGGCCTGTAGCTCCCTCACAAGGGGAGTGGAGGGGCAGGTGCTGAGCTCTGCTCTCTAGGGACAGTGACAGGACCCGAAGGAACGGCATGGAGCTGGGACAGGGGAGGGTCAGGCTGGGTGTGAGGGAAAGGTTCTGTACCCAGAGCATGGTTGGGCATTGGGACAGGCTCCCTAGGGCACTGGTCACAGCACTGAGCCTGCTGGAGTTCAAGAAGCGTTAGGACAATACTTTCAGACATAGCGCCTGGTTTTGGGTGGTCCTATGTGGAGCCAGGAGTTGGAACCAATGATCCTTGTAGGTTGCTCCCAACTCAAGATATTCTATGATTATATGGTTATACTCTATGAGGGTGAAAATAGCCTCTAGTGTACACACACAAACAGGCACACAGACATACTAAAATAGAGATTTGCTGTGAGGCAGAGGGCCTGTACTTTTGATACAACCATCAGTCTGACTTTGTGATCACATCTCAGCAAACGAACAAAAGAAAGGGGGAACATAATAGTACACAAATCTAATATTATTCTTCCTGTTTCTCTGAAAAAAAAAAAGGGAAAGGAAAGGAAAAAAAGAAAAAAGACTTTCATAACATCTGAGAGACATGTTTTTTAATATCTATCTAAGCAGTCTCTATTCCAAATCATGTGGCTCAATTCTCAATTCCTTTTTTTTTTTTTTTTTTTTTTTTTTTTTTTTCCCCTGGATTATGAAAATGTACTTCACAGTTCAGCTGAAACATAATCTTAGCTTTTCTGTTTATTCAGAATAAAAAGCACCAAAACAAATAATAAGAAAACACAACGCCCTGCTTTCACAGCTCATAAGAGACATTTAAAATCTTGGAAAAGTGTCTTATTCTACTTTATAGCAAAGCAGGGCAAGCCAGTAGATCAAGGTGAAGCTTACTCTGAACAGAGAAATTTAGAAGCATTTCTCTTGGGGGATTTAAAGATAGGATCTTACCACTCCATCCACCTCCTCCAGAAGGGTGAAGAGGAAATGAGCTATCTATAAAAGGTTTTTTTCTGGAGGGACTGAAGAGCACAGATGTTTAACCCGAAGAAAGGCTTTTGTGTCTTAGCTGCCTGGAGCTGCCCAACCCCTCAAGAACTCCAGATTTCCCTTGAATGATTAGTTTTTTTTTGTCTTGGATAGTATGGTTCTGCAGGATACTGTGGTGGTTTCACCTAACTGGGCAGCTAAACTCCACCACAACCACATTCTCACTCCACCTCCTCAAATAAAAAGGGGAGAAAATACAATGGAAAATACTCACAGGTTGAAGTAAGGACAAAGAGATCACTCAACAATTATTGTCACGGGCAAAAAAGACTCAGCACAGGGAGAGTGATATGATTTATTGCTTATCACTAGCAGAGCAGAACAGTGAAAAACTGAAAAGAAACTAAAAACACCTTTCCCCCAACTATTCTCTTCTACCTCCTTCCCTTGAGCAGAGCAGGGGAACGGGTAATGGGGCTACGGTCAGTCCTTGATGCTTTGTCTCTGCTGCTCCTTCATGGTCATTCTCTGCCCCTGCTCCACATGGGGTCCCTCCTGAACTGAGCCTGTGGGGGCTGCCCACAGGCAGCAGCTCTTCAAGAACTGCTCCCACATGGCTCCGTATCACAGGGTCCATCCCCCAGGAGCAAACTGCTCCAGCATGGATCCCTCATGGGCAGCAGCTCCCCCCATACCCCCTGCTCCTGCATGGGCTCCTCTCCACAGGCTGCAGCTCTGGCCTAGGGCCTGCTCCTGCGGGGGCTCTCCATGGGCCACAGCCTCCTCCAGGCCACATCCACCTGCTCCACCGGGGGCTGGAGTGTAGAGATCTGCTCCATGTGGGCCCCATGGGCTGCAGGGGGACAGCCTGCTCCATCAGGGGCCTTTCCACCGGCTGCAGTGGAACTTGTGCTGCATGCCTGGAGTCCCTCCTGTTCTCCTGCTGCACTAACCTGGGGGGTCTGCAGCTTTGGTTATCACTCCTTGCTTTCCCAGCTACTGATGCACAGCATTTATTACTATTATTATTTATTTTTATTTATTTTTCCCCCCTTCCTTAAATCTGCTCTTTAGAGGAACAAACTACTTTACTTATTGGCTTGGCACTGGGCAGCGGTGGGTCCCTTTGGAGCTGGCTGGAGGTGGCTCTGATCTGACATGGGACAGCTGCTGGGCTCTGCTCACAGAGGCCAGTCCACCAGCCCCCCTGCTACTAAGCCCTTGCCACATAAAACTAGTATGGACACCTACTCTTCCCCCAAGTCAGTAAATTTAAAAACAATTCATCCACTACATATGGTAGACTGTAATTCTAGCTTAGTTTGACGTAGTTTATGAACTGTTGTAACTGATTTACAACAAATGAGCATCTAAGGCATTTGAGACTGAATTCTGAGGTATATGAGGGAGGGAAGGAAAAAAAATATCTTTCTTCCTTTATCATCTTCACAGAGTCACAGAATCACAGAATTTCTAGGTTGGAAGAGACCTCAAGATCATCGAGTCCAACCTCTGACCTAACACTAACAGTCCCCACTAAACCATATCCCTAAGCTCTACATCTAAACATCTTTTAAAGACCTCCAGGGATGGTGACTCCACCACCTCCCTGGGCAGCCTGTTCCAGTGCCTAACAACCCTTTCAGTAAAGAAGTTCTTCCTAACGTCTAACCTAAAAATCCCCTCGCGCAACTTAAGCCCATTCCCCCTCGTCCTGTCACCAGGCACGTGGGAGAACAGACCAACCCCCACCTCACTACAGCCTCCTTTAAGGTATCTGTAGAGAGCGATAAGGTCACCCCTGAGCCTCCTCTTCTCCAGGCTGAACAAGCCCAGCTCCTTCAGCCGCTCCTCGTAGGACTTGTTCTCCAGGCCCCTCACCAGCTTCATCGCCCTTCTCTGGACTCGCTCAAGCACCTCCATGTCCTTCTTGTAGCGATGGGCCCAAAACTGAACACAATACTCAAGGTGCGGCCTCACCAGAGCCGAGTACAGGGGGACGATCACCTCCCTAGCCCTGCTGGCCACACTGTTTCTGATACAAGCCAGGATGCCGTTGGCCTTCTTGGCCACCTGAGCACACTGCTGGCTCATATTCAGCCGACTGTCCACCATCACTCCCAGGTCCTTGTCTGCCTGGCAGCTCTCCAACCACTCATCTCCCAGTCTGTAGCTCTGCTTGGGGTTATTGTGCCCCAGGTGCAGGACCCGGCACTTGGCCTTGTTGAACTTCATGTAGTTGACCTCAGCCCATCGGTGCAGCCTATCCAGATCCTCCTGCAGAGCCTTCCTACCCTCGAGCAGATCGACATACGCACCTAACTTGGTGTCATCTGCAAACTTACTGAGGGTGCACTCAATGCCGTCATCCAGATCATCAATGAAGATATTAAAGAGGACCGGCCCCAGCACCGAGCCCTGGGGGACACCACTAGTGACCAGCCTCCAACTGGACTTGACTCCACTTACCACGACTCTTTGGGCCCGGCTATCCAGCCAGTTTCTAACCCAACAAAGCGTGCGCTAGTCCAAGCCAAGAGCAGCCAGTTTCTTGAGGAGAATGCTGTGGGAAACGGTGTCAAAAGCCTTGCTGAAGTCAAGGTAGACCACATCCACAGCCTTTCCCTCGTCCACCCAGCGCGTCACTTTGTCATAGAAGGAGATCAGGTTCGTCAAGCAGGATCTGCCTTCCATAAACCCATGCTGACTGGGCCTGATCGCCTGCTTCCCCTTCAAGTGCCGCCTGATGACTCTCAAGAGGATCTGCTCCATGAGCTTCCCTGGCACTGAGGTCAAACTGACAGGCCTATAGTTCCCTGGGTCTGCCCTCCGGCCCTTGTAGATGGGCATCACATTTGCTAGCCGCCAGTCAGCTGGGACCTCCCCCGATAGCCAGGACTGCTGATAAATGATGGATAGGGGCTTGGCCAGCTCCTCTTCCAGTTCTCTCAGTACCCTTGTGTGGATCCCATCCGGCCCCATCGACTTGTGCACATCCAAGTGCCGTACCAGGTCACCAACCAGTTCTTCATGGATGGTGAGGGCCACATCCTGCCCCCCATCCCAAAGGATGGGTGGGTCAGCTTCTGTCTCTGTCTTTGAGAACAAAGATTATAAACACTTTAATTCTTATAATGGAGCCTGAGAAATTTTTACCACTTTCAGAAAAATATGGATGAATTGGAAAGGATGGATTTGTTTCTTCTTAAACTGCCTAATGAGATGAATGAATATCACACAACAATAATTTCTTCTAATTATAGGAAGTCAAGAATAAATTAAACAAGAGAAATATCTATTTCTTTTTTATTATTATTATTATTTATTTTTTCTGTACAGCAGCATTTTCAGTGCTCATCAACATTGCCCCTAAGGCAGAAATGGCGTCATGCATGATCAATTTATCTTATAAGTCTTCCAAAATAGTTCTCTGTCTCCATTTAGCAGTGTCAAGGTTTGTTCTAATCTGCCATTTCAGACAAGATTTAGAGCTTCCACACTTTGATTCTCTGGATGAATGAGGATTAAAGTTTTCATTGCTTGTTTGTAATGAGGCAAGTTGTAGCTCTAATTATGTAACCAATTTGCTGAAGTTAACTCTTGAAAAGAACAGTCATGGTCCAGTCAGAGGTTCATTTCATGTTGATGAGGTCTGTAAGCAATGCAGACAGTATAAGTTGAAAGTCAGTGGTATCTGGGTTCCTAAAACTGACATGGCTTTGAAAACCCAATGATAACCATCTAATGACTGGAAGAACAGACACTGATACCAGTGGCTTATTAAGGCTAATGTAAAGAAATCCAAATCTATCTATGTGTTTTGCTTTATGTTAATGCAGTTCTGTGATCAGAAGGATTTCATTAAAAGACCCAAGCTACTTAAGAAACAGCCTGTGAGTAATGCATCAATCAATTCTGAGGGAAAAGAGACATTTCTGATCACCTGCATTACAACAGCTGCAGAAATGCATGCATTACTTTTTATCAGAACAAGTAATTGAATACCAAATTCATAACTTCTGAAAAGATATCTTGTCTTCTTCAAAGGACTCCTGAATTTGGAAAATTCATTGGTAAATTGCTCCAGTTTTTAATTCTCCTATTGTTAAAAATATGGAACTTTTCATTAATTGTTTCTTGGTTCAGCCTACAGATTATGGATTATCTTTGGTCTTAAAAAATACAGCATTAAAAGGTAGACGTGTCAGTTATCTTGTGTCAATATTTTTACACCATGATCCACTTGGTTCTTAAGATTTTCTTTCACTAAATAAGTGTAGACTGAATTTTTTAAAAATCCACAGTAGAAGAATATATTTTCAGGTTTGGATGAGAATTTTGGCCAGACACGAGCAGCTGACAGGTATTGGTATGCCTTTCATCAGTGCTGTGTCTATTTTGTTACCTCCATGTACTAGTCATGACCTTATGGCAATCAGTGTTCTTTCAAGGTATGGTCCCACTCTTCACATGTGCAGTCCTTACTTTGAGGTCCCAGATGGATTATGCTTTGCTGTGATACAGTACAGGTTGATCACATCAGACCTATAACATTATTGACTCAGTACTGATGACCTGCTATTGTTATTCAGTCACTCCTCAGCTCTTTACATGATCAAGAAAGATTTTTACAATGATACTTTCTTCTGGTTCATTGACAAAATCTATTTGTGAAGAATGTGTTAAAACCACTGTAAATAATTTGTGTTATCTCACATAGTGTGCCAGGCATATATATATGTGTTTCTGTATCTGTGAGTATTTTCTAAATATACATTATTTTGCTGCTGCTGTTTGAGTTTTGATGTGCAGAATCAAGTGCTTTGTTAAAGTACTGTGTGATGTGTAGTGGGTTTGTTGTCTTGCAGAAAAAGACAACAGCAAAGTTAGGTTTGCTACTGGTTAAGAGGCACTCTTCTTTAATTCAAGTGGTTGAATGGTGGTAAATTTTCCAATGCTGCAAGTGAAAGTCATTTGGAGCATTCTTGGGACATCATTGAGAGTACAGGAAAGGAATAAAAGATTTCAGAGACCAATGCAATTGCTTACATTGCTTCTGCTTGTTGGCAGCTTAACACTGCAAACATGAAAGCCACTCTTGCATCTTTACAGAATTCCAGCATGCTTCAGAAATTTTTCTCTGAGACAGCCGAAGTAAATACATAAATGTATTCCATCCCCAAATAAAATCTGCACTTACACATTGGGGTTATTATTCTTTCCTTAGGCCTCACAAACAATTTTTTTACTGAAGCAGTCCTTGCCCTATGGATTGGGAGAATTGTGACTCACATTTTTCCCACTGGCCTTGGACAAGCTGTGGGGCATAAGATGAGATTTTCCCTTCCCCCATCCTCCTCCTCCTCAAAAAACAACGACAACAACAACAACAACAACAAACACAAGAGATTTGGACTACAGTTCATCATAGAAGATTTTGGCAACTTTATCTGCCCATTTGTAATCCAAATGTGAATTTTCTGGCAGTAAGCATAAGCACATATACACACAAAAAGGATAAAATATTTCCATGTTACACTAGGAAAGTACTGATGTTAATACAAGGAATGCTGCATTCATTTAAGTGCACTGGATAGGGGATCAGAGCAACAAAGAAATCAGAAAGAAATCTAATTTTTTTTCTATGTAAAATTTAGACACTGATGTTTAGGAAAATGAGTCATGCAATCCCTCATTGCAAGTTTCTGGGGTGGTTCCACTGCAAGTTTCTTCCTTAACTTTCTGGGATCCAGAAAAAAGACATCCTTATGCTATTTTTTACTGTGTTCATTTGGACTACACTGAATTCTGCTGAGGCTGTGGAGGTGGTATTATCATGTGCTTTCATATAACGAAGCAATCGTTTGTGTTGTCTTCATGGAAGTGGAAATCTCGACATTGAAATGTTTGTTTCTTGATTATTTCTAAGGTTTAATAGGTTTAATGGGAAAATGTCTAAATACTATAAAAGTAGATCCTTTTTTTTTTTTTTTTAATCCTACCTTCTAATCCCTAAAGTTTGTTTTCTTGATTGCAAAGTGACTTTCTTCTACTAGAGAGGAAGAGTAGGTTTCCCTCAGTATTACCCATAATTACACCGCTGTCTTGGATGTTGGAGATGGAGGGTTCAGAACATCTCTAAAATTCAGGCCTCCCCCGTTACCCACAAGTACTCCTTACCAATAGTGTCCAACTACCAAGCAAAATGAATTTCCTTGTGAATTTAGTCCCCATCTCCTTTTGAGATAAGCAAGAACAGTCTTTTTTAGCTATATTTCACATAGATGTGTTGCTGCAGAGTCCACCTTTATGTTCAAGTTAGAGAATGATCTTCAGGCACTCTTTTACTTGACACTTCCCAGTTATGTCAGCCTCAGGCTGCTATTTGTTGTGGCTCCCAGTCCAGGATCTTAACCCTCTCTTGCACAGAAAACAGATAATCAAATTCACAATAACACCTGAAAAATTATCTTTTAGATCTGAGACAGAAATATCTTATTTTGCTGGATCTGGACTGTGCCCCTTAAATATCCAGAAGACAAAGGGCAATAACATTCATCTTGCTGCTGCAAAAAGTAAGTCTGAAAACAGGAACACAAAGCATGTAGGCAAGCTGGCCAAAAGTAACTGCTGGCATTCATGGATGTGACTTCTCAGTATGATCACTCTTGTTTGTAACAGCAGTGTATTCATCCTTCTCTGTGCATTGTGTGGGACCATATGGACTAACAATTAGAGTAGAGCACAGACCTTCACAAGCTCTTCCCCAATGGTTTCCTTAATTTTGAAACTTAATTTTGATTTTTTTTTACAAAGTCTATTGCTACATCACATTCTCAGATATTGTATTTTATTTACTGGTACCAATTGGTTATGTATATCAGTCTCAAGTTACAAAATCAAGTGGGAACTTTTCTGGCAGATTTTCAGGATACAGTCTCTGATGGATATAAAGTGCTAGACCACAAAGAGCATATGTAATGGTGAATGTAAAATATAAGTTCTCGCTATTTCTTCATAAGAAATGTTTTCCCCCCATAGAAACTTTGCCATGCAAAACAGTGAGTAACAAGTACTATCCACATTATAATGTGCCATAATGAAGCACTGATTATCTGAGCACCGGCAGATTACAATGGTGAGCAAGCACTGCTGGAGGGCACTTGCGGTGTTAGCAGAAAACAAGAAATAATGATAATTATTTATTTGTCATCAGTTCACTCTTTTATGGATGCTGGTCACTGAGAGAATATTCACTAGCTGGCCTGTTATGTTTCACCTGAAGCTTTTTCAGATGCAATTAAAGTTTGTATTGTGCTGGCTGCTAATATTGCTCCTGAGCACAGTTTCTATCATATTATTTGTCCTACTATTGAACTAGGTTACCTGCTAGGTTAGTCAAGACCAGAAGGATATGCCTGCAATAGAAAGTTAAGAGAGGACTCATGAGCATGCTATCTTCTATGACTAACCCATGTTGCTGCTTATAGCTTGGCTACGAAGCAAGTTGTAGCTAAAGTTCAGCTAAATCTTGATGTGTCCTGGAAGAAGAGAGCTCAGTTTCTGCTGTTTGGATGTGGTCTTAACCAGGATGCACTCATCCCACCCCTGTGGCTAAAGCAGAGCATGTGCAGTTTTGGCCAGCTCGGCAGGACAGTTTGCTCCCATGCCTGTGGATGGGGTAGTAAACCTAAAACATCAGTTTCCAACTCCAGAAGGCTCCACACTTTATGCTTATGGCTGCTTAAAGGATTTTTTATTTTTTTTTACTTTTTGGTGAAGATTTATGATACTGCTTGTGAGTGAGTTTGATCTTATGACCAGAATCAGACCAGCACGGAGCTGAAAATGTAGCTATAATAAATGACCAAATAGAGTTTATGTGCACCTTTAGAAAGTGGAAGCTGAAAGGCTAAATATCCCTCCTGAAAACTGTATCTTAAATCTCTATGTTACATTTGTGATGAATTCTCAGGAATTAAAATGAATTTAAAATGTGATGCCTAGCATCAGTCCACAAAAATTCTTAGAGGTAAATGCATGTGAAACACAGAAATGTTGACAATAGATACATCACTCTCAGCCATTACCTTTTGGCAGCAGAACACATTATATGTATATGAGCCACCCAAGTCACACATTTTCCCAGGTGGGCATTAGCAGAACCATCTGTCAATTAGAAGACTCTGAGGCAGTTAATCCAAGTTTGAGTTGGAATAACTTGGAAGTTTCAAGCACTGCCATTGCTTTTGGATGGCAAGAAAAGTTTTTTGGCCCTTGTGAATCAGACAGCCATTTAATCTGGGATGGAAAGAATGATTCAATTATTTATCTTCAACCTTGTTCAGCTTTCCATGAGGTCAGTCTAAGTCATCTCTCTTAGAGCATTTATATTGAGCATGTGTAGATGTATGGCTCAAGTCCAGCCAATTTTGGGGATGAATAAGTTGGCTGAGCATGCAGAGAAGATCCGTAACAATCTTTGAGCTTTATGTGGTGTGGCAGTCTGTTGGTAATTTTGGACAGATAGTACCCAGTGTTGTTAATTCACAGAAACAGTTTAGCTTTTGCTGCATTTCAATAGTGACAAAAGCTCCCACAGCCTCACCATAGGCCCTCTTGATAACAACTGACAAAATCTGTATCTTCCAAATACATTATATCATTAGATGAAGTGGACAAAAACAAAACAAGTATGTTTATGACTTAGCCTGAGGAGATAATTAACTTCTGAGTGCTGAGATCCTTGATTGCATTCCTAGCATGATCTTAATTGGAAGTCTGAACTTGTAAAAGGCTGTGGTGTTTGGAGGATATCTGAAATGGTTTGCTGAGAAAATGTTTGTTCAAAAATTTGAAAGGTAATCCAGACAAATATCTCTTTCTTTGTGTTTGTTGTAATTGTTGATGTTGATGGTGGTGATAAAATAATCTACTACAGTAGCAGCAAACACATCAGACTATGCAAAGAAAACGTGCATCAAAGTTTATTAAACCACCTTAGGGAATTACAAAAGAAATATTTTACCAAAAGAGCTGAATACTACCAGCTGATATTACTCTGAAACCTGTATTGCAACTTCAGTGTGGTATAGTGCTTTTGTCTGCTAAAACTATTGACCCCTTTGTGTCCTCAGTGAGGATTTTCATGATCTAAGCAGTCTGCATGCAACCACATTATGTTGTGCATGCAGTACTGTAGTTTCTAGCTTAAAATGAAAATGTAATTCTGTTCTGCTGATTTATCCTGCTATTAGATGTTGGAGGCCCAGGACAGACAAGAAGTTATCTCAAAAAAAAAAAAAAAAAAAAAAAAAAAAGATAAGAAAAGAAAAGAAAAGAAAGAAATGCAGACTTTATGTTTGGGTAATTACATTTGGACTAGTTAAAACCTATTAAGTATTGGCATTGACAACAGGTCTACATGACACAATGTATTTCCATGCAGGGACACTAGAGCTATATCAGAATGAGATAGTAAAGATACCAGCAGTAAAGTCACTGTGACATGGTGCTCCAGTCACAGAAGAACTAATTAGCTTTGCTGAGACACAGACTGTAATGGCCTGGGATGACCCAGCACTGCTTCCCGTATGTGTGCTAGACTGTACATTATGCTTTGTGTAGCTATCCTCGGAAGGCTGAAACATATATTAAAGGACAGACTGATGAGAAATAACAAGCCATGTCTTCAAGATAACTGCAACAGCAATAAAAACTCCAGGAAAAAAAAAAAAAAAAAAAAAAAAAAAAGTAATTCAGAAACTCTTTAGTTATGCAGTTCTTTTGAGGCTAGCATAAATCCCTTCCCTTTACCTATCACAGTTATAAGTGTCTGGCTATCAAGCATGGGTGTCCTAGCACTCTGTATGAGTATGTCACACAAAATATGTTCTACACTGTGGCCAAGGACTAATTCATAGAGTATCAGAGATCACATTCATCTTACCTAAATTTAGTCATTCAGAGGCTGGGAAAGGGTGAAGGCTGTCCTAGGTGCCCTCTAAAGTGAGTACTGAAAAATGGATTGCAGGTGATTCAATCTGTCCTTATTTAGGCATATAAGATACACAGTAAATAAATATCTAAAGGTGTTTTTGAATACGGGCAAAGACCTCATGACCAGCTTAGACTAGAAGATTTACTTTGTTATGTCTGTAAGGTTTGGTGATAACAATATAACATAATGTCATAAAGTTATTTGATAATTACTCTGGTCCTAGAGGAGGAATGTGGAAGAATATTGCATTAACTGTGCCCAGCACTTAACACAGCAGTCTACTGTGAGAGTATCTGCTCCAACTGCCTTACAGAAATCATACAGAAAAGTAGGGATAATATGAAACATAATATGTTTCTGGTTGCAACAACTCAGCACCTGTGGAAGACAACAATCTGGAAGGATGGAAGCTACTGGAGCAGAAAACTAACTATGGAGGTCTCAAAGGAACTCTGTCAGGGTTAGCAAACCACAATATTATTTTATAGAAGTGTTCAAAAATAATAATTTGTGTGACTCTCTGGAATAGGATAAGTACTTATTGTCACAAAGAAATAATACAAGGCAGTGTTCCTACACAGGAAAGTGAGAAGGAACACTATAGTAGGCCTGAGTTGGATAAGACTAAGAACAGTTAAGAAACTGGAGTATCAGTAAACAGAAAAAGTTATCCAAGG
This sequence comes from Heteronetta atricapilla, assembly GCA_011075105.1. Taxonomy (NCBI): domain Eukaryota; kingdom Metazoa; phylum Chordata; class Aves; order Anseriformes; family Anatidae; genus Heteronetta; species Heteronetta atricapilla. The sequence goes on along the minus strand of CM021733.1, from coordinate 110,975,478 downwards.
TTTGTGGTTGATTCAGTTTGTGCAAACAATTTTTAAGCTGTTATCCAGAAAAAATAAACTAAAGAGGCTGGGACATATGCAGATTAGAATGTTATGGGAAAGCACCTAACTTTCAGGTAAGATCTGAAGAAATTATTTCGTAGAAAAAACAACAAACAAACAAAAAAACCAACAACACAAATAAAATTAAATGACAGATGCACTGATTACCTTCTGCCCAGTAAACACAGTAGATTTAACATTTTACAGAGCTGTGCATTCAGAGCTCACCCCAGGGATGGGGTGAGAAACATCTTTTGCAAATGGTCTTGAAAGAAAATACAAGTTCAACCTTTCCTTGATGCTGTTGCCCTGAAGAAGGGCCTGAAGTTCCAGGCTGGCTGGGGTGAGGGGAATGCTCTTGGCTGGAGAATGCCTCAGGGAATGCAAGAAGGTGAGAGATCACATGCCAGGAGGGGGTAGAGATTTGAGTCCTAAAATATCTCATTTGGGCACCACTCATGTACTTAATCAAACCATTTGCCCTGCAGGCTATGTGTGTGCATGGTATCTGTATGCTGTACAAGCTGTGATGTACATATTCATATTTACTGCATGTCTGTCTTTTTCTCCAGTAAATCCTTTAAAGTAATTTATTGTAAGGAAAAAGGTTCCAGATTTCAACAACCTCTGAGAACCAAGCCAACAAAGCAATATTTCTTGATGAAATCCTTAATCATCCTCCTCAGAAACATGTGAGCAGGAAAATGGTAGAAGAAAATTCATAAATCCTCTCAACAACTGGACTGGGGGCAGTGGGGACTGCCTTGTATTACCCATTGGTTGGGGTTTGGTATCTCATAGAGCCCTGGGTTATGGGTTTCTTTTTCATTGGGCTTGTTGCTGTGAAAGGAACAGAAATCATACCCTATTTATGATGAAGATACTGTTGTCCACAGATTGCAAGAGCAACAGTTTGGCTTTGGTTCCCAGTAGTTTAAAGATTTGCAGTGCTATTGCATTTTGAATTCTCTGGCTGAGGATTTGGCTACAATTGTTTTTTTTTCTACAGTTATTTACCTTTTTTATTTATTTCTCCAAATCATCCCTCTTTGTTAAATTCAAGGTCATTGCCTAAATTTTAAATTAAATGTCTTTGTTGCCAGTGATGATAGTGGGGTTTATTAAATTCATGTTTTGCTGCAGTGGGTAGTATTTATGCATTTTTCCTTGAGGGAGCTAAAAATAGCTCTCCACTCTTTAGGGTCCAGGGGGATGCTTTTGCCTCTGCTGCTAGCTTGGTTTGTTTGTTTGTTTGTTTGTGTGTGCATTTGGTTTTGGTTTCTAATATAGTAAGAAAAAAAAAAAAAAACACACAGAAAAGTGAAAGTTAGTCCTCTGTCTCCTCTCTCTCACTCCTTTTTCCTTTTTTTTTTTTTTTTTTTTTTTTTTTTGTAATTTAACATGAAATAAAAGCAAGTCAAATCTGCAGTTAGCATTGTTTGGTGCAAAGTGCCAGAAACTGCCTGCACACAATTTGTTCTTTAATAGTCCTTTTTATTTTTCACTCATAACAACAGAAATAAACTATTAAAAATCAAATGTAGAGATGAATGGAACTAAACAAAAACATGCCGAAGGCGACAGGCAGGGTTTTACACTTTGTAACTTTCATCTCTCTGGTGTCTTTCTTTGATGGCTGACATGGCAAAAGAATTCTCACAACTCTTCTGAATTCTGATCACTTTACTAATAATAGCAAGAGTGCCACTGTGCATAGTTTCCACTCTTGAATCCCTCTAGACACTATTCCTTGCTTACCCAGTTGATATTCATATGGCACTGCTCAGCATCAAAGATTTATTCAAGTAAATGAGACAACCCCTATGGAATCAGAAGATGATTTGGGTGCATTATTATTATTATTACTTATTTGTTCATCAGTGGTGCCAAGGGAAACCAATCAAGGATCAGAAATTTGACCTAAGATATGGCAGGCAGATCCTCAGCGGGTGTATAAAACCACACAAATTGATGGAACTGGGATGATTTAAACCTGTTAAAATTCTATACTTAGGTTTATGACAATCAGCAAACGGCAGGGTGAGGTGTGGACAAGTAAATGGTAAATTGAGGGTGTTTCTCTAGCCATTAATATAGTCTTGCCTCCGTTGGCTCCCTAGCCACTATTAGTCGAATACATTGCAGGGGCTTACAGAGAAGTAATGAAGTCAGGACTAAAAAGATTTCACATGTGCTAGTAATATTCTCAAAGGTTTTGTAAGTTTTTTCTCTGTGGGGACAAGGCGTATTTGTGAAGGCACTGAGCTGAGGCTCAAAGATTTGCACTTCATTCCTAGTTCATCATGGACTTCCTCTTTGATCTTGGGGAATAAACTATTTTACTCATGTGAAAATAGAAATGCTAATTATAGGTCTTTGCCTGCCCTGTAGGTTTAGATAATATGTACTTTTTGGGCCATTCCACCTCTGCATCTATGTAGAGAGGTTATGCATTTAACTGCAATCTTAAGGAACTTCTGTAATACAAACTGTCATCAGGAAATGAAAATCACAGAATAAGGAAATATTGTGAAAGGATTTTTTTTTTCCTCACCACTTTTGTTCAGTCCAACAAAAGCAGAGAGTCTTGTTCCTGTGTCTGGACTTCTTTTCTAAAACTAGAAGTGAAAGCTATGGGAATCATGGCCAAAGGTGAAAGGGATTAATAATAGGAGGAGAGCTGATGTTTACAGTCTTCTAAGTTGCTCTTCTCAGTTGCTTTCTGTTTTTGTGAAGCAGTAATGATTACAAGGAAAATATTGTGCAGCTTTGAAGACCTTTATTATAGCCTTACAATTTTTGAAAAAAATCAGGTTTTGTTGTTTCTTATTGCTACTCTGGTAATATCCATAAAAGTATGTATGATCCATTCCTTGCTTCACTTTTGCTTGAGCCTTACATGTATTGTTACTATGGAGTAAAATTGTAACATTCCCTTCCCTTCCCTTCCCTTCCCTTCCCTTCCCTTCCCTTCCCTTCCCTTCCCTTCCCATGTAGCACTGTCCCAGACAATACCTAAGCACTGTAGGGGGTTAGCACAAGCCAGTATTTACTTGGATTATAGCCTCTCTGTGGTAAGGTGGAAAGTTCAGTTGTACAAAGGTGGGGTGTGCCATGTCATGCCTGTTGATCTGTGTTAGAGAATTGTCCCTAGCCGATTTTTTTTACTAGTACAGGTACAGTAAATTGTTTACTGTCTTGGAGAAGAGACTCCTTAAGGATTTTAGTAGGGAATTTGTCATTTGAGCATCTGTCAACTGATAATGATGTTAGGATAAATATTTGTGTGATACAATCCTAAAACATAAGTGTGGGAGAGACACAGGTCCACTTATTAATCAAGATCAAGAAGAATTAAGCTATTCTGAACAGATGCTTCTTTAGATGATTCAGATGTTACTAAAGCTCTTCAGCAAAGAGAATTGCATATACTTCCAGAGTAACCTGTTCTAGAGCTGTATTAGCCTTTGAGTTTTGTTCATTTGGTTTGGTTTTGTTTTCCTCTTGCAATTAGCAGTTGATAATAATGTTTTTTCTTCATGTAAAGAAAGTTCCTAGAGGTAAAAAGTTGAGCCATTCTTACAAGCATCCAGGATCCCTTCATTATTATTCTTTTTTTACCCTGGTAACATTTCAGAAGAATAAGGGAACTGGAAAGTGAGAAAGTTACAGGAGGGAACTGGGAAGAGGGTAGCTTCTAATTTGTAGTAGAGTCCATGTGTTATATAAGATAAAAATAAAACTTGTACAAGGCTATATTTTGGGATCCTAGTAGCATCATAAAATACTCTTGCTTATGGCTTATTTTGTTGTCAGCAGAACCCTGAGGTCTATTTGTGGCCTTGAAATTCACAAACATCTTCTCTTTAAAACATTTGATTTTAAAACGGGCACATTTGTAAGTGGTAAAATAATAATAATAATAATAAAAAATCTCTCCATTGTGAAATATCAATTATTTGTAAGTGCTTGGATTAATTTATTGGATTTTATGGGTGAAAGAAATGGAAATTGTTTCTTACATTAAAAATTAATATTTTAAATCCAGCTGTGTCTGGCTGGGCAATAAATCAGTTCTTTACAATTACTTATTTGTCAGCCAGCATGTTAGTTCAAAAAGCTAGGGAGCTTGCCTGTGGATCCTTCTCTACTTGAAAGGCAGGGAGAGTTCAGGTCAAATCAATTTGAGCCACAGTAATTAAGAACAAGATCGAAGATCCTTCCCCACCTACCTAGTAAGCATCTGGAGTTGCTTTTTAGAATGCAACCAGTTTTTAGTAGAAACAGAAAATATTTCAGACAGACAACAGTACTTAGGAAGACCTTTTTTAAATTTTTTGAGAGGGTTGCATAATGAAAGGGGTGATTTTCAAAAGGCTGTTGTCCTTACATGAACAAAACATAGTTAGCTCTGAATAAATAATTCATATTTGCTAAGAAAATAAACATCTTTTCAGGTCTGTCTATTGATAGCTAAATATCATATAAACCTCAGAAGATGTATTCACACTGGCTGTCCCCGGATCAGCAAATTAAAGAAGACCAGGTAAGGTTATGACCAAGAGAACTGAACTGTTAACATGCACCTTGGGAAAAATAAAAAATAAAAAATTGTCAGTAACCTGTAATCTCCCTGAGACTGTCTGAACATTCTTTATGAGTTAGCCCGTGGACCATCTTCAGTAGGGACTTTGTGGATCGTTATTTTGGAAGGTAAGAAAGTTCATCTGTATGATGGGAACATGTTGTACCATTTGAACTCAGGGTCAGAGAACGTATCGATGCTCTGTTGAATTTACTGGTGTAAATATATAAATAACATTTGATGCCAGTGGAATGAAAATGTTAATAGAAAATTAGTATCTCTATCACATGGTGAGGAATGAGGTACAAAGAGACATTGAAATTGAAGAAGAAAACAAAATGTGAGTGCTTAATAGCTGCTGATGTAAACATAAAGTTATTTTCAAATATTTTTAGGGTGTTTTGATTTATCAAGGCCACAGAAAATGTAACTTAACTTTGATAGAACATAAATTTTTGAAGCTTTGGCTTGGTCATCAAGACGAAAAATTAACTGTGACCTTAGCTCTAGTTGTACTGTATTGCTAGTGAATAATTGTCATGACAAGAGAACCAGCTTAAGTCAATCACATACCCATAAGAACTGTAATTAGTTGCACATCTTGCATATGTGTGTTTTCATATTCAATTAGAGGTAAATTAAATAATAGTGAAAATAAACCCATTTAAATCTTCCATTATAGAAAAGAGACTTTTGAAGTCACAGGACGTGAAGAACTCAGATTTCTGGCTTCTCAGGCATCCTCATGCATTAGCATTGTTGCCTTTATTCTGCACTGGAATTTTGCTGGTAAAGTGCATGGGGTGTGTCAGGCTAGGAACTGAGGGACGCATAATAGCATGGTATGGAAACCAGTGGGTGCATTAGAAAGCACAGTTCCCACTAGCATCATAATGCTACAGAAAGTCCTACGTCACCTGCCCCTACATCCTATGTCCTGTATCCTATCTTGCCTTTTGCAAGGGACAGCTGATGTATGCCTCAATATCCATCCCTGTCATACAGCCACTTGTCTCACAGAGAAGCGTGTCTCTAACTAAAAAGAGAAATCATATTTGGCACATAATTAAGTTTTACTGGTTGCATAAAACCATATGCATTTCTGAGTGTCAGTTACTGGCATCATTTGATCTCCTATTTACATGTATACAGACAGCTCATTTATCTAGCCTGGTGTAATGAGAAACAAGCTGGCTGGTGAAACCAGATCATTCCATCACCTACCTGCAAAATACAGCTAACTGTAATGCATTTGAATGATTATATATGAACTAATTAGAGACTGCATGAATGATTTGTGAGGTTGTGGATAAATAGGTCAAAACAAGGTGGTTACAATAAATTGGCAGTGGTTATCTCAAGGTCCAGCAAAACTGTGCTATTCAAATGATAGTATTAGCAAGCAATGAAAGAACTGAGGTTGATCTAATTAAAAACAGTATACCAAGTTATAAAAAGAGAGTACAAGAGTAAACAAGTGGCAGAGTCTAGATTTATTTCCCATAAATATGGAAGCAATCACAGCATGATGTTGAAGTGTCCAGTACAAGGAATTAACATTCATAAATAAAAGCCAACCTCTGCAAGTCCATGTTGCTCTTAGTATAACTGACAAAGCAATACCAATTGTGTTTCTGAACATATAGCTGCAGACCATAGTTCTCTGACAATTCTTTATCAATTTACAAAGTAGCATTCAGTAATGGATTGGTTTGTAAGGCTGAAGATAAATGACTGAATAACAGTGAATTTCATCAGGTGCAAGGGCTGTATGCAGTGGGATCACAACAAACACAAACAGCAGGAGAAAGGCAATGGCCACCACTGTGTCATACCTGCTGTGAGGAGAAAGCGATCCCCCTTGGCCATGTCTCACAACATTATGCCACATGTACTTTGACATGACAGTATCATAAGCAGCACAGAGAAAGGGAGTCATCTCTGAAATTGAAATGGTAAAGGGTAATCCCTTGATTTCAGTGAAGAGCTAACAGTTTTCAACAACATATCTATACCAAAGCTCTCATCCATTCCCTACACATACCTATATAGCCTAGCCAATTAGATTCAAGAAGATACTACATTATGTTTTTCTGTTTGTTTATATATATAAATATATATACATATATATATATAAAATTAGGCTAGCCAATTAGATTCAAGAAGATATTACATTATGTTTTTCTGTTAAATATAAATACATATATATTATATTTTAATCAACAATTGACTGGAAACCATGGATTTAAGCACTGGAAGTTAATCCATAATTTTTGAGTAGGATGAGGATAAAAACAGACAGAAGAGTTAAGAAGGACTACATTTTTTATTTTATATTTTTTATTTTTATGATATGTGTGCAGTTTTTATTGGCATGTTAGTAGAGCATTATCTCCTGAATGCATAATATGATCATGTATAATGTGACTTTGTATAAGATGTCTTTTTCAAATTTAGTGATCTGCTGTATCAGCTCAGACTTTCCTTTTCCCCACTACTGCCTCCCAACTATTCAGATAATAGAAGTTTTAGACCAGATACCAACTTTTCCTGCACTTTTCTTGTAGTACTATTTACATCTTTAATTAAGACTGAACAGTATTTCAGGCTGCGGCTGTCCATCACTATCTTCATCAGCACTTTTGTTTTGCATTTTTTGGTAGTAAAGCCTAGTTTACCATCTAGGTATTATTTATATTTATATAATATTTATTTATTTATTTATTTATTTATTTTTACAGCTCTGATGTGGGAGGTTTCCCATTCTCCATTAGTCACAAATACAATTTTTGTAATTGAACTGAACAATCAAACCATTTCTCCCAATATACTAGTTTCCCTTGGCTCAATAATAATTATTTCATAGTGAAGTACTTTTGTCCCCCACAGTTTCAATCATCCAAGCCATCCAAATCTTGCTGAATCTGAACGCTTTTTCTTCATCATTTCTCTCTGACTACAAGGTTGTAAGTGTACACTATTGATTGTATCCCAGTTAGCATCTGTTTTTAGAGTCTCTAATAGCCTAATTACTTATTATTTATGTATGTATTTATTTAGTTTGTTGCTGGTAACTTTTTTGTTCTTTAATCAGTTTTATTGAAATAGTCCATGCTTGTTCTCTATTTTGCCCAGCCCCTCCCCCCCGATTTTTTTTTTAATAAGAATGAAAATTGAACAGTCAATTTTTAGACAATATGAAATTTCTTTATATATATTTAATCAAGAATTTTCTTACTTGCCCTTTTTGGGTTGAAGAAGGTATTTCCAATTAATCAAGAGCTAGCTGTGTGGAATTAGAGTTCTGTTAGGACTTCTCCATATATCTAGATTTGACTGCATTAACAAACAATGGGAATACCACTGCTAGAAAATAATATTATAGTGGTTTCTTCATGTTTTCAATGTTCTCTCAAAATTGATCATGCTTTCAGACTACACAGCCAAATTGAACAAGAGACATGCAAGACAAAACAGGTCAGTGCTTTCTGTGCCCTCTTTAAATCTCCTTTGCCTAGGGTTGTGAGACAGGAAAAAATTGTGCTTTTTTGACATGTATTAAGAGCCTGACTTCAAGTACAACTAATTATTTCCTCAATTCTCTCTCACAAGTGGGTGATAACATGATCTACTACTGATGTATTTTTATTTGTTTATTTATTTATTTTGTTTTATTTTATTTATTTTTTTATGAAGGTGAGTGTGTTTAAAAGAAGGCTTAAAATATGTTGAGTTGAAATTCATGATTTTTGGAACCAGCAACATTTCCCAAGAGGGTACAGAAGTGTAAAATAAAATCAAGTTGGAAGCTGGAGGCAAGAACAGCAGTTTTTGAGTATTTAGAGCATGAAAGTAGTTAGTTATATTTAAAGCCAGCTAGAGAAAACAGTTTCTGAAGGGAAGTTAGCAGTGGGAACTAAAGGAGATATCTATAGTAGCCAGGAAAGATGCCTGAAGGCCATGGCAGGATAGGACAGCTGCCTACATAATTATAGCTCATCTCAATAGAAGCCTTACATTAAACAGTAAGGGAAAAAAAAAAAAAAAAAAAAAAAAAAAAAAAAAAAAAAAAAAAAAAAAAAACGGTACTGAAAGGGGCAAGGGGACAGTGAGACCCGAAGGAGAAAAGTGCTCTGTAATTCACTGTCAATCTGAACATGCTTTTAGATTTCTAGCTTAGTGGAAAGAGGCTCAAAATCATTAGTTAAGGTGTCAGAGGGGATCTGAGTGAGCTGACCAGGTTGAGGTGCTCCCAAGATATGAAGCAAAGCATGCCAAGCGGGGATGGAAATATTCATCATCCCCATTTCCTCCTTTAAATGCACAAGAAATTAGGAGCTGGATATTACCTGCAAGCTTAGAAGCATGTTTGACTCTAAACATTAGACAGGTATTTGAAAGTATTTTAAAGCAGTATATTTAATGATGGGGGATACCACCTGGGAGTCTAAGTGAGACTTCAAACTGCCTGAGCTAATTGAATTGCTTTTATTTGAAATAATCTTATTGGGATGCTTGGAAATGAGTTTTATTCTTCATTACAAGGACAAAGGGCTCCGTCTTTAAAGGGCAACACTAATGTATGCACAGAGGGCAAAAACTAATGTTCTCTAAAGCTCTCTATGGGCTCCTGCCAGTTGTGACTAATGCTCGTGCAGGTATTAGGAAAACACAGGCAAATGTGATGATGAAGAAGAATGGAGATTAAAAGAAAAGTGCTTTGAAAGCTCTACTCATGCTACTATATGAAGAATAATATATGAGGCCTGTGTAATGAAAATGATAATGTGTTCTGTCATTTTATTTTAGATAATTGGACTCTGATCCTGGAAGCTATTCCTTGTGGTTGCAGCTCTGTGTCTCTTTACAGTCCTCCTGCACTTCCTACAGTTTCAGTCCAGAATCCTTTCCTGCTGCCTAGTCACAGAATCACAGAATCATCTAGGTTGATCATCTAGTCCAACCTCTGACCTAATGCTAACAAGTCCTCCACTAAACCAGATCCCTAATCTCTACATCTAAACGTCATTTAAAGACCTCCAGGGATGGTGACTCAACCACTTCCCTGGGCAGCCTATTCCAGTGACTAACAACCCTTTCAGTAAAGAAGTTCTTCAAAATATCCAACCTAAACCTCTCCTGATGCAACTTTAGGCCATTCCCCCTCATCCTGTCACCAGGCATGTGAGAGAATAGACCAACCGCCACCTCGATACAGCCTCTTTAAGGTACCTTTAAAGTGCAATATGGTCACCTCTGAGCCTCCTCTTCCCCAGGCTGCACAATCCCAGCTCCCGCAGCCACTCCTCGTAGGACTTGTTCTCCAGACCCCTCACCAGCTTTGTAGCCCTTCTCTGGACTCGCTCGAGCACCTCGATGTCCTTCTTGTAGCGAGGGGCCCAAAACTGAACACAATACTCGAAGTTCTGAGTTGCAACAGGTCCAGGCCTGAGTTGATTCTGATACCATGGTATTCTCGTGGGAGGAGGTGCCAGGGTCCAGTTAAGGTCCTCAGACTGTCCCCAGCATGCTTCTGGGAGGTCTGTCCATGCTCAAGCTCAGATCTGGAGGGAGCTGACTGACTTGCCTGGGAGGGATACTCTGTCCCACAGAACAGAGGAAGTGGCACTGGGTCCAGTTAGAAACTCATGTAACGCCCAGCAGAAAACTGCTGCTGGGAAACAGCATTTGCTGGTCAAAAATTGCCAGACCAGTCTGCTGTCTTCCTTTCCTAGAACTTTTACACCAACTTAGTTGGGCTGAGTTTAGAAAACAAAGTGAGGTGGATGCAGGATCCATACAGGAGGGCTAACTTCTGTGCAAGTGTTTGTAAAGATAATTCTTTATAAACAAAGAGCTGTTTTCTATGTGTTTTGGGGGGCTATTTTTCTCCAGAGTCAAATTTGTCCATCTGCTCATTTGTATTTTTAAGTGCTTCCCAAGCATCTGCAGCAGGAGCAAACAGGATACCATAACCCTGAGTAACCAAACGTCAGTAACCTGATTCTGACTGAGTAAACAAAGGTATAGTGCTGTGTGATCTACTGGTGCCATCTGAACAAAGGCACTCAGATCCTGAGCTGCTCAGCTCCCAAGTGAGCTCCCACCCACTCACAAAAACTGATTGCAAATAAGATGCAGACAAAAAATCGCTTAGAGAATAATTGTGAATAGTAAATACAGGAGATTTTGAGTCAACCAGTGGGAAATACCTGAAAAGAAAATGTGGCTACCCTTATTAACAAAACTATTTGCTAACATACCTTGCTTGGTTCCTATTTCTGTCAGATGCCACATTCAGATGTGTCTGAACTGATGATGCCAGCAAGAACTGGGACTCTATATCCATTTACTAAGATCCGTGGGGTATAATTTGCCTATTCAGCTTGATATAGTAGTGTCTTAGACAATATATAGACAACTGGTCATGGTAAGTGATGAATATAAGCGAGAAGAAATTTGGGCTGCAAGTTCAATATAATTAATGAAGTGTTACTAAAGCATTTTAAGAGAAATTGGTTCCTGCATTTACAATGTGCTGTAATGATTTACTTAGAAGTCTCCCTTTAGACTCAGTATACAAGTTACAAATGATGCAAAATGTTGCTGATCAGAGATATTGACAATCGCTCATTGGTATTGACATACACAAGAGTCTCCACTGGTTGCCAGTGCAATTATGAACTGACTTTAAAGACTTGCTTTTGGCCAAAGGCTAAAAGAGGACCTTATTTCTCATCTTATTTCAAAGTTTCTTCTGTCTTATTCTTCAGTTGTTTCCTATCAGATCAAAATAATAATAATAAAGATACTGAAAGTTTTACATGTTCTTGTGCTTTATCTTCTACCTGTCTGTTCAGAACTGTTCATGCAGGTGGAACAGATGGTGATTAAGAGGTATTTCCATTATTACCCTAGTAAAGTATTACCTTAGTAAAACTTCCTTACTATCAATACATGGAATGGGCTCAGGTTTTAGAATTTGAAAATGTTCTTAAAAAGAGCCTCAGTGACTGAAGAAAAAAAAAAAAAAATCATCTCACAGGCTCTCCCACTGAACACTGGGGTTGTGATTTAGGCAGCTGGATTTCTATCCAAATCTGCATGTCTCTTGTTTCTTTTCACTAGAATATCTGGGACTACCATGGAAGTTTTGGAAATAAAACTGAGAAAGAAGCAGTACCTTGCAGAAGTTTCTGAAGCAAACTTGAATAGAAACAACTCTTTCCTTTGAGAAGATTCACTTATTTGAGCCAAGATTTAGGATAAAATTTGACTTAAGTGTACAATGGGTCAGAGAACCACAGTGAAAACTTCTCTGTAATTGAACGAGAAAGTGAAGGCTAGTTAAAATATTTTAGTCCAACTACATCATTATCCCCTTTGTTCTTTCTTAAACTTCAGGCCCTGAACTTCTCTGTGAAGTTTTGCCACTGAGATCTATTTCCTTTCTTTTTGTATGAGTATCAGGAGGGGATCCCTATCAACTGAGATGGGTTATTCATGACACAGCCTGAAGGAAAGCAATTGCTCCTTGACAGCATGCAACATTCAGTGCTTCTGCTTCTGCTTTAGAAAGTTTGTTGCTCATTATGGAAATGATAAGTCTATTCTCCACTCTGTTTCTGCAGGAAAAAAAAACAAAACAAAACAAAACAAAACAAAACAAAAAAAAACATAATAATACGTCCAACAAGTTATTATAACACCTATGGACTAGCACCAATAAACAAATGTCTGCCTCCCTGTGCTTGAAACAGCTGCTGGTGATTACCCTCCTCCCATGGAAACAGCAACACATCTGGTGTCTGCAGAACAGCACTGAAACAGTTAGGATAGAAGCCAAAGTGCCTGTCCCAGGTGTGCACAGCTGCATCATCCCTACACTACTGTTCCACCTGAGCACCATAGCTCACGAAAGTAGTGGGCCAAGATCTTGATTAAGCAGAAAATACAAAGATGAACTTTTTCTCCTTCATTTTCCCGTCATGTCTGAACCACTTGGCTTTGTCCTCAGACCTCCATATGGCCATGTTAACATGGCCATGTTAAGACATTTAGCTGGCCTAAATTATCACGTTTATGATTTGATGAAAATCATGTTTATGATTTTAAAGAAAATTTCACTGTGTGAAAAAGATCTCCCATTTATCATTCCCTCTAAAGGTTTATGTTATTATCTGTGGTAATAAAATAATTGGGAAGCTTGTTTCCTGTTTGAAATATTGTTTCAAAGCTACCCACAAGAAAAGCACACCAAACCAGAAAGACAAACACTTTAGTTATGAAGTGAGTTCTAAAGAATGCTAAAGAATAGTAAGATTAAAATCAAACCAAGCCAAACAAACACACCCTAAAATGGAAAAACTATGGATTACTTATGTGTATTGCTTCATATTTTCTATTATTATGTTGCATGAATAAAGCTTGGACATTTAACAAAATATGAAAATGAAAGGTGATATTCATATATATTGTCTCATTTCTTGGTGCTGAGGTTCATAAGAAAAATATCAAATATTGTGAAAGAGTTAACATTATGTTTGTGTAGTGTAGTATATGGCAGAGAAAGATTTCTTTGAACTGATTTGTCCTATTACATATTTTAATTAAAATTAAGTTTTAAAAGTTCCTTTCCCACTCTTTTTTTTTCTTTTCTCTTTTTCCTTTTTCTTTTTGTTTGTTTTCCTTTTTCTCTTCTTTCTCTTTCCTTTCCTTTTTTTTCTCTTTTTTCTTTCTTCTTTCCCTTTTTTTTTTCCTTTTTCAGAGCAAAATGAAAGGTTGATAAAAGCAAAAACAAATACATGCTCCTAGTTTTCTTTTTAATTTTGGTAGCTGGTCCTTTGATGTAGAAAACACTTGCATGAAGGAAATTCAGTTTTTCTTTGAAAATCTAGATTGATTCCAATGGATGTTTGGCTAAGAAGCCATTTTCTGTCACTTGAAAAAAAGATTTAACAGAAAATATGTCATATTAAAACATATTCTACCTTAAGGAGAACAAAATCAAAATAGTTTAGGTGCTGGCAAAGCTGCTGTAATCTGTGTCAGCTGCAGAAAGGTAAGAGGTTACTCAGAATCAGATCTCATCACGGTGTCAGAAATTGGGACAAACTCCACAAGTTACTTGAATTTGCATCTTCATATTTGTCTGTTTTCTTCATTTCTTCCTTCCCACTTTTCTCCTATGATGTACTTTTTGTGTGTATGTGGGGAGATAGCCTTGATTTTATTAGATTAACAATTGTTATCATGCCAAACAATGTGAGCAAGTCAGAGAAAAGACTTTTCAATGGTTAATGCTAACGGGGAGAGAGGTAAGCACTACCAAGAAACTGCAGGAGTGAGAAAAGGAGGAACCATTGCTGTATGTCAAAATTGTCCTGATTACAGATATTGATGAATTCTTTTGCATTTTCCTTTGCTTGTTTGAGGTCCAAAGTGAGACTGGTTGATAAAATGTTACTCTGTGATATCCAACAGGATAATGTTTTGTTTTCATTGCAGGTTAGACATTTTGGTTCCACTAGCTCTTAAACTTTCTTGCTATTAATTTTTTGATTTCTTCTTTAATGTCACTAGTGGCTGGCACCATGGGACAGGGAAAGCTACCCCTGTCTCTGCACATGGCAAAGTGGTACAGAATTATTTATTTATTATTTATTTTTAACTGATTGCATTCCCTCCAAGTTAGTTGCCCAAACTCCTTCAGCTGAAAATTTGATAGCTCTTAAGGCTGAATGCTTATAAAGGAGAGGAAGACAGTAGGCTCATATATTTTTTGAAGAATTTTTATGAGAATCACTTCTTATAAAATTTGCCAATTGATTTCCTAGGTTATTACTCCTCTGGATCCTTGTAATGTTTAGACAGAGAAATATTCCAACAGCATATCTTTCCACTACTTTGCTTCCAGCACTGGCCTATAAATAGGCCATTATTGTCTGGAAAGAAAGAATCATAAGGAATAAAATATTCTCCTCCTATTACTTAAAAATGCAGTCTAACTAACAGTTTTCTGAAAAACATTTGCTGTTATGATTCAAAATTTTTCAGTCATGCTAAGACTGCAGAGGTGGATTAATCTGATTAATAAATAGGTAATGATAGTAAACACATACATTATATCCACAGTGTAGACCTGATTACTATGGAAAACCAAAGTTTTTTCAAAGATGGAACTACCAGCAAGCCCTGCAGCAACAGGAGGAAGCCCAGCAGACCCCTTATCATGCCATATGTGGGTGTTATGTCAGTGAGGTCAAAAAAAACCTTGCTCTACTCCAAACCAAATCTGAGGAATCAGATTGGAGAAGGTAGTCAGTGTGTGCTAATATAATGCCCACAACAGAACACAATGCGGTAGTAAACTCTGGGTCAAGTTCTGCCTGCCGTGGCCATGCAAGTAGTCTCATTAGCTTCAATCATAATGTGTATGCAGGAGGTGAATGCATTAGTAGACAAGTAATCAGAGGAGCTCCTTGGAGGAGGCAGCAGGTGGCAGATGCCTTAAGGGGTTCCTCTGATTAGCAGCTTGCCCCACTTCTTCCACACAGTGCATTAGTCTTCTACATCACCAGAAAAGATTGGAGCTAGGGACACCTGCTGGTGTAAAGAAGACAAAGTTTACATAATTGCAAGTTATCCATTGATGAAAAGGTCCCTTTCACTATTTGCATGGGTGGGAGCGGTGCGGGGGTAGAGGGAAGTGAGGGGTATGTGTGTGTGTCCTAGCTGTTGGTTGCATAGAGTGGACCCATATTCTGATTTCACACCCTGTGGTGCCTTAATGTGAAGTCTTTGAACATAGTAAATTTTAGTTCCAGGTTTAGTGTTATTATAGGAGAAAAGCTGATCCAGTATTACAACTATTCCCATAGTGGGGAAATCTTGAATCTGCTCTAACATCCAAGGCCTTGTTTATCTGTGGTTCATAAATTTCCAGCAAAAACAATGAAATAACAGTCATCCGTGTGAGGTTTAGGTGGTGACTCTTTTTTGAGGGATGGTGGTTGGAATATGAAAGGTACACTGGGAAACAGAAGGACTATGCCAATGAACCAATGAACTTTCTTAGGGGTTCAGATACAAGGAACTTATGTAGGATAGGAGAAAGAACTGAAGGATGACTGAGTGACAGCAATGAACAATTGAGCTGACAAGAAAAGGCATTTATCCAAATTGAAAACAAAGATAAAAGCTTTGATTGTTAAACATGGGGTTATGGTAGACATTAAAAAGTGAAAGGTCTATATAAACTGATATTGCCACAACAACAAAAATGTATAAACTTGCCATGAGCAAATTAAGCTATATATTAAAGTGTTCCTAGCCACCAATGTGATTCCTGAGCAGCCATCTCATAAAAGTAGTTGAAGCGAGAAACCATTTTCAGAGGGAACCTGATAACAGGATTATGTGATGAGGTTACAAGATAAGATTGGCAGGATGCAATTATCTAGATCCCTTCCAGGCCCATTCCTCTGGGAGAACAGAGGAAATCAAAAGCAGTAATTTACAATACGCTGCAGGTGTGTATGTGGTCCAGCATATAACCTCAGTTTTCCAAGGCTAGATACTAATCTGACTAATCTAGAAGTCCTGTAATGATATATTGTCCCCACTATCCCCTAGATAAGCGTGTAGCTGTTAAATGAACAGTCCAAAGATATGTATTAATATGCAGTTGATGAATACATTTACGTGTCCATCATTGTAGCAATATTCCTACCTCCAGAATATTCTCATGCTTAAAAGACATCATCAAGTAATAAATACTAAAAACTGAAGTATAAGATGTCAGTGATGCTAGTAGAGAGAAGAAAGCATTCGGGAAAGTTTATGTTTGTTTTGCCTTTTGTATATTTTTGTTTGGAGATACTTACCACTAATTCACCAACTCATTAATTTAATCCATAACCTCTGAGTGCTCTAGCTAAAATCTAACCTAGCAAAAGCAAAACTTTTTCCCTTCAGTTGCTAGGTAACTCTAGTGTCTGTTTTTGGTACTTGTTATCAACTGGTCAAATCTTTAGTTACTTTTCATCTTGACATGACAAGTTAGGATAAGGGGACACAGAGCCTGCAACAAGAGAGTGCAGTTGCCAATATTGCAGTCTGTCTTCTTATCAGCTCAGGCTGTCCTCCTCACAAACATATGTGCCATTCACCTCAAGTTAAGAGGATTTTTTTTTTTGTTCTCATCTTCAGGTAAATATGTATTTTAAGACTACATTATTGTGGATGGGTATCGTTACATATCATTACATACCAACTCCTCTGGAACAATGGATCACTTTGTAATAATGTTTAGAAGACTAATTTTTAATTAGAAGACTGAGGAAACTCCTCAGTCTTCTAATTCTGTGGAGTAAAATAAACAAGAAAACAAGTAAATGGACAAAAGCTCTTCCCCAGGAACTACAGATCACAAACTCGTCAGTATCTGTTATAAGTACAAGTGCTTTTGTCTCTAATGGAAATGCACAGTAACATCATAGAATCATAGAATGGTTTGGGTTGGAAGGAACCTTAAAAACAATCTAATTCCAATCCCCCTACCATGGGCAGGGATGCCTCTCACCAGACAAGGTTTTTCAAAGCCTCATCCAACCTGGCCTTGAACACTTCCAGGGATGGGGCATCCACAGCTTCTCTGGACAACCTCTTCCAGTGCCTCATCACCCTCACAGTAAAGAATTTATTCCTTATGTCTAATATAAACCTACCCTTTCTTAGTTTAAAGACATTACTCCTTGTCCTGTCACTACACTTCCTGACAAAGTCCCTCCCTAGCTTTCCTGTAGGCACTAGAAGGCTGCTACAAGGTCTTAGCAGAGCCCTCCCTTCTCCAGGCTGAACAACCCCAACTCCCCCAGCCTGTCTTTTCAGGAGAGGTGCTTCACCCCCTTGATCATCCAAATGGCCCTCCTCTGGACTTGTTCTAATAATTCCAAGAAATGAAATACTTCATATGAAAATATATATGAATTCTTTGAATAGTATTCTATGCATATTTTATATGAAATGAAATACTAACATATCAGAACTTTTAAGAAAACCTTACCAAAACAAACAACTTTGCACACCTCCTCTGGGAAAGGATGAAAGGACAGAAGAAAAAGTGCATAGCCATGTTGCTTACTACATTATTAAGAATTCCAATGAGAAAAGTGAAATAAAATTATAAACAAACAAAAAGAATTAGAGGAGCTGCTGATTTTATTTATTTTCTGAATTAAGGTAGCTTTTGACAAAACTACAGAAGAAAACACCTTTCTCACAAACAAAAGTGAAATACTCTGCTTCTGAAATAATTGCTCTAACTACAAATCTAAGGACAATGTGAGGATACAACAAATAAGTGGAGAAGAAGTTCAAGGCAAGATGTAGATAACTGTGGGTGACGAACTAAAATATAATCAGTTACCTAACCAAGAATCCAACAGCTGGAGAAGACAGTTTTGACATTTCTTTTCTCACATTATTGTCTGCCAGAGGAAGTTTCAGTTGGTGTTGTCTTTTACATAAAAAGATCTATATATTTGTCTAGCTGTCGATGTATCTCTCTCTCTATACAGATATATTAATCAACTAAATACATACAGAATATATTCATTAAAAAAGTAAGAAGTAAAAAGACAAATACAGAATGTTTCTCTCTGGATAAAAAGCAAAAGAAAAGAAAACAAAATCCTTCAACTGTACAGACACTAGTGAATGACCCTTCTTTACTATATTTAGAGAGTAAATGTGCAAAATTTTATAGACTTTCTTTACACAGCTTCTAGGAAACCAGAAAAAGATTGTGAACTTCAGAAAGATTCATTAAAATAATTTTAAAATCAATGAATTCACTGATCTAAATATACAAATAGTAGAGAAAGATTTGGCAAGAGGTTTCCTAAAATGTATTCTGAGTGATAATAAGACACTACTCTTCGAGTGCTTCATCAATTACTTACTATAGTCAATAGGCTGAATTTCCATCATAAACAGACAGCCCTCTCTATGGAAAATGGACAAATAAAAAGCTCTAGAAGGATAATCACTCCAGGATGCTGTATACATTCAGATCCTGGTGGCTAGTATAGCTTCTTCACTGTATATCTTTTGATATTTAAATGTCTCCAACTTCCCCTTTTCACACTTCTTTTCTTGGGAAACTGTAATGTTCATAAATTTCTCATTTAAGATTCTACACATTAGAATACCTTGAACTTTTGTTTATATCAAACTGTTGAAGCTCTATTCAGAAATCACAGAACATTTTTAAATTACTTCCACACATTATTATTATTTCCCTCTTGATGGGAAAAAATGACATCTCAGAGAAGATTTGTTTATTTGACCTTTAGACTGGTCTTCCACAAAATTCATGTTTGTCTTCTGATAAGGTGGCATATGTAATATCTATTTTTTATTTATGTTATGTCAGAGATGTGCATGAAACATTACAGGCATAATAGCAAGCACACAAAGTGTTTTATAATCTCGGCTCATGATTTTATCAACTGATTAATGCCTCCCTGGAAGAAGCTAAGTCTACAAATTCCACTGGAACTGTTCTTCAACCAACCATCCATTCTTGCTTTGATTACCATCTGCCTTATACAGTGAAAAAGATCAGAATTTAACTTATGAAAAATAAATCAACAACAAGACACACTAACATCAGAGCTATGTTGGATGAGTGATCTTAGAAATGTGGAGTTATATTTTGGGGGTAGTTGGCTTTGTATCCTTTTCATATTGTCAGTGCAGTGGTTTTTTTACTCATCTACATACCTGATCACCTACATATAGTGTACCAGAAGGCAAAGAAGGCAAGGAACATCTTTGGTTCTGGTGGAATAAAATTTAGTAACTCCTGGAAAATATTAAGTTTCATTGTGATTTGAATAATCTCATATTACCTTTATATAGAATGCAGGCATCCATAAATCATATTCTGATTACCTTCTGTAGTTGCCCAAGTTAAATGTTGCGATACCAGAAATTGAAAGTTTCAGCTAATTCTCCTTTACACTGCTTTACAGAATCAGGGTCCCCACAGTTGCTTCTTTTACTTACATTCCTTTCTTTCCCATGACACATTTTCAACAAGAAGCCAAACATATGTTTGAGATTAGCCTTGGAAGATAAGAGCCCCTTGAGGCTGAGAAAGGACTAGAGTTTAGCATTCACATTTCTTATGAAAAGAAAATTATATGGAAGATCCTTTGCTTGCCTGAGCTTAACTCAATGCTCTTTCTCTGTATTCAAGACAATTTGTGCAGAATTAGTTTGGGTTCTTTCCAGCTGTTGGTGTGTTGCATTACAATATAGGCATCATTACTGGTCAAACTGGGGATAGGAGTTGAGGTTTAGATGTCCTAGGAAACATAATCTAAGATGAATGTTAAGTAGCACTACAGCCAGGCTGTCTTTGACACTATGTGAGCAGAATTGCTACATCTAATGTGCTTAAATTCCATTTAAGATGATTTTGATAGTGTGAGGCCTGTGATTTGTAGGAAAGAAAATATGTCAGAGGTTATGTGTTTATTCAGAGATTAAGGCATCCAGTCCAGAATGTTGTAAAATAATATTCTAAGAAAGCAAATGAGATGCAGTGTGGTTTTATTTTCATCAGGAAAAAATAAATAAATAAATAATAAATAAATAAACTATTTGTACCTGTACTTTTACATTACTGAATGACATGCCTTTACATCTGTGAAAAGGAGTGGGTTGCAGTCAGGCTAAACACAAGTTTGTAAGTATTTAGAATCACAGAAGGACAGAAATAAATGAGACAAATTTGGTGTCTGTCTTTTTCCTGCTAATACCTAGGAGAAAATGTTGCTTTCTCTTGTGTGAGCCAACGGCAATATTTGTCTTACCCAACTTCATGGAAAAGAAATCTATCCTGGGCTATTAAATGCAATGATATTTTCCCTTCATCATGAATTCCCCGAGCTACAAATCACTGGAAGTAGGGAAGACTGTGAGTAGATGTCATTGCAAATGTGTTTTATATTCTCTGTAATTTTCTATTGGTTAATTTGAAGAGCAAATAGTGTTCACAGTATGCCTTGCTGATGTTCTTGTCCTCTCAGGTTCATACACACTATTTAAAAGGCTGCAGCCTAAACTGTTCTTCTGGGATCCATTTTGTTAAAGGAGGAAGACATACTTCTTCAGAAGGAAATTCATCCTATTTTGCCATCTTGTGAAGGACAAACAACTGGTACTGCCTATCCTGCCCAACTGAATCACAGAATCACAGAATCACAGAATTGTAGGGGCTGGAAGGGACCTCAAAAGATCATTGGTCCAACCCCCCTGCAAACAGGTTCCATACAGCAGGTTGCCCATGTAGGTGTCCAGATGGGCCTTGACTATCTCCAGAGAAGGAGACTCCACAACCTCTCTAGGCAGCCTGTTCCAGTGCTCTGTCTCCCTCACCGTGAAGTTCTTTCACATGTCAGTGCAGAACTTCCTGGGCTCTATCTTGTGGCCATTGCCCCTCATCCTATCCCCACAAACCACTGAGAAGAGGTTGGCTACTTCCTTCTGTTTCCCATACCATATTTATACACATTGAAGAGATTCCCTCTCAGTCTTCTCTTCTCTAGGCTGAACAGACCTAGGTCTCTCAGCCTTTCTTCATAGGGAAGATACTCCATCATCTTTGTGGCCCTCCACTTGACTCTTTCCAGGAGATTCCTGTCTTTTTTGTACCAGGGAGCCCAGAACTGGACACAGTACTTCAGGTGAGGCCTGACCAGGGCAGAGTAGAGGGGGAGGATCACCTCCCTTGACCCGCTGGCCACAGTCCTTTTAATGCACGCCAGGATCCCATTGGCCCTCTTGGTCACGAGGGCACACTGCTGGCTCATGGTCAACCTATCGTCCTCCAGGACCCCCAGGTCCTTCTCCTCAGAACTCCTCTCCAGCAGGTCATCCCCCAGCCTGTACTGACATTTCTGGTTGTTCCTTCCCAGGTGCAGGACATGAGAATGAAAATAAAATAAAATAAAAATGACAAGTTTAAATTAGTCATTGAACTTTCAGGTGGCTAAAATTAGGTAGAATATTTCCTATTCTTAGTGACTGGTGAGACTGGTTCACTGGTGTAATTTTTATCTTGCCAGAAACAAAAGAAAAATGCTAAGTAAGGCTGTTACTTTTCTTTTAACATATAATGCTCAAATTCTCCTGATGATGTCCTGCTACAAATCGCTCTGCTTTTCTCACCCCTCTTTCACAGACAGGCACATACATTCAGCAAATATACATGAGCTATTTCTATGGGTTTATCTTCTCAGTCTCCTGAGGACCAGCATTGTGCCTGATTTTTGATTCTACCCTTCATTCTGGGGAGCAGGACTTTTTATTTTATTTTATTTTTCTCATGGTTGAGAAAGGTCTAATAAAAAATAGAAAAGTCTAATAAAAAAATCTTTGGGCAGAGGAATCTCAGTCAACCAACACTGTAGGCTGCTACTGACAATAGGGCTTCTGAAATTTAAGTTGGCAAAATTTTCTCTTCTTTGGATGGAAGATGGACTTTTTTGCTTTCCTTACAAGTCCCAACAGGAAAGATCTTTGGGTTCAAACAGATGATGAATACTCTTACAAGTAAAATTCTTGAAGTGTTCTCTATATTTAGATCATTAAAAAAGTGTAATACATTTGTTTGATTGTATCAATTCACAGTTGGATCATAAAACACTTAACATGAAGGTGTATAATGTAACTGAAGCTTTGAATTTTGTGCACCACAATAAAAGATGTCTTATCTTGCAATTGCTGTAAAAGATGAATCAACCTTTCATCAAATATCCTGCCACACATACTTCGTAAAATGTGTGGTAAACATTAATGCTGATTCCTAAACTCATGTTCACCAGAGACTGGCAACTGGCTTTCAGATTGTCACATTTTTGAATGGTTAACATATCCAAAGTGCACTTTTGTACTGACATTTCTTTACAATAATGTGCCATAACAGAAATCTACAAATACTGGTAATAAGCTGCTGTTTTGTCCTGAACCAGCTGAAGAAAGTGTCATGCTTTTGTTTTTGTCCTGCAGAGAGTATCTTTGCTTTGCCACTACTTTTAACAGATAACATCAGAATTTTTTACATGTCAGTCTCAAATACTACCTCTACATTATATAATAAAATCAGGGAATACCAGGAATATTTCTGTATCCTGAGTTACTGATTGTTGTGAGTTAACCCTGGTAGTCAGCTCCTCAGTCAATATCCCCAACAGTGGGATGTGTGAGAGAATCAAAAGGGTAAAAGTGAGAAAACTCATCAGTTAAAATAAAGAAAGCTTGACAGGTAAAGCAAAACCTGTGTAAATGCAAAAGTAAAGCAAAACAAGGAATTCATTCACTACTTCCCAACAACAGGCAAGTGTTCAGCCATTTTCAGGAAAGCAGGGACTATTACATGTAACCGTTTCTTGGGAAGACAAATACCATCACTCTGAATGTTCTCACCTCCTATTTTTTTCTGCTAGCTTTTACTGATGTGCATTATATGATATGGAATATCTCTTTGGTCAGTGGGGGTCAGCTGTCCCAGCTGTTTCCCCTCCCAACTTCTTGTGTGTCCTCAGCCTCCTCCCTGGTGGGACAATATGAGAAACAGAGAAGGCCTTGCACTGTGCAAGCACGGTTCAGCGATAACTAACACATCAGAGTGTTGTCAACGCTGTTTTGGCCACATATCCAAAACATAGTACCATACCAATTGTTATGAAGACTATTAACTCAATCTCAGGCAAAAACTATATACTGAAGCTACTTGAAACAACATAATGTTCTCGAGTATCTGGTCTGCTCTGTGCTTCTCATACTACCTGCCTCTGTTGGGTTAAAACACACACACACACAAGCAACAACAAAATACACACAAACAACCTTTTTATTTATTTATTTATTTTTCCAAATATGTAGCTATCAAATATACTGTGCATTCTCGCCACAGCAAAATGAAAGTGAGGCAGAATAAATATATTCCATTAACATGCACAGCAACCTCCCCAGACTATTTCTGTGAAAGTGGGTATCTTCTGGAAATTTCACAAAATGTCTTTTTCAAATCTCCAAGTACATAAAGCTGTAGGATCTTGATGTTTAGAAATACCAGAGCTGCAGTCCATCAGCAGATGTAGGTTATGATAAATGGCACCCCAAAAGACCACTTTTTTGCTGCTTCTCCTCACGAGGCTAAACAAGCTGATATCTACCAACCTCTTCTTACAGATGCCATAAGGCATACTTAGGCCAAACTCAGGCATCCAAAGCTTTCATCTACAATCATGCACATGATGGCTTTTTCTTGTTTGCAAGTAGCAAATCAAGTTGAGCACTGCTGGTAGAATTAGCACACAGATATTGCCACCTTTGCTCTTTTATACCTTCTTCCCCAAACTCAACCTTCTGGCATTTGGCATTGATGCTCCTCAGTGTTTTTGAAGAACTCTCACTGCTGTAGTCTTGGCTTCAGTATGTTCAGTTTATTATGTCTGATTATTGAAAGCTTTCTGGATTTCCTCCATTGGAGCTCCACTGCTGAGCAAGGCTGAGATTCTGTTTTGGCACAAAAACTCTTCAGTTGTGTAAGTATCATTGTGTTAAAAAATAATAAAATAATAATAATAAAATACCTGCTTTAGTGAAGCAGAAATACTTTCTCCCATTGGATTTCATTACCTTATATTTGCTGCTACAGAGTTTGCATTTCCTGCAAGTTTCTTTGAACACTAATATTTCATCCGCTATTTTTCTTTCAGTAGAAGTGTGCTAAGAACCTAAACTTTTTTTTTTTTTTTCTTTTTTCTTTTTTTTTTTTCTTTCTCTTTCCTCAAGCAAAGTTCTAATTGGGTCATCATTCTCTACAAAACAGTCTTGGTAAATATGCTTATTCGGTGCTGGAGCTAAACATTTTATATCACACAGAGTTCTCCAGGAAACTCATTAGAGCTTCTAAGCTAAATTTCTAGTTACAGTGTCTGAACTGGGTGGGGTGTGAATATGATAAAATGAAGAATAGAACCTAGATAGCATAATGTGATTTCATAAGAATTAAAGACTGTGTACCTGGGAGGAAACATGGGATTTCTTTGATAAGCACCTGACATTTTTGTAGATTAATATTCCCTGAACTTTCTTTCTGTCATATTCTATATCTGGCTTTAAAATAGCGACATACCTGAGACATGAAATCTCTAGTCCCTTTGCCTGAAATATACCTGATGAATCTTCCTCATATTTACCAGTCTCTTTAAGATAATATTGCCGGTCTGTATGTGACCATTGTTCCCACAAACATGATGAATATTTCAAGAAAATAATTTTTCCTTGCATTTGAAATATATACTTTGACCAAATGTAAATATATATTTTTTCCCAATAATACTTCTAACAATCAAATGGAAATGATGAATAATCTGGAAATGTTACAGTGTTTTGGGAAATATCATTGTCAATAAAAATGCTTCCAAGCTCCATAGTTATTGCTGATCTTTCTGCACAGAGGTGACAGACATCTTCCCTGTAAATCCAGAAAGATATTTCTGACATACATAAACTGAAATTTATATAAATATTAACTTGTAATTAGCCCATGATTGTTCAATTTCTATGAAGTCAAAGGAGCATTAATCTGGCAGCTAGGAAAAAACAAACAAACAAACAAACAAACAAAAAAAAAAAAAATGAAACAAACAAACAATCAAGAACTCTAAAAATCTGATTCTCAAGAAGATTTTTGTCTATGGATGTATTCAAGTCACCTGTAAAGAAGACATATAACAAAGACATTACTCTTTGTTATATACATACTTTTTATTATTTTAATTAAATTTACAAGGAACAAAACACATTTTAATCAGAATACAATGTTCTTTCATTTTTCAGTATCTATTTATTATATAGTTGTTAAGGTTATTCATTAGCATAGTATTATAATGAAATATGTAATCAAAGATTCATCAAGATAGGCAAAGTTTATGAAAATGTAAATGAACTATGTTTTATGCTAAATCTAACCCAACTAAATATACTCCTTTTTTGTTATGTTTTTATGAAATATAATATTTTACATTTCTATTATTCATTTTTATCAAGATTTTACATTTTAATGAAAGGTAACAAAAAGAAATGGGCCAAATATTTTCTTTAGGGTGACTTGCCTTTTCTTGACCAAAAGGATTTTGGCATTACTTACTTATTCAAGTTAATTGCTAATTAATAAAAAACAACACTTAGGTTGGAAATTTGGAGAAATTTCTTTTCCAAAAGAGTAGTTAAGCATTGCGGTGGATTGCCCAGGGAGGTGGTGGAGTCACTACCCTGGGGGTTTTCAAGGAAAGGTTGGATGTGGTGTTTAGGGACATGGTTTATTGGGTGATTGTGGTGGTCATAGGATGGTTGGACCAGGTGATCTTGGAGGTTTTTTTCCAACTTAAATGATTCTATGATTCTAATGTACCTTATCTTTACTGTTTACCTCTGTTTGCTTTCCAGGTAATATTTTTGTTGTTGTTTTTGTTCTTGTTTCTTGCTTTTTGTTTTTCTTGCTTTTTGAGTTCCAGCTTTTGACTGGGTGTTGATCTCACCAACAGATAAAAATTTATTTTTTAGTGATAAATAGGTGTGACATTTTACCTTGAAAAAGAGCTGAAAAAAACTTCTGAACTCTTTGTTTAGACTGTTGAAAGTCTTCAGCTATCAATCAATGGGAGGTGAGGGTGACTAACATATAGCAAAAACCACTTGGGAGATTCTTCATACTGCTAAGACCATAAGTTTTAGTGGTTTGTCTTAAGTCCTGTATCTCAGTGTACACCTAATGAACAACAGACAATTAACTGCAGGTGTCAATGTCTTCAATGAAGGTTATTGATACAGCCTCACAGTCTTCAGTTCAATAGAACTGCATCTATTCAGTAGTACCTCTTTAAATATATTTTATTCTCCACTTTTGAATACCTTTTGATTCTTATGGTTTTATATCCTGTTTTCTAGGTTTTATTCTACCTTTTGAAATTAATTCTAATGAGGATACTATGAGGCAGAGGCTTTAAAGGTCACAGTAGTTTCAAAGATTCTCAGCTATCTATGGACTGGATGAAGAAAATAGAGCCTCCAGCAAATGCTCTGATAGGAGATGGGAAGGGAAAGCAACCTAGCCAAGAAATTACAGCATGCAGGTAGGTACCTAGGAAAAGAAATATGGAGGGAGGACCACTTCAAGCATCAACTCTCAAGTACCTTTCTTACTGATCCACATGAAGCCATCTGAATATTGAATCCTACACTTAGGAAAAAACCTGGACTGGACTGGACATCAGCAAAACACATGGTTCTGACTTGTCAGACTTTCCACAGGACAGGTTTACTACTTAGCACTATTTGCTACGCTCCAGACTTTATAGTGTTTATTATTATTATTATTATTATTATTATTATTATTTCAGGGTAATACCAGAAAAATTAAACATATTATTAATAGTGCTGTTAATATTTACTGGGTTAAATTTAATTGTAAGGATGCAAAATCTTATTGATAGACGTGTATGCAAGTTTCATATTTCACATCCTTAAAGGAATTTTATCTTAAGAAAGATAAATACATGATTTTGAAAACATACATAAATACATAAATACATGAATACATGATTTTGAAATGTCAGCAATGAGCATGTACACATAAAATAAAACTCAGGGAAGTAATAGTTTTACTGACAATTTATATCATGTATTCATATGAGGAGATCCACCGCTTTTAACTCTTGGAGATCAATACAATTCCTTAAACTTAGACACCTAGTAATATTTAAGATGTCTAAAGATCCACTGCATGATTTCCAACTGCCATTCCAGGTGTGCACAGATCTCTTATCAGATCTGCCAGTTCCATGCAGATGCCTCAGATATTACTGAAAGATTTAAATGTTTGGTAACTCCAGTTTAAAGAAGAGAATTATCTCTGAAAAATTGCTGTCTAGCCCAGACTTTATATCTAAGATTTTTCAATGGCTAATGGATAGAAATAAGGCATTTGCAAGGTAATTTTGACATATCATCGTGATAGGAGCCCAAGATTTTCAGAAGAATATGAAAATGTTTCTCTTTACTGATGATACAGGCAGCTTTACACCCATAGTGATCTCGAAAAATGTCAACTATCTTCAATGCCAGAAGTCCATCTGAGCTGGTCACTCCGGAGTCCATCAGTAGCCACTGAAGAAAAATGGGCATTTTTAAAAACAGATTGATTTTACCTACTTTTTACTGTCTAGATGGCATGAAGCAATAAATCCCACACTACAGATTTATTTATATATATATATACGTATATATTTCCTAGGGTTAATTTATTTATTTATTTAATGTAGGTTTTCTTACCTAAAACAAAAACTGGCTAAGTAAAGATTTCAATATAAAAAACATTCTTATATGACCAATGAGATCTTTTACTGGTTTCAGGAAGCCCACTTTAGTTTGTGTGACTGTTATTCACATGCATCCATGTATGTTAGAACAGATTTTTTTTTTTTTTTAATTTTAATTGACATTTTCCCCCACTAAAAGAAAGCAATGCTGAAAGGAGAATATCACATGTATCACATGTAGTGAGTAAACAATATCACATATAATTTTCCTAAAACCCAAGGAGAAAAACACTCAATTCTTTTTCATTTATGTTTAAATTATTCATTTATTTTCTGATTCTCCAGATTCCTTAGGATAACGTGTGAAGCTCTGTTTTATTGCATCTGTAACAGTATACTACAAAAGGGTGAAGACTGTCAATTCACTGTTGAATATCATCTTGGTTTACAGATATTCTTCACTTGTTCTTCCACATCTATGCTTTCCTCTTTTGCTGTTCAAGTTACTCAAGTAACACCACTCTTACTTTAATTGATTACATCCTCATCTTTCCTTCTAACCATCCAACTGTGAGAAATGAGATACTAATGTGATATAATAGAGAAGATTTGATCAAATCAGCAAGACTTACACAAGTCTAAACTGCTAAACTGTGTTCTTATTATGTCACATAATTCTCTGTCCCTATTCTCTGTCCATCTTTAGCTACTCATTATGTCATCCCTAAAATGAAAAAAAAAAAAAGCTAAATTTGAATAATATGGTAATAATGCTATCTGCCCGTAGAAACATAATCCAAAATCAGTTTCACATAGATTTCAATGAATTTATTTTAAATAACATTTAAAATGAACAAAGTGACATAAAATTACTAAAATATCCAACAAATTTTAATTATATTTTTAAAATATTCTAAATAAGATTTTTCCCTTTTCTGGATATTTTTAGATTAATTAATTAATTAATTTTAATCTTTCATTTTAGAATATCTCCTTTAAGAATGAATATATTACATTTTTATATTAACATATCATTAATTAATATTCCAGCTGCCCCAAAATCTCAAAACTCTTAGTTTGAACTTGAATGAGAAATTCAGTTTTTTTTGACCTTTAGAAAAGGCCAGTAAGCTTATAAATTTACTTTTTCATCCCACTTTATTTTTTCCTATTTTTTTTTTAATGGGTTATCTGTTCAGTGGGTTTCTTCTTCCAAATAGTTTCTTACTATCAAGTAGTCCACTGTGACTAGGAAGTATTAGTCATCTATCATCACCACTAGTCACCACATTAGTCATCTAGTCATCACCACTTCTGGGTGTCTGTAATCAGGTAAGGTGAAATCCATTCTGTCCCTGTGGAAACTGGAAATTGTCAAGTCTTCTGTTTTTTCATATGCAGGTGAGAGAGAAACCTGTTGTATAACAGAGTAAAATGTGGTCAGTGAATTTGGTTTCTGTTCTTAGCACTTGCAGATTTGATTGTGGTATCAACTGAGCTTTCCTAGCCATAGGCAATAATCATCAACATGAGGCAGTTTCCATGGAAAAAACAAAGGTTAAATATAGATCTGCTTTGAATATCTGTCTTGGGAAGGATCCTGAAAAGATATAAGGAGTTGTGGTGGAACCAGTCCATCAAATGCCAGGCAGAAAGGCATTGTAGAAAAAGGAGTGGAAGACTTGTCAAGGAGATCTCTGAAAAGTTATTGAAGAGTTATTTTTTCTTTTTTTTTAATATATTGTTATTTTTTTAATGTGACCCCTTACTACATACATCACAAACACATCCACGTCCCTGTCATAATGTTAATACAGATTTGCTGGAACCATACTGAAAGATAGGTCTTTAAGGGGATTCAGAACCTCAAAATCAATGTGGAGGCATCAGCCTGTCACAGTGGTTTTTTTTTGTTTGTTTTTGTTTTTGTTTTTGTTTTTCCAGCTACCTGTGCAGTGTATGCAGTGACTGTTTTATTTAGCCCACAAAGAAGACAGTGAAACTCTCCTCCATCACTCCACCACCTCTGCTTATGCAGCATCCTTCAGGTACCTGCAAATAAGTAAAAAATAAATATTTGTAAGGAACCTTTTTTGGTGCTTTACCGTTTTGATATGTTTTCTGCAAAGAAAGGATTTTACATCGTTCTGCATTCAAGGAGCATTTTTGAAGAAAATAGAAATAAGAAATATTTCTTCAATAAGAAATTCAATAAGAAATAGAGGAAGTATTTATTCATGTGTATATGTGTGTATGCATGTATTCACGTGCGTGTAGGAGATAAAGAAGTCTGAAATATAAATGAATATGTATGCAACACTGTACAATGACATCTGACAGATATTTTTGGAGATTAATTCCAAGTGGTACAGTATTCCACAGCACAGATTACTGATGCATATACTCTTCCATGGACAGAACATGTTGTTCATACAACTCTTATTTGGTATGTGTAACTATCAACTAGACATCCAGTAAAGACTGCTATTTAAATTGCTTATTTGTTCTGCTGGTTAGTTGGCCTAAGGATATGATACCCACACAGTGTTCTGTATTTTTTGTAAAAGCCCTGTCTTAAGAATCGTTTCATTTCCTCTATGTAGCCTTCTTCACTGGAAAAAAAAAAAAAAAAAAAAAAAAAAAGGTGCTTCAGGGGCCTGATCCTGTGAAAGTCGAACTTTTCCTGGGAAGAGCTTGTTATTCCCTCTGAACTCCACTGCCTCTAAAGGTCAGCTGGTAAACCTACTGGGAAACAGTGAGAACTGTTTAAAGAAAGGAAAGAAAGGAAAAGGACTGTGTTATTTATAAGATCCTATACCATGGATGATATTGCTTACTGTGATATTCTTTAACTGTTGAAAAAATTTTGGTAAGCAGAATGCAATTTCTCAGAATTTGTCCAAGACAGGGGATTATACAAGGACAATGCCATATTTTATCCTGCCTGAAGACAACAATCCTTTGTAAGAGCTACTTCCTAATTATTATTTTTTTTTTTCCAGCATTACTTTGAACAGGAGTGCCCAAATTAAAAACAAAACCAAGAACAGAAAAAGAGTTTTAAGATTTCACAGCTTGATCATATGAATATCTGATGTTGACATAGTATTTCTTGAGTATTGTGTCCCCTACTGTATGGTAAAACAGTAGTCATCTAGTAGTTTGAAGCTCAGCTCAGAAAATATGTCAAGCTTTTGTGTTTGTTTGTTTGTCTGTTTTTTCTTTCCTGAAACATAAAAATATAATATATTGAACCCTTTCATAGGATTAGAAGCTCAGGGAAAAAAAATATTTTTTTTTTTTTTTTCAGAAATTTGGATAAAAGCAAGAGATTTAAGTCAAATATAACATTTTGTTTTCTTGATGGAAATGAATTTGAATTTTATGTTGAGACCATTCTCTGTGTCTGCCTGAATCTGCAGAGCTGTAGGAGAATAAAAATTCTAAGTCACTTATATTTCCCTTGTTCCCAGTTTTCAAGTTAGTGCTGAGCACCTTTCCTGGAAAAAGTTTTTCTATTTATTTTATTATTATTATTATTATTATTATTATTATTATTATTATTATTATTGTTATTATTTTGCCTACTGGAACAAATGGTTTAACTTGTGTTGGCTCAGCCATAGACTGTGTGCTCCAGGTCTCTTCTTTCTAGTCTTGGACTTTGCTCCAAACAGACCTATTTTATCCTTGGCTTGGACAGGAGCAGAAAGACATTGCTGCTACAATGGCATTTTTGTGCTCTTCCATTCTTTCATAGTATTTTTGGACACTGAATGCACAAGTGGGCCTTTTCTGGTCCCGAGACTAAACAGTCACTCACCTATATTATTAGTAAAACAAAGATACAAAGGACCAAATACATCAATGTTCTTCAGTGTTTAACTATTCAATATATTGATGTCCTCTTACAAAGGGCTATGGGCCACAAAATCATATAATGAATTTCAGTTCTAGTTGAAAAAACAATTGGACAGCTATGATGAATCTTCATCTATAAAAAGAGAAAATACTGTAACCTTTGGGTTGTTTCCAGATCAGACACAGCACTGCTGTTCTAAGAAAGCTGTGTGCTGGATGGGAATTTTGGGGTAATATTTTTGGGGTAATAAACCCACTGAGCGTCATCGTCTGCTCTAGATTTCTCAAGATTATAATTGCCATATGACAAGAAGTTTCCAAGTAGGGACAGTAAAATAAACAAATTGCTGACACATTACAAGCTGCTGAGTTTATTCAGGGTGGAACTGAGTCTTGGGATTGGGGACTTAAACAAGTCCTGCAACCTGTGTCCAACATCTGCATGCCCAAAGAAATCTATATGCATTTGTCCTTTTTTTTTTTTTTCTCTTCTTTT
>CM021733.1:110915690-110938092 GCA_011075105.1 Heteronetta atricapilla | reverse complement strand
ATATGCCACCACAGACACAGTGCTTGAAAGATAGGAAAATTGAAATCACATCTTGGAAAACCTTCAATTGAAAGGGAAGAGAGAAGTAATGTATAGCAGAAGTAGTTATATGTATAGCAGAGTTAGTATTATATGCAGTAGAAATGGATATTCATAAAAGAAATCCATATTATTTACCTCTGAAATATATTTGTATTATTCAAATGTTTCTAATTGGCATTATAGAAGTATCAGCTTTTTATGAAATTCTCATAAAACAACAATAATAACAACAAAACAAACACTACCACCACCACCGCCACAAAAATCCATGTAAATAGAGGAACTCAAAAAGTGTCACTGTTTCTACATATTTGTGTGTGTGTGTGTGATGTTGTTTGTTGTTTGTGGTGTGATGTTTGTTTGCGTGTTACTGTTTTCCTTTTTATTATTATTATTATTATTTTTTAATATATTTATTGCAGATAATTCAGGTAATGCTTCATTATTATATATATTTTTTTTTCTTAATGAATTCCTTATGAATAATGAGTAATTTTTTATCATTCTTGTTTTCAACTTACCAACCCAATATCCTTTTTAAAAAATGCATTTTATTTTGTCCTTAGCAATGCGTGAATAATATATTTTTTCCTTCTTAGGAAAAAGCGGAAAATATTATCTCCAGGAAAAAAGAGCAACAGTAACAATACTGGAAATCCAGGAAAGGATAGAATTTTTATTTTATTTTATTTTTATTTTTTTATACATAAAAATATATTTTCTTATATATCATGATGGGTAGTATTGGTGGAAATATGAACAGATGTGGGCAATTAATTTTAATTACAGTAACACAATATCTTTCAGCCTATTTAGTTCTTGCAAATATAGCTTTACATATGTGTTCTTTGCTGCTTCTTCAAAGCAAAAATTATATTCAGTAGCTATAGTTCATTAAGCTGCTTTGCCTTCATTCATGTTGAGATATCAGCAAATATCATTCCAAAAATCTTTGAGCCAAAATTAAGAACTAATTCCACAACATCATGTAGGTTTCTTTGAATCCTGGAAGGAGACAACTCTGACTACAGTCAAGGTACTACTTCAAAAGCTTAATTTTCACATGGCCCATTCAAGCAGCAGGAAACCTTTGATGGGTAATAATAATAATAATAGTGACAATACAAAGCTTTCAAGGTATACAGGCTTCAGTTTTAGGAAAGACCCCATTTAAATGAGGCATTCTGTAGTATGGTAAATCAATTCAGAGTGCACTTTGTAAATTATCTACAGCTACAACAGGCTTTGCAAAAAAATAATAAAATGCCCTCTCCCCTACTGTTTGGACAAAGAGTTTGAGAACACCACAACTCTATCTTCTTGGTTTGTCTTAATAAGGTATCAGGCAATAAAGTGCTAGACTACTTCTTGTAGTCTAGAAATTCACTAAAGAAACCTGGGATAACAGTAGTCATACTGTTGTATGCCTGATAGCTTTAAGCATGTTTAACCAAAGGACACTATTAACACATTGAAGGAGAAGGTGAATTGAATGAAGTGTTGCTGACATAAATCAGTGTACTGTTATTTTCCTTTCAGATGAAGAAAAAAGGTCATGAACAACTGTACTTTAGTGTCTTGATGTATTTATGTGGTTCTCTTTCTGCTGCTCTAAAATCATTAGAAGGAACCATGCAATATCATTGCCATAAAGGAAAATCATTTGAATGCATGCAGTGATAGGTATTTCTCATGTTACATGCCAATGAAATGATTTCCCTGTTACCATACAGAGCCTGTAATGAAGTGAATGCCCAAAGATGAATCAAGATAAGCCAGAAATTAAATTAATACGAAGGAGGTAATACTACAAAGGATTAGGAAAATTACAATACACCCTTCAATACAGGAAGTCTTCTTCCTATTATCACGAGCATTCTTAACCTTGAGGTCATCCACTTTTTGTCTTATTTCTGCTGTACTTGCTTTATTAAACAACTGGCCAAAAGGCCTCACTTTGGTTACATTAATTATTGGTGACTTGCAGGCTTGGTAATTGTCTAAAAGATGTTGATAGCTGAAGAATTGCAATTGGATCCAGATGTGACTGCCCACCTGCTAAACAGCAAAGAAGAACAAGAGCATGTCATCCACGTGCTTCCTTCTCTGCATTAGCTTCATAATTAATCTAATGCAAGATCAACCTCTAAAAGTTTCAGAACTGGAATTTTCATGTGTTGTAAAATAAAAATATGAAAATAATGTTTTTCTCACTTTAAAAGAACAAGTGAGCAAAAATTTCCAAGACTGTATCTGAATTCAGTTATATTGCAGATGAAGGTCATGTAGCAATACTTGGACTGAAATTTAAACAGCAATATCATTTGGAAATCCTTGCATGCAGTGCTTTCATACTGGGATTGATTAAAAAAAAATGACACTAACTATGTTAAAGTTCAGAATGTTTCTGAACATTAGAAGAGTAGAGTTTCACTAGATTTTTAAATATCATTGCTTAAATGATGTATGTGCATAATAATTTAAATGTTCTCTATAAATCATTCTACTAGGTTAAATCTAGAATAACTTGTCAATATTTATGGTATTCAGACATGCCACAAATAATTCTTTTAACTGTTATTGCCCATTCTGACAATAAAACCAAAATCAGGTATAAAAATATTGCAATTTGTTTTCCTAGTATGGGAATTCTCCATTTCATGGTATTTTCCTAGTCCTTTCTTTATTATATGTATGGCAAAAGCAATAAAAAGCAATTGTTCTCATGAAAGACATGACATATACATTCCTTCAAATTTGTATTCATGAAAACAATGCCCAGGAGATGGTTTTAAAAGCTACTGTCATTACATAATTTCAAGAAACACACATCCTCAGTTTGGTTTAAATCCTGTACAGTTTGCAGATATTTACTTGATTTAACTTTATTGCTAATATGCTTAAATGAGGTGTGTGTATGTGTGTGCATGAGTATCTGTGTATAATATTTGGTACTAATGAACAGGGATTTTTCTACTGCAACACTTGATTATAGAGAGCAATTATGCAAAGAGCATATGAGAAATATTTTATACTTCTAGTGTGAATATACAGTAAACTGAAGGGAAAACATTTTCCCTATGCTTAGTTCTGAACTGATATATTTTGAGGGATTTTGAAAATAGGTAAATGGAGAAATTTTGAAGGAAGAAGTGGCAAAGGAATATTTAAATGTAAGGAATATTATTTATTTGCATTTGGGAGTATGCACTGCCTTTCTTCCAGACAAATCTGTAGGACCTTACAGGAATTAGCCTTTCAAAGAATTATAGATTTGGGTGGATGTCTGAGAACATTTTAAAGATTGCTGAAATATTTGACTCTTACCAATTTTAATTGGAGTAGATGCATAGATTCTTTTGAGAATCCTGCACACTGCATATCATTGCTTTTAAATGTTATTTAAAATCTATCACTGGATAAAGAATTTTGTATACCTTTTTTCATATAAGAGAAACAGATGAGTAGGTTCTATACACATACATTCATATTTTCAGAGTTAGGAGAGCCTTTAATTAAGGGAGGCAATATAAAATTTGCAATGAAATTCAATAGGTATGCATATGATCCACAGCTCTTAGTAGATGAGGTGAATGATTTTCATTGTACATTAGTCTGTTAGTTGACTAAAAAAAATAAAGGCATCTCTGTTAGCCATTATGATATAAATTTTAACACCCTTTACTAAAAACTGTCTGAAACATCACAGCATTTTATGAAAAAAAAATATAGTTCTCAGTTCTGGCCAGACCTTACTTGGTCAAATTGGTAAATAAATAATATTTAGATTCATCTATCTAAATAAAGATACCTTCATATTTACTAAACACAGTATGAACTGTAGTTAATATAGTGTCCATATGCTGTCTTTAAAATCAGTAGAGATATGGACAAAATATCTCCCCCTGGAACTGCAGGAATAGTTCATTTAACCCCTAATAGACTTCTTTTTATTAAAAAAAAAATATATATATATAAATATATATATATTTTATCATATATAATATGTATATAATATATATATATTATATTTTTATAAATATATATATATTAAATATAAATATAAAAATATATACATATATATATTTTAAAAAAGAATACTTGGGATACTTCATCCATCTGTTGTTCCTCTTAATTTCCTCTATAGGATTATCCATATGACAAAGGTAGAAAAAGGGGTAGAAATGGTATCTACTGCATCCCTTGATGGATGGCTACATGGACCTAAAACAAATCAGTAACATACATAATTAATAGTGCTTCATGGAAGCTGGCACTTTGCTATTCCTTTGCCTGCTTGGTTCACAACTCTCCCAGGGTAAATCTGTACTGTTTTATTTTTAGTATTTTACATATTTATATTTCTTATGGCTGAGTTTCTGTTCATATGAGAAAGAAATCAGTTTATTTATTTTATTTTTATTTTTTTTAAGAATGTCTATAAAGAGAATTTATAATGGTAGTGTATTTCAGAGGCTTCTTTTATAAAAGTGAAAACTAACATTTGGGCCTAAAGTTCTATGTTCAGAATTTTCTGTTGTAACTTAAAGAATACTCTTGCCAGTATTCTGAAATTTAAAGAAAATTTTAAGAAAAACCACTCACTTCCAAATCCTAGTCAAGTACTTCAGTAACTTCTGGAGAATTCCACTTCTGAAGAATTAACTTTTTGGCTAACAGAGCTCTCAAATGTGACAAGTTACCTAGCAGGAAACTTGAAAAATCATGTTGGAAAAGTGAAATTTCGTGCTATTTATCATTTTCTCCCTGGAAATAAATGATTTTATTTCATTAAAGTAGAAGCAGAAGTGAACGCCATACATTCCAGGTTCTGCATTGATCTCCTACTTTTGTTATTACCTCTAGGACTAGCATCAGATCTGATACTCACTGGTATTCCACAAGCATGGAAGACTATATGCTCTTGTAGATTTTCCCAGAGAAGTTGTAGATGTCCCATCCCTGGAGGTGTTCAATACCAGGTTAGGAGGCCCTGAAAAAGCTGATCTAGTATGTGGCGTCTCTGCCTGTGGCAGGGGGGTTGGAACTGGATGATATTTGAGGTCCCTTCCAACTGAAGCTCTTCTATAATTCTATGATTTGTTCTGTTGTCACTGGTTCTAGATAAGACAAAAAAAAAGATAGCTCTTCTGTATCATTCTGTGGTGGTTTTACTCAGGTGGACAGCCAAGCTCCACCACAACCACTCATTCACTGCCCTTCCTCAAGGAGAAAGGGGGATAAAATACGATGGAAAGGGCTCAAGGGTTGATATAAGGACAGGGAGATCACTCAACAACTATCATCATGGACAAAACATCTCGGCATAAAGAGATGAATGTAATTTATTAGCTATTACTAACAAGCTAGAGCAGTGAAAAACTAAACCAACCAACCAAACAAAAACCTTCCCCCCTATCCACCATCTTCCACCTTCTCCCTCTGAGCAGCGCAGAGGAACGGGCAATGGGGCTGCAGTCAGTCCCTGACGCTTCATCTCCACCGCTCCTTCATGGTCCATCTCTGCCCATGTTCCACATGGGGTCCCTCCCATGGGATGCCGTCCTTCCAGAATTGAGCCTGTGGGGGCTGCCCACAGGCAGCAGCTCTTCAAGAACCACTCCCACAGGGCTCCGTACCATGGGGTCCATCTATCAGGAGCAAACTGCTCCAGCACGGGTCCCCCATGGGCAGCAGCTCCCCCCATACCCCCTGCTCCTGCGTGGGCTCCTCTCCATGGGCTGCAGCTCCTGCCCGGGGCCTGCTCCTGCAGGGGCCTTCCATGGGCTGCAGCCTCCTCTGGGCCACATCCACCTGCTCCACCGGGGGCTCCTCCACGGACTGCAGCATGGAGATCTGCTCCATGTGGGACCCATGGGCTGTAGGGGGACAGCCTGCTCCACCAGGGGCCTCTCCACAGGCCACAGGGGAACTGCTGCTGCATGCCTGGAGCACCTCCTGTCCTCCTTCTGCATTGCCCTGGGGTGCTGCAGAGTTGGTTCTCACTCCTCACTCTCCCAGCTACTTTAACACAGTAGTACCTTTCCCATTCCTTAAATATGCTCTCATAGAGGCACAAAAAACATCTCTTATTGGCTCAGCTCTGGGCAGCGGTGGGTCCTTTTTGGAGCCTGTTGAAACTGGCCTGTATTTAATATGGGACAGCTTCTGGACTCTTCTTACAGAGGCCACCCCTGCAGCCTTCCCACTACTAAAAACTTTCCATGCAAGTCCTTGGGATTCCTGATGGCATTAATAAAAGTAGATGCTTCAGACTTCACATTCTTCAGGGCAGGAGCAAGATCCTTCAAAGCTGCTTACAGGTGCTTCCTATAGTACTGATGGATATTCCAAATCACACTATTAATCAAGAAAATAACATAATAAATGATTCTGATTTATCAGTCACTAACTATTCTAACATAAATAGTGCCTGCAAAAAATAAAAATAATAATATCCTAAATCTGGGAAAAACGAACTCAAGCACTCAAATGTGTTAGAATTAAGCAATCAATATTTGACTTTTTAACTCAATTTATCTCAGCTGTGAACGTCCATTATCTGATGTACCATATTAAGAAACAGGCTTGATGATGATGATGGTGATGATAATAAGATGGTATCTGGAAATAATTCTATGAAACGCTGTCTGAAAAATGCCACTATTTTGTACATAAATTTGGCATTTTTGTAAATGAAAGAAACACCTGCATTCACAAACACTCCTAGCTCTTATAACTGCAAAGTTTATGAGTTTGGACATCTGTGTTTGCTAACAGTTGTCACCATAATTTAGAAGGTCTTGGGAAATGAAGGGCTATGGAATTAATCTTGACATATATTTCTGAAGATGATTTTTTAAATGTAGAGTTTCTGCTATATGTCACTATATGCATATATTTTATTGAAATGTACAATACAATAAAGAAAAAAAAAAGTTCTATTTTATGCATGTATATATTTTTTCTATTCACGTATGTCTCAAGAATCTCAGGAAGACATTTAAAGAGTTATCTGTCATGACTACAATAACTTTGCTTGCATATGTTAAATTGTTTTCCAAAGTAA
Source organism: Heteronetta atricapilla (assembly GCA_011075105.1). Classification (NCBI taxonomy): domain Eukaryota; kingdom Metazoa; phylum Chordata; class Aves; order Anseriformes; family Anatidae; genus Heteronetta; species Heteronetta atricapilla. The sequence continues at coordinate 110,930,981 of CM021733.1, read as the reverse complement.
GGATACTTTTTTGAACCAAGGCAAGAAAGACTCTGACAGTAATGATACAGTTATAATTTTCAATCAATTGATAAAATAAAACCATGCCTTTTTTTTTTTTTTTTTTTTTTCCATAAAATCTGGTGATTTCATTGGCTGGTTAATTGATTTTTCAGGGGAGAATCAAGAAATGACCATCTCATTAACTAGTAGAACTTAGCAGCCAGGATGCACTTGTTTGGCCAGAGAGACAGAAAAACACACAGATGGAAGAAATAAAAAACAAGCAAACTGAAAATAGTGAAGCCAAATGCTCCAGTTATTGTTCAAACTTCTCCAGCTTGAGCTTTAAAGTATTTTTAAGCTCATCTCTTTTCATTTACAGTGGCAGGTAAAGCAAATATATAAAATGATACACTGGTTAGAAAACAGATAGTTTTGTTTATTAAGTCAAAGTGAAATGTTGATTTAAACTAAGAACATAAAAAAAAGCAAAAGGGAAATGATTATGGTTTCACTTTGGCTGCTCAGATTCTAATAATCTTCTACATGTAATGAGACTGGGGAATGGAGAAGCCTTTTCCTGACAATGCTGGCAGCAGGATAGCTTCTGCACGCTATTGATTTTTCTTCATTGATTGTAATCTTCCTCTTCCTGAGCGTCTATCTTTGCTTCTCTGACATATTGAACACTGAATAGTCCCTGAGTAATTCTTGAACAGTTTGGGATCATTTTTATTTTCACAGGACAGTTGAGACCAATGAAGTGATTTATGTGTACTTTGGAAAGCAAAACAAAACAGTACTGCTCTGGGAATAAATACGGACAAAAAGATTTTTTTTTTTTTTTAAAAATCCCCCCTCTCCATCTCTCTCCATCCCTCCACCCCCCTTTACTTCTCACTCCAATAATTTCATAAGTATCTGCCAAATCATGTAGAGTAGAACAGTAAAGCATAAACAGCTCTCACAGCTGTGATTTCAGCCATGATTGATGATGAAATACCACTGGAGGGATAGAAGGAAAATGAATATTTATTAATGATATAAAGTACTGCTGGTTTAAAATCCAAAGAGATCCATCATTTCATATCCATGGGATGTATGCATTGAAAGTGGAATGTTCAATAAAAGGAGCCAAATACCTTAGTCAAAACATAAGTAATTCCAGTGGGTTGCTGATTGAATTCCTTTCTTAAAGTGAGCTAACCATAGTGGTTTTTATAAGGATTTTATTCCTGCCTTAGCTACAGTTAAGATAACATGAATGGTAGGTCATGTAGACCTAGTCTAGAAAAAATACCATAGCAATAGTTTTAGCATATTATAAAAACACATAGCTGTGCATAACTATCATCCATATAATACTAATATACAGTTCACAATCATTTTCTGTATAGGTAAAGACTCCACAATTGCTTGATGTGTAATGATTGTTTTTTTCTGCCATTACTTCATTAGTTTTTATTTTAAGAATTTGATAGGTCAGATAACCTGTGCTATACCACCACAGGCAGCTTTGCACACATTCACACACACAAATTTGTTCTGGATGATCCTCATCTTTCAGAAGTTAAATAAGTATATTTATGGCTTATTTGATATGCAAAAGAGAAAAAATATTTTTATTTTTATTTGCTAAAGGAAAAAAAAAATCACATGCACATGCACACACACACAAATTCTCATGTCTGTCTTTCTCTTTTAAATGTAGGCCTGAGTAGTAAGTATTGTCCTATGTTGTTCTGCTGATCCTTTTTTTTTTTTTTTTTTTTTAATAACTGATGTTTTTGATGTTTTTTCAGTCTGTTATATGGGATGAGCTTGTTCAGACAATAAAAAATGTAGCCGCTGTGCTGACAGCAAAGGAGAAATTGACTGATGGAATTCAGTTGCATAATTTAACATACGGCTTTCAAGTCAGGATGGAAGTTCCAGAATGTTAAACTTTGGCTAATGGATAGTGCTGAGAAAAGCAGGGTTCAGAGGAAGTCTAAAAATGGATCAAACGCAAACAAAATATTTATTTACTTTGATTTGGGGAAAAAAAAAAAAAAATCTAATCAATGCTGTTGGCATTTGGACAGTAAGAAAAAAAATATATATTCTACCCAGAAGAAGAGACTCATTACATCATATAAAATTGAGTGTAAGCAACTAAACAGCAAGTGATCTCCCCTCTTTTTTCAACATCACCCTTACATGCCTCTAACTCAACAAAGCTTTACCAGATCAGTGGGTTCAGTATCATTTTGTATGCTCACAGTTGTCAGTGGAAAACCACCTGCATTTTTCACTAAAGTTATTATTGCATTACCTGGGCAATTATAATTTTGTAAATAAAGAGCCTGCAAAGAACAGGGGCAGGGAGTGGGGCAGAGAGGTAGAACAAGGAGAGAGTTTTAGTAGTTAAACCTCTGGGGAATGAGATGATGTCTCTGGCTGCTCAATGCAGGGATTAACAACTTCCCATGCCAGGATTTGTAAAAAGGCTGGTATTCCTTTCTGGATCATAACTGGAAGAAGACTGTGGAATTTACACTTATTTAAATAACTCTGCTTTTTAATGACTTTTTGTCCTATAGTCTGATTTCAGAATAGGATTTAGGAGTTGAAAGGTTAAAAAGAATATATTGTTGTAGCACAACAAATTACTGTAAAATCTAGTGAGCCTTACATAACTTTGCTTGTCCTGAGTGCTGAGCCAGCATTTTGCTATCACTGCCTTCCCAAGGTATTTCCAGCAGCTGCAGCATTCAGGGAAGGTTAGAAGTATATTTGATGAAAAAACAAACAAACAAACAAACAAACAAAACACCTAACAAATATAAAAAAAAAAACAGACACTCCTGCTTGATATACTAATTTTGGGAAGAATTATGACAATGATCTATGTTTTCATGTGGGGAGATAATAACATTTCCTTTGGGTTTGCAAACATATATTGCAAATGCAGGTGAACAGAAAGACACAGCAATCAGTGAATGACAAAGATTTGGATTAATTTTGTCAAAAGCCAGGATGGAATTTAGATTCATTGTCAAGCACCTGAGTCTATATGTGCATCTGCTGCTATTTGAAATGCCCTATATACAACCTTGGGCAGCCCAAGTGGCTCTAGATGCCCATGTTGGGCTGTTGTATCTTCATCAAGTAGCTACAGACCCTGGGGAGATTCCTCCTTCCTGACCTGATAGTCACAAGGCTGCTGGATTTTCATATCTCCAGGTAGCAAGGCATGTGGAACACACACACACAGACACACACATGCACAAAATAAACAAATCTGGCCACACATATCAGCACACAGAGGAAACAGAGTCTTTACTGGCACCTGCATAATCACACTCAGCACTCATATGTGCATATTTAGCAGAGGTGCCCCATACTGCTCCTCTTTTCAAGCTGATCAGGGCTGTAGTCTGCTCACAGGATATAGATAAGCACAATGTGGGTCACTCCAGAAGCTGGCCTCAGATGTTCAGTCTATCCTGCAGCTGGTTCCCAAACCTCAAACCATTCCTACTGCTTGAATCAGAATCCTTAAGACTCTGAGGTTTATGGTCCTCAGACCACTTATGCTGCTGACATGTGTTCAGCTGGCATCTCTCACTCATTCACACACATTTACAAGAGTGAACAATCCCAAGCAGAAGACAAAAGTAGAATTTAGTAAGAATAAAGGGTAGTATTGGGTGGTCAAGAACAGAGTCCACTCAGAACACTGTACCAAAACCAAACCCCCATTTATGCCTATTTTCCCACACTTGTTCCTCCCTGATGTCCCTTGACCCCTCATGTTTCCACCTTTGGTCCTTTCCCTATAAGCCCCATAAAAAGTTTTGCACCTTCACATCCCCTTAAACACTCCACAAACCAAAAGTTCTCTTCCCCTACATGCCATATTTATTTCTACATTCCTGTAGACAACCATGTCTTCTGTTTTGCAAATTGCTCAGCAGAAAGAGACATCACAGAAACTCAGAATCACAGAATAGTTGATGTTGGAAGGGACCTCTGAAGACCATCTAGTCTAACCCCCTTGCCAAGCAGGATCATCTAGAGCACGTTGCGCAGGATGGCATCCAGGCGGGTTTTGAATATCTCCAGAGAAGGAGACTGTACAAACTCTCTGAGCAACCTATTCCAGTGCTCTGTCACCCTCACAGTAAAGAATTACCCTCTCATATTCAGGTAGAACTTCCTGTGCTTCAGTTTGTGCCCTTTGTGTCATCTTGGTGGGTTTCAGACCAGGGACAATAGTCTAACTGTTTTCCTTCTATGGTCTTTAGGAGTAATAAAGAGTGCTCCTTTTTCACTGATTACAGGTATTCATGTGCCTGTATTCCCATTCTCAGTGGTGTGGGTCTTTGTGATTATCCCTTAGTCACATAAAATAACAGAAGTAAAAGAATTAGGCATAGTTAAAATCAAACAACAATAACAACAAAACACCGGTTGCAAAAGTAAAAACTCATCACTCATATCTTTTGTTTAATTGGTGAGATATGCACTTCCACAAGATCACAGAATCACAGAATCACAGAATTTCTAGGTTGGAAGAGACCTCAAGATCATCGAATCCAACCTGTGACCTAACACTAACAGTCCTCCACTAAACCATATTGCTAAGCTTTACATCTAGACGTCTTTTAAAGACCTCCAGGGATGGTGACTCCACCGCTTCCCTGGGCAGCTTGTTCCAATGTCTAACAACCCTTTCGGTAAAGAAGTTCTTCCTAACATCCAACCTAAAACTCCCCTGGTGTAACTTTAGCCCATTCCCCCTCGTCCTGTCACCAGGCACATGGGAGAACAGGCCAACCCCCACCTCGCTACAGCCTCCCTTGAGGTACCTGTAGAGAGCGATAAGGTCACCCCTGAGCCTCCTTTTCTCCAAGATGAACAAACCCAGCTCTCTCAGCCGCTCCTCGTAAAACTTGTTCTCCAGACACCTCACCAGCTTCGTTGCCCTTCTCTGGACTCTGTTGAGCACCTCGATGTCCTTCTTGTAGTGAGGGGCCCGAAACTGAACACAGTACTCGAGGTGCGGCCTCACCAGAGCCGAGTACAGGGGGACAATCACTTTCCTGGACCTGCTGGCCACACTGCTTCTTATACAAGCCAGGATGCTGTTGGCCTTCTTGGCCACCTGAGCACACTGCTGTCTCATACTCAGCCAGCTATCAACCATCACTCTCAGGTCCTTCTCCACCTGGCAGCTTTCCAACCATTCCTCTCCCAGGGGGACAATCACTTTCCTGGACCTGCTGGCCACACTGCTTCTTATACAAGCCAGGATGCTCTTGGCCTTCTTGGCCACCTGAGCACACTGCTGTCTCATACTCAGCCGACTATCAACCATCACTCCCAGGTCCTTCTCCACCTGGCAGCTTTCCAACCATTCCTCTCCCAGTCTGTAGCTCTGCTTGGGGTTGTTGTGCCCCAGGTGCAGGACCCAGCACTTGGCCTTGTTGAACTTCATGCAGTTGACCTCAGGCCATCAGTCCAGCCTATCCAGATCCTCCTGCAGAGCCTTCCTACCCTCGAGCAGATCAACATACGCACCTAACTTGGTGTCATCTGCAAACTTACTGAGGGTGCACTCAATGCCCTCATCCAGATCATCAATGAAGATATTAAAGAGGACCGGCCCCAGCACCGAGCCCTGGGGAATGCCACTAGTGACCAGCCTCCAACTGGATTTGACTCCATTCACCACAACTCTTTGGGCCCGGCTATCCAGCCAGTTTCTGACCCAACGAAGCGTATGCCAGTCCAAGCCAAGAGCAGCCAGTTTCTTGAGGAGAATGCTGTGGGAAACGGTGTCAAAAGCCTTGCTGAAGTCAAGGTAGACCACATCCACAGCCTTTCCCTCATCCACCAAGTGCGTCACTTTGTCATAGAAGGAAATCAGGTTCGTCAAGCAGGACCTGCCTTTCATAAACCCATGCTGACTGGGCCTGATCACCTGCTTGCCCTGCAAGTGCTGTGTGATGACTCTCAAGATAATCTGCTCCATGAGCTTCCCTGGCACTGAGGTCAAACTGACAGGCCTATAGTTCCCTGGGTCTGCCCTCCGGCCCTTCTTGTAGATGGGCGTCATGTTTGCTAGCCGCCAGTCAACTGGGACCTCCCCCGATAGCCAGGACTGCTGATAAATGATGGATAGGGGCTTGGCCAACTCCTTCGCCAGTTCTCTCAGTTCCCTCGGGTGGATCCCATCCGGCCCCATCGACTTGTGCACATCCAAGTGCTGTACCAGGTCACCAACCATTTCTTCATGGATAGTGAGGGCCACATCTCTCTCCCCATGCCCTTCCACCAGTTCAGTGTACTGGGTATCCAGAGAACAACTGGTATTGCTGCTAAAGACTGAAGCAAAGAAGGCATTAAGCACCTCCACCTTTTCCTCATCTCTTGTAACTAAGTTTCCCCCCGTATCCAGTAAAGGATGGAGTCCTCCTTAGTCCTCCTTTTTTTGCTGATGTATTTATAAAAATATTTTTTGTTATCTTTAACGGCAGTAGCCAGATTGAGCTCCGGATGAGCTTTGGCCTTTCTAATTTTGTCCCTGCACAGCCTCGTAACATCCTTATAGTCGTTCTCAGTGGCCCGCCCTTTTTTCCAAAGATTATAAACCCTCTTTTTCCTCCTAAGCTCAAGCTGCAACTCTCTGTTCAGCCAGGACGGTTTTTGTCCATGTTGGCTCGTCATTGGGCACGTGGGGATAGACCGCTCCTGTGCCGTTATGATTTCCTTCTTGAAAAGCGCCCAGCCTTCCTGGACTCCTTTGCCCTTCAGAACCACCTCCCAAGGGACTCTACCAACCAGAGTCCTGAGCAGCTGAAAGTCAGCCCTCCAGAAGTCCAATACAGAGGTTTTGCTGGTCCCCTTTCTGGCCTTGCCAAGAATAGAGAACTCCACCATTTCGTGGTCACTCTGCCCAAGACAGCTTCCGACCACCACATCTCCCACCAGTCCTTCTCTGTGAAGAGAAGGTCTAGTGGGGCACCACCCCTGGTAGGCTCACTAACCACTAAGATAAGTCATCTTAGCCTAGAATAGCTATGTAAGACAGTTGAAATAATTATTCTCTGAAAGTGATTATAAATGGAGTCAAGGGTGATGATACTAAGCTCACTTCTAGGCCTCTGGTAGATAAAACAAATCCTATCAAACAAGTCAATTGTGCATTGGGGACTAGAATGCAAGACAAAAGAACCTTGTCCCTGAGTCTCATGATGTGCCCTGGAAGTCTTTTACATCAATGGAAAGACCACCATCAGAATTTCTGGACTTTGGGTCATTCACTGTCTTAACAATATAGAGTGAAAAAAGAAAGAGAAAAGAGCTTAGATACCAGAAATGTTTTGCCTGTCCTGGTGGGACTTTGGCATTTATCAGAATATTCAGTCGGGTTGAAACAAATTCAACTTCTTGCATCAGTCAGCAGCTGTCTAATCCTGAAAGTATGTAAAGTCACAAAGGAGTCCCCTGGTCAGCTAGAATTTCCTTCAGTGCCTCCATTTAATTATAATTCTGAAAAATTTCAAACTGAACCATTATGTGCATCTCAGCTGAGGAACCTGGGGAGCTTGTGCAGAACACATGAACTCAAGAAAAGGAAACAGTTGAGCCTGCTTTTACAGCCATCTCTCTCTCTCTCTCTCTCTTTTTTTTTTTTTTTTTTTTCCTTTTTAGCTAGTGAGCTACTGGTATGGATCCTTGTGTATTTACAGCTAAATAAGAAATAAGTAAGAAAGATTAATTCCCTCAAGTTTTCCTGTCTCTTAACTCCCCAAACTGTCTAGAATAGCTTGCTGCTCTTCCAGTCTTAATACTCTTGTATGCAGACTTCAACAGGTACGATGAAAAGATATCCAGGTCATTGTACACTCAGGGATAGATAATACTTTCCTGTCAACATATGCTTAAGAGTAAAATTGTTTGACAAAGACGGAAATATATTGACACCTATACAGCACTGAAACCTGCAAGACAGCCCCTTTCATAATAAAACATGTACCTGTTAAAAGAAGGCTGAAACTCCCCACTGCCACAGAGAAGGTCTTCAAGAGGTCCAGAGCAGTAAAAGTCTCAAGGCTTTTCTGTGTTTCCAAAAATTTAGTAGAAAGGTAGGTGAGGAGTGGGATCTGTAAGGGAAATGGATGGTGTAGAAGCTAAAGATCTGCAGAGAGAAACTAGAGCCCTGAATTAATTGCTACTCTGTGCAAAAATACCCAGCTAACCTGGGGCAACTTGCTTTGTTATTGCTATATTTTGCCATCTATTAAAAAAAAAAAATCAAAAATAAAAACTGTAATAGAAACCAATAATAGAAACCAACTAAAGACAGCATAGCAATATATCCAGTAGGATACAAGATTTGAAGGTGCTAATACTTTTTAAGCTCTAATGACAAAAATCTTGCTAATTTATTTCTTCTGCTTTCATATTGGTAGCAAACACCAGATTCCAGAAATGCACTGGTTAATAATATCAAAACTAAAGCAGCAGAGATGTGGAAATAATGAACTTGGTTAAGATTCTGTTGCTTCTCACAAGGGAAAAAATGGCTTTATTGTGATTCAAGCAGAGCAGCCAGATTTCACGTATTTGATACTAGCAGGTAATGGGAAATTACCCCCTTTGTTTGTTTGTTTGTTTGTTTGTTTTGTTTGTTTGTTTCCTATTTCTGCTCCAGCATCTTAACTTGAGCACCCTACATCATTCTATTTCATGGGTCATGACACATGGCAAATGGGTTGAAAAACTTTTAAAAAGATGGAAAAAAATACAAAAAGTCCTTTTGTTTTCAGCAATTGTAATCATAGTTTTCAGAAAACAGCATCCATATCCTGAGTTGATGGTATGTCGCAATGGTATGTCACATCTAAATATATCAACCATATAATACTATTTGACTGATGGCAGCATTTTTTCCAAAGACATCTCTACCCTGAGCCTATAACATGCTGCTCTGCCTCCTGGGCTCTGTATTGATCATTTCGCTAGTGGGGTGATGAAAATATCCCTTAATGAAGAGATAAAATATTCCTTAATAAAGGAATATCCATGTCGAATCCAGTGACTCTAGGTTCAGTGTTGTTCCTAAACTACCTTTAATCTAGCTTTTCTAAGTAAAGTCCCTGGCACGAATGCATGAACATAGTCAGGTTTGGGCAGATGATATTAATGTTACTAAAACTGTTAAAACTACTTGCACTCAAAACTTCTTGTTGAATACAGTGGAATATCTTCTCCATTCAGTGCACAAGGGTTAAAAATTTACACTTCCACACTCCTTCACTTCTTCACATCAATATGAAGTTCTTTCTAGATGCAGGTTTTGCACCATTGTAGCCAAAATGGTGATTCCTGATGCCATGAAAAATTTACTACAGAACTATACAGATAACCTGTTATTTAAGGAGTGTGTAGGCAATGACAAAGACTTTTCGAAGTATATTCTTCAGGATAATCACATAGTCTCAAAATGCAGGCTCATAAAAATATAAAAAAGCAGAATGAAACAATGCAGACAAATCACTAAGAGTAAATAATCATGCTGAAAAGTCCATGCCAATCCAGATGACAGCAGATAATATGGAACATTTGGAGTCTGAAGAATAAATTCTAATTCCTAACTAGAATAGTGAAAATACTGGAAAGACAACCACTTAGGGGTAATATTAATCTCCCCTAACTTTGCATACCTACTAAGCAGTTGTCTACAACTAAACGGCTGTCTAGACTCCTCCTATAGCTGATGGAGTGGAATAGACACTTTCAGAGCTTTCTTTATTTTATCTGCTTTCCTATATTAGGATGATATTAGCTGAGCTTTAGATGTAGCAATTTCTCTCTATCAGCTATGAAAGGAGCATAGTCACTGCCAACATCAGTGAAAATATCTTCATTGTAGGCATTCAAACTTAGCCAGATGAGTCATGCTGATGGAGTCTATATGATTTTAACTGTTCCCCATCCTTTCTGACATAGACTTATTTTTACTGCTATTGATACCGAATAAGAGAATTTCATTTCAGGAAGCAGTATTCATGACAATACACAAGGACCCCATCAAGCAATACTAAAAAGGAGTAGATTCTGTACTCTTCACAGTTCTACAATTCTTTCTGCTTCAGAGACTTCTAAATAACAGGAAATTGCTGTATTTCATGACCTTCAAGTCTCCTAATCTTTATCATTAACAAATCAGTTATTTGTAGTAAGACAGAAATGAAAAGTATGTGCAATGCACTCCCAATCAGATTTTGAAATCCTGACATTTAAGGAAATTGCATTTCCTCTCCATGCCACTGTTTTAAAAATGCAGGTGAAATTTCTCTATTTTATTTTAAAATTAGAAGCCAGGACCTTGAGAACATGTTTCAAAGAAGAACAGTTTTACATCTAAATATGTAAAATGCCTTAAGAGAGCAAAAATGTGGGATTTAGACTTGAAACCTTAAAAATTAGTAAATGTCTGTGTTATTGTTTCTAGATAAACTGTGTTTTGACCACTTAGTATATATGAATTGTAATAGCATCTTTAGTTACACCAGCACATTTTTACATTTTTCCTTTTTTTTTTTTTTCTCCCCAGGATTTCATACCGACTCCTTCACACATAGCATAAGATGGATATTGTGTTTCAAAGACATTAATACATCTGCCATTTCCTAACTTTCAAGGACTTGCTTGGGATTCTAAAACAACCTGCATATCTAAAAATTCATAAAAATTTCCTGCAAATTACTGGTGTTCATGATATTCAAGTTTCCTTAATGCCACTGTGAGCAGTTGTCCTGGTTTCAGTTAGGACAGATTTATTTTTCCTCCTAGTAGCTGGTAGGGTGCTATGTTTTGGATTAGGATGAGAAGACTGTTGATAACATGCTGATGTTTTAATTGCTAGCTAGCCAGGGTGGGGGGCCGGCTCTCGGGGTGGGGCTGGGCATCGGTCAGCGGGTGGTGAGCAATTGCATTGTGCATCACTTGTTTGTACATTATTATTATTATTATTATTATTTTCTATCTTAATAAACTGATTTTATCTCAACCCACAGGCTTCACTTTCCCGTTTCTCTTCCCCATCCCAGAGAGGGAGGGGGGAGGGTGAGCGAACGGCTGTGTGGTGTTTAGCTGCGAGCCGGGTTAAACCACAACAGTCCTTTCGCACAGTACCATAATGATCTTAAACCAGGGCCCGGAAAAGTAAAACAGCACAACAGGGATCACATACAGAAAGTAACGTGCTATAAAATTCAGTCTGGAATACAGCCACAGCAGACCTGAGATTAAAGCAATCAACATTCTGATTAGCAACTATTAAGCAGCTCTAATACTTATACCAATTTTAGTTTAACATACTCTGGTCAGATCTGTTGTTATCTCAACCCTTCATGCCCCACGTTGGGCACCAAAAGGACTGTTGTTTAACCCGGCTGGCAGCTAAACACCACACAGCCGTTCGCTCACCCTCCCCCCTCCCTCTCTGGGATGGGGGAGAGAAACGGGAAAGTGAACCCTGTGGGTTGAGATAAAGACAGTTTATTAAGATAGAAAATAATAATAATATGTACAAACAAGTGATGCACACTGCAATTGCTCACCACCTGCTGACCGATGCCCAGCCCAACCCCGAGCAGCCGGCCCCCCACCCTGGCTAGCCACCCCTATATATTGTTCAGCATGAGGTCAGATGGTATGGAATACCACTTTGGCCAGTTTGGGTCAGCTGTTCTGGGTCTGTCCCCTCCCAGCTCTTGCTGCCCCCCCCAGCCTGCCCGCTGGCAGGACAGAGCAAGGAGCTGAAAAGTCCTTGGCTTGGTGTAAGCACTTCTCTGCAGCAATTAAAACATCAGCATGTTATCAACACTCTTCTCATCCTAATCCAAAACATAGCACCCTACCAGCTACTAGGAGGAAAAATAACTCTGTCCTAACTGAAACCAGGACAGCAGTAAATATTCAGACCTCTTCTCCTCTGCACAGCTAATGCAAGGTATGTATATCTGTGTCTCAAAGGACTGCCTGTTGCCATCATCATAATAAAGCTCATCAAAAATATTTTGGTATTTGCAGGACTCTTCAGCTTTAAAATTTTGACTGAACATATGGCATTTCCAGGACTTCACTTCTGGGTGTTGGTTATGGCAGAGGCTTATTGCTTTTCAGAAACTGAGATGAGTCTCAGCCTGTTCCCTCAAATCAGCAGGGCCAAGTTAAATGTTGCAGCTTTCTTCTTCCTGTATGATAAGTAGAGGTGGTTAATAGGAAGATTGCAATCATAGCTACCTTACGGACAGATATTTTATTTTAATGCTTTTAATGTGGACAGATGCCATGGTATAAATAACACAATGAACAAACAGCTATAATAGCCCTAATGACCTTGTGAGACAGTTTACAAAATGCAAGGAATTTAAGCTTGCTCTCATCCAGTCTTTTTCAGAAGCTGTGCTTACCTTCCTCCTTTGAGGGAAGGGACACAGAAAATGTGTTCTTTATAGGAACCAAGACCCTCATGGGATGTCAAAAATTATACATAATGGAACTGTCAGGAAATTTTCATATTTAGATAAGAACTTGACATAGTTTTGGCTTTTTGCCAGTTCTTAAGAATCCTATCACTCAGAAGGCGAAAAGTATGTGTTTTTTCCTTTATGTTCAAAGACTTTCCTCCTTCTTGACCAAGACTAATCCTTTACATTTTAACTGAGCTAAGAAAAAAAAAAAAAAAAAAATAAGTAAAAAAACAAAACAGGGAGGACCCAAACTTCAGTATTTTTCCTTTCCTTTTTCCTGAGATGACACAAATGCAAAACTCTTGCTATCTACCAAGCTCTGTGAGAGACACAGCAGAAAAAAAAAAAAAAGTCATGCACTTTTCATTACCAAGATGTTGCCGGAATGATTGATATTTTCATACTGCTTAAACCTCACCCATATAACAAAGCTTTAAAGGAAAAAAGAAATATTACCAATTCTTTACATATTGAGAGGCTGCAGAACTGCTCCAGGCCTCTTTGCATTCATATTGCTGAAGGTTATTGTTAGTTGTCAGTTTCTTAACCTGCTTCTCAGCGATATCTGATGGATGGAACTTTATGTGGCAAATACGAATAGCAAAGGAACACCTTGCCTTGATAACTCCAGGAAAGAATGCCACCTTGTGAAGTTTGAGAAGTCAAGACAATTTCCCTGGGAGGGGGTGTAAAGACAACCTGCCATTATGATTGATTGCATTCACAGAACGTTTCTGCCCTTGTCTCATTACAGCAGAATCTGTCCTTGGCTCCAGACTTCATTGGCTGGTTCTTTCCTCATTTAATGAGATTCAAATCTGATGCAGTTATTTCCAAGCAGTCTGAAACAATCTTATCCTCCTTTCCCCTTTTTATTAGACTGAGAGGACAGCAGCAAATATGGTGTGGTCCAGTGGTCTAATAGTTCTGGGCTGTGCCAGAAGATTGTGGTATCTGTATCCTCTTTGAAGAAATAAAGGAAAACCACTGTAAGCACCAGTTCCTTCCCAAAACTCGTTCAAGTTTCATCCATCATCACTTCCTGACAGTCATTATCTAAAGAGCATAGAATTGAAAAGGACATGAACAAATAATTTGCCTGTCAAATCTGGTGGCCTTCTATGCTGAGGTTAAAGCATTGGTGAACAGGGGAAAAGCAGCTGAAATTATTGGTGAACAGGAGAAAGCAGCAGGTTTGCCAATGACATCAAGTTGTGTGGTGCAGTTAACATGCTGGAGGGAAGGGATGCCGTCCAGAGGGACCTTTGAAAGTCTTGGGAAGCGGGCCTGTGTGAGCCTCATAAGGTTCAACAAGGCCAAGTACAAGGTCCTGCATTTGGTCCAGGGCAATCCCAAGCAGCAAGTGTGGGACACCTAGGAGTTGGACTCAATGATCCTTGTGGATCGCTTCCAACTCAGGATATTCTATGATTCTGTGGCTCTATGATTTACCTAAAGCTGCTTGCCCAAAACCATGTCCAGATGGCTTTTGAAGATCACCAAGGAAGGAGACTCTACTATGTCTCCGGGGAACATATTCCATTGATTATCTTAGTGTGAACCACTTTTGCCTTTATCTTCATAAAAGCATTTTCTCATACAAAAAGAAAGAATGACTGCATATCAAACAATTATCCCTCAGAAAAAAACAACAAAAAAAAAACCTTAAACTTATAGTCCTGTCGCTATCACAGACTTCTTTTGAGCTTTCCAATCCCATATAACTAGAATCAGAAAATAGGGCAAATCAATAGGACAAAATATTACCTGAAAGAAAAGAGGATTAAGGTCAGTTTGCTTCAAGACTTTGGTCTGTCTAGGCTATTTAGGTCCTTGAAGAGGATATATATGTATTTGAGTCCTTGTTATTTAGAAAATTGCTTATGGTATTTTTAAAAATTAATTAATTATTTTTCATATCAGTTAAACTGAATAGCATTTTTCTCTGGGTTAGTTTTCCCTGTTGATTACATCATGTCAAAGAAACAAATTTACAGTGTTTTGCTTAACCTGACCCATTGAGCAATCCTTTGAAGATGGTATATGTGGTGATCCTAGTAAATGTACTCTAGCTGGAACAAGACCACTCCTGAAATAGCTGAAAGTCTCTGTGTGGACAAAAGAGCCAATAGGATCTGGTATTACTACTGCCACTACTCTCACCAGCAGCAGGGGCAATATAAAAGCAAAGTAAATTTTGGAGCTATTGCCTTAAGGTATGCTGAAAAAAACATTTCTCAAACATGTTCTTTTCTGATGTTTCATTATACACAAGCAATATAAATTGCTTCTATTCATTTTTTTTTGTTTGTTATTATTATTATTATTTGTACAATGCTATACTGTGATCTTTCTCTACCTTGTGCGATTGATAACCTTTTGCTGATGTGGAGATGTGTGTTACAATTTTATGATGATGATGATGATTATTGTTATTTGTATTCTTTGTAGCTCATGATTAGTAATTATAGTTTTCCTGTTACTGATTTTTTTTTCAATTTTTCAAGCATTATCTCATTGGACTCCAGAAAACTCCTTTAGGCATGCTGCAACTTCCAGACTTTTATTTCCCTCTCCCTCTCCCTCTCCCTCTCCCTCTCCCTCTCCCTCTCCCTCTCCCTCTCCCTCTCCCTCTCCCTCTCCCTCTCCCTCTCCCTCTCCCTCTCCCTCTCCCTCTCCCTCTCCCTCTCCCTCTCCCTCTCCCTCTCCCTCTCCCTCTCCCTCTCCCTCTCCCTCTCCCTCTCCCTCTCCCTCTCCCTCTCCCTCTCCCTCTCCC
>CM021733.1:110879250-110910690 GCA_011075105.1 Heteronetta atricapilla | reverse complement strand
TCTCCTTCTCCTTCTCCTTCTCCTTCTCCTTCTCCTTCTCCTTCTCCTTCTCCTTCTCCTTCTCCTTCTCCTTCTCCTTCTCCTTCTCCTTCTCCTTCTCATCAGTCTCCTCCATCTCCTTCTCCATCTCCTCCTTTATTTTCTTTGTTATATTTCCAGATTCGTGAAGTATCTGAGATTGCACTTCCTCTAGATAAGATACCATACCTCAGTATCAACTTTTCTTTAGACTGAGTTTTCTGTGAACAGAGCTTGTCAATGCCTCAGAGCCACAACCTCATAGCACTTTATTTATTTATTTATTTATTTATTTATTTATTTATTTATTTTTATTCTTTTGTCAGTGACTGTCCCTTAATTGTCTATAGTTAAGAAACCAAAGAGTTATATGCAACTGTAGATAAGTTTATGATCTGTTGTAGGCTTCTCTGAAGGGACTTATGTGCACTCTAGAATCATGCATATGGCCTGCAACTGGATGTTTCTGTAGGTTAATACTGTAGAAAGATTTTTTTTTTTTTTGAAATAACTGCCATAAATAGGTTGTTTATAGAAAGAACTGATCACACCTACTATTGGTCTGAGAGAAATAACCATTATAATTTGTGCTTTCTAGTCTGTACAGCCCCTGGAAGCCAAGAACTTTATTCTCAAAAGAATTCAGTAACAATTACACCCAGGGCTGTGTGTATGTCATGACATAAATACAGTCTGAATTAATTATTTAGTATGGTGCAGCCCACTTTGACTTATAAGCTATAAAAAGCCCGCCTGAGAGAGAATTAATTATTGCTGGAAATAACATATAATTACAATGTTGCAGGGAAAAGATAAGAATTAATGTGCCAGGTGTAAGTAGATTAGACCAGCTTGACAGAAATGAGCAACTAAAAAAGAATTTATAGATGAAAGCTTACAGCCATTGCACCCATAGTGACTGGAAAGCATTACCATGTGATGACTGCTCAGTAGCTTATGTGAAATGAGATATTGGCTTTAGCCTCATTGCTCAAAGATATGTGTGTATGTCACAAATCTGACACCAAAATGGAGTGATTTGAACATTTCTTCAGAGCTACAAGGAAATAAAAACCTCTGTATATGAATTAAACTTATTTCCTGTCTTGAAATGATCTTGAGAGTTGAGGAGTCTTGTGGTATAGGCACTTTGTGGGAAAACACATTTCAATCTGTGTTTCTGCCTTTGTCCAGTGGTGCAGGACTATGAACTCCAAACTGGACAGCAGGCTACTTTTTCATGAGGATAAAGGACACTTGCAGGTCTATCCATACTGTAGCAAATAGCAGAGGAACTGGCAGGAAGAAAGAGTAAAGAAAGAAGTTTTCACATAACTTACCCCATTTCATAACCATCTCATCTTCTTGTTTTAAAATGGGGCATTTACAATATTCTGATCTTTAACACCTAGATTTGTCACAAGGGCATGTTATTGGCATGGTTTGAAGGTCAGTGTGAGAGAAGTAATATCAAACCACTAATGGGACTCTAATCAAGAATTCCAACACCTTGAATGAACATGGAAGACAATTGTTCTAATGACTTCCTTCTACCTGAGATTACAAACTGGCTTTGCTAAAACATTTACAGACAACACTGAACTACAGAAAACCAAGATTTTGAAAAATTAAATAATGTGGAAGAAGGAAGAAGAATGACTTTATATAAACAGTCTATACAGCAGTATGGGAGAAATGAATAGCTCACTGGAATGGGATAAACAACTCTAAGCATGCCTGATGGATAGAGGAATTGGGCACAATTGTAAATAATGTGTGTTTTTAAACTGTTAAATTATTGTCAAAGAGCCAGAAGACTCTGCACCTGGGTCCATCTCCAGGATAAAATTGGAGAGCTTAATCTTTCCCCATTCTCTTCCTCAGTTTATCTGTAACAGTGATTTTTTCTTTGCATATTCAGATATCGTAACACTGAGCATATGGTTAACTCAGCATCTGATGAGAGCTACTTCAGGTTGCATACCATTTGTCATCTTTCTTTGTGTTAGGATGTAGGACTAGGAATCCAAGCAGCTTCTCTAAGAAATCATATGTTAGTAAGAACTGTACTAAAGGTACAAAATCCCTACAGAATTTCCACAACTGATCATAGCTTTTAGACAAACCTGAAGCTTAGTATTATTTTTTTTTCAGTAGCCTCCTGATTAAGTGGTTATTGTTGCGGTTATTGTTGTTGTTTTTCTTAATTTGGATGTTCTTTAAAATACCTGCATTATGGTTGATAGTCTTTTGATCTTCAAAACTATTTGACCCATATAGTGGGTCAGATAAAGTAAAATCATTCCATTCTATTTACAAAATTTGTCCTTTATTCAATTAACACAGAATTAAAACTCAGAAATTAAAAATATATATATATATATATATATATTTTAATGTTCTAATGAAAAGACAGTCTGGCCTTGGCCTTGTGGTTTTTATCATTATAATTCCTTGGAATTTGGAGGATATATGTCTGAAATAATTCAATTTTATGACAATGTGAAGAGGACTTCTGGAGATTTGCTTACCATTGTGTAATAGTGAATAACTAAAATGCTAATATACAGGTCTAATTTTCAGTTGATCGACTCACAGAAATTGTTAGATGCAATGCACTTTACAGCATGTATCAATCCATTGTTTTGATTTCAACTGTATTGGGCCATGTTTAATTATGATTGATTCTTGTGAACATTCAGAAATTCACACATGCTTTCAACACAGAAATCCAACCATATCCTGGGCTGCATCAAAAGAAGTATGGCCATCAGGTCAAGGAAGGTGATTCTCCCATTCTGCTCTGCCCCTGTGAGACCTCACCTGGAGTACTGTGTTCAGCATTATGGCCACCAACGTAAGAAGGATATGGACCTATACAGAGAGTCCAGAGGAGGGCCATGAGGATATTCAGAGGGTTTGAGCACCTCTCTTATGGAGACAGGCTGAGGGAGTTGAGATTGTTCATCCTGGAAAAGAGAAGGCTCTGGGGAGACTTTATAGCAGCCTTTCAGTACCTAGAAGGTACATTCAGGACAGCTGGGGTGGGATCCTTCCTTTGTCAGGGAGTGTAGTGATAGGACAAGAAATTTAAACTAAAAGAGGATAAATTTAGATAAGATATATGGAAGAAATTCTTCACTGTGAGGGCAATGATGCACTGGAACAGGTTGCTCAAAGAAGTGGTTGATACCCCATACCTGGAAGTGTTCAAGGCCAAATTGTATAGGGCTTTGAGCAACCTGGTCTGGTGGAAGGTGTCATGACAGGGAGGTTGGAATTAGATGATCTTTAAGGTGCCTTCCAACCCAAACCATTCTGTGCCTATGATTCTGTGGTTCTACGGTAATGAAGAATTTAGTATAGGAATATAATTCATGTAGAATAAAGCTTTATCAATGCTATTTAAGGCTTTACAATTAAAATGGAAAAAATATATCAAACAGAGAAGTTAAAGTTTCAGTGTCCACATTAAAATTCACCTGTTGCTATTTCATTGGCATTTGTTTTATAACAGACAGAGCCAAGAACATAAATAGGAAGAAAAAGTGATATATGTTCATGCCTACATAGTTGCATTTTAATTACTAGTCACATAGGGACTATTGAGTTAGCTGGGAAGTTTTCAAGACCACTGTTTATCAGGCTTTAATCAAAAAATAACTGGTAACAAGAATTCAGGATTGATGGGGAAGTTCATAGCTGGTCTTGTGCTATTCCATCTGTTGATACCATGTTGATATTTGATAGGTGTCTTAGTTGACTAAGACACACTTAGATATCTGTTGTTTGCACTGTGACTACAGACTGTATAGCCTATATGGCCTGTGGCCAAGGGACAGGTCTTGGAATTTGATTTTCTATATTAAAAGATTTCAGTAATCTCTGATATGTTTTGGCTTTTGCAGCCAGCATTTCTCCAGTCTCTCTCTAAGGCACAGCACGAGTCAACATGAGCCAGGGACAGCTCAGAATAGGTATTTTCAAGGTATTTGGTAGCCTACGAGAGTTCAGTAATATGGAAGCAAATCATTCTATGGCATGATACTTGAATGTCAGAAGCATGTTGCTTTATTAGTATAGCCATAGAATAGATAAAACCCGAATTTTGTCTCTCCATTTATTTTTTTTTACCTCTTATTTGGGTTTGAAGTTTGCATATATAAAGTCTTGTGAAGCAAAACATTTTGCCTGCCCTGTACTTTTCTGTTCAAACGGACACATTTTTTTTTTTTTAAAAAAAAAAAAAGAATAAAGTGTAGAAAAGGTCCTGTGCTTAAACATGTTTCACTGAAATAAGAACACAGGACAGGAAGGATTAACTATTTATTTATTTATTTATTAAATCATCTGTTCCAGCCCCCTGTTGCCACTGGCACAGACATGCAATCTCTCCCATAACCTGATCAGGTTTCAGTGATTGCAGTTACGCTCTGAAGTCCTCAGCTCATTGAGGTGAATAGGTCACCTCCTCGTCTCGTCATTGTCAATGTGTGACAAGACTGTTTTCTGAAAGAAAACAACTAGAAGGGGGAGGCAAGGGAGGGAAAGAATATATTTTAAAATGGAAGATGGATTTTGCAGGTTAGCATGATTCTGGGAAGACACTGAAAGTACAAAACTCAAGCTTTCTTCTATAGCCACCATTCCGTTTTACTAATCATACCAGTGGTATTTAGGGATGAATCTCATAATACATATTTTGGTGAATCATTATATATTATTTTCATATAAATTATCCAGCCCAAAAGCTGACAAGTATCAGCTCCAATAAATGCATATATCATTTTGAAACCCTCTAATGACAGTCACATGGGAAGTGAGATCCCTCTTCAAAATCTGTGAGCTTGAATATCTGTCCAAGAAGTTGGGTAGATGTGTACCTATTACTTTTATTTATATTGCTAATAACCAGGCATATTTAGAATGGAGTTGTGAGTATAAAAATACTGAGAATCCTGGTAAAACCAGGTTTACCCTGTTATTATATTTCTCTTGCTATCTGCTTATGGGAGACAGGATATTGGACTTTATGGACCTTGGACTTGACCTGGTGAGACTGTTCTTATGTTCTTCCCTACTTTCATTAAATTCTACTAAAAATCTAAACACATTGTCACTGCGCAGTGACATTTTCTCATTGATTACCTGATTTGGAATTGCTTCCAACTTTCAGGAAACATTTATTTATACTCTTTAAACTAAATGAAGGTGTTAGGGTGCTGATTCAGTTTAAGATTAAGAATTCTAAATTTAGTTATCTAGCATAGATGTCCACTGTTACAGTAGATGTCTATGATCCTATTATAGTCAATGAAGACCTAGTCAATACAGACCATAGAGTCTCTTCAGCTCTCTGGTCTTTATAGATTGCATTGATTGCATCTCCATTAAGACTAATGAGAGCCTATATAAAGATAGCTTGATTCACTTTCCTAAGCATAGTTGTCTAATACCATTTGAGATGCTCTACAGTATCCAATGGCATCTGACTGCTGCTTCAGAAAGATGTAGATCTCCTCAAGCAGGTCCTTTGTCAGATGTACCAGCCCATTTGTGGGTGTCTTGAATAAAATAGATGTTTTGAAAAAGGCAGTATATGCGTGTCATCAGGCTGTAGAAAGGAAACTGTCATGCACAGGTGGACACTTAAATTTAGTATGCTAATGAGGATCTCACCACAGATTTATTACCCATAGGCTAGTATTGCTGCTTGCAACTCAGTAGAATTCCTTAATTTGAAATGAAAAATGTACCCACCCTTCTTGAGTGCTAAATGAAATCTGAGATTTCATTTTCTCAGTTATTTGAATGTCTGCAGTTCTGTCATAGTAGGAGAGTGATAATGAAGATAACTGCAAAATGAAGACTAAGAAGGACTTGGTGCATATGCTGTCTTGCTGCTTCATTTAGATATTTTTTTTTTTTTTTTTTTCTCCTCATGTATCATATTGCCTGGGGCTTCTAGGGCTTCTAACTGGCAGCACAAGAAACGATTCTCAATGATTCTCATACTTTTATATTTTCCCTAAACACAAGTCTTATGAGTAATAGCTTTGGTATGTGTTCAGGACTGTAATAGTTTACTCATTACCCTTCAGCAGAAGACCAGCTGAAGCAGTATTGACAACAATCCTGGTATTCAAATATAAATGAAAGTTCAGTGTAACCTGGATGTAACCTCAGCATCCAGAAAATGTGAATCAGGAACCCTGAAATCATATTATAAAATAAGCATCTTATATTTTTGTCTACCATCTGCACTGCAGAGCAATACTTGCAAGCCTCTCTTCAGCTAGAGAATAGAAACTTAAACACAAATACACACAATAAGAAGGAAGCTGAAATTCTACATACCTAGTTTCTACAGGAATGGAGGATTTAATGAAAAAAAAATAAAACAAAACAAAAGACAATTACTATGAAACTTACCTTAAATTTGCAAGACCTTGTGACACCTCTAGTTGTGTGGCTCTGTCTGAGGATTCTATATTCTCTCAGCTGAAGCCACTGTTCCTGACTTCATTGGTTCAGCTCAGGAATTTCTTTAGTTAATCATAGCATGAATATCATAAATTTTGTTTCCCAACAGAGTTACTTGAATAAAGGCTTCCCCTATGAAGCCAAAGAACTTCATGAAAAAACAGTCCCTCTTGTGAGTAGGACTTTAAGACCGAAACCTGAGGAATTCAAAATCAGTTGTTTTTGCCTTCTATTGCAACTGTAAACAAACAAAAACATATAATTTTCAGAAGTTGCTAACAGAGACTGAGAAAGCCATCCCAAAGTTTTTGAATGCATCTAAATCCAGAGAAATTTCCTTAAGGGAAAGGACAGTTAATGTTTAGAGCGATCAGCTGCATTTTATAGTATATCATATTACTGATGGGAGGAAAAAGAAATCTTCATAATGGCGATGGCCTTTTATCCTTGAGATAAGTATTAATGCAAGTCAAGGATTAAATCCAGCAGTTTCAGAGAGATTTAGCCACTTGAAAAGTAGGAGAGATCGGTCCATGTTCAAAAGTCAGGGGGTTTCCTGCTTTTGCAACAGATAAATGTGTTTTTATGTTCTTTATCTATTTTAGACTGAAAAATGTCCTTTCAGCCCAAATAAAAAAGTGGGGAAATTCCACCTCAAAGCTCTGGTTTAGAAATGTCCAGTATAAATCCTTTTTAAAGTGAAAATGCTTCATTGACAGAAACTAAAAAGCAGAAGGAGTGGTATTAGATACCTCTAGAACTGATCTGTGTTATGGAGAGAGATGAGTTATCTGTCTCTGCATTTTTAAGGTTTACAACCAGACTAATAACATCAGTCCTTATCTTCTTCTTGATATTGGATCATTACAGTATCTCACCGACCTGCAGGTGGGGGCAGAACCATTTTCTGAATGGTAAAAAATGCAGCATAGAGCGGGACCTTTCAGCAAACTACCTCTGACCATGTCCAGTGCCAGCTGCTTTCACCAAGAAGCCAGGATCCAGATAAAAGACAGCTCTTAGTTTTCTATTGGACACATTTGTCTTTACTTCACAGTAGTCAAAGACTCTGAACTGATGAGTTATGATTTAAAGTCCTATCAAAACTTGTTATTACAGTTTTAATAACTTCTAAGGAAAGTATGAGTATGTGTAGGAGCACAATTATTATCTATTTCTACACTTCCATGTGGACAAATTCAAGCTTTTATTCAGGTTCATACAAAGAACCACCTTTAATCTGTCTAGTCAGAAACAGGGAGAAACACGAAGAACTGGGAAACAGGCATCTAGTTTTTCACATCATTTTTGCAGCTATAAGAACTGGCACACCTTGAGCATCCTAGTCTGCTCTACTGCCAAATGCAAGACAGATTTTTGACTGAAACTCTGACCATCCTTATTTTCTAGATGAAATGTCCATTCCCACTAAGCTGTTAATCTCAATGTGGATATGGCCAGTTTAGCAGTGTACTTGTAAAGAAGTGACAGTGGTATAGACAGGAAGATGTGATGTCTTCATCAATAGTAGACAAAATTTCTGGCAGCTGCTGATCAATGTAACGGCAAATGCATGGAGAGGATTGTGGAAGCAATGGCTGCAAACTCTCTCATGGGCTTGGAAGCACAGGCCAGAATAGATTCATAGACAGGTTGTGTTAATATAAAAGGAGGCATGATCAGAAGAGATGGGAAATTAGATAATGCAGCCGCTCATTTCAGAAGCTAGTGGGTATTCATTAATTATTTTAACAAGTTCAGAAACACAGGCATAGCATGTTGCAAAATGAGCTTTTCCTAAATAACAAAAGAAATAACAATGATGTCAATTTTAATCTTATTCACATTCAGTGATTTTTCCTAAGAAGTAGCTGGGGGTGGTGGTGGTGTCTACAGCACTCTGAACCCCTCATATCAGTGACCTGGAAGGGCAGGGCCTCCTATTCCCAGGAGCTCACAGGTCCCCTCTGATACCTTCTCTAAGAGGTCAGCTCCTAGTAAAAGGTGAGGGGGCTGAGGGAAACTGCACTTGTTTTGCCCCAGCAGGACCTCACCTTTGCTGTTGAACTGAGACTATACCATTTCTTACAAGATTTCTAACTGGAATTTTTGTGGAGGCACTGTCATACTGTGGGACGAATTCTTTCAGAAACTGTGAGTGTAGCTGATTCAAACTGGATCATCTCTGTTGAGTTTGTTCTGCAGTATGTCCATAAACCTGTTCTGGAAATGTAACAATTACACATAGAATCATAGAATCATAGAATCATTAGGGTAAAAAGAGACCTTCAGGGTCATCTGGTCCAACCACCACCCTACTACCCCAGTATCACCCACTAAACCATGTCCCTAAGTGCAAAGTCCAACCTTTACTAAAACACCCGCAAAACAATCTATTAGTACAGAATAGGAGAAAGGAAAAGTTAAGTAATTTCCTAGTGGTAATGAATAAAAGTCTGTAGATGAGACAATAGAATTAACTAGAATGTCTTGACCACAGTCTTTTTAATTATCTTTTTGCTATACACTTAGGCGTGAGATCACTGTGTCAAAGCAATGGAGAGAAGCCATTCTGAAAAACAATAACCTATTGCATGATAATGACAGGAGAAAGTAGATGAGTGGGTGGAGAAGGCACTTTCACTCTTCAGACTTGTGAGGTCTCCTTTAAGGTGTGTACAACTGTTGGATAAAGAAACAAACTTGCAGTGATGTGTCTGTCAGCACTGCTTAGAGTAAAGGAGCAAGGTAGAAATTGCACGAGAGTCTATTACTGTTGCCTTCAAGGTGGGCTTTAGAAGAGAAAGCATGCAAAGGAAGAGCTGCAGTTTATAGCCACAATTTGGCAGCTATTCCCAGTCTGTCTTTATGTATTTAAAATTCCTTTCAGTACAAACATATGAAGGATTTCTCTCCCTCCCCTGCTGCTGTAACAGTTTGTTTAAGAGGACAAAGGAAAAAAAATGTAAATAAATTATGTGTTCTACTATCTATCCATTTTAAACGCTGGATGTTTCATTTCCTGTCCTTTATGCATGCATGCATCTCATTCAATTTTAAATTATAATTTTTATTAAGATACACAAAAAAGTGGGGGAATCAGCCTCTAAACCTGCACTATATCTCTGTTAAAAACTTGCTCCTTTCTGTTCAATATTCAGCCCTGTCTTTCTCCCCATCTGTCCCCATCACTGTCAGTGAGGAACACTCTTTTGTATCCCTGTCTAGATCCTGTAAATCTGCAAAATGTAGCCCCTCAGAAGAGATGACCATCTAAATATTAAAAGGTGAAGCTTTATGCAAAAACATAACTCTTACTGGTTTATGGGTTGCAGTCTGAATTCTATTCACAAAAGAAGCAATTTCTGATGTTTAAATTGGGATGTGGTAGCCAATGTGTTGCTGATTACCAGTTTTCCCTCAGTTATTTTTGGAGAAGCGGCTTCCTGCCATCAGTCTATGCACACTTATCTCGCAGGCCATGGGGACCAGATCATGCTGTTTCTCAATCAGATACAGTTTGGAAAGAGGAAAGTATCTGATCATTACCCTTCTTGCTTTTGCTCATCAATGTCTGCTGTAATTTGGCCTTTGGAGCACTTTTCGGAATTTTGCCATTGGCTCTGTTAGGAACCCGGTAGTAAGTCATTAAGACACTGATAAATGGAAAGACATTATTTTATATTCTTGTTGCTATTATGAATGACACATAAAATAATGTAATAGTATTAAAGCATCTCTAATAAAATTGGTGGACTTAATACACTTTAAAACTTATGGCAAGTATAAAATGTTGATTTATTTTTATTTTTTGGTAATTTTATATCGAATTTTGGGAAAGGAAAGATGAAGTGTTTGTTGTTGTTTTTTGTTTGCTTGTTTGCATTGAGTGAATTTTAAAGTTTTCACCACTCTTTACAGTGATATTTAAAAGAGTGGAGAAGAAAATGAATTCTATCTAAAAAAGTCATTTCTGAATAAGCCTTAAACAGCAGGTATAAAGTTACTTGACTGGGGAACAATGCCTGGGTGATATTATGATTCAATACATTCCTTTCTTTGGCCTGATCTCACACTTTTCTTGACTGACTCTCTCTACAGGATACTTGGCAAAAAGATAATGCCCTGGTTCAATGAGCTGCTATGAGGAAGGTGTTCCTTTGTGTTTCTGCACCAGATGGATATTCAGCTGATGGCAGCAGAGTAATGCCAAACTGTTAGAAATATATATATGTTGGCAAATTATAACGTATCCAAGGCCCATTCCAACCAAACCAAATATTTCTACGAGAAGGTGGGAGCCTAACTAGAAGCCAAGAATTTACCTATTGGGTCAAATCATTACATTTCTTGGGTTAGAGCCCAAATACTTGGAATCAGAATATATAGCATCTCTTGCACTTTGGTTACATAGTTGTGTTCTGAAATGACCTAATTGTGTGTGTGGAAGTGGTGGTGGGTGAAGCAAGATGCCTCAAATCTAATGTGCTTCCTGTCCTAGGAAGAGATGCAGCTGTACTTTTCAGTTCCAGGTAACAGTTGCTCATAGAATCTCAGCATCATTTATGTTGGAAAGGACCTCTTGAGAGAATCTAGTCCACTCTACTAGTCCAGTCTGGACTAGTCTATTAATCACAGAATTCCAGGGTGAGGTGAGGGGAGGAAATCTGCTAGGGCAAGCTACCCCATCTTTACCTCAGTCTCCCCCTGAATTCTTAAAAGGAAAATACAGAGCTCACAGAAATATCTGTTCTGGACAGAATTTACACTGTAAACATGCATTTGTGTGTCCTTTCAGAACTTCATGACTTTCAGGCTAAGTCATGAATTTGATTTCTTGTGAGTTAGGATGTGTTTGGTTCAGACCAAACTGGTGAGTGTTCTTTAAATCAATCGTTTGGGTTGGCTAAAAGAAAATAAAAGATGCCATAGACTAGTTTTCTCTTCATCCAAATGAAATTGAACATCTTCCCCCAATGGCTGGTCAGTAGCTGTGATTTTTATCAACCTCTTTTTCAAAATTTTGAGCAATAGAAATACGTGTCCTCTCACTTTCACCCTTCCTGTGGTGTGTTAACATACAGGTCAAATACCAGTCCACAACAGAGAAGTCATGTTTCTGGATTGTGATGTTGTGTATATTAAGAAGCCCTAGGGTTTAATGAACCCTAACTCTATGGAGAGTGCAAATGCAGAAAGTTAATTTAAAACTCAGCCAGCTTTCTGCCTCAAAATAGTGAGGAATTCTATAAATTTATCATAATATTTATACAGCCACTAATAATATATTAGTTGATTACTTCACAGTCTTTGAAGAAATTATACCCACAATACCTTTCTCTAAGGTAGGGGAGCATTATTATCCTCATTTTTAGACAGGATAGTAAGGCACAGATAAAACGAAAGCTTTACTTTTAGAGAGAGTTAGACACATAAAAGAAGAGAACAGGTGCCAAACTGAATATTCAAAAACAGCTAAGTAATACTGAAAATCCCATCAGGAACCTATCACCATTATTAAATGCCTAAATACCTCTAAAATTCTGTCCCATATCCATTATGCCATATGCCCATAAACAACAAGCAGGAATGTGTCCATTTTTAGAAGACAGCATTTTATTAACTGATCTGATACTTACAATGAAAAACTGAAATGAACTAGTTTATCTGTTTTTAACTCCCTCACTAACCCCTTCTTGAATACTTTAAATGCCACTATTTTCACTGCAACTGAAGGTGTGCTGAATAGCATGCCCTGCACAGAAATATGATAATCTCTCTTCAATATTTGGCAACTAGTGTCTATTAATTAAGATTCCATCATTTGTACTCTGTAATTATATTTATTAAACCCTAACTCATATCCTAACTATAATTAGTTCCTGCTAATTAATTTTATCAAATCCCTTTAGTTTCATATCTTAAGTAAATATTGAGTAGCCCTACACTAATTATTTCAATCAACGTGGAGTGCATTTCAAATGACTGTGAATAGTTCCTATTAATTAAATTTAATATAAAATAAATGTTCTATGTAACAAATTTGTAAATGTTAAGATTTTAAAATAAACAAGAACAAAAGAGTGGTATAATGTGAAATACTCATTTACATATAATACTGGGTTAAATTAGGCAGGTCTGTCGGTGTCAAAATTTCCACAGAGGAAAACAAAGGTGGCATTTGTTTTTGTTATTGCTTAATATATATTTATATATGAGAAATATGTTGAAAAGTGTGGCTTAGTAGTATAATTATGTACATTGAAATGCTTTTCCATATCCTTTGAAGTAAAGATAGGGCCTGAAACTGGAACTGGCGCACAAAAATAAGTGAAGTGCAAAGTTTTTGTTGGACTCCTCTAGGGTAAGCATTTGTTACACACCAGTGTTAGATAAAGTTTGATTACCTGTTTCAGAATCCTAGGTAATGATAATGTAATAATGCGTCAGGCTGCTCAGAGAAGCTGTGGGATAAGGCCAGGTTGGAAAGGACTTGGAACAATCAGGTTGAATGGAAGATATTGCTGTCCATGATAGGACAGATGGAACTAGATGATCTGTAAAGTAGCTTCCAACCCAAACCATAATTCCATATAATTCCATGATTCCGAGTCTATACAGCAAAGGAAATTAATGTCTCAGTTTGGTTGCTTAAACCAAAAAGACTGAAACTGAAGTGACAACAAGAAACTAGGATTTCATAGCCTTTCAGGATGCAGTGACCTTGACTTTTATCTAGAGGGTTACATGAAGGCTGTAGTCCCTATCTTGTACCTCCCATCTATGAAGATGTCTTGGTTATCCCAAGGTAGCTAAAATGTCCCTTCAATTAGACTGTTGCATCCTACCAAAAGTTTCTAGGATATTATAGGCAGCAACTCAAGACATTTTCTGGAATGAAAACTGTGAAGATTTTTTGTCAATGCTTTAATCCAAGTGAGCGAGTCAACCCAACTTAAAGATGTAGTGTCACACAGAAATATACCATATATCACCATTTATATGAGGATTAGAAAACTTCTGAAATATCCCAGATCTCTTCTGTTTCAGAAAGAGACAGGTAGAGTGGAATTCATTTCACATAATTTTAGAAGTGCATGCTGCATTTTCTACTCTTTTCTTCCTCTTAAATGAAATCCACTTTCATCTGCCCTTTTTAGACAATGACTATAAAACAGGAAGAATCATATCCTAGAAGTGTTTATCTCTTTCTGCTGTCTCTAAATAGAGGTGGGGTGACATGCTCAGATACAAGCCATTACAATGTAGGTGTTTGCCTTTGATAAAATTTCTCCTGGCAGAGAAGAAATTCTCTTTTTTTTTGAGACTATGGAGACTGAGTGATGTTGAGAAAAATAAGAATGGGAATAGCTTGTTTTTGTCTTCTTATTTCTTTATTTTATTTTCTTTATTTTATTTTATTTTATTTTATTTTATTTATTTTATTTTATTTTATTTTATTTTATTTTTATTTTATTTTATTTTATTTTATTTACTTATTATTATTTTTGTCTCACGATTTGGCTTTCTGGAACTATAGCTTTCATAAAACATAGTGACGGGGGAGAAAAGCTTGTATTATTTTTGAAGGATGACAATTTGCTGTCATGGGCTGTTACAGAAGTTGTAGCATTCTGTGACAAAGGGAAAACAGATTTCAGCTTGGTAGTTGCAATGGGTTAGTCTTGATTTCAACTAGAGTAACACGGGTCAAGTGTATAAAGAAGCTTTCCATCTGAGAATATTTGATTTTAATTAGCAAAGGATACAAACTATCAGGAGCTAAATCCTAATCCAAGCAGAAATATGTGGGACTATGATTCAGATATATTTCACTACTTCATTTTAATCTGTCACTTCATAATTTACAGTATCACCTCCTAATTGACAGTATCACAGTCATTTTACTGCCGAGATCATGACAGAACAGCACAGCTTTTTGAGTATGCAGAGAACCTCAAATATGGTTTCCATTTTTTTTCTTATTTATCTTTTATTTAAACATGTAAACACACACACATAAACAAGATTTAACTATTATGGTTTGTTTTGTATCATTCTGCATATTGGTATCAATGGCTTATTTTTCCTCTGCCATTTGATACCTCTTTACTACTCCAAAGTTGCTCCTGGGAAAGCTTTACAGATTTATAGGATAGAGAGACTATTAGTTCAACTCTTCTGATGATGTATATTTTCACAGACTTTAGAATTCCTGCAGCTGCTTCTGTTTTGAACTCAGTAACATGTGCTTGTATAAAATATTTATTTTCCAGAAAGATATGCAATCTTATTTTTGAAAGTATCAACAGATGGTGAGTCCACCTCCTCTCTCAATAGTTTGTTCCAGTGGTTTATCATTCATGCCATATGCTTAAAATTAATGCCACATTTCCCATCTGAGTTTGCCTGACTTCAGTAAAGCTACACACATTTCCTTGCCAGTCAGTTGTTTATCCATCCTCAGGCCTTTTGGGTTATTCAGGGTGAATCCTTATTGTCTTGCACATGTTAAGCATGTGAGGTATACCTTGTTGCCTTTGCTCCAGTAAACAAGCACCAGCCAACCTGGTATCAGCAAACAACCCTGGCTTTTATCATTTTCATCAGCTTCTGCTTTGTTGGCTGCTTTAATCAATTGGTTATTGCTTTTGGATCTCTCAGCTCTTAAGTTGCTTTCATCCTCCAAATGTTCATATTTATACTGTCCATCTTACTTCATTCATCTGCCTCATATGTGGGTCTATCTCTCCCTCCTTTTTGTTCCAACCTACCTTTCCAAGTGCTGTCTTACTTTGTTTCTGTAATCCTTGTTTTCTATGTGCAATGAAAAACATAAGTCTTTGCATAAATGCCTGAGAGATACTATTACTCATGCATCTTCCCTCTACTTTTTCTCAGTATCTTCACTTTTTATTTTTATTTTTTTGTACTACCTTCCTTCCCCTACATTTAGCTGTATATAAAATAAATTTATTTTATTTGCTTATAGAGGATCCTGGTCAATTTGTGGACACTAGGAAAAAACAAACAACAAAACAGATTAAGAAATTAAGACATAATAATTTCATTTTCCTTGGTTGGCAACAGGTATTTAAAAATCTTGGTCTCTAAGCAGAAGACATTTGCTTTTCTTAATGGTTGGTCAAAACCCTTAGGATTTCTTCAGACATTTGGTCCTTTTTCTTTCCCTGATGTTAAATCTGGGAGCCCATCCAAGACTTACTGTCCCAATGAAGAGGAGGCGGAGGAGGAAGATTGTGATGAGTATGAAAGGAAGTGTGAAAAAAAATGACAGCAGTCTTTCTGGCAAAGCTTCTGGTGACCAGTTCTTTCACACCCAGACATTTTTCAGCTTTTTTCACAGCCATTTTTTGATGAGTTCTCTGATATGAGCACATAAGGAAATCTTTTCTTCCTTACTAGCCATTCCTGACACATAGTTGGCAATGTTGCCAACTGGCTGCATTACTATTTAAGGTAAGTGTAACCTTGTAGGTAGGGAAAGAAGGGAAACCATTTTGGAAGAACAGGCAGTCAAAATGTTGATTCTGTTTTCTAAAATAGCCCATTTTTAAAAATATATTTGTGGCTGGCAATTTTGTTATAATGGTGTCATAAACCACTTTGAATGGCTGTGGTCTACAGTGCCTTTTCCATGTCATACTCTCTTCCCTTCACCAAAGACAACCCCATCAAGACCAACTGACAGACTGAAACAAGCACTACTTTTTTTTTTTTTTTTTTTTTTTTCAGTTGTTTCAAGGCAGTGTATTATTTTCTGTCTCTTATAGATCCACCATTTTTTATTTATGTATTTATTTTTTTAAGCAACCTGTTTACAAAGTAATGGCTTTCTCTATTAAAAATGATTTTAATATTTAGCAAATAATTATATCTTATAATAATACAACAAAAATGTGTCTGGTGGACTAGGAAAGCCTATTAAATGTCAGTTCATAGGTGCAACAAATTTGCTGGAATCCCCCCTGCTCTGACATACTTTAGAAATCTCTCAGAATAATATTGGTCTATGGTCTGAGAAATGGGTGGGTTGTACTAAGAATATGTGCAGAAAGAAATGATGAATTTGCATAGTCAGTATTTGCATATTTCCAAGGAGGTTTATACATATGCAGTTCAGGAATAATGCAAAAGTTTTTTTTTTTTTTTTGTGTATGTGTGTGTGTGTGTGTGCATATAAGTAATATATTCACATCGGCTCCTCCACCTACATGTAAATGTGGGTATGGATTGTATGTATTTGTTGCAGGAGCCTTTGAAAGTTTAGTGAACTAGATTCTTTCCTTACTTTATTTAAGGAAAAATAGATTATATGGATAGTAACAGGAACCATGCTGAAGCCTGAAGCACAAGAAGCAAGTTTGCTTCCTGATGGCTAAAATGAAAATTACACAGGGAAAGCTTGATGCTCATAGAGTTCCTCACTGCATTTGAACTAGAATTTCAACAGTGCATTATAGTTTGAACAGATATGGTATATTGCTCCATTTGAAGTTTAGTTCATTACTCCTCTCTTCACAAAATAAAATAAAAATAAAGAAATATTAGTTAATTCATACCACAGAAGCCCTGATTAATATTATATTTAGTTTGCTGCTTGTCTCTTCCTTATGACTCTTGTTCAGCATAGTTTCTTAACACTTCCTTGGACAATCTGATATATAATGCAGCCCTTCTTGTAACATCTGCCCATGTCTTACAAGTCCCCATCTCCTTCTGTACTCCTTTAAATTATGATGGGATTGCAATAGGAAAAAGGGATCAGTGGAGTATTTCCAGACTAGCAGTGAGCCTCTTCTGAATCTAATGCTCATAGACTTGCTTGTGTCCTTAACCCTCCTGATGCTCTGCTCATGGTAGGCTGCGTATGACACAGATGTTTCTGTCGTGCTATTACATGGCTATTTTCAACCTGTTTCTCAGAGCAGATGTTTCCTAGTGTGTTCCCTCCGTTCTCTGCTGACACACTCTCTGTACAAACAGCAGCATGCATTTCCAAAGTTCTGATTTGCAGACAGAATGAAAATCGATACCAATGACTGTACTTTTCTCTCTAGTCTGTCCTGTAATAGGGCATGGTCTTCTTTTAGTCTTCTTTTTCTCACAACTAGCAAGATGTTTCAACTTTTGAATTTTCTGTTTGTAACCTGTTTTTTTCATTGTATGGTTCAGTATCTGGAAGTGCCATATGTTTTGTAATATGGAAAGCTATCTCCTTCAGTGTGCCGTCTAGTGGTTGTTCCTTCTTTCTAATCACAACTGGCAGTGTAAATTCAACAGGATATCCTGGGATTTAGTCTAAAGGGAGAAGCTGCACAATAATAAAATCTCATCTCCTGCCATCTGTCTCCTGCATATTTCTTTACAGTCCAAGTACATTATATTTAAGCTCAAATGCTTCAGTTTTGGCAGCAGTGGCCAGTTATGGTAAGAAATCCCCCGTGAGTTGAAATTCAAAAAGAAGGTGACATATGGACAAAATACACCAGGGATGGTAATGACTGGAGTTTTATTCCTAATATGCTGGAAGTATCTAAGGCTCCTGAGCAATGGGATTGCTGGTTAATAGTTAACAAAATACATTAGTATTTTGTACATTGCCTTAGTTCTTCAGCCTTACAGCAGAACAGAGTAGGGGAAAAAAAAAAAAAAGGAAGGAAGGAAAAGTAAACTGAACCGCACAATGAATTAGGTACCAGTACCTCCTGAGAACAATTAATTAGGAGTGGACGTGGACAAATTGATTTTCTTTCATTGAAGAGGGATGGAAGACATTTGCTTTCAAATTAGGCTTGTTGTTCCAGAAATGGTGACAACGTATCATTTAGAAATGACATGACTCTACCTTCCATGTTCATTTGTTCATTCATTTGGAATATATGCTTTCCTTTGCTGAGATATGCTGCTTTATAAAATAAAAAAATAAATAAAAAATAAAATAAATACAAATAATAATAATAATAATAATAATAATAAAGATTTAGAAATTGGAGCTTGTTCAATCTTTGGTCATGTAACTTACAAGTGTGTAGGAACATTCAACCTCAGTGCTGCTGAGAAGAGTGAGTTAAATTAGAAGCTGAACACATGTAAAAGATTGATTTAATCAAGGTTCTCATTATTTGGGCATTGTTCTTCAAAAGGAAAAGTCCTGCTGCTAGTACTAAAAGCATTTTGAACAGCAAACAAGCTGATTGTTGATCTAAACAAATGAAGTATAGCAAATCAACAGTGGACCTTTTAGTGACAAATAAGAAATTTGGTCGTATAATAAGAAAATATACTGAAAAAAAAAAAAGGTAATTGGTAACAGTGCTAACAGATAAATATAACACAGAGGTATTAGTTTAACTATAAAAATGCATTGAGACAATTTATAGTGAAAATAGTATAAGAAACAGTAGGGAATTCACAAAAGCAAGGACTGGTTTGTTAAATGTTAGGTAAAGGGAGACAGTTATCCCCCTTCATTCATTTATCTTTTTGATGGCAAGAGGAAGTGATCTGCTTTGACTGTTAGTTATCTAAAGTCAAATGAGATAAATCATACCTATAATCTCTTTCTGATTGGGAGTTTAGTAAACCAGCAAACTTGACCAACTGGACCAAAATTTCAAACACTGTCAAACTAGGTGTGATGATTCTATTTTATCTTAAACTTTCTAAATTGTAGTGTCTAGGCTCGTCTGTTAAATGGTCAAAGGAGAAAGAGAAGGTTGTTCAGAGGACATGTCATTGTACGTTGATGTTGATGTTAAGTGGCATGAGTTATCTTTAGGAGGTTCATATATGTGGACTAAAAATATAGACTACCAAGACAGGATCTTAACTGAGAAGATTAATTTTAAATGGCCAAAAATAGATGAGATGAATCTTACTTTGTGTGATTTCATTAATTATCAGTAGCTGCTGAGGTGATTACTGTGGTGGTCAAATGACATGACAGGACACTTTAGAGTCTATTTGAGAACCAGCAGGAGCTCACTGAGAGCACACAAATAGGCTATACAGCCATACTGAACTTCTTATGAGCACAGAGACCTATAGAAAAGATTGTTTTCTAGGAACTTGGCTGATTTACTGGATTTTGACAGCAGATGTCCTTATGCAATTGGAAGAGAACAAGAGGGAAAGAGGATTCTGCTAACTGCAGATTAAAGGGAGATTGTTCAGCTACTCTTATTTTCTCTGCTGCAAGAACGTGGCATGCCTTGTTGGATGCTGCTCCATTGATTCTAGGAAGGGCAAATCCTGACAAAAAAAAAAAAAAAAAAAAAAAAAAAGCTTTGAGGCATTGTATGGATGCGTTTATGCCCAGTGGTTGGTGGCTGTTGTATTTGAACTAGTGGTAGTAGCTTCTATATCCTTGAAAAGAGAGAAAGAAGGCCCAAGGAACATTACATTAGTGTTAGCAATGACCACATTTGTGGGTATTTCATGGTGGTAGCAATATCCTTGTATTTTATGTATTTAAATATAGACACTTTTCACACATGCAATTTAAAATCTTTACATAGGGGTTTGGAGGTGTTTAAGTGCCTCTTCTGCTGGCACATAGGAGTCCAGTATCATTTGACATGGCCTGGACTATGTTAGACATTAACACAGGGCTAGCACATATCACACAGGACTTACAGGAAACCTTATGACCTCTTGGTGTGGCAAACAGAAGCAGTGTGTAGCACTACAGCATCTCACATGATGTTGGACACCCATCTGTGAGCAACTGAATTGACCTCTTTGTAACTGAATAGATCTCTAACGTTCTGCAGCTAATTCAATGGCTATCATTCCCAGTCAAGAACAACATCTGCGAGCAATTGAGACTCTTATTGTTGCAGAAGGCTTATAAACTATGTGACCTCTTTGTACAAGTAGAAATATTGTTCTGTTGAAGGGTGCTAACAGCTTTCTGCTAGTGGGTCTCAGATCCATGGACAATTGCAGACATCGTTAAAGGCTGTTGGTGTGCCAAACAGTCTGTTTCAGACACAACCCAAGTGCTATTTAGCCCCCTTGCACAGTAAAACCCAGCTGCAGGAAGCAGGAATAACCACACACTGCAATAAACTCTGTCAAACAGCATGACAGCTAAAGCTAACTCGGGCTGATAATGTGTAGGCTTTCCTTGGTTGTAAGTGCATAGGCTGAGATAATGGATCCATATGCATTTTAAAGGTGAAAACCAGAAAAAGGAAGTGAAAGCTGCCCTATGTGCCTATGTCTCCGTGGTCTGTGACTGCAGTTGTTGTGACCACACTTTTTTGTCCTTTGGGCTTTCTATACAAACACTGAATCACCCTCACATAGTACTGTACCTGAGCTAGCAATCCTGGTGGGTCACAGGGCTCAGTTCAAGTAGAAGTCTGTCATAAGTGCTCAGTTCACTGCTTCTGAGCTGGAAAAAGTGTTGCTTTGCATCCTTTGACATTCCTGTGAAAGGGAAAGTCTAGCTATTGCTTGACTCAACTGTCTTATATAAATTAGGATTTCCTCCAGGTCCTTTACAGACAAACAAGACTGTCCTATCTGGGATTCTTCATTGTCTTAATCTTATTGGAACAACTTTGAAAAGCTGAGATAGAGGTGCGAAAGAGAACAGTGTAAATTGGAGTATTTGTGGAATCCTCATCCTGAAAAATGTGACTACAAAATGCTTTGACAATCAATTCCTCGAACAAAGGTTGCCAAATTTTTGCATTGGATTTACCAGGCAGAAATATGTGCACATTTGGAATAAGCAGAATGCTTCTAGTATTCATTGAGCCAACTACACATTCACTGCACTTATGATCTTGCAGGCATTATAAATCTGACACCTTCTAAAGACATCAGATTTGCTGAATATTAGGAGCAGAATACCTTGAATCAGAGGCCAGAGGCTTTCTATCTGCATATGTTCTCTAAATTTGCAGTGTGCATGCACAAGACAGGCCATGAATTCCTCACATTCCTGGAGCTGGTGCTCCAACCAAGCTGCCAGATGTCAGGATATCCTGGAGGAAATTTAGTCCAATATCCTCTAATTCCATCTGTAGAAAATTTAGGGGGGAGCAAATTTTAGGGGGGAGGGGGTAAAATCAAAGGCCTGCAAATATTTTGTTGTCTCCAAATAATAATCTGTTCATTTGCATGTGGCCACACCTTGTTCTTATTCAGCTTTCTTAACAGAGAAACAATTTAGATACCACATTGTGATGGTTTTACTTGAGTGGGCAGCCAAGCTCCACCAAAATCGCTCTCTCACTCCTCCCCTCCTCAAAGAGGAAGGGGGAGAAAAAGACAACACAAAGAGCTCGAGGTCTGAGATGAGAATGATTTAATTAAAGGGAAAGGGGAATGGGGAGAAAAAGAAACAAAAGAAACAGAAGAAACAACAAGGCCGCGTGGAAGCACAGAGAGAAAGGAAAACAAGTTATTCTCTACTTCCCATCAACTAGCGATGTTTGGCCACGTCCTGGGAAGCAGGGCCTCAAAACGCGTACCGGTTCTTCAGAAGGACCCCTCCCCCACGAGAGTCCCCTTTTATTGCTGAGTGTGACATCGGGTGTTATGGAATATCCCTTTGGTCGGTTTAGGTCAGCTGCCCTGGTGATGTCCCCTCCCCATCAATTGTTCACCCCCAGCCTGCTGGCTCCTGGGGGCCTGGAGGGAGTTCTGATGCTGTGCCAGCACTATGCAACAATAGACAAAACACTGGAGTGATACCAGTGCTGTTCCAGCTACGAGTACAGAGCACATCACTGTGTGGGCTGCTGCAGGGAAAGGTGACTCCATCCCAGACAGACCCAACACACACGTATGTGACCACATACGTTTGATTAAGATAATTGTGAGCTATTATCCTTGCCTTGCATAAACATATTGTTATTTTCATATAATATCTGGCTAGGGACTATATTAATCTGATTATAAACTGTTGGATATTTTGAAATAGTAGCAGAAAATGAAACTCTTGGAAATTAGAAAATACTTGTTAGAATATACTAATAAAAAATAACTATTAAAGTGGTTGAATTTTAAATACCTCTTTTCCAGCCTCCAAAAAAGACAGGACAAGTCTCACTCTTATCATGCACTGGACTAACTCACAGAGGCTCTTTATAATCAGATTTTTACTCCCAGAATGTCAGATGTACCCACAGGACTTGCTCTCCCCTCCTGATGGGAACTGCATGTTCCTGCCTCCTCCACTGTCACAGATCCTTCCGATGCTCTTTCTGAGGCTGCTATCATCACACTGCTACATCTTGCACTGTTGGGAGCACTGCACTGAGGCAGCAACACAGGGCATAGCCAAAGCAGTAACAGCAGAAGCAGAAATAGTGATGGCAGCAGCTGCTGTGGTGGCAGCGGGAACAGCCTCACTAACAGCAGCAGAGAAAGGAAGCTGTCTTCTGAACCTACAAATGTGAGATTAAATGTTTGCCTGCTTTATTTATAACTGGCCCAATCTATAGATGCCAGAGCATTTACACTTTGGAATGTGCTGAAGATATTTAGGGGCAAAACTCTAGTGAGCATAGCGTGATTAAAAGCTCAGTTTTCCTTGAATACTTTCTAACCTTTTTTTTTTTTTTTTTTTTTTGTGAATGGTATGTGTATGTTTGCATGTTGACATCTGCCAGGTTTAGACAGCAAGTTACTCTTAGTAGGTAAAAAAAATACTTTTATTTATTTATTTATTTATTTTTACACGTGGTTTCTAAAAAACAAGATCATGCTTTCAGACTTTTTTTTTCTTTTTTTTTCTTTTTTTTTTTTTTTGTAGCAGACACACACTCAGAAAATACAAATGGTTCAATTCTGCAAGCTACTGTGTACTCTCAATTGTATTTGGTATCAAATCAGCCTGGTATTTTACAGGCTTAAGTTCCAGAAAAACAGATCAACATGCAAATGTACATATAATGGGTAACGAATATTCATCTCCAGAAATTCCTCTTCCCTGTGTGAGTGAATCTTGCCTTCTTCTACCTCCTCATTTGGAAAGTTGGCCCTAGTGGTCCTTTTCTGATGTGTCCAGTTTTACATCCTTACCCTTCCACTGACATTAATAAGGGTTACAGATGTACAGTGAAGGGAGAAAAACCTTCCAAATGTCAGAGAGCATGCTGCTGTTTAACACTGCCCTTTAACCTAAGAAGTATACAGTAAAGTGCTGTCAAGCAAATGTGATTCCAGGTGATTCCAGTGCTAGAAACCCTTCGGGCTTTTGCAGGGACTGCAAATGTGGTTGCCAGACTTAGGAGCATTCATTCTTCAAGGTTAGCTGTGTATGTTCACACCACAGAGGAGGAAGTTTCTTTCTGATGGTAAAAGCAAATTTTTCTTTCTTCCTTTATGTTTCTCTGTGAGAATTGACTAAGTGATTTCCTCTCCAACACAGCATTTGGACAAATTTCTCCTAATACTTTGTTCATTTGTTAAATGGTGATGCAGTGCTGAAAGAAATTAAAGAGCCCCAGCAATTAAAGTTTTGGAGAAAGTATAACACTACCTTAAACAACATTTTCGACCAGAGGTGTTTTTACTCCTTTAAGGCAAAGCCATATCTTAGACATATCAAAGACATATCTTAGATCACATTAAACTCATAACATTTTAGATCTCTAAACATTAGATATTTACATATAGGATAATCATATGGTTTCTCTTTTGTGTTGCTGTAAAGAAACAAACACTTCTTTGATGTGATTTGTCTCATCTCAAAGTAAATCTCTAAAGCAGCCCAGATGAATCATGCTGTGGAAATGCTAATTTATTTTCAGTAACTATAAAAGGAACCTGGCCACTATGTGAGTTGAGATGGTTTCCAACCATTCCCTGAAAGGGTTTTAGGACTACAAGGACAAGTATTTTATCTCAGTGGAGTACTGCAGTGCAAAGAGTGCCAGTAATTTCTGGAGCACAAGTAGGAGCAGTTTAAGGAGGGATGTACTCAGAGATGTATGTAGCACAGATGTAATGACGACTGGATTATAAGTATGTTTTCATACTTGGAAGGAAAGACCTCAATCTGTTGATGACAAATATCTTGCTAGAGGTACTTGAGATGTCCATGACTTTTGCACACAACTGATACAGTATTATGTAGCCTAATGACTGCCTGGCATGGCAGCTGGACACCAAGAAGATACCTAAGTGGCCATAAATAACTGTGTGAGCTAGTGACATAAATGTGTGTGTGAACTAGACATTTGAAACCCTATTCTACACAGTCAGTAATCTGAGTGGTTTATATCACTGACTATATTGACCAGATTTTTCTTGATTGTAAAGTGAGTTTAGACATGAAACATAAAATGTTTTAAATACGCTTGAATTAAGGTGACTAAATCTGGAATTTATGGTTTGATTAATTTGCCCAAACATTAGTAACTATTGCCACCTGGGATGCCCTGGTATATCCTAACTAGAGTCTAATTTCCTGTCAAAAGTGGTGTGGGTCTTTTGTGAGCCCTCTGTGTGTCACGTCTCAGATGTCTGTGGATATCACAGACAGTTCTAGATATGAAAAAATGTGAGGCAAGCCCCAGGTATTTTAAGTTGGAACCAAATCCTGTCCTAGGTGTCTTCTGGTTTAAAATGGATGCAAATGAAAATGGCAGAGGCTGCAGAAAGACCTAATTATTTTTGAGTTGGAGAAAATACAAAATAATTTTTCTTTCTTTCTTTCTTTCTTTCTTTCTTTCTTTCTTTCTTTCTTTCTTTCTTTCTTTCTTTCTTTCTTTCTTTTGTCTATTTATTTTATCAGAATGATGACCAAAGAGAGTTGTGACAAGAAATATTTTATAAAAATATTTTCAATAGAATGACTTGGATAATCTCTGTATCACTTCCCTCCTCCCTCTTTCCATTAATTATCTATGAGGAAATTGCAAAATTCCCAAAGGTATTTGTTGTTTGCAGTTATTTGTATATTACACATTCACATCTGTATTTGTTGTTAAATTTCTTCGCACCCTTCTTGTTGCCTTCTGTACTTTTTTCTTTGTTTATTCACCTGTTGCACATTACACAACTCCCAGAATTCAGACTCTGTGGATAGATCTCGTGGTTTTGGCTGGTATAAAGTTTAATTTTCTTCACAAAGGCTTGTATGATGCTGTGTTTGGGATACTTGTTAAAAATAGTGGTGATAACATGGCAACAGTTTAGTTGTTGCAGAGCAGTGCTTACTCATAACCAGGGACTTCTAGTGCTGCCCTGCCAGCAAGGAGGCTTGGCGTGCACCAGGAGCTGGGAGGGGACACAGCCTGGACATTTGGCCCAGACTTTCCCAGGAAACTATCATATGTGATGAGCCCTGCTTTCCTGGAAGTGGCTAACACCTGCCTGCTGATGGGAAATAATGAATGAACTCCTTGTTTTGATTTGCTTGCATGGCTTTTGCTTTACTAAATAACTATTTTTATCTCAGACTATCAATTCTCACACTTCTACCTTTCCAATTTTCTCCCCCATTCCACCTGGGGAGAGTGAGTGAGTAGCTGTGTAGGGTTCAGCTACCTGCTGGGGTTAAGCCATAACAGTAGGTATGGTACTTCATGTTTAATGCAGTCGAGCATTTTTTTTTTTTTATTGAACTTTCATTAATAATAATAATTCAATTATTTTCTTTCAAACAAAGTAATTCTTCAGCAAATTGGGGAGTGAGGATAAAGATTATTCACAAACAGTTGATTGATGATGAAATCCTGTCTGTGTCAGTCAGCTGTGGTAATGAGTGTAGAATAAGAACTTTCATTAGCAGATGAAATATGTGGGTTTGTCTCTGTTCCTAGACTGTTAATTTCTTATTAGTGGTGCTAGTATCAAATTATGTTACATCTCCCTAAAATATTTATCTTGCTACCAGGACTTTAGGTGTTTCAGAGAATACTTATCATCACAGCAGATAAAAAACTGCAAGGCCCTCCTTATTTGAGGCACTGAGGATGGGTTTGCATTTTTGTATTTTTGGTACCTTTGTGTATGTTTTTATGATTCTTAGCTCCCACTGCCTGCTTTGCTATGTTCACTGGTGTATAGCAACTAGTTTCCTTGGAAAGTGAACTCAAATATGAGTTTAGAAGATACAATACCTAGATTTGTACTGTAGAAGGTTGTTGTGGTTTAACCCGGCTGGCAGCACACAAACACCACACAGCCGTTCGCTCACCCTCCCCCCTTCCTCTCTGGGATGGGGGGAGAGAAACGAGAAAGTGAACCCTGTGGGTTGAGATAAAGACAGTTTATTAAGATAGAAAATTAATAATAATAATAATAAGAAGAATAATATGTACAAACAAGTGATGCACAATGCAATTAATTGCTCACCACCTGCTGACTGATGCCCAGCCCAACCCTGAGCAGCCAGCCCCACACCCCGGCTAGCCACCCCTATATATTGTTCAGCATGACATCAGATGGTATGGAATACCCCTTTGGCCAGTTTGGGTCAGCTGTCCTGGGTCTGTCCCCTCCCAGCTCTTGCTGCACCCCCAGCCTGCCCACTGTCAGGAAAGAGCGAGAAGCTGAAAAGTCCTTGGCTTAGTGTAAGCATTGCTCTGCAGCAATTAACACATCAGCATGTTATCAGCACTCTTCTCATCCTAATCCAAAACATAGCACCCTACCAGCTACTAGGAGGAGAAATAACTCTGTCCTAACTGAAACCAGGACAAAGGTACAAATAATACAAATACAATAGTACAAATACAATAGTACAAATAGCCAGATAATTCCATGGCATTTAGGCTCCTAAAGATACCATTAGGTTCTGAGCAAGGTTTTCAGAAGCCTACAGGTTCTGAATCCAATTAAATCAATCTGGTATGTCAAATCTGTTCTTTAGATACAGAATAATCAATTCCCTTATCTTTCACACATGTCTCTATAGTATCTGAACAATCTGAAAATGTTAACTACTGTGTTTGATATTCCTATGGTGGAAGAAGTAGTACCATTCTTATTCTACTGACAGCAAGATGCAGTATTGAATAATTTTTTGAAAGCTATTATTTTGGTGCTATCTATGATACATAAAAGCCCTGATTATTTTCTTTAAAATAAAATGAATTATAAAATAAAATTTGCTCTTACCAGCCTCTTTTTATGTCTACTAAGTAACCTGAATTCTGGCATTTCTAAATTTAGAGTGATTGATTCTGCAACAGTACCTTGTCACCTTCTCAGGGGGATGACATTTACTTTAAAACTCCATCCCAGCAATATTCAGTCCCGCCTCCACCACACCTATCCCATTTTCTTAGTTGTGCTGTTTGGCCAGTTTTACTTTCCCTCTCTCAGATGCTCTTTTAGTCTCTCTTTCTACTCTCTTTTACTTTTATATCACATTCTCCACTCTTGTATGTCATCTCCACTATTTCTATATCTGTCTCCCTCATTCCAAGGCTGAATTCTCAAGTTATAGTGTCCTCAGACTGATTCGTTGTCTCACTCTACTCTCTCTATCTTATTCCACTTTTACTGTGGTCTGGTTGCCGTCCTTTGTATTTTCTAGTTTGTGCAGCTGAAGAATCATTGAAGACTCATAAGAGAAAATAACCTGCAGCCATTTCATTTCCTCTGGCTGGCTTTAGAGGGAAAATTGCCATAATTTCAGTGAATCCCTACCCAGAACATGTTCAGAGCCATCAGAGTTATTTGTGGGGAAGCTTCAGTAAGTCTGAACTGAACACACACATTTTGTTCCCCAAGCTGACTGTTGACCTGTGGCTTCTCTTGTGGTGGTAGAAGATGGAGTTCTGATACCATGGTCACTGCAAAAAAGAATAAGTGCTGAATGGAAAACACTAAATTAGTTAAAAAATAAAATACAATAAAATACAATAAAATACAATAAAAATAAAATAAAATGATAACAAGTTTTTTGTTTGTTTGTTTGTTTTTTGTACACAAACAATATAGCTTGTATCCACTCTTACTCTTGGCTTAAACTTTCCTAGAAGAATTTAAGCCAGAACAGTTAAAATGCATATAAAATTATAAAATTTCATTTACACTAATTACATTTTGATAAATTTTTCCACCACTGCAAAAAGGAAGCTTAGATGTAAAGTGCTGAGAAACTTTAATAATAAGCAGTGTCACCAGCACTGTCTATAATTTTATCTGTGCAGAAAATCTTCATGATTACAACTTAAATTTATAAGCTCTTTGGGGTGGGCAACCACTGTGTAATAAGAAACATCCTGACTGATTTTTTTTTTCAGAGTTCTTTAAAAAATAAATAATAATAACATTAAAAACAAAGCAGTAAGGATGAATAGTTTAAACTGGAAAATATCTGCAAAAAATGGAAGAAGAAAACATTGCATGTTCCT
This sequence comes from Heteronetta atricapilla, assembly GCA_011075105.1. Classification (NCBI taxonomy): domain Eukaryota; kingdom Metazoa; phylum Chordata; class Aves; order Anseriformes; family Anatidae; genus Heteronetta; species Heteronetta atricapilla. The sequence continues at coordinate 110,881,834 of CM021733.1, read as the reverse complement.
TCCTACTTTTTATCGTAAGTAGGTCAAAATGACTTGCTTAAGGTTCAGTTAAAGGAAATGAATAAAATATTTGCTGTCTGCTTCAAACTTCCTTGTTAAGTTGTGTTGTGCAGAATAGATTGTTACGAGGATGTTTTCAAATCCTTGGTTGCAATGGATTTTTTGTAATGGAAACTGTGACGTACCTAGCTGCATTTGTAAGAACTTCTATACTTATCATATAATCATAGAATCATAGAATATTCTGAGTTGGAAGGGACCCATAAGGATCATCAAGTCCAACTCCTTGCAGCGCGCAGGTCTACCCAAAAGCTTAAACCATGTGACTTAGTGCACAGTCTTACTTGGTTTGGTGCAAATTCCACCATTTGCTTTGCATCAGATTTATTAGTTGAATGGGCAGCACTTCAGAACTTGAGAACCTTTTCCATTGTGTTCATGCAATTATAAAATAATGAGTTTTTTATTATTTATTTATTTATTTATTTTCCTTACACACAGTGCTAGGCAGTCCTTTATTTAATTCTTAGGGTAAGCTAGAAGTTAGGTCTCTTTCCCTGTGGGTGTGACAAATATTTGCATTCCATCTTACATCCCACAACTAAATCCAAATGGAATTAAATATTTTATATGCAGTTTGTATTAATTTTTATTTTCTATTTTTTTCCACAAAATGACTTTAATCATGAATCTTTCAGTCCAAGAATACAGAGTGATCATGAGCTAATGGCCAACTGACCAACTACTCCCTACTTCATCTCTCATGATGATGGGTCAATGGGCATCATCTCAGTCCTTTCACAGGCATATCATCTTTCAAACAGACATACCCATTTGAAACAAGGTGAATAAAATTGTCTTGAACATCTAGAGTGAGGTCAGTGTCTGCAGCTCTGTACTTGACATCACAAAACTCATTCTAAGACTAATGAACCGAAATGCAAATAACTGCATAAAGTTTCTAAATGTGTGCTAGGTGCCTAAGCTCCCTTTGTAGTCTGTACTACTGACTCTTACACATGGAGATGATGGCTACAACACAGGAGCTAGGGAAGAGCTAAGCATTCTGAAAGGGAGCTGGAGGTGACATGGGATAGACTAGGGCCTCCAAAAAGACAAATGCTTACACTAATGTAATTGAAGGGAGCACCTTGTCAATACAGTTAGTAGAGCATAAAAAAGTGATTAATTTTGCATTAAATTAGGCAAAATAAATTCGATATATTTGTACACACATGGATGACTACAACCATTTCCAATATCCTGTAGTGTCTCTAGGTATCTCCAGGAGGTCATGTGTTTCCTGTAGATTGTGCATGATATCTAATAGCTCCATCTGGACCTTAAGTCCAGATGTATCCAAGGACACCTGAAATGTTGTGAGATGATTCTGACAATTATTTCAGATGGAAATATAACAGAAACAAAGTCCATTCAGTTATGTCTGGACATATTATCCCTGTTTTTCTTCAAGAATTAGCAAAATCTTCATCACTGATTGGTTACCAAAATAAAGTTTTAATTCAAAGTGTGACTTACAAGAATTCTAAATATTCTGACATGACGTTTAGGATGGTCATGGTTATACCAAGAATTATACATAAAGAATTGTGCTGGGTCCTCTACAGTGTTTTCAAAAATAAAGATATTCTCAGGGGAGGGACTTATTTCACCTCCAGCACTTCAGAATGTATCTGAATCTGATAACTTCACCAGTGTTTCTGCACTAGCCACAGTAGGGATGTCTGTAATATTTTAGTCTTCAGCACTCAGACTGAGAATGCTGTCACAACAGAGATGTGTGAAAGAGGCAAAATATCAGACCAGTTGTTCCCAAGAGATATTGTGGAAAGAATAACCAAAGAACTTCTCTTCATTCCTCTGCAACTCCTGTATTACCCTCAGATATGCTGGCAACATGAGCAATACCACTGCAGATTTATTGAGTCTGCACACATTTTATTTGGCTTTTCATTTGTTGTATAAACTGCTTCCTCCTTCTTTCTGCTATTCCTCAGTTCTCTTCACCCCTTCTGCCCTCTTTCATTCAGCCTGGTAGTATCACACACTGGAAACACACAACAAGGAAGAACTATGGACTGCCACACTCATTGTGCCTTCAGAAAGCTTAGGGGATGACATACACTCTTCACATGCACAGTGGTAAGGAAAAGAAAACAGGAAGAAAGTGTTTACACTCACTGAGATCTTTCTGAAATGGTTTTGCCTGTGCTGACAGGGAAGGTGCCACTGTTATCATCCACGCATTCTTATTAGCCCTCCAGCTGCTGTGGGAGCAGGCATTTGCAAGTTCTCCTCCAGGATGTGCAAGCATATCACATTCTGTGCTCATTCCTCATATCTCAAAATGTCCCCAGTAGAGGCCTTGTTTTGCCAAGCAATCGGTTTGTTACATCCTTGCAAGTTACAGTGTAATGCAACAGGAAAGAATAGAGAAAGAGAAAGAAAGAAGAAAGAGAAAGAGAAAGAAAGAAGGAAGATAGAGAGAAAGAAAGAGAGAAAGAAAAAGAAATAAGAAGAAAGAAAGAAAGAAAGAAAGAAAGAAAGAAAGAAAGAAAGAAAG